>OY992890.1:63241023-63901023 GCA_963921405.1 Cepaea hortensis | reverse complement strand
AGGAGCTCTTATGTTGGTTTGCAATGTTGGCAGCTCTCTGCCATGCTTGGTGGACGCCTACCCGGTGTGTTAACCTATTTGAGCAACAAAATGTCTATTTATACAATACACATTAATGAATATGTTTCAAATTATGGCCCTTGGTGTAATTCACAAATGCAAGGGAAGTAATTTTGACAATCAAGAAATTTAATAAATTACAATAATTATTTAATTTCTTAGCGTCATTGCTTGACGTTTCTTCATATTAACGAGAAAAAGTCGGTAATATGAATACATTAATCAAGATATGATTCTAAGATTACACTAATCAAAATAAATAAGTACCCAATTGGTGTATTATATTTTATAGATTCAAAAGGATTTTACAATCGTCCTAAGTTTTTGAATATTTGTATATCGTCTGCTAATTTTGCTATACTTTTTAAATTACACAGGAAGTACACACGAAACGCAAAATTTAGTTGCTGTTACACGGTTTGAACACAAATGCTCCCGTTTTATTTTGTAACGGATAGTTAAATGTTCTCAAAGTTCGTGTTTGATGTTCTAGTATCACAACTATCGGATTATGATGGAATGTTCTTATTTCCGATGTGTTCACAACTTCTGGATAAAGATTGAATGTTCTTATTTCCAATGTTCAACTGTCGAACATTTTGGATTAAATTCGATGCAGAGGCGGTGTAGAAGTCACTGTTCAGTCCACATTTGCACACGTCGTTAAAATATTACGGTGAAGAAAGTCACTCACAGCTGTCACTGTTAAATGGTAAAGTTCGCTTCTGGTAAGTGGTTAAGCGTCTGTGACACTGTTCTTGGTGTATATTTACAATTAATAATGTTCTCTTTCTAACACACACTACACAATTATACTACACTCATTACATGGCTTGATTAAAATAAGTATATTATACATGTCGGTTTTTTTACCGTATCACAATTTCAATTATAGACCTTACACAGTAGGTGAATGTAAAAAAAAATTCACTTATTGGTGGCTGTGTTGGTCTGAGTGTAATAGTAGACAGTGCACTCAGACATTGCTTTCTGGGTCGGTCGGACAACGGGACAAAAGGTCGGAAATTGTATTGATTCTGCCGGGAATATGGCGAACTTCGAAACTGTAATTTTGAAGCTTCAAGGACCAGCGAGCAATCATATTGTTGGATGGTACTCCGGCATTTATATACCGTAATGGACTGTTGTCAGTTTCGATGATAAAGTGACGTCCTAGAAGGTATCTGGATAGTTTCGTCACACTTTCTACTAAGGCAAGTGCCTCTAATTGTGGAATGGACCATGCCCGCTCTCGAGGCCTTAGTTTTCTTGATATAAAATAAACGGGATGCAGGATGTTGTTGTATTCCTGCAACAGGACTGCCCCAATCGCAACGGAGCTAGCATCTGTTCTCAATCTGAAAGGTAAATGGATGTTGGGCAATTTAAGGATGAGGTTATTCGAATTCTTATCAGAAAAGTATGCCAAAACTTTATGAAATGCATTTCGTAGGCATTCATCGTGTACAACTTTTTCAGGCTTATCCTTGGTTAGTAAGTTAGAAAAAACCTCGGTCAGTTCTGAAAAATCAGGAATGAATTGCCTGTAATAATTGATCAGTCCCAACAAACTCCGGACTTGTTTCTTATTAGTCGGGAGTGATAGTTTTAGAATTTTGGAGACAATTTTGTTGTCTGTCATGACAAAGCCATTGGATATTCTGTACCCCAAAAATGATATCTCTTGGTAAGCCATGCTCACCTTTGAAGGTTTCACTGTCAGTCCGTGCTGTCTGATACGTTCTAGTGTCTGTTCTAGTGTCTTTATATGTTCTGTCATTGTCTCTGTATGGACACAGATGTCGTCAATATAGCAAATGATATTAGGAATGTCAGATAGGAGGAGACGTGTCATGCGTACGAATGTGGCTGGGGCATTGACTAGCCCAAATGGAAGTTTGCACCATTCATACAGTCCCCAAGGCGTGGCAAAAGCTGTTAGATGTCTGCTGTCTTCATGTACAGCTATCTGCCAGTAACCTTTAGACATGTCAAGCGTCGTAAAGAACTTAGCGTCAGTCAGTTCTGTCAGAAGATCGTCAGTGTTTGCCATTGGTTCAAGATCTAAAACAGTTATTTTGTTCAGTTTTCTGTAGTCGATGCAAAGTCGTATTGTCTTGTCCTTTTTGCGTACAATGACCATGGGTGAAGAGAAGTCTGATAAGGATCGTCTGATGATGTTGTTTTTTTCTAAGTTGATAATTTCTTGATGTAATTGTTCTTTGTAATGTAATGGTATTGTGTATGGTCTGCATCTTATGGGTGTGTTTGATGTGAGTGTGATGTGATGCTGTACTAATTCTGTTTGTCCTGGGTTGTCTGAAAAGATGGTGTTGTACTGTTGTATCAACTGTTTGCAACTGTTTGTCTCTGCTTGACTTAGGTTTGGATTGATCTTGATCTCCTTCAAGCAGTTTGTCGTGTCTAATGTAGGTGTTGGAATCTCGTCGCTAAAATCGTCATCTTCGTGATCTATTATCACGGTGCAAGCTGTCGTATCGTCTTGTTCGTTGTCTCTGTTGTGGTATGGTCTTAGCATATTTATGTGAAATATTTTGTGTTTGTCTTTTATTAGGATTTCATAGTCTACAGGTGAGATTTGTCTTGTCACTTTATAAGGTCCCTGCCAAGAATCAGTCAGTAGCTGTCTGTCACTAGGTAGTAGTAGTAGAACGTCCTGTCCAGGTGTCAATGTTATAGTCCTGTTACCTTTGTCTGCGTACTGTCTGTAAGTAGCACCAGATAGTTTAAGTGCATTTTTAGCAATTTCACATGATTTAATAATCCTTTCACGCAATGATGTTACATACACAAATGATGATATGGGTTTCAGTATTGGAGTAGAATCAGTTAACATTTGGTGATAAATTGTTAATGGGCCTCGTGGTTTGGCACCATAGATTAGTTCAAAAGGAGAGAAACCGGTACTAGAATGTGGTACCTCGCGATAAGCAAAAAGGACAGCTGGTAAGTATACATCCCAGTTGTTGGGGTGATCTTGAGTTACTTTGGCAAGCATGTGCTTCAGATCCCCATTAAGCTTTTCTATAATCCCGCTCGAGTGAGGATGATAAGGGCTATTGAAGACTTGCTTCACTCCTAACATTTTAGTGAAAGCTTGGGTGGATGCGGCAATAAACTGAGTGCCTCTATCAGACTAGATAGTATCTGGAAATCCAATTCGGGAGAAAATATGGAAGAACACTTCCATGATGTCGTTGGCAGTAATGTTCTTTAGAGGAATCGCTTCTGGCCAGCGACTACATTGATCAATAAAAGTTAGAATATATTTATTCCCTCTAGTTGTTGTATGACTAAGAGGGCCCACAATGTCAACTGATAATTTTTCAAAAGGTCGACTGGCTAAGTCAGTGACTTGTAACTTTGCCTGTGGGTGTTTACCTTTTTTTACTAGTTTCTGGCATGTATCACAACTTCTGCAATATGTTCTTATGTCATTGCAAAATTTTGGCCAATGAAACTGTGTCAAAAGTCTTGACCTGGTTTTAACATATGCCATATGACCTGCAAAAGGTATATCGTGAGCAAGATGTAAAGCTTGCTTGCGATAAGTAGTTGGCAAAACAGTTTGCTTCGTTGTAATATCACCTCTGGTGTAATACCTGGTGAGTATATCATTGTGTAAAGCAAAATGCCATTTCGCATTTTTGGTTACTCTTACCTTTTTGCCGATCAGGTCAAAGTACTTTGACAGTGAAGGATCAGCTTTTTGAGCTGTTATGAATGCTTCCTTCATAGAGTCACTAGGTGGTAATTCTGGGCTAAGCATTTGTATAGCCTCAGTTTGGTTACTTTCATCTTGCACTCTAGCAGTAGCTCTTGTTACTGCGTTCACACACTCAATGACATCAGATGATGATGGAATGATATCGTCAATGATGTGATGAGAACTTAGTGCTGCATTAGCTAACATACATTCAATAGGTGATATGACATTTTCAGTGATGACATTTGGTGGTGATGTGTTATCATCAATACATAGTGATGTTATGTCATGATTATGAGGTTTGTCATTCACCTCAGGTAAATTTCCTATGATTATATCGCACACTGGGTTTGTAAGTGCCGCGACCTTTACTTTCCCGGTCAGGAATCGTGTTTCAATGTATGCCCATGCTAATGGATATTTTTCAATATTGCCTGAAAATGTTCTACATGTGATGTGTCTGCCTGTATAGTCTGTAGGCGTTATGAATGTTGTTTTCAGGCCAATAAGTGTACTTCCGGTGTCGCGAAGTACTGTAGCAAACTTGCCATTAACATACCCGTGATGGATGTCTAATCTGCCTTTTGAGTCTATTACCAAGTTAGCTTCCTCATTGGCAATAGGGATGGCGTGCCCGCATGTTAAGATACCATTTTCAAAGAAGGTATTACAGACAGTGCATTTGTTAGCACTAAATACATCACAAGCCTGTGCTGCATTCACAGGATGTTTCTCTGGATTTTCGTCTTCTGACGCTGAGCTATCGAACAAGGCGGCATTGGCTTTGTTGGTCATATGCCTGCCTCTACAATTCATGCGATGGTGCCCGTAAGCCTTGCAGAGAAAACATTTACGTAAACTTTTGAACGATTTACGTTCTCTGTCTTGACTGTTTACCATATTTTGCAAGTATGTTTGGTACCCTGGGTTTTTATCGCACATCTCGTTCAAATGGTGAGAAAATTTACAATGAATGCAATGTCTAAATTTCTCAGAGGTAGGCCTGTTTGGTTTTTGCCTACTATAGTTTTTCTCATAGTTGGCCGCTGCTACCCAGTTACTGTCAGTAGCTTCAGTGGCAAAGCATTGTTTGTTGGCCGTGTAATAGGCCGACCCACGTCTTTCAATTTCTTCCACACTTGTGCATTCATTCTCCTGTAAGAACTTAGAAAACGATGATGGGATAGAAGAAATGATTTTATCTCGAATGATGAGATCTTCTAATCTATCATAACTTTTGTTAATTTTGGCTGCTGAAGTCCATTTGCTGAAAACATCTCGGACTAAACAGAGGTAGTCAGAGAACGTTTGAGTTGATTTTGGACTCAATTTACTAAATTGTTCTCTGTAACCTGCCTCGTCTAACATGAAATGTGCCATGATCTTAGATTTAATGTAATGGTACTCTTTTCTGAGGTCTTTGGGGATGGTTTCAATGACTTTAAGAGGTTCCCCAGATAGACTCCTCATATATAGAATATTCCATTCAGAAAGTGGAACTTGGTAATGTTCCATTAAAGTCTCAAAATTTTGGGTAAAGGCTGCTATGCAGTCACCCGAGGTATAGTTACGTACTTCTTCTTCTTCTTCTTCGTTCATCCGGAGTTTTTTTTTCGGATGTGATTGCGTTGTGCCTGTTTACAGCAGAGCTGCGTTCTTGCGCCGTTAGGCCGACACATCCGACTTCTGCGGGCATTTGTTGACCGGGTTAACCTTCCCGGGGGTTTCTTAGGACGTTTGACTCTCACTGTTGTGGTGTTATCCCCCATCCCAGCTGGTCCATATAGAACAGCCAAAGATCCTGGTCAGCCCTCAAGGGAAGGCAGGGGCAGACCATGGGCATTCCCCGCCATCCAAGGAGGCTTCCATACTTGCAGAGCCGATACATAGCGCTCTGGTACTGGGCTCACCCAAGGAATCGTCACGTCCTGCACATGGCTGCTTAGCCTCACTTCCGTATATTGGGCCTTCCGTTCACCATAGGCTGTTCTTCCGGAAACCAGAAGTATGCAGTCTGCAGATGACATCCACACAGTGAGCTTTCGATTCGGACTTTCCACGTAATGGATTTGCTATCCAAGCAATATTCCATTTCATGCCACTAGGACACTTTTCCACCTTTTATGAAGCCCACACAATGGGATTTTGATTCGGACTTTCCACATAATGGATTTGCTATCCAAGCAATATTCCATTTCGTGCCACTAGGACACTTTTCCACCTTTTATGAAGCCCACACAGCGAGCTTTCGATTTGGACTTTCCACATAATGGATTTGCTATCCAAGCAATATTCCATTTCATGCCTCTGGGTCTTCATGCACCTTTAAATGTCAACCTGTATGTAGTTAAAGTAAGCTGCGGTCAACTTGAGCTTGTTGATATCTCCATAGAGCTTGTCCTCAAATGAAGCAGGTGTGGGCCAAAATATCTTTCTCTGTTCTGCATACGTTGGGCAATCCTGCAGCAAATGTTTTGCTGTCATTTTTCCAGTTCTACAATTACATTCATCAGTATCTCCTATCTTTAGTTTATTGAACAAGTGGTATTTCAGCCTGTTATGTCCTGTGCGGAGTCTGAAGATTGCTACTTGTTCTCTTCGGTCGAGTTTGTAATATGCATCATCCTTCTGATGGCCTGGATGCTCAGATTCCCATTTGGTTCTTCTTCTTCTTCTTCGTTCATCCGGAGTTTTTTTTCGGATGTGATTGCGTTGTGCCTGTTTACAGCAGAGCTGCGTTCTTGCGCCGTTAGGCCGACACATCCGACTTCTGCGGGCATTTGTTGACCGGGTTAACCTTCCCGGGGGTTTCTTAGGACGTTTGACTCTCACTGTTGTGGTGTTATCCCCCATCCCAGCTGGTCCATATAGAACAGCCAAAGATCCTGGTCAGCCCTCAAGGGAAGGCAGGGGCAGACCATGGGCATTCCCCGCCATCCAAGGAGGCTTCCATACTTGCAGAGCCGATACATAGCGCTCTGGTACTGGGCTCACCCAAGGAATCGTCACGTCCTGCACATGGCTGCTTAGCCTCACTTCCGTATATTGGGCCTTCCGTTCACCATAGGCTGTTCTTCCGGAAACCAGAAGTATGCAGTCTGCAGATGACATCCACACAGTGAGCTTTCGATTCGGACTTTCCATGTAATGGATTTGCTAGCCAAGCAATATTCCATTTCGTGCCACTAGGACACTTTTCCACCTTTTTTGAAGCCCACACAGTGGGCTTTTGATTCAGACTTTCCACGTAATGGATTTGCTATCCAAGCAATATTCCATTTCGTGCCACTAGGACACTTTTCCACCTTTTATGAAGCCCACACAGTGGGCTTTTGATTCGGACTTTCCACGTAATGGATTTGCTATCCAAGCAATATTCCATTTCGTGCCACTAGGACACTTTTCCACCTTTTATGAAGCCCACACAATGGGCTTTTGATTTGGGCTTTCCACGTAATGGATTTGCTATCCAAGCAATATTCCATTTCATGCCTCTGGGTCTTCATGCACCTTTAAATGTCAACCTGTATATAGTTAAAGTAATCTGCGGTCAACTTTAGCTTGTTGATATCTCCATAGAGCTTGTCCTCAAATGAAGCAGGTGTGGGCCAAAATATCTTTCTCTGTTCTGCATACGTTGGGCAATCCTGCAGCAAATGTTTTGCTGTCATTTTTCCAGTTCTACAATTACATTCATCGGTATCTCCTATCTTTAGTTTATTGAACAAGTGGTATTTCAACCTGTTATGTCCTGTGCGGAGTCTGAAGATTGCTACTTGTTCTCTTCGGTCGAGTTTGTAATATGCATCATCCTTCTGATGGCCTGGATGCTCTGATTCCCATTTGGTTCTATAAGTGCTTTTTATCAACCTCTTTGCCTCATTATAGGTTATGTCTATGTCAGGCTGTGGTAGTCGTCCGCCCTCTTTTGCCAGTCTGTCAGCCTCTTCGTTTCCAGGTATACTGCAATGTGATGGGATCCACTGTATTACAACTTTTTTGGATTTCTGGCATAGACCATGGAGTGCTGCTCTTAGGTCAGTTAGTTCTGTGCTGTTATTGCTCTTCAGTATTGAGACAGCTGACTTTGCATCTGTGAAGATAGCTATTTGCTTCTCTTTATTTTCCTCCATCAGGAGCATTTCTGCTGCAGTTTTCAAAGCCTCTACCTCCGCTTTGAAGTTACTTGAAAATTTTCCAGTTGCCATTGAATGTGTTTTTTTCACTCCATTTTTTAAATTTAGGAGAATTCCTCCTCCTCCATTCTCTATTGAATTTTTGGCTGATCCATCTGTATATGCATGGGTCCAATTCCTGCTTGGGTAATGTTCTTTTATGTAGTTTAGGGTTATTTCTCTTCTTTCGGTTTCATGCTGAGTGTTCTTTTTCTCAATACCAGGAATGTTTTCTATCATCTCAGGCAGTTGCTGCTGTCTCCAAGCTGGGAAGTTGTGTGCATTGTGTATGGGCTTGACTGTTGATATGTTAAGTATAGGATCTGCCCTAATCCTTCGTTTTGCAGTTTCTACAAAGTTGCTACGCTTCAGTCTTCCCTTTCCAAAACCATTAAATCTGTTGTACATAGGGTGGTCTGTCAATCTTCTAAATTTTTCTGCTTGTTGCTGGGCTCTGCTATCTCTTCTATCCTGCATTGGTTGTAAACAAGTGATCTTTTCTAGTTCATTAATAGGCGTTGTCTTCAGGCTTCCAGTTATGATTCGCATTCCTTGGTTTTGGACTCTACTTATTTTGTTAAAGTTTGACTTAGCTGCTGTTGCCCAAGCTGCAATGCCATATTCCAGTACTGGCCTCACCCGTCCAGTATATAACTTCTTGAGAACTTTCTCATCTGCTCCCCACGTTGTACCAGCAAGCTTTTTCATGATTGCCATTCTCTGCCTTGCTCTTGTTCGATTTTTCTCAACCTGTGTCTTCCATGTCAGGCGACGATCAAAGGTGACTCCTAGATAGTTTGGATTTTCTTCATGGCGCAATATTTTTCCATTCAATACCAGATTAGGTTGCTGAGGTTTATTTGAGAGGGAGAACACTGTGCATGTTGTTTTCTCCTCACTTATCTTCACTAGCCATGATTTTGACCAGTCCTCTAGCGCTAATAAGGCTTGCTGTATTCTGCTGTTAGCTGTACTAATATATTCTTCAGATGTCCATATGGCTAGGTCATCTGCAAAGGAGGATGTGTGTACTCTGGCTGGAAAATTTTCTGTGATGTCATTTATATATGCTAGGAATAATGTTGGTGAAAGAACTCCTCCTTGGGGGACACCTTGCTCCAGCAGCATCATTTTGCTTGTTTGTCCTTGTACTTTTGTCCTGGCAGTTCTGTTCTCAAGGTAGTGGCTGATCCATTTATACATTTTTCCACAAACATGCATGTTTTGCAGTTTTACTTTCAGTCCTTCCTTCCATACTTTATCAAATGCTTTTTCTAAATCTATCCAGACTGCTAGTGTGTGCTTTTTCTCTTGGAAGGCATCCTCTATTTCCTGAGCTATATAGGTTATTTGATCTTCAGTGGATCTGTATTTTCTGAATCCTGCTTGGTGTGGTGTTAAGAGTTTGTTTTCTTCCAGATGCCATGTTAGCCTGCCATTGATAATGCGTTCCATTAATTTTCCTACACAGCTAAGTAGACTGATAGGTCGATAGCCATTTGGTTCTTCCAGGTCTTTTCCTTTCTTTGGGACTGGTATTAGTATAGCTTCCTTCCATGCCTGTGGGACTATTCCTCTCTTCCAGCTGTTATTTAGGACTGCTAGTAGTTTCTTCTTTGCCTTGGTGCCTAGTCCTATTAGCATTTCATTTGTGATTCCATCCTTTCCTGGTGATTTCTTCTTTTTTAGGGTAATCATTGCCTGTTCCATTTCTTCCATTGTTAGATTTGCCATCATATATTCTGCTGCTGTCTCTGTATTTCTATGATGTATCTGTTTGTCTTTGATTGCTTTCTTCTGTTCGGTTGTAATATCAATGTGGTTTGCATTTGCATAGTGTTCCATTAGTGCATTTGCAGCCTTTTTGCCTGTAAGCAAGGCATTTCCTTGTTTAATTGTTATTTGTTTGTTTCTAGGTCCTTCATTGTTCATGGCTTTCACTAGTTTCCATAGTTTGTTTCCATCCCTGTCAAAATTCAGGTTTTCTGTTTTTTCCCTCCAACAATCTCTTGTTGTTTGATTTACTGTTCTTTTATATTTTGCTGAGATGGCTTTGAGAGAGATGTTTGCTTCAATTGTTTGTTCTCTCTCTGCTGTCTTCCTGGCATCTTCAACTTTGTCCTCCAAACTTTGTAGTTCTTCAGTCCAGTATGGTTTGTAATTTTTCCTCGCTCCTCTTGAAAGGGACTCAGTGGCTGCCTCTATTATCGATCTGTTTAGACTTTCCACCATTTGCTTTATGTTGCCATATCGTGTATTTATGTTTTCACAATATTTGTCTGTTAGTATGGCAAATCTGTCCCAATCTGCTCGTTTGTAATTCCAGCGGGGCAAGGGCTTTTGCTCCTGTGGAACATACTCCATATTCATTTCAAGCTTGATTGGTCTGTGGTCACTACCTGCTAATTGGTCCAGCACATGGCGATCGATTTTGTGGAGGATGTCTCCTGTGCAGAAAGCTAAGTCTGGAGTAGAAGTGGTAAGCCATCTTCTGGAGTAGAAGCTCGGTGTGTCATCCGCTTTGTTGAGTAGATGGAGATTTGAGTCTATTTCCCAGTCCTCCAATTCATCTCCTCTTTTGTCAGTATCTGGGTATCCCCATCTTTCTGAACGGCTATTAAAGTCTCCGACAATGATGCAGTTTGTGTCAGTTATTTTCATGTTTGAGAGTGTAAGGTCCTTATCTGCTGGGCTATACAGATTGTAGATTCTTATTTTCACGTCCTTTATCATTATATCAACACCTATAATTTCTGTTTGGTTGTCAGAGATCACAGATACTTCGCTGCAAGGTATTGTATTTCGTGTAAGTATTAGAACTCCTCCTTTGTGTCCTTCGCGGTCGAAACGTGTGGCCTGATATCCTCTGACTGAGAATTTGTGATTGGCGTTGAGGTGTGTCTCTTGAATGCATGCCACATCTATTCTATCTTTATGAAGACGCTGTGTTAGGGAGTCTTTCTTCTTGTAAACTCCTTCGGCATTCCACTGTAGTATGTTGAGTGTCCGGGGTATTTGGTCAATAGCTCTTAACCTACTCCTCTGTGCCTTGACTCCACAGCACAGGGGAAGGTGACCACCAGTAGTCATGGGTGGACCCCCTCGAGGCAGGGGGCCCGGCACTATCACCGCCTGATGGGACTTCACGGGATTAGCACCATATCGATTAATTTTGATTTGTGACATCATGAATTAAGTTACGTTGCACTGCTTTGTCAAGCCTGTGGCTCAGTACATCCGATTTCGACAAGCATTTATTCGGGATGCTTTCCCTAGCCTTTGACTGTCCCCAGTCTACCTACAAGGCAGCAGGTTTCACGTTGCACTGCTTTGTCAAGCCTGTGGCTCAGTACATCCGATTTCGACAAGCATGTATTTGGGGTGCTTTCCCTAGCCTTTGACTGTCCCCAGTCTACCTACAAGGCAGCAGGTTTGTGTGTCTCTTCGTCTGGTCCCTCTTCCTTGACCTGTCCGACATGGGTGGCCCTACCAGTAGCTGTGCTACCGTCTGCATAGCTCTTGGGGTCATTGGGACGCACAAGCCCCTCTACCTCGTCACGGTGGACACACAGCAGAGGGGGTATAGTTACGTACGATACCTTGATACTTCTTATACTGGTTTTCTTTTTCCAGTCTTTCAGATTTCTTTGACTCTTTATTCATCGCAGTCTCAGTGTCAAGTTGTTTTATTTTCAACTGTAACTCTAGTTCTTCTTTCTTACTCTGAGCTGCTATTTCTGCTTTCTTAAGTTCACTGTCTATCTCAGCTTGCTTTGTCTTTGCAGCCATTTCTACTTCGGCTTGCTTTAATGCTGTTTCAATCTCTGCCTGTTTTAAGGCTGTTTCTGCCTCTGCTTGCTTGGCAGCCATTTCTGCTTGTTTTAGAGCTCTCTCCGCTGCTCTTTCTTCGCGTTCATTATTTTTCTCCTGTACCAGCAGGTATTCAGCGTATTTGTTCTCGCTCCATTTTGTTAATTCATCACCCGTTAGATGTAATTTAATACCCATATCGATGAAATCAAATAATGACGACATGATGGGGAAAATACGTCAATGAAAATCAGCCACACAAAATATGTTATAAATGGTTAGTAATAAACAATTTACAATTTATTTTACTATACGATGCGTGCCTACTATTGCATACGTAAAGTTAAAGTATAGAAAAATATACTCAAGTGCCCTGGATACGGTGAAGAATGGTAGGACAATCCGGCTAGGAAAACTGTAGGGTCGATACTTTGGAACCACTAATGACCTCTACGGCAAGGTTATGGATGGTACGGAAAAACCTGCTTTGTTTTTGGAGAAAAATAAGTTAGCGTCTATTTGTTGGTGTGTGCCTGCAAGTCACTAAGTGTTGATTAGGTTTGGATGGCGTCGAGTGTAATTGTATGTCGTAAATTTGTCGTCAACAGTGTTTCTTTCAACAGAAGTTACACTCTTTCCAAAACTCTTTGCGTTCCACAAACTCAATACACAAAAACAATCTATCTGTATTTGAACACTCAATAACATTGATGACACATCACTTACATCAAGATGACATTCAGTAAGGACATAGACATCAAGTTTACAAGATGGCGACAAGGTCAAAATGGCGACAAAATAACAATGTCGACAAGGTCAAACGGTGACAAGTTTCACAAATCACAAATGTTTTACACGTTTACAGGATCAAACAATATGTACTACACATTTACTAATGGTTTTAAACATATTTAAACAATGTAGTAATGGATCATACTGAGACTTTCACGATCACATTTACATAGCTATAACCTTGACAAATTTTACAAGTTCAAGAATTATAGTTTTAAATACCAAAGACGAGCAACACACGTCTACATATATTAGGTTCTTAAACAAGGACGAGCAACCCACGTCCACACATGTCAGGATCTTATAATTGGCTCGTTAGCTAACACGTGTGAGACAGTACAAGTATAACGTGATTCGACGTAAGACACAGCAACACAAGTTCTATGGATTTATTGCCACATTAAATACAGAACGATAATTACAACAATCTACAATATATAACTCACGACGCTCACAACCACAATACAGCTCATAGGTCTGACGCTCAAGATATCAGTCGTTCGGCTTTCAACCACGGAGATTCACACAAACGCCTTGCTCTCATCACACATGTCCTTCCAGTCTTCGGTCCCAGCTCGGTCTGAGGTTAGCACGCAAACTGCCCACTGCCTCTAGTGGTGTCACGTGTCCTGCGTGCGTCTGTCGTCAGCCTGACCGCTGGTCGCGTGTCAGGTAAAAATCTTGTCAGCCGACAATTCTTGTCCGCCGGGTGTCGTAACGATGTTGCTGCATAGCTATACCATGTTAGGCTCTGACACTTACACTCTCAAACATGAAAATAACTGACACAAACTGCATTATTGTCGGAGACTTTAATAGTCGTTCAGAAAGATGGGGATACCCAGATACGGACAAAAGAGGAGAAGAATTGGAGGACTGGGAAATAGACTCAAATCTCCATCTACTCAACAAAGCGGATGACACACCGAGCTTCTACTCCAGAAGATGGCTTACCACTTCTACTCCAGACTTAGCTTTCTGCACAGGAGACATGCTCCACAAAATTGATCGCCATGTGCTGGACCAATTAGCAGGTAGTGACCACAGACCAATCAAGCTTGTAATGAATATGGAGTATGTTCCACAGGAGCAAAAGCCCTTGCCCCGCTGGAATTACAAACGAGCAGATTGGGACAGATTTGCCATACTAACAGACAAATATTGTGAAAAAATAAATACACGATATGGCAACATAAAGCAAATGGTGGAAAGTCTAAACAGAGCGATAATACAGGCAGCCACGGAGTCCATTCCAAGAGGAGCGAGGAAAAATTACAAACCATACTGGACTGAAGAACTACAAAGTTTGGAGGACAAAGTTGAAGATGCCAGGAAGACAGCAGAGAGAGAACAAACAATTGAAGCGAACATCTCTCTCAAAGCCATCTCAGCAAAATAGAAAAGAACAGTAAATCAAACAACAAGAGATTGTTGGAGGGAAAAAACAGAAAACCTGAATTTTGACAGGGATGGAAACAAACTATGGAAACTAGTGAAAGCCATGAACAATGAAGGACCTAGCAACAAACAAATAACAATTAAACAAGGAAATGCCTTGCTTACAGGAAAAAAGGCTGCAAATGCACTAATGGAACACTATGCAAATGCAAACCACATTGATATTACAACCGAACAGAAGAAAGCAATCAAAGATAAACAGATACATCATACAAATACAGATACAGCAGCAGAATATATGATGGCAAATCTAACAATGGAAGAAATGGAACAGGCAATGAATACCCAAAAAAAGAAGAAATCACCAGGAAAGGATGGAATCACAAATGAAATGCTAATA
Source organism: Cepaea hortensis (assembly GCA_963921405.1). Lineage (NCBI taxonomy): Eukaryota > Metazoa > Mollusca > Gastropoda > Stylommatophora > Helicidae > Cepaea > Cepaea hortensis. The sequence goes on along the minus strand of OY992890.1, from coordinate 63,886,661 downwards.
GGACTAGGCACTAAGGCAAAAAAGAAACTACTAGCAGTCCTAAATTACAGCTGGAAGAGGGGAATAGTCCCACAGGCATGGAAAGAAGCTATACTAATACCAATCCCAAAGAAAGGAAAAGACCTGGAAGAACCAAATGGCTATCGACCTATCAGTCTACTTAGCTGTGTAGGAAAATTAATGGAACGCATTATCAATGGCAGGCTAACATGGCATCTGGAAGAAAACAAACTCTTAACACCACACCAAGCAGGATTCAGAAAGTACAGATCCACTGAAGATCAAATAACCTATATAGCTCAGGAAATAGAGGATGCCTTCCAAGAGAAAAAGCACACACTAGCAGTCTGGATAGATTTAGAAAAAGCGTTTGATAAAGTATGGAAGGAAGGACTGAAAGTAAAACTGCAAAACATGCATGTTTGTGGAAAAATGTATAAATGGATCAGCCACTACCTTGAGAACAGAACTGCCAGGACAAAAGTACAAGGAAAAACCAGCAAAATGATGCTGTTGGAGCAAGGTGTCCCCCAAGGAGGAGTTCTTTCACCAACATTATTCCTAGCATATATAAACGACATCACAGAAAATTTTCCAGCCAGAGTACACACATCATCCTTTGCAGATGACCTAGCCATATGGACATCTGAAGAATATATTAGTACAGCTAACAGCAGAATACAGCAAGCCTTATTAGCACTAGAGGACTGGTCAAAATCATGTCTAGTGAAGATAAGTGAGGAGAAAACAACATGCACAGTGTTCTCCCTCTCAAATAAAACTCAACAACCTAAGCTGGTATTTAATGGAAAAATATTGCGCCATGAAGAAAATCCAAACTATCTCGGAGTCACCTTTGATCGTCGCCTGACATGGAAAACACAGGTTGAGAAAAATCGAACAAGAGCAAGGCAAAGAATGGCAATCATGCAAAAGCTTGCTGGTACAACGTGGGGAGCAGATGAGAAAGTTCTCAAGAAGTTATATACTGGACGGGTGAGGCCAGTACTGGAATATGGCATTGCAGCTTGGGCAACAGCAGCTAAGTCAAACTTTAACAAAATAAGTAGAGTCCAAAATCAAGGAATGCGAATCATAACTGGAAGCCTGAAGACAACGCCTATTAATGAACTTGAAAAGATCACTTGTTTACAACCAATGCAGGATAGAAGAGATAGCAGAGCCCAGCAACAAGCAGAAAAATTTAGAAGATTGACAGACCACCCTATGTATAAAAGGTTTAGTGGTTTTGGAAAGGGACGACTGAAGCGTAGCAACTTTGTAGAAACTGCAAAACGAAAAATTAGGGCAGATCCCATACTTAACATATCAACAGTCAAACCTATATATAATGCAGACAAGTTCCCAGCTTGGAGACAGCAGCAACTGCCTGAGATGATAGAAAACATTCCTGGTATTGAGAAAAAGAACACTCAGCATGAAACCGAAAGAAGAGAAATAACCCTAAACTACATAAAAGAACATTACCCAAGCAGCAATTGGACCCATGCATATACAGATGGATCAGCCAAAAATTCAATAGAGAATGGAGGAGGAGGAATTCTCCTAAATTTAAAAAATGGAGTGAAAAAAACACATTCAGTGGCAACTGGAAAGTTTTCAAGTAACTTCAAAGCGGAGGTAGAGGCTCTGAAAACTGCAGCAGAAATGCTCTTGATGGAGGAAAATAAAGAGAAGCAAATAGCTATCTTCACAGATGCAAAGTCAGCTGTCTCAATACTGAAGAGCAATAACAGCACATAAATAGCTGACCTAAGAGCAGCACTCCATGGTCTATGCCAGAAATCCAAAAAAGTTGTAATACAGTGGATCCCATCACATTGCAGTATACCTGGAAATGAAGAGGCTGACAGACTGGCAAAAGAGGGCAGACGACTACCACAGCCTGACATAGACATAACCTATAATGAGGCAAAGAGGTTGATAAAAAGCACCTATAGAACCAAATGGGAATCAGAGCATCCAGGCCACCAGAAGGATGATGCATATTACAAACTCGACAGAAGAGAACAAGTAGCAATCTTCAGACTCCGCACAGGACATAACAGGCTGAAATACCACTTGTTCAATAAACTAAAGATAGGAGATACCGATGAATGTAATTGTCAAACTGGAAAAATGACAGCAAAACATTTGCTTCAGGATTGCCCAATATATGCAGAACAGAGAAAGATATTTTGGCCCACACCTGCTTCATTTGAGGACAAGCTCTATGGAGATATCAACAAGCTCAAGTTGACCGTAGCTTACTTTAACTACATACAGGTTGACATTTAAAGGTGTATGAAGACGTATTCAGACTGCCACACTTCATACCACAGGTATGTCGGTTACAAAAGCCTCCCAGAGGCATGAAATGGAATATTGCTGGATAGGAGATCCATTACGTGGAAAGTCCGAATCAAAAGCTCACTGTGTGGGCTTTCAAAAAAGGTGGAAAAAGTGTCCTAGTGGCACGAAATGGAATAGTGCTTGGATAGCAAATCCATTATGTGGAAAGTCCGAATCAAAAGCTCACTGTGTGGGCTTTCAAAAAAGGTGGAAAAAGTGTCCTAGTGGCACGAAATGGAATATTGCTCGGATAGCAAATCCATTGTGCGGAAAGTCCGAATCGAAAGCTCACTGTGTGGATGTCATCTGCACACTGCATTCTTCTGGTTTCCGGTAGAACAGCCTATGGTGAACGGAAGGCCCAATATACGGAAGTGAGGCTAAGCAGCCATGTGCAGGACGTGACGATTCCTTGGGTGAGCCCAGTACCAGAGCGCTGTGTGTTGGCTCTGCAAGTATGGAAGCCTCCTTGGATGGCGGGGAATGCCCATGGTCTGCCCCTGCCTTCCCTTGAGGGCTGACCAGGATCTCTTTGGCTGTTCTATATGGGCCAGCTGGGATGGGAGATAACACCACAACAGTGAGAGTCAAACGTCCTAAGAAACCTCCGGGAAGGTTAACCCGGTCAACAAATGCCCGCAGAAGTCGGATGTGTCGGCCTAACGGCGCAAGAACGCAGCTCTGCTGTAAACAGGCACAACGCAATCACATCCGAAAAAAAAAAAACTTCGGATGAACGAAGAAGAAGAAGAAGAAAAAGAAAGTCCCAATAACCAGTGTGTGTAATAAAACCACTACCTCGTCGTAAGCGCAACTGCAGTTAATGAGTGTGTAATGATATAAAGAATGACGTTACTATTTGGGTAAATCCCCATTAAGCTGTGAAGGAAATTGTGCCATGCCAATAAGCGTGGGCGGTCATGTTCTGCTATCTCACTCGATCACCAGAGTTGTGGATCAGCTCCGTGTTCCTGTCTGGATCATGCCATGCGGCCAAGTCATCCAGGTATTTACCTCTCGGTCTTCCCCTTGGTCTCTTCCCTTCGATCTTGCCATCTGTCATCAAGTTCTCCAATTCATTTCTTCTCATAACATGCCCAAAAAATTTTGACTGTCTACGTCTAAGGAATCAGTTTACGATCTTCATTTGTTTCTTGAAGGACTTGTTCATTGGTTTTTCTGTCCGTCCATGGTATTCTTTGCATTTTCCTCAGAAACCACATTTCCACAGCCATCAGATGTTTTTCAGCTTGGCTGCTCATTATCCACGCTTCACATCCATACAAAAGTAGCACTTCAACACTCTTTTTCTCGTTTCAATTGATATCTTTTATTGGTCAGTATGTTTTCCATCTTGGAAAAGGCTACCTTCGCAATGGCAATTCTTGTTCTAATCTATTCGAGGCATCTCCCATCAGATGTTATGACTGTTCCGAGATAACTGTATCGATTCACTTGCCTAAGAATATGCCCATTTACCACACGGAATGACACTATCCAGTGCCGTCCACCGGGCGCTGGAACGCAAATTATTCCTCCCCACGACGCTTGACGGCAGAAGTGGAAGATGATGATGATGATGATGATGACTCGTATATCACATTGTGGTATTTCCTTCTTCCCAGTGACGACCATAATCTGTGTCTTCTTACTATTCAGTTCTAGCCCTAGTTGTTCACTGTGTGCAACAACCGCATCTACTAAATGTTGCAGGACCTGTTCATTGACTACAATCAAGACTGTATCATCTGCATATCTAATGTTATTGATGTATCGTCCCCCAATGTTGATTCCCTCCATAGCTTCTTTATTTCCGAAAATATTCTCACTGTACAGGGAAAAAAGATCTGGAAACATTACACATCCCTGTCTCACACCTCTTTTAATAGGCTGATATCGGCCTACATCGTTCAGTATTCAGTCATGAACGGATACAAATGTATCTATGAATGGCGGTGAGTCTTAATGATGGAAGTTAAATGAAAGAAACATAACTGGTAAAGACACGCACACACGCAACAACAAATAATACAATAACCAAGGATGGTAGAAGGTAAACAGAAATCTACACGGTAATCACCATCACGTGATGCAGCGGTATGCAGATATGGTGGTGTAGGTCGGCGTCACACCACGCTTGTCTTCTATTCCATACTTCTGTCCTCCTGTGTGTTGCCGGGGCCCATAAGGGAAGCAAAGAATAGCAACACTGTAGCCTACCACGCATGTCGTAAGAGACGACTAAGGAGGCTTGATGGTTCCGTCGCCCTGCTACTGAGTGCGTGGCGCGACACTGTGAGCTGTGAATTTCGTGTAAAATGCTTTTAAATCTGCCCGGGGTTTTTTGGAAGGTGACTGCATGTTCGGAGCGATGGCAGATGGCTATGTCCCAGAGTTGACCGGTTTTTGCCTTATGCAGAAATGCGTGGCTGCTGGGCTTCTGGTTGACTGCCACTGCCATCGACGATGAACTGTATTTCGTGGACTGTGTGGGTGAACATCTAGGAAACATCCAGATGGGAAAATGACTGCCGATTCCATCAGAGATTAACTGGGTGTTTCGTGGGGGACTATTGTGTTGACATTCTGGCGGCGGCATTATGCGCAGTGTATCTGTGCGGGCTGTTGTTTCTCGAGACTCCTGTCTTTTCCACTTTTCACATTGGGCAGTGGGGAGCATTTTGTGTGATATTCACTGGCACAGGAACGGAGCATAATGGGGACGACCCGTTGCTGTGAAGTTGGAACTGCGACTAACTAACTAACTAACTAATTAACTAACTAACTAACTAACTAACTAACATACTTCTGTCATTTGCTATTTAGTCAAGCCATACAGCTATTCTATAAGAATGTCAGTAGTTTAAAAGTATTTAACAGAATTTAGTAGCTATTAACATCGAAGGAGCCAAACAGTAGCTTAACAATGAGAATTGTCAGTTGCGGGTGTGCGTATGCGCGCGTACGTGCGTGCATGCCTTTGCGCGCCCGTGTGTGTGTGTGTATGTGTGTGTGATCATCTTGTGCCATGTCAGTTATCGTGAACAGTCAAGGTTTTCCATCTGACACGATCATAAAAACCTCGGACTAGGCCTGTGTTCATGTCTCGATCATGCCATATGGCCAAGCCAGCCATGTACGTATTTATAGTTTCCTCATTTCCCATTCTCTTGACCCCATAACATTTTCCAATTGCACTAAATTTTCAAGTTTATATTTCCTCGTAATGTATGCTGGTGTTGACAGCGATGTCCTATAATAGAATATGCGGGGGCGGGGGGAGGGGGGAAGAGAACAAAAATGTGCGTAACAAATCACGACACGCCGTATCTTCTGTGTATTACCGGGGCGCCAGTAAGGAAATTAATAACAATAAACATTAACAATATAACCTCCTGTGCATATCGTCAAAGGCGATTCAAGAGGGTGTGGCGTGAGGCTGGCTAGTTAGCACCGGTTTACAAATTCAACCATCATCCCACCAGTCATGAAATGTGCCTACAAAGGGATTGACGTGTGTAGCTGTGGACCCAAACTTAGGTAGAAGTCTGAAAGGTAAAAGTGACAGAGAAGGGGTAGGAGGAAGAAGGAGGAGGAGGAGGAAAAAGAAGAAAAAGAAGAAGAAGAAGAAGAAGAAGAAGAAGAAGAAGAAGAAGAAGAAGAAGAGGAAGAAGAAGCGGAAGGAGGAGAAGAAGGATGAGTAGAAGGAGGAGTAGGAGGAGGAGGAGGAGAAGAAAAGGGAGGAGGAGGAGGAGGAGAAGAAGAAGAAGGATGAGGAGGAGGAGGAGCAGCAGCAGCAGCAGCAGAAGCAGCAGCAGCAGAAGAAGAAGAAGAAGAAGAAGAAGAAGAAGAAGAAGAAGAAGAAGAAGAAGAAGAAGAAGAAGAAGAAGAAGAAGAAGAAGAAGAAGAGAAGAAGAAGAAGAAGAAGAAGGAGGAGAAGGAGGAGAATAAGAAGGAAGAAGAAGAAGAAGAAGAAGAAGAAGAAGAAGAAGAAGAAGAAGAAGAAGAAGAAGAAGAAGAAGAAGAAGAAGAAGAAGAAGAAGAAGAAGAAGAAGAAGAAGAAGAAGCCCGCAATCGAAACACAGCTGCGGACGATTTGGTAGACCCCGCCTTGCGTTGGTTTTTAATGAAAATTGTATGATTGCCGGTCATTCAGAAAGCAATGGCAAACTACTGAACGTGAATTTGCCAAGAGATCACAAACAGCCAAAAGAATGCTGGTGTTGACTGCTACGTCCTGTAAAGTGTATGCAACTAACTTTCTTAACCGATCGTGATCACATATGTTCCTGATATCTTCCTTTTAACTCTAATGCCTAGTTGGCGTGGTATCCATCTGTGGATTATGAGCACATTTGCAATTATAATTTTAGCTAAAAATGTCTGAAATTAATGCTTATTTAAGAACACATCGCCTCTTCCGTGTCTCCACCATGAATTATCAGAGCCGTAGGCGTGAAACTATAAAATAGGACAAAGAAAACACAAGTGGCAGTTCAAAGGTTCTCAAGTGTGTTCAGAGCACAGGCCTTTAACTGATCCAGTGCCATGGGATTATTTATCGTCTTAAGCGACTTCCTGTATCTGCCAAGGGCTTGTACATCGCCGAAATGTTGTCATTGCGTTATTATACATGTCTGCTACCAAATCAGCAACTTTTAAGTTTTAACTGTGACACCCTTACTTCCAATTTTTCCGCCATCCTTTCTTGTTTTGGTTCAACCCTGATGTTTGTTTGGCTCAGAATCTGTTAAAACTGCAACAAAATGTTTTTGACAGAGGAAAAATACAATTAAACGCATACCTCTCATCACAGATACTTCTTCTTCTGCATTCATACGGAGTTTTGTTTTCGGACGTGATTGCGTTGTGCCTGTTCCACTTGTTAACTTCGGTGGAGTTTATAATATGCATCATCTTTCTGGTGGCCTGGATGCTCTGATTCCCATTTGGTTCTTCTTCTTCTTCTGTGTTCATCCGGAGACTTTTTTCTGACGTGATTGCGTTGTGCCTGTTTACAGCAGAGCTGCGTTCTTGCGCCGTTAGGCCGACACATCCGAGTTCTGCGGGCATTTGTTGACCAGGTTAACCTTCCCGGGGATCACAGATACACTATTAGTAATCTACTCGTCAAAGAGCAACGACAGTGCCGAACTAGTAGATTTAAAGAACAGCACTCCAAAAACTATTTCAAGGAAGAAAACAATTTCAAAGATGTTCTAAAATAATGAATCCCATCCTATTGCAGCATACAAGACAACGAAGAAGCTGACAAATGGTAAGAAGTCGGCAGACCACACCAGATAGGCACCGATGTAACTTAATAATGTTGTCACGAGGGTTGTAGGTTAGTCGGTTGTAAAACATGTTAGACTGTGAGCTTTACCTCTTAATCCGACACAATGACTTTCAGGTTGTCTGAACACTTGAAAGAGATTGCATCTCTCGGATTGAGGTTTGAAATCATTTTCCCCTCAATGTCGAAACCCTATATCCAATAGGATTCTGTTTCAATGCTCGCCTTCCAAGCACAGAAACTAGTGGTTTGTCAATGACTAGCATAGAGCCAAGTGGCAATCAGAGCACCCAGCAACTACTGAACCAAGTGACAATCAGATCACCCAGCAACTGCAGAACCAAATGGCAATCAGAGCACCCAGCAACTACAGAACCAAATGGCAATCGGAGCACCCAGCAAGTACAGAACAAAATGACAAACGGAGCACCCAGCACCTACAGAACCAAATGGCAACCAGAGCACCCATCAACTACAGAACCAAGCGGCAATCAGAGCACCCAGCAACTACAGAACCAAGAAAATCGTTGCACCCAGGCTACCAACTATACAAACAAGTGGGTGACAAAGCATCCAGATCAGCAGATCGTCAGCGCTAAAGAGGTTTTTTCAGAAGCTACCATAGAAACAGATGTGAATCAGAGCACTAAGGCAGCAGCGACAGAACAATGTGGGAGTCCGAGCACTCAAGCCAACTACTATCGAGCCAAGTGAAAATCAGAGCATCCCGGCCATTAGAAAAACGATTCGTCATTGTCGGCTGCAAGAGAACAAGTAACCAACCATTTTTCAGATTCTGGATAAGACATTACACCTGTTCAAGCTACGGTTATGAAATACTAAACAATAATACACAACACCAGTTCAATAAGCTACGGTTATGGCATACAAAACAATACATTTTTTTAAAAAGTCGCTTAAAAGTCGACAGAAGCAACCATAGAAGAACTCAAATTCTGTGTGATTATAACTAAACAATAATACATAACGCCAGTTATACAAGCTACGGTTATGAAATACTAAACAATAATGCATAACACCAGTTCTTCTTCTTCTTCTTCGTTCATCCGGAGTTTTTTTTTCTTCCGGATGTGATTGCGTTGTGCCTGTTTACAGCAGAGCTGCGTTCTTGCGCCGTTAGGCCGACACATCCGACTTCTGCGGGCATTTGTTGACCGGGTTAACCTTCCCGGGGTAACACCAGTTCAATAAGCTACGGTTATGAAATACTAAACAATAATGCATAACACCAGTTCAATAAGCTACGGTGATGACATACTAAACAGTGTTAGTTTGGAGTAGGTAAAATAACAGCTAAACAAGTGCTGAAAGAGTGCCGAATATATATATACTAGCTGCCCGGCCCGGCTTCGCCCAGGCTCTGGGCCGGGATCTATGTATGTATGTATATATGTATATATGTATGTATGTATGTATGTATGTATGTATGTATGTATGTATGTATGTATGTATGTATGTATGTATGTATGTATGTATGTATGTATGTATGTATGTATGTATGTATGTATGTATGTATGTATGTATGTATGTATGTATGTATGTATGTATGTATGTATGTATGTATGTATGTATGTATGTATGTATGTATGTATGTATGTATGTATGTATGTATGTATGTATGTATGTATGTATGTATGTATGTATGTATGTATGTATGTATGTATGTATGTATGTATGTATGTATGTATGTATGTATGTATGTATGTATGTATGTATGTATGTATGTATGTATGTATGTATGTATGTATGTATGTATGTATGTATGTATGTATGTATGTATGTATGTATGTATGTATGTATGTATGTATGTATGTATGTATGTATGTATGTATGTATGTATGTATGTATGTATGTATGTATGTATGTATGTATGTATGTATGTATGTATGTATGTATGTATGTATGTATGTATGTATGTATGTATGTATGTATGTATGTATGTATGTATGTATGTATGTATGTATGTATGTATGTATGTATGTATGTATGTATGTATGTATGTATGTATGTATGTATGTATGTATGTATGTATGTATGTATGTATGTATGTATGTATGTATGTATGTATGTATGTATGTATGTATGTATGTATGTATGTATGTATGTATGTATGTATGTATGTATGTATGTATGTATGTATGTATGTATGTATGTATGTATGTATGTATGTATGTATGTATGTATGTATGTATGTATGTATGTATGTATGTATGTATGTATGTATGTATGTATGTATGTATGTATGTATGTATGTATGTATGTATGTATGTATGTATGTATGTATGTATGTATGTATGTATGTATGTATGTATGTATGTATGTATGTATGTATGTATGTATGTATGTATGTATGTATGTATGTATGTATGTATGTATGTATGTATGTATGTATGTATGTATGTATGTATGTATGTATGTATGTATGTATGTATGTATGTATGTATGTATGTATGTATGTATGTATGTATGTATGTATGTATGTATGTATGTATGTATGTATGTATGTATGTATGTATGTATGTATGTATGTATGTATGTATGTATGTATGTATGTATGTATGTATGTATGTATGTATGTATGTATGTATGTATGTATGTATGTATGTATGTATGTATGTATGTATGTATGTATGTATGTATGTATGTATGTATGTATGTATGTATGTATGTATGTATGTATGTATGTATGTATGTATGTATGTATGTATGTATGTATGTATGTATGTATGTATGTATGTATGTATGTATGTATGTATGTATGTATGTATGTATGTATGTATGTATGTATGTATGTATGTATGTATGTATGTATGTATGTATGTATGTATGTATGTATGTATGTATGTATGTATGTATGTATGTATGTATGTATGTATGTATGTATGTATGTATGTATGTATGTATGTATGTATGTATGTATGTATGTATGTATGTATGTATGTATGTATGTATGTATGTATGTATGTATGTATGTATGTATGTATGTATGTATGTATGTATGTATGTATGTATGTATGTATGTATGTATGTATGTATGTATGTATGTATGTATGTATGTATGTATGTATGTATGTATGTATGTATGTATGTATGTATGTATGTATGTATGTATGTATGTATGTATGTATGTATGTATGTATGTATGTATGTATGTATGTATGTATGTATGTATGTATGTATGTATGTATGTATGTATGTATGTATGTATGTATGTATGTATGTATGTATGTATGTATGTATGTATGTATGTATGTATGTATGTATGTATGTATGTATGTATGTATGTATGTATGTATGTATGTATGTATGTATGTATGTATGTATGTATGTATGTATGTATGTATGTATGTATGTATGTATGTATTATGTCTGTCTGTCTGTCTGTCTGTCTGTCTGTCTGTCTGTCTGTCTGTCTGTCTGTCTGTCTGTCTGTCTGTCTGTCTGTCTGTCTGTCGCAAATTTTCAGTCAGAGGATATCAGGCCACACGTTTCGACCGCGAAGGACATAAAGGAGGAGTTCTAATACTTACACGAAATACAATACCTTGCAGCGAAGTATCTGTGATCTCTGACAACCAAACAGAAATTATAGGTGTTGATATAATGATAAAGGACGTGAAAATAAGAATCTACAATCTGTATAGCCCAGCAGATAAGGACCTTACACTCTCAAACATGAAAATAACTGACACAAACTGCATTATTGTCGGAGACTTTAATAGCCGTTCAGAAAGATGGGGATACCCAGATACTGACAAAAGAGGAGATGAATTGGAGGACTGGGAAATAGACTCAAATCTCCATCTACTCAACAAAGCGGATGACACACCGAGCTTCTACTCCAGAAGATGGCTTACCACTTCTACTCCAGACTTAGCTTTCTGCACAGGAGACATACTCCACAAAATCGATCGCCATGTGCTGGACCAATTAGCAGGTAGTGACCACAGACCAATCAAGCTTGTAATGAATATGGAGTATGTTCCACAGGAGCAAAAGCCCTTGCCCCGCTGGAATTACAAACGAGCAGATTGGGACAGATTTGCCATACTAACAGACAAATATTGTGAAAACATAAATACACGATATGGCAACATAAAGCAAATGGTGGAAAGTCTAAACAGAGCGATAATACAGGCAGCCACTGAGTCCATTCCTAGAGGAGCGAGGAAAAATTACAAACCATACTGGACTGAAGAACTACAAAGTTTGGAGGACAAAGTTGAAGATGCCAGGAAGACAGCAGAGAGAGAACAAACAATTGAAGCGAACATCTCTCTCAAAGCCATCTCAGCAAAATAGAAAAGAACAGTAAATCAAACAACAAGAGATTGTTGGAGGGGAAAAACAGAAAACCTGAATTTTGACAGGGATGGAAACAAACTATGGAAACTAGTGAAAGCCATGAACAATGAAGGACCTAGAAACAAACAAATAACAATTAAACAAGGAAATGCCTTGCTTACAGGAAAAAAGGCTGCAAATGCACTAATGGAACACTATGCAAATGCAAACCACATTGATATTACAACCGAACAGAAGAAAGCAATCAAAGACAAACAGATACATCATAGAAATACAGAGACAGCAGCAGAATATATGATGGCAAATCTAACAATGGAAGAAATGGAACAGGCAATGAATACCCTAAAAAAGAAGAAATCACCAGGAAAGGATGGAATCACAAATGAAATGCTAATAGGACTAGGCAACAAGGCAAAGAAGAAACTACTAGCAGTCCTAAATAACAGCTGGAAGAGAGGAATAGTCCCACAGGCATGGAAGGAAGCTATACTAATACCAGTCCCAAAGAAAGGAAAAGACCTGGAAGAACCAAAATGGCTATCGACCTATCAGTCTACTTAGCTGTGTAGGAAAATTAATGGAACGCATTATCAATGGCAGGCTAACATGGCATCTGGAAGAAAACAAACTCTTAACACCACACCAAGCAGGATTCAGAAAGTACAGATCCACTGAAGATCAAATAACCTATATAGCTCAGGAAATAGAGGATGCCTTCCAAGAGAAAAAGCACACACTAGCAGTCTGGATAGATTTAGAAAAAGCATTTGATAAAGTATGGAAGGAAGGACTGAAAGTAAAACTGCAAAACATGCATGTTTGTGGAAAAATGTATAAATGGATCAGCCACTACCTTGAGAACAGAACTGCCAGGACAAAAGTACAAGGCCAAACAAGCAAAATGATGCTGCTGGAGCAAGGTGTCCCCCAAGGAGGAGTTCTTTCACCAACATTATTCCTAGCATATATAAATGACATCACAGAAAATTTTCCAGCCAGAGTACACACATCCTCCTTTGCAGATGACCTAGCCATATGGACATCTGAAGAATATATTAGTACAGCTAACAGCAGAATACAGCAAGCATTATTAGCGCTAGAGGACTGGTCAAAATCATGGCTAGTGAAGATAAGTGAGGAGAAAACAACATGCACAGTGTTCTCCCTCTCAAATAAAACTCAGCAACCTAAGCTGGTATTGAATGGAAAAATATTGTGCCATGAAGAAAATCCAAACTATCTAGGAGTCACCTTTGATCGTCGCCTGACATGGAAGACACAGGTTGAGAAAAATCGAACAAGAGCAAGGCAGAGAATGGCAATCATGAAAAAGCTTGCTGGTACAACGTGGGGAGCAGATGAGAAAGTTCTCAAGAAGTTATATACTGGACGGGTGAGGCCAGTACTGGAATATGGCATTGCAGCTTGGGCAACAGCAGCTAAGTCAAACTTTAACAAAATAAGTAGAGTCCAAAACCAAGGAATGCGAATCATAACTGGAAGCCTGAAGACAACGCCTATTAATGAACTAGAAAAGATCACTTGTTTACAACCAATGCAGGATAGAAGAGATAGCAGAGCCCAGCAACAAGCAGAAAAATTTAGAAGATTGACAGACCACCCTATGTACAACAGATTTAATGGTTTTGGAAAGGGAAGACTGAAGCGTAGCAACTTTGTAGAAACTGCAAAACGAAGGATTAGGGCAGATCCTATACTTAACATATCAACAGTCAAGCCCATACACAATGCACACAAGTTCCAAGCTTGGAGACAGCAGCAACTGCCTGAGATGATAGAAAACATTCCTGGTATTGAGAAAAAGAACACTCAGCATGAAACCGAAAGAAGAGAAATAACCCTAAACTACATAAAAGAACGTTACCCAAGCAGGAATTGGACCCATGCATATACAGATGGATCAGCCAAAAATTCAATAGAGAATGGAGGAGGAGGAATTCTCCTAAATTTAAAAAATGGAGTGAAAAAAACACATTCAATGGCAACTGGAAAATTTTCAAGTAACTTCAAAGCGGAGGTAGAGGCTTTGAAAACTGCAGCAGAAATGCTCCTGATGGAGGAAAATAAAGAGAAGCAAATAGCTATCTTCACAGATGCAAAGTCAGCTGTCTCAATACTGAAGAGCAATAACAGCACAGAACTAACTGACCTAAGAGCAGCACTCCATGGTCTATGCCAGAAATCCAAAAAAGTTGTAATACAGTGGATCCCATCACATTGCAGTATACCTGGAAACGAAGAGGCTGACAGACTGGCAAAAGAGGGCGGACGACTACCACAGCCTGACATAGACATAACCTATAATGAGGCAAAGAGGTTGATAAAAAGCACTTATAGAACCAAATGGGAATCAGAGCATCCAGGCCATCAGAAGGATGATGCATATTACAAACTCGACCGAAGAGAACAAGTAGCAATCTTCAGACTCCGCACAGGACATAACAGGCTGAAATACCACTTGTTCAATAAACTAAAGATAGGAGATACCGATGAATGTAATTGTAGAACTGGAAAAATGACAGCAAAACATTTGCTGCAGGATTGCCCAACGTATGCAGAACAGAGAAAGATATTTTGGCCCACACCTGCTTCATTTGAGGACAAGCTCTATGGAGATATCAACAAGCTCAAGTTGACCGTATCTTACTTTAACTACATACAGGTTGACATTTAAAGGTGTATGAAGAAGTATTCAGACTGCCACACTTCATACCACAGGTATGTCGGTTACAAAAGCCTCCCAGAGGCATGAAATGGAATATTGCTGGATAGGAGATCCATTACGTGGAAAGTCCGAACCAAAAGCTCACTGTGTGGGCTTTCAAAAAAGGTGGAAAAAGTGTCCTAGTGGCACAAAATGGAATATTGCTTGGATAGCAAATCCATTATGTGGAAAGTCCGAATCAAAAGCTCACTGTGTGGGCTTTCAAAAAAGGTGGAAAAGTGTCCTAGTGGCACGAAATGGAATATTGCTCGGATAGCAAATCCATTGTGCGGAAAGTCCGAATCGAAAGCTCACTGTGTGGATGTCATCTGCACACTGCATTCTTCTGGTTTCCGGTAGAACAGCCTATTGTGAACGGAAGGCCCAATATACGGAAGTGAGGCTAAGCAGCCATGTGCAGGACGTGACGATTCCTTGGGTGAGCCCAGTACCAGAGCGCTGTGTGTTGGCTCTGCAAGTATGGAAGCCTCCTTGGATGGCGGGGAATGCCCATGGTCTGCCCCTGCCTTCCCTTGAGGGCTGACCAGGATCTCTTTGGCTGTTCTATATGGGCCAGCTAGGATGGGAGATAACACCACAACAGAGAGAGTCAAACGTCCTAAGAAACCCCCGGGAAGGTTAACCCGGTCAACAAATGCCCGCAGAAGTCGGATGTGTCGGCCTAACGGCGCAAGAACGCAGCTCTGCTGTAAACAGGCACAACGCAATCACATCCGAAAAAAAAAACTCCGGATGAACGAAGAAGAAGAAGTATGTATGTATGTATGTATGTATGTATGTATGTATGTATGTCTGTCTGTCTGTCTGTCTGTCTGTCTGTCTGTCTGTCTGTCTGTCTGTCTGGCTGGCTGGCTGGCTGGCTGGCTGGCTGGCTGGCTGGCTGGCTGGCTGGCTGTCTGTCTGTCTGTCTGTCTGTCTGTCTGTCTGTCTGTCTGTCTGTCTGTCTGTCTGTCTGTCTGTCTGTCTGTCTGTATGTATGTATGTATGTATGTATGTATGTATGTATGTATGTATGTATGTATGTATGTATGTATGTATCTATCTATCTATCTATCTATCTATCTATCTATTTATCTATCTATCTATCTATCTATCTATCTATCTATCTATCTATCTATCTGCCTGCCTGCCTGTCTGTCTGTCTGTCTGTCTGTCTGTCTGTCTGTCTGACCCGGCCCGGCTTCGCCCAGCTCCAGGTGGGGAGCATCTCATTTAATTCATATAAGTAGTCATATAAGCTCCCGTTCGCGACTATCTATCTATCTGGCTGTCTGTCTGTCTGTCTATCTTTCTGTCTGACCCGGCCCGGCTTCACCCAGACCCTGATGGGGAGCATCTCATTTAATTCATATAAGTAGTCATATAAGCTCCCGTTCCCGACTATCTATCTGTCTGTCTGTCTGTCTGTCTGACCCGGCCCGGCTTCGCCCAGACCCTGATGGGGAGCATCTCATTTAATTCATATAAGCAGTCATATAAGCTCCCGTTCCCGACTATCTGTCTGTCTGTCTGTCTGTCCGACCCGGCCCGACTTCGCCCAGGCCCTGGTGGGGAGCATCTCATAAGTAGTCATATAAGCTCCCGTTCCCGATCTATCTATCTATCTATCTATCTATCTATCTATCTATCTATCTATCTATCTATCTGTCTCTGTCTGTCTGTCTGCCTGTCCGTCTGTCCGTCTGTCTGTCTGTCTGTCTGTCTGTCTGTCTGTCTGTCTGTCTGTCTGTCTGTCTGTCTGTCTGTCTGTCTGTCTGTCTGTCTGTCTGTCTGTCTGTCTGTCTGTCTGTCTATGTATGTATGTTCGGCCCGAACATAACAACAAAATATAGATAGAATAGAAGAATAGATAGAAAATATGATTGGAAGAGATCTATCTAAGGTAAACTTGGCTCCCGTTCCCGACTATCTGTCTGTCTGTCTATCTGTCTGTCTATCTGTCTGTCTGACCTGGCCCGGCTGCATCTCATTTAATTAATATAGATTTCTATAGCCAGGGGACTTAACTTAAGATATAACAATGCTACTAAAAGTTATATCCCTTTTTTTATATGTTTTTATATTTTCTTATGTTCAGTCATGTAATTACAAAATTAAATTTTAGGAATGTAATATTGATAGCTGATAGATAAAACTATGACAGCTGGTTGCACATCAATGAAAGGAAAACGTGTAGAAAATTTCATCTCAATCGGATGGACCGTTCGCGAACACATAAAGGACGGACATACATACATACATACATACATCGATTTATATATATATTCCAGTCAGGTCTTAGTCAGATATAACTGAGCTACCGTATAACAGTAGACGGTACTACCTGGTTTCTGTTAGCGCCGAACGTTGGGCGGCGCTTACCAAACTCGACACCCCACATTGTGCCAACGGCTTCGGGCGGAAGAGCGCAATTGGGAGGGTACAAGCCTTACCCTGGTGCGAGGAAATGCAAGCTAAAGACAAAATTGTTATGGCAGGGCAGACCAGGCCCTAAGCCTTGGTTGGCGACTGGTCTAGGATCGAAGCTCCGACACGCGGACAGTTAGAGCATTGCTTTGCTGATCTGGCAGCTTCTGCTGCTTGTCTTGTTCCAGATGTAGGGGTGTTACCTTTCCTCTGGAGTGAACTAGGCAGGCCGAGAGAGGGATCATGCTGCATGGGCAACACATGATCTCTATATTTTAGCCCAGGATTTGTGCTATGGAGAGGCAATAACTCCATCCCTGATCTTAACTGGTCTCGGAATCAAAGCGAGAGGCAACTGTTACGGGTTATAAGTCCTTGTCAGTTGGCGTAGACATGGGGCGCCACTCGTTGCCTCTGACGGTGGGAGACACCTATACGTGTCACTGATCAGCTACCTCCCGCCTCAAGCTGGGCAGCCCCCAGCCAATTGGGTGCTGATCCGCCACAGCCTGCCTGCTTCAATGGGTGCTTGGGGCTAGGACATAATCTGAATCGCAGGCTGTAAAACCAATGCACCAGGTACAAACAAAAATAAAAATAGAAACCTCAAGCTACGGCTTGCAACCTGGAACGTGAGAACCATGTGTCCAGGATTTTCCACTGACTTGACCAATATTGACGATGTGAGAAAAACGGCTGTGATTGATGCCGAACTCAATCGTCTTAACATTGATATTGCTGGCCTGCAGGAGACTCGTCTCGCTGAGGAAGGGTCACTCAGGGAAAACAACTACACCTTTTTCTGGAAGGGTAGAGGGCAGGCAGAAAAAAGGCAACAAGGTGTGGGCTTTGCAGTGAAGAATTCGCTACTGGGAATGATTGAAATTCCAGCAGGAGGAAATGAAAGACTATTGTCCCTGCGCTTGGCAACCTCTTGTGGGTTTGCCACCATTATTACTGCATATACACCGACACTCGATTCCTCTGATGATGTGAAGGATTTGTTCTATGAGGAGTTAGACTCCGTGATCAAGGCAGTTCCAAAATCTGACTACATTTATATGCTCGGTGATTTCAATGCTCGTGTGGGCAAGGACTCGAGTTCATGGCCAGTGTGCCTTGGAAAATACAACATCGGTCGCATGAATGAAAATGGGAAAAGGCTGCTGGAGCATTGCACCAGTAATGACCTATGTATTACAAACTCTTTTTTTTAAACAAAAGAGATGCATAAGGTCACATGGAAACATCCAAGATCCGGCCATTGGCACCAGCTGGACTTCATCATCACACGGAGACAACATCTGAACCATATATCATTGACTCGTAGTTACCACAGTGCTGACTGTGATACGGATCATTCTTTGGTTGTTGCAAGGGTTAGACTGAGACCAAAGAGAATCTACACAGCTAAACACAAATCTAGCCCCAGGATTAATATTATTAACACTCACGATCCTGAAAAGTGCTTTCAGTTTCAACAGCAACTTGAAGACGCTTTCACTGATACACCAGAAAATTGTACAGTAAATGAAAAGTGGGGTCAAATTAAGGAAACTCTTTATAAAACTGCCGTAGGGGTTTACGGCACTGTGGATCATAAGAGGCAGGACTGGTTTGCGGCCAACAGCGAGACTCTGCAGCCCTTGATTGATAAGAAGAAGAAAGCTCTCTTAAGAAACAAGGAAAGACCAACGCGTAACACTCTGAGTGAGCTAAGGCAAGCTAGGAAGGGTGTGCAAAAGGCTGCCAGGCAGTGTGCAAATGATTATTGGATCAAGTTATGTGAGTCCATTCAAATCGCAAGTGATAAGGGAGACATAAGAAGCATGTATGAAGGAATAAAGAAAGCCTGTGGTCCAGTGATCAAAAGAAGTGCACCATTGAAAACCTTGACTGGAGAAATCATCACTGACAAGAAACGGCAGATGGACAGATGGGTAGAGCACTATTTGGAGCTTTACTCAAGTGAGACCAAACTAGCGGATGCTGCCCTCAACGCCATAGAGGCTCTACCAACTCTTGACCACCTGGACACACTTCCCACCATACCAGAAGTTAAGTGTGCTATAAATGAACTTGCATCTGGCAAGGCTCCAGGTAAGGATGGGATTCCAATAGAGGTTATCAGGAGTGGGCAAGACACACTCACTATACAGATCCACCAGCTAATAGAGCTATGCTGGCGTGAAGGACAAGTCCCACAGGATTTCAAAGATTCAAGCATCATAACACTGTACAAGAACAAGGGCGATCGGAGCGACTGCAACAACTATAGGGGTATCTCACTTCTGTGTATTGTTGGAAAAGTACTTGCCAGAATTGTTCTGCGCAGACTTCAAGTCCTAGGAGATCAAGTCTACCCCGAATCACAGTGTGGCTTTCGACAGAACCGGTCTACCACTGATATGATATTCTCATTGCGACAAATGCAAGAAAAATGCCGTGAACAGAATCAACCACTGTTTATTGCCTTTATCGACCTCACAAAGGCATTTGATTTGGTCAGTCGTGAGGGTCTGTTCAAGGCACTAAAGAAGATTGGCTGCCCACCAACTCTTCTGTCCATTGTGGAATCGTTCCACACAGGCATGAAGGGTATAATCAAGTTTGATGGTGCAACTTCTGAAGAATTTGAAATCAAGAGTGGAGTTAAGCAAGGTTGTGTACTAGCTCCCACCCTCTTTGGAATATACTTTTCACTTCTACTGAAATATGCATTTCGTGATCAGGATGGTGGTATATACATTCACTCACGCTCAGATGGCGGCCTCTAAAATGCTCAGAGATTGAAGGCTAAGACCAAAATTAGGAGGGTACTGATCAGAGAGTTGCTTTTTGCGACCCACTCTGAGGAAGAATTGCAATGTCTACTATCTGCATTCTCCAATGCTTGTTCTGAATTTGGTTTAACAATTAGCAAAAAGAAGACACAGATTATGTCACAAGGTGCACATGGGGTACCATCAATCTTTATTGACGACGCCGAACTAGAGATAGTAGACCATTTTACATATCTAGGATCAGAGGTAAATAGCAAATTATCCCTAGATCAGGAAATCAACATCCGGATTGGTAAGGCAGCAACAACAATGAACAGGTTAAGAAAAAGAGTCTGGGAGAACAGGAAGCTTACTGCCAAAACAAAAGTCCTTGTCTATCAAGCCTGTGTCCTTAGTACTCTTCTCTATGGCAGTGAAACCTGGACAACTTACTCACACCAAGAGAACAATTTAAACAGCTTTCATATGCGGTGTCTACGAAGAATTCTTGGTATTAAGTGGCAAGACAAAATCACAAATACTGAAGTATTGGAAAGATCAGGTTGTGTGACAGTTTATTCCATGCTCAGTCTTCGTAGACTTAGATGGATAGGACATCTTAGGAGGATGGATGATGGTAGAATACCAAAGGATATCTTTTTTGGTGAATTACAGATGGGTAAGAGATCTCAGGGTCGGCCTCTACTACGATACAAAGATGTGTGTAAGCGGGACATGATTGATACAGGCATTGATAATGCACATTGGGAGCAAGTCGCCGCTGAACGTGTTGCATGGAGGGCAAATATCAGAAATGGAATAAAGTCAAAGGAGAAAATTATTGCAGAAAAGTTACACACCAAGCGTTTGAGACGTAAGATGGTGCATGATGGTGGAAATGACCACGTGTTCAGGTGCACCCACTGTGAACGGACATTTACAGCGCAAATTGGCCTTATCAGTCACACTCGCTACCGCCATAGTTAAAAGTTATTATGCCTTTTTAAAGTACAAACTATCGTCTGTCAAGACGGCAAGGTGCCAATGGTATATATATATATATATATACATATATATATATATTTATATATATATATATATATATATATATATAAATATATATATATATATATATATATATATATATATATATATATATATATATATATATATATATATATATATATATATATATATATATACATATATATATATATACACACACACACATAAGAGGAAATGTTGTTTGCCAACGCCAGTTCTATTACAGAACAAACTCCATGGAGACGTCAACAACCGTTATGTTTATTGTTGTTTTCTTTAAATGTATCCAGGTTGACGTCTGCCGGTAGCAGTGGCAAAGGACTTACGGACGCGATTCGTAAGCCTGATTACCCGCGTTCGAAACGCAGCTGCGACCGATTTGGCAGCAAAAAGCGTTGTGTTGGGTTTTAACGAGTTGGAATGAGAGCAGGTCGTTCTGAAAGCAATGGCAAACTACTGAACGTAAACTTGCCAAGACATGAACAACAGCAGTAAAATGCTGGTGTTGACAGCGATGTCCTGTAAAAACGGACATGAAAAGAAAAAAAAGGTGACGTCTGCAGGTGCACAGAAAAGGAGAATATTGACACCTGTAGTTAAGACATCGTGTTTTATTTTTTGTTGGGGGGAGGGGGGTGTAGAGGGGGGGGGGGAGGAAGGAGGGGGGAACGCTAGCTCGCTTTGAACTCAAGCGTAGTCCATACATACTACTCCTAGTAGTGCTGAAATGAATTTTGCGTGTGGATTAACTTTACCTATTACCAGTGTCCCTCACCAACAGGCAAACCCACTCCGACTTGAGAGGTACTTGTAATTTACATTCCCCAAGTCAAGGTCGATAGGTCAACATGTTAGTCCAACTGTACGGTGTAGGAATTGAACCCCTTACCTCGGCATAAGCACACCGGATGTTTAAGAGCACGCGTTCTTATCCATTCGGCCATGCTGACCTAAGACAACGTTTAATGTTACATGGTTTGGTAAACGATCAGCGCCGTGGCAAAGGCGTTACGAAAGCAGCTGGGAATCCCACTTACCGAGTTCGAAACACACCTAAGGGCGATTTGTAAGCAGACTGCCTTGCGCTGATTTTCACACAATGATATGAAAGCCGGTTGTTTAGAAAGCAATGGCTAACTACTGAACATACAATTGCCAAGAAATCACAAACAGCTAAAAAAAAATTCTGGTGTTGACTGAGACGTCCTGTAAAGGATATGCAACTAACTTTGGTAAAAGACATATTGGGAACCTGTAGTGGCACAGGAGACATTGTCTTGATAATAATTGTTAAATCATCATCATCATCATCAAGTGCCATGTCGGCTGGTGTAGGCGTTCATGGCTCTCCATAGATCTCGGTCTTTGGTTTTCTGGATTAACTCCGCTGTTGATATTCTTCCATGCCACCGTCTCAATCCATCCAGCATCATTTCTCTTGGTCTGCCTCTGCCTCTCTTCCGCTCGATGTTTCCAGTTGTCACGATGTTCTCCAATGCCTCTCTTCTCATTACATGACCAAAGAAAGCTGTTTGTCTCTTTCTTATTGTTGTATATAGTGTTCTAGTTTCGCCAGCCAGTTTCAGGCAGTCGTTGTTAGTTACTCTGGCAGTCCAAGGAATTCGCAACATTCGTCTCAGGAACCACATCTCTGTTGCTTCGAATCTCTTCCTAATTTGTTCATTTACATGAACAAGATTCACAGCATATTCAGCAAAACAGTTTCTATATTGCACTTCGGCACTCTATTTCTTACATTCAATGATAGTGACTTATTGTTAAATGCCATGCTGAAATACAGACTTTGCGAGTGGTTCAACTTGTAAACGGTGTAGGCAGGGTGAGCTGGTTGAACATCCAAGTGCACGTCTACCTTCGGAGAGATGCCGCTGTATTTTTTGTTATTATCTATCTGGTACCTGGTATCCATTTATTTCTTCTCCACGTGTATGTGTGTAAATCAGTGACTGTGAATGTATTGTGTGCCGTGTCATAAGCATCCCATCCACCACAATACCCACAACTACAATATCCACCACCACAACTATCGCTACCCTTTCTTCTTCTTCTCCGCCTCTAGTAAGGCCTTATTATACATCTTCTGTGGCTTCAGAAAAGAACGTGGAACTGTTGACATTTTCGCTGCAAGGCAGCTGCAAGAGAAATGTCAGGAACAGAACTGCGAAATATTCTCCACTTTCATTGACCTTACCAAGGCTTTTGATACAGTCAGCAGAGAAGGACTGTGGAAGATTATGGCAAAATATGGCTGTCCGCGAAAGTGTTTCCAAAAAGTGCGGCTATTTCATGACGGCATGCAGGCAAGAGAACAGGAAAATGGTGAACTGTCTGAGCCCTTTCCTGTCACCAATGGAGTGAAACAAGGATGTGTCCTGGCACCAACACTGTTCAGCCTCATGTTTTCAGCTATGTTGACGAATGCCTTCGAGAACAACAACATTGGAATAGACATCAACTACCGCATGGATGGAAAGTTATTCAATCTCAGAAGGCTGAAAGCTAAAACCAAAATTAACAGCGACACCGTCAGAGAGCTCCTATTTGCTGATGATTGCGCTCTATACGCCAACTCAGAGGCGGACATGCAACATAATGTTACAGCTTTCTCACATGCCTGTGCCAACTTTGGGCTCAATATCAATTTGGAGAAGACTGTAGTTATGTACCAGCCAGCTCCAGGGAATAATCACACTGTGCCGAATTTCAAAGTGAATGGTCATAGTCTAAGTGTTGTGGACAAATTCACCTATCTTGGCAGCACTGTGTCACAAGCTGCCACAAGTAATGATGAAGTGAATGCAAGAATCTCCAAGGCCAGCGCGGCCTTTGGCAGACTCTACAAGAATGTATGGGACAGAAATGGAATAAGCCTGCAAACAAAGCTGAAAGTCGCATTTGATAAAGTATGGAAGGAAGGACTGAAAGTAAAACTGCAAAAAATGCATGTTTGTGAGAAAATGTACAAATGGATCAGCCACTACCTTGGCAGGACAAAAGTACAAGGACAAACCAGCAAAATGATGCTGTTGGAGCAAGGTGTCCCCCAAGGAGGAGTTCTTTCACCAACATTATTCCTAGCATATATAAATGACATCACGGAAAATTTCCCAGCCAGAGTACACACATCCTCCTTTGCAGATGACCTAGCCATATGGATATCTGAAGAATATATTAGTACTGCTAATGTCGCTTGTTGTATCTGGGGGGACAGTAGAATCAACAAGCACACTTCAACTTCCCTTTTTCCAATGTAGGGTTTATTGCCAGATCTTTGTCTACACACCCCCTTTCCAGTCTTCAATTCACTATCTCTCTCTCTCTATTATCGTAATGCCTTACTCCTCTTCACTTTCCTTCAGAACATACCCACACAACATTGTCCTCCAATAAATACTAACATTATTTATTGAATAAAAAGTGTCATGGATGTGTATGGAGTGTATGTAAAGACGTTGTTGGTGTGTTCTATCGTGTAGGTGAGATAAGAGTGACACTCTAAGACACAGTCCTCATTTTTCTCATCACACAACGGCATATATTTTCACCACAGCACAGAATTGGATTGAGCTCACCCAGGGTAGTTTCTCTCTGCATGATGTTGATGATGTCTTCACAATATCCTTGACTTTTGAAATAAAATGTATTTTCACAACAGCGTGTTTTTTTATCCAATGTTATGAATGTTTTTTTTTTTATATCCAGGGAATGTTTACACATCCGATATTGTCTATGGATGTAGGACTAATCACAACCCTGCGTATATATTACACTGACACACTGTATTAAAGTCTAAGAATGTTCTATTCCTCAGAGGAAAAGTTCTGGTATTACAGTTTGTATTTATCTTATGGTCATGTGAACCATATTGCTAGTCCGTTCTTCTTCTTCTTCTTCGTTCATCCGGAGTTTTTTTTTTTTCGGACGTGATTGCGTTGTGCCTGTTTACAGCAGAGCTGCGTTCTTGCGCCGTTAGGCCGACACATCCGACTTCTGCGGGCATTTGTTGACCGGGTTAACCTTCCCGGGGGCTAGTCCGTTCTATGTGGAGTTGACATATCTTCTGCTGTAAGTATCCTATCAGGACAGACTTATTATTATTAGAACTGGTTGACATGTATATGTGATATCAGACTTCAATCTGGCCGATATTTATCACTGTCCCAGACTAGGGTCCATTCTTTCTTTTCAGGAGTGTTGCTATTTCTTTATTCCTTGGAACCTGGTGAATATACAATATCAGGTGCTATCAACCTAACTCAAACTCATTAGAGGTGAGAGTAGGCTTATGGCAGTTATCATTTATTACTTATATATATATTCAGAGAAATGACCTCTGACATAAGACATAGGAGTTATACACATAACTTAAGACAAGGTAAACGAAGGAAATGTCATAGGATAGCTCAGAAATCCCAGTAACTATCTATACTAGAATCTCCTATCCTCTATTATACTAGTACTCATACTATCGAGTGCCCTGACACCTTACTCAATCCACTAAGTCACTTCTCAGCTAAATTCGGCCGACACTCAATATTACGGTCACACACTAAAATACACTATGCTAGAGTTCTACTCTACACCACAACTACCTTATAACTATCCTCGGCTGAATCGGGAATACTATTGCACATCAATACAAATGCTCGTCGATTTCATCCAACTTGAAACACTTTACCTCCCTTTTCATAATGTTTTGCGTATCCTTTTTACAGGACTTAGCTGTCAACAGCAGCATCTTTCAGCTGTCTGTTGATCTCTTGGCAAGATTACGCTCAGTAGTTTGCCATTGCTTTCTGAGCGGCCGGCTCAGTATCCGCAAGTCACGAGCGGGGGTCGAACCACCTCAGTTCTCGCTCCGCTGCGAGACTCTGCGTGATAAACGGGATTACAGAGAGAAAGTGTTGTAACCCCACAGCCAGAGAGACCGGCCCTTTTCATAATAGCTCAAGAATAAATCCCCACTGTCTCTCGTGGAAGACTTGTAGCACACACTAAATTAACTATAATATCCAGACTATTTATACTCTGGCTCTGTATAATTTCAATGGCATATTCCACCAACTATTCCCCTGTCCTCCACACCAGTTTTTTTTATTTATACAAGAACAACCGAAATTCTCCTTTGATACACGGTCATTTCGGGACATCAATGATTATCCACTCGTTTCTCGGCACTACGGCCATACGTCTCCATTATTTCAAACGTCCTCTGATCGTCTATCGTGACTCCGGTTTCCCATATCAAAGGTTTGTGAAAGTGTTTTATCGTGATTCTCTCTCCGGTGTTCAAAGGGTTTAAGATCGTCTTTTCCGTCGTCCGTCTCCCAACAAACACGCGGTATCTGCTTTGATCTTGGAGTCAATAAGCTATCGCTTTTTTTTTCCCCTGATCTAAAGGTCAATAACTTTCCACCCTCATGTAATATAAGCAATTTTATGTTTTGATATATCATGGGATCGTTAACCTGTCAGTATTATGTGACATAGGCCCCCTCTTAAGAGAGTTGACCGCGTCGACTCCTCCTAACTGGAGGTTCGATCCCTATGTTCTCCATCAACCTATCCCTCTTCTTCAGGAGCTGGGTGTATAGATAAGAAATCAGCTCCTACATTCTCCCTCCCAGGAATACACTCCACCGTGAAGTGGTACGGCTGCAACAACAACGACCACCGCATCAACCGTGCGTTGAGCTTCTGCGAGGTAGCTAGGAACATCAAGGGTTGATGATCTGACTGGACCTTAAACTGTACTCCATACAAATATGGCTGGAATTTTTGGACGGCCCTTACGAGTGACAGGCATTCTATTTCGACTGTTGAATAATTCTTTTCAGCCGGTAGAAGTTTCTTACTTGCGTAGGCTACTGGTTTCAAGACCGAAGCGTCTTCTATCCCTTCTTGTAACAAGGCCGCTCCAATTCCAATACCACTCGCATCTGTTCATAGCACAAAGGGTTTTGAAAGGCCGGGAAGCTGTAGAACTGGTTTATTAACCAATGCCTCCTCATGATAGACACTAGTGTTGGCCCCTCACTTCTGTACGTTCGGTCGGCCAACTTCCGACTTGCGTAAGCGACGGCTCACAATACAGACTGATCGTCCCATCCTGACTGTAACAGTGTCTCCATACCCGCTTAGTTTCCCCAAACTTTGCATCCTGGGATTTGCGGTATTGTCCTCTTTGGACAGAATCGTCTTCCCCAAAACTCCTGGACTTTTGCTTCCAGGACCATCTCGGGCGATATTGGATCTGGTCAGCCAATCTTCGGTTGGAGTCCTGGGTATCTCGCGTCTTTCCCGACGTTACCCACCCCTTCTGAACTGGGTTACTAGAGAATTTCTCATTATGGGTCTCTCCCTGACGTGTGATTTCCTTCTTCTCTTCGGCTGGAAAATCTGACGTACCTCGTACATTCCCATAGGTCCTCCTATGTAGTACTTGGGATCTCTGGTCTTCGTCTGGACCTGTAACCTTTTTCTCAATGGCTGCCATCACCATAAAGTGAGAGGATTTGACCTCGGACCTATCCTCATATTTCTGAAGGAGATGTCTAGGAAGACTTTTCGGTTCTCCCCCGATCCGGATCTCGTAGGTGTTCTTGGACACAACCTTTACCATAGGATAAGGTCCTTTCCATCCTACTTGGAGTATATTGGTCTCTGTTGGACCCCACACTTCCACTTTGTCTTCCACCTGAAGAGCTACTTTACTCTTCGTCCTATTTTTGGGTGGTGCCTTCTGGCACTCTGGGCAAGACTTCACCCACCGGCGTACATCTCCGGTCATTCCTGGCCAGCAATAATGGCCAGAAATCTGCTGCAATGTCTCTCTGACACCCATATGTCGTTTCCCGGATATGGTGTGCCCGCTCTGAAGAATGTGAGGACGATAGGCCTCTGGGACCACCCACTGCGCGTGCAGCTTGTCTCCCCTTCCGGCTCTCCTGTAGAGCAGCCGATTCCTCAGAAAGTACTGTCCCCGTTCTGGTGCGTCAGCACTTATTTGCAGCTTCCAGTCGTTTGGTCTCCCACTCCACCTTTTTAAGCTCTATCTCGGCCTTTCTATCTTCTCTTTCTGCCTGACGAAGCTCTCTTTCAACCCCCTGTATATAATCGGATAGTGCTTGACCCGCCAAGCCCATCCCTTCTCCCCTTTCCCTCAATTCTGCCATAACTAGTTTATGAGTGGCCATAGTTTAAGAAGGTGAGTCAGCAGGTTGAGTAAAGACACCTCAAGGCAATATGTAAATACTCACTATATAAAATTACTATATATATATATATATATATACTTTTTTTTATATCTATGTCTATATATATCTATGACACCACACAGTACACCACAACACAATCTCTCAACGACAAGAGGAGATTTAAAACTAAGACTTATGTAGACGTGTAAAGTGTGAACAGGTATGTAATGTGTCTTAACACCTATCCACATTCACCCTATCTGGATCTATACTTTCCCGGCAATAATGTCCCCAACAACAATCTAATGTAGCCCATATATATTAATGCAATATCACCATATATCCCATGGACATGCTCACATCTAAAGTCACTATATATCCCCTGGGCGTGCTCTCATTTAAAGTCACTATATACCTATATCCCGGACGAGCTCCCATTAATGTCGCTTGTTGTCTCTGGGGGGACAGTAGAATCAACAAGCACACTTCAACTTCCCTTTTTCCAATGTTGGGTTTATTGCCAGACCTTTGTCTACACACCCCCTTTCCAGTCTTCTATTCACTATCTCTCTATTATCGTAATGCCTTACTCCTCTTCACTTTCCTTCAGAACATACCCACACAACATTGTCCTCCAATAAATACTAACATTATTTATTGACCCTTTATTGAAAGAGAAGAGACCTGAAGTCAGGTCTTAGTCAGATACGACTGAGCTACCGTATAACAGTAGACGGTACTACCTGGTTTCTGTTAGTGCCGAACGTTAGGCGGCGCTTACCAAACCCGACACCCCACATTGTGCCAACGGCTTCGGGCGGAAGAGCGCAATTGGGAGGGTACAAGCCTTACCCTGGTGCGAGGAAATGCAAGCTAAAGACAAAATTGTCATGGCAGGGCAGACCAGGCCCTAAGCCTTGGTTGGCGACTGGTCTAGGATCGAAGCTCCGACAGGCGGACAGTTAGAGCATTGCTTTGCTGATCCGGCAGCTTCTGCAGCTTGTCTTGTTCCAGATGTAGGGGTGTTACCTTTCCTCTGGAGTGAACTAGGCAGGCCGAGAGAGGGATCATGCTGCATGGGCAACACATGATCTCTATATTTTAGCCCAGGCTTTGTGCTATTGAGAGGCAATAACTCCATCCCTGGTCTTAACTGGTCTCGGAATCAAAGCGAGAGGCAACTGTTACGGGTTATAAGTCCTTGTCAGTTGGCGTAGACATGGGGCGCCACGCGTTGCCTCTGACGGTGGGAGACACCTATAGGTGTCACTGATCAGCTACCGCCCGCCTCAAGCTGGGCAGCCCCCAGCCAATTGGGTGCTGATCCGCCACAGCCTGCCTGCTTCAATGGGTGCTTGGGGCTAGGACAAAATCTGAATCGCAGGCTGTAAAACCAATGCACCAGGTACAAACAAAAATAAAAATAGAAACCTCAAGCTACGGCTTGCAACCTGGAACGTGAGAACCATGTGTCCAGGATTTTCCACTGACTTGACCAATATTGATGATGTGAGAAAAACGGCTGTGATTGATGCCGAACTCAATCGTCTTAACATTGATATTGCTGGCCTGCAGGAGACCCACCTCGCTGAGGAAGGGTCACTCAGGGAAAACAACAACACCTTTTTCTGGAAGGGTAGAGGGCAGGCAGAAAAAAGGCAACACGGTGTGGGCTTTGCAGTGAAGAATTCGCTACTGGGAATGATTGAAATTCCAGCAGGAGGAAATGAAAGACTATTGTCCCTGCGCTTGGCAACCTCTTGTGGGTTTGCCACCATTATTACTGCATATGCACCGACATTCGATTCCTCTGATGATGTGAAGGATTTGTTCTATGAGGAGTTAGACTCCGTGATCAAGGCAGTTCCAAAATCTGACTACATTTATATGCTCGGTGATTTCAATGCTCGTGTGGGCAAGGACTCGAGTTCATGGCCAGCGTGCCTTGGAAAATACAACATCGGTCGCATGAATGAAAATGGGAAAAGGCCGCTGGAGCATTGCACCAGTAATGACCTATGTATTACAAACTCTTTTTTTAAAACAAAAGAGATGCATAAGGTCACATGGAAACATCCAAGATCCGGCCATTGGCACCAGCTGGACTTCATCATCACACGGAGACAACATCTGAACCATATATCATTGACTCGTAGTTACCACAGTGCTGACTGTGATACGGATCATTCTTTGGTTGTTGCAAGGGTTAGACTGAGACCAAAGAGAATCTACACAGCTAAACACAAATCTAGCCCCAGGATTAATATTATTAACACTCACGATCCTGAAAAGTGCTTTCAGTTTCAACAGCAACTTGAAGACGCTTTCACTGATACACCAGAAAATTGTACAGTAAATGAAAAGTGGGGTCAAATTAAGGAAACTCTTTATAAAACTGCCGTAGGGGTTTACGGCACTGTGGATCATAAGAGGCAGGACTGGTTTGCGGCCAACAGCGAGACTCTGCAGCCCTTGATTGATAAGAAGAAGAAAGCTCTCTTAAGAAACAAGGAAAGACCAACGCGTAACACTCTGAGTGAGCTAAGGCAAGCTAGGAAGGATGTGCAAAAGGCTGCCAGGCAGTGTGCAAATGATTATTGGATCAAGTTATGTGAGTCCATTCAAATCGCAAGTGATAAGGGAGACATAAGAAGCATGTATGAAGGAATAAAGAAAGCCTGTGGTCCAGTGATCAAAAGAAGTGCACCATTGAAAACCTTGACTGGAGAAATCATCACTGACAAGAAACGACAGATGGACAGATGGGTAGAGCACTATTTGGAGCTTTACTCAAGTGAGACCAAACTAGCGGATGATGCCCTCAACGCCATAGAGGCTCTACCAACTCTTGACCACCTGGACACACTTCCCACCATACCAGAAGTTAAGTGTGCTATAAATGAACTTGCATCTGGCAAGGCTCCAGGTAAGGATGGGATTCCAATAGAGGTTATCAGGAGTGGGCAAGACACACTCACTATACAGATCCACCAGCTAATAGAGCTATGCTGGCGTGAAGGACAAGTCCCACAGGATTTCAAAGATTCAAGCATCATAACACTGTACAAGAACAAGGGCGATCGGAGCGACTGCAACAACTATAGGGGTATCTCACTTCTGTGTATTGTTGGAAAAGTATTTGCCAGAATTGTTCTGCGCAGACTTCAAGTCCTAGGAGATCAAGTCTACCCCGAATCACAGTGTGGCTTTCGACAGAACCGGTCTACCACTGATATGATATTCTCATTGCGACAAATGCAAGAAAAATGCCGTGAACAGAATCAACCACTGTTTA
Organism: Cepaea hortensis; assembly: GCA_963921405.1. Lineage (NCBI taxonomy): Eukaryota > Metazoa > Mollusca > Gastropoda > Stylommatophora > Helicidae > Cepaea > Cepaea hortensis. The sequence goes on along the minus strand of OY992890.1, from coordinate 63,855,217 downwards.
TTGCCTTCATCGACCTCACAAAGGCATTTGATTTGGTCAGTCGTGAGGGTCTGTTCAAGGCACTAAAGAAGATTGGCTGCCCACCAACTCTTCTGTCCATTGTGGAATCATTCCACACAGGCATGAAGGGTATAATCAAGTTTGATGGTGCAACTTCTGAAGAATTTGAAATCAAGAGTGGAGTTAAGCAAGGTTGTGTACTAGCTCCCACCCTCTTTGGAATATACTTTTCACTTCTACTGAAATATGCATTTCGTGATCAGGATGGTGGTATATACATTCACTCACGCTCAGATGGCGGCCTTTACAATGCTCAGAGATTGAAGGCTAAGACCAAAATTAGGAGGGTACTGATCAGAGAGTTGCTTTTTGCAGATAATGCTGCAGTTACGACCCACTCTGAGGAAGAATTGCAATGTCTACTATCTGCATTCTCCAATGCTTGTTCTGAATTTGGTTTAACAATTAGCAAAAAGAAGACACAGATTATGTCACAAGGTGCACATGGGGTACCATCAATCTCTATTGACGACGCTGAACTAGAGATAGTAGACCATTTTACATATCTAGGATCAGTGGTTAATAGCAAATTATCCCTAGATCAGGAAATCAACATCCGGATTGGTAAGGCAGCAACAACAATGAACAGGTTAAGAAAAAGAGTCTGGGAGAACAGGAAGCTTACTGTCAAAACAAAAGTCCTTGTCTATCAAGCCTGTGTCCTTAGTACTCTTCTCTATGGCAGTGAAACCTGGACAACTTACTCACACCAAGAGAACAATTTAAACAGCTTTCATATGCGGTGTTTGCGAAGAATTCTTGGTATTAAGTGGCAACACAAAATCACAAATACTGAAGTATTGGAAAGATCAGGTTGTGTGACAGTTTATTCCATGCTCAGTCTTCGTAGACTTAGATGGATAGGACATCTTAGGAGGATGGATGATGGTAGAATACCAAAGGATATCTTTTTTGGTGAATTACAGATGGGTAAGAGATCTCAGGGTCGGCCTCTACTACGATACAAAGATGTGTGTAAGCGGGACATGATTGATACAGGCATTGATAATGCACATTGGGAGCAAGTTGCCGCTGAACGTGTTGCATGGAGGGCAAATATCAGAAATGGAATAAATTCAAAGGAGAAAATTATTGCAGAAAAGTCACACACCAAGCGTTTGAGACGTAAGATGGTGCATGATGGTGGAAATGACCACGTGTTCAGATGCACCCACTGTGAACGGACATTTACAGCGCAAATTGGTCTTATCAGTCACACTCGCTACCGCCATAGTTAAAAGTTATTATGCCTTTTTAAAGCACAAACTATCGTCTGTCAAGACGGCAAGGTGCCAATGGATTATTTATTGAATAAAAAGTATCATGGATGTGTATAGAGTGTATGTAAAGACGTTGTTGGTGTGTTCTATCGTGTAGGTGAGATAAGAGTGACACTCTAAGACACAGTCCTCATTTTTCTCATCACACAACGGCATATATTTTCACCACAGCACAGAATTGGATTGAGCTCACCCAGGGTAGTTTCTCTCTGCATGATGTTGATGATGTCTTCACAATATCCTTGACTTTTGAAATAAAATGTATTTTCACAACAGCGTGTTTTTTTATCCAATGTTATGAATGTTTTTTTTTATATCCAGGGAATGTTTACACATCCGATATTGTCTATGGATGTAGGACTAATCACAACCCTGCGTATATATTACACTGACACACTGTATTAAAGTCTAAGAATGTTCTATTCCTCAGAGGAAAAGTTCTGGTATTACAGTTTGTTTGTATTTATCTTATGGTCATGTGAACCATATTGCTAGTCCGTTCTATGTGGAGTTGACATATCTTCTGCTGTCAGTATCCTATCAGGACAGACTTATTATGCCGTTACTTTTTAGAACTGGTTGACATGTATATGTGATATCAGACTTCAATCTGGCCGATATTTATCACTGTCCCAGACTAGGGTCCATTCTTTCTTTTCAGGAGTGTTGCTATTTCTTTATTCCTTGGAACCTAGTGAATATACAATATCAGGTGCTATCAACTTAACTCAAACTCATTAGAGGTGAGAGTAGGCTTATGGCCGTTATCAGTTATTACTTATATATATTCAGAGAAATGACCTCTGACATAAGACATAGAAGTTATACACATAACTTAAGACAAGGTAAACGAAGGAAATGTCATAGGATAGCTCAGAAATCCCAGTAACTATCTATACTAGAATCTCCTATCCTCTATTATACTAGTACTCATACTATCGAGTGCCCTGACACCTTACTCAATCCACTAAGTCACTTCTCAGCTAAATTCGGCCGACACTCAATATTACGGTCACACACTAAAATACACTATGCTAGAGTTCTACTCTACACCACAACTACCTTATAACTATCATCGGCTGAATCGGGAATACTATTGCACATCAATACAAATGCTCGACGGTTTCATCCAACTTGAAACACTGTACCTCCTTTTTCATAATAGCTCAAGAATAAATCCCCACTGTCTCTCGTGGAAGACTTGTTTTTTGTTGTTGTTGCGTATCCCTTACGGGACGTTGCAGTCAACACCAGCATTTTCAGCTGCTTTTGATGTACTAGGCAAGTGTTACGTTCAGTAGTTTGCCATTGCTTTCTGAACGACCGGCCCCTATACCTTTTTTCGAAAAAACCAGCACCGCCGTGTTTCGAACCCAGGTATACGGGATTTGAGATTTAAATATTGAGCACAACCCACTACTGGCAACGCTGATCGTATTCTGGTATGAACCTAAGGCCTATCCACGTCAATGTGGAGGCACTAGACTCGAGTTTCGCTCTCGTTTGAGCTCATCAGTAGTGTATATCCTTGACCGGACCCGGAAACAAACCCCGGATCACTGGCGTGTGAAGCGGGTGTGTAACCACTAGACCACGCGGCAAACGCTGGACACGGCCAAATTATCACAACAGAATATTACAACGTAACCCATCGTAGGCTGTAGCTCAAGATTTGCCCGATTGCCGCGGGTCCACATCGATTGACGGACGTCAGTACAGAATGAGCCTATACAGAATGAAGCTATACAGGTGATGCTGGGATACACAAGGGACACGCCAGTAGTGTGTATGCGATACATCCTAGCCGTACCAACGATTTCAGACAGGCTCAGTGTGCCTCAAGCTAAATCTTATCTCCGAGTGGCTGCAGACACGGAACACCCCTTGCATGAAGCCCTGGACACAGTTAAGGGACACATGCTGAGATCAGAGGCAAATCATTGATGGCCCAGGCAGACGATAGAATCAGAGAAATCTGCATGTATTAGATCATAGGGAAAGGAGAGGAGTGGGTAAGAATGCCAGAGGAAAAGTCAGACCTGTGCAGGAACATCAAGGGCATCACAAAGGGCCCCGACCACGTCTGCCTCATTTTGCACCAATACCAAATCGAGCCGCGCAGACACAGCCAATCTGTCCGCCTGTTTGTTTTCTAACACGCCAGCATGTCCTGGGGAATGCAGGGATTGGCTGGCAGGCTGCATTGAATGGGAGGTGCAACAATTGATCCACGACCAGGTGATGCAATCATCTATACCAGAGGTTCCCAAACCACGGCCCGCGGGCCACTTGTGGCCCGCCAGTTGTTAGTAAGTGGCACGCGAGGCCTCGTTATTTAAAATAATATATTTTAATAATTTCAAAAAATGCATTCGGAGCTTCCCGTCCGCGTGCGATAATTTACTCTGTTCGTGGTTGTTATGTTCAGATATTATCGAATGCGCCTGTTCAGTTCGCAACCTTCAGCTGATCATACGATTTCATTCTGGCGACTATTGTCTGTTGAACAATTTGAACACTTGTGTTCATTCGCTCAGAGATACATTTGTCGTTTTGGTTCGACTTACAGGTCCGAGCAGTCATTTTCCCGCAATAGCTGTTATAAAAAACAAGCTAAGTTCCAGACTCATCGACAGTAACCTAGCTGCGCTTATGACTTTGGGTACAACAGATTTGTACCCAGACATTGATAAACTGGCATCTTAACTTAAGTAACTGATTATGAAGAATAGTTACAATTGTAAATTAATTATATTAATAGCGATTTTCGAAACTGATTTAAAATTTATTGTTAAATTAACTTTTGATTTTAAACCAAAAAAAATGACCACAGAGTAGTACTGACGCTGACTGTCTTTAAAGTTTTAGAATTTTGTTGACGAAAGTTAAGAAAGGTAAGAATGATATTGCACGAATTTTATAATTTTACTAGCTGCCCGGCCCGGCTTCGCCCAGGCTCTGGCGGGGATCTATCTACCTATGTATCTATCTATGTATCTATGTATGTATCTATCTATCTATCTATCTATCTATCTATCTATCTATCTATCTATCTATCTATCTATCTATCTATCTATCTATCTATCTATCTATCTGTCTGTATGTCTGTTTGTCTGTCTGTCTATCTGTCTGTCTGACCCGGCCCGGCTTCGCCCAGACCCTGATGGGGAGCATCTCATTTAATTCATATAAGTAGTCATATAAGCTCCCGTTCCCGACTATCTGTCTGTCTGTCTGTCTGTCCGACCCGGTCCGACTTCGCCCAGGCCCTGGTGGGGAGCATCTCATTTAATTCATATAAGTAGTCATATAAGCTCCCGTTCCCGATCGATCTATCTGTCTGTCTGTCTGTCTGTCTGTCTGTCTGTCTGTCTGTCTGTCTGTCTGTCTGTCTGTCTATGTATGTATGTTCGGCCCGAACATAACAATAAAATATAGATAGAATAGAAGAATAGATAGAAAATATGATTGGAAGAGATCTATCTAAAGTAAACTTGGCTCCCGTTCCCAACTATCTGTCTGTCTGACAGTCTGTCTATCTGTCTGTCTGACCTGGCATTGAATGAAAAATGTGATGTTGACACACACGCGGCCAACTTTTATTTAAAAACAAAAACAAAATCAAGAATATACCCATTTAATTGTGTACTGACCTTCTCTCTGCCAAGCGAACGGAAAAAACAAATGCTTCGATTACTTCAAAAGTTCCACTCCGAAAAAAGTACAGAAATAAAATTCTAACGTATCTAATCTAAAATAAATCCATCATTTTTAATGAACACTGGTTTTAAAAACATAAAAAGATGTGTTAGAAAATTTTCACTATTTAAATAGATGCATTACTTTTATGAAAATTATGAAAATGCCTTAAAGATTATATCATTATTTCCCCTCTGCTGTGTGTCCACCGTGACGAGGTAGAGGGGCTTGTGCGTCCCAATGACCCCAAGAGCTATGCCGACAGTAGCACAGCTACTGGTAGGGCCACCCATGTCGGACAGGTCAAGGGAGAGGGACCAGACGAAGAGACACACAAACCTGCTGCCTTGTAGGTAGACTGGGGACAGTCAAAGGCTAGGGAAAGCATCCCGAATAAATGCTATCGAAATCGGATGTACTGAGCCACAGGCTTGACAAAGCAGTGCAACGTAAAACCTGCTGCCTTGTAGGTAGACTGGGGACAGTCAAAGGCTAGGGAAAGCATCCCGAATAAATGCTTGTCGAAATCGGATGTACTGAGCCACAGGCTTGACAAAGCAGTGCAACGTAACTTAATTCATGATGTCACAAATCAAAATTAATCGATATGGTGATAATCCCGTGAAGTCCCATCAGGCGGTGATGGTGCCGGGCCCCCTGCCTCGAGGGGGTCCACCCATGACTACTGGTGGTCACCTTCCCCTGTGCTGTGGAGTCAAGGCACAGAGGAGTAGGTTAAGAGCTATTGACCAAATACCCCGGACACTCAACATACTACAGTGGAATGCCGAAGGAGTTTACAAGAAGAAAGACTCCCTAACACAGCGTCTTCATAAAGATAGAATAGATGTGGCATGCATTCAAGAGATACATCTCAACGCCAATCACAAATTCTCAGTCAGAGGATATCAGGCCACACGTTTCGACCGCGAAGGACACAAAGGAGGAGTTCTAATACTTACACGAAATACAATACCTTGCAGCGAAGTATCTGTGATCTCTGACAACCAAACGGAAATTATAGGTGTTGATATAATGATAAAGGACGTGAAAATAAGAATCTACAATCTGTATAGCCCAGCAGATAAGGACCTTACACTCTCAAACATGAAAATAACTGACACAAACTGCATTATTGTTGGAGACTTTAATAGCCGTTCAGAAAGATGGGGATACCCAGATACTGACAAAAGAGGAGATGAATTGGAGGACTGGGAAATAGACTCAAATCTCCATCTACTCAACAAAGCGGATGACACACCGAGCTTCTACTCCAGAAGATGGCTTACCACTTCTACTCCAGACTTAGCTTTCTGCACAGGAGACATCCTCCACAAAATCGATCGCCATGTGCTGGACCAATTAGCAGGTAGTGACCACAGACCAATCAAGCTTGAAATGAATATGGAGTATGTTCCACAGGAGCAAAAGCCCTTGCCCCGCTGGAATTACAAACGAGCAGATTGGGACAGATTTGCCATACTAACAGACAAATATTGTGAAAACATAAATACACGATATGGCAACATAAAGCAAATGGTGGAAAGTCTAAACAGAGCGATAATACAGGCAGCCACTGAGTCCATTCCAAGAGGAGCGAGGAAAAATTACAAACCATACTGGACTGAAGAACTACAAAGTTTGGAGGACAAAGTTGAAGATGCCAGGAAGACAGCAGAGAGAGAACAAACAATTGAAGCAAACATCTCTCTCAAAGCCATCTCAGCAAAATATAAAAGAACAGTAAATCAAACAACAAGAGATTGTTGGAGGGAAAAAACAGAAAACCTTAATTTTGACAGGGATGGAAACAAACTATGGAAACTAGTGAAAGCCATGAACAATGAAGGACCTAGAAACAAACAAATAACAATTAAACAAGGAAATGCTTTGCTTACAGGAAAAAAGGCTGCAAATGCACTAATGGAACACTATGCAAATGCAAACCACATTGATATTACAACCGAACAGAAGAAAGCAATCAAAGACAAACAGATACATCATAGAAATACAGAGACAGCAGCAGAATATATGATGGCAAATCTAACAATGGAAGAAATGGAACAGGCAATGAATACCCTAAAAAAGAAGAAATCACCAGGAAAGGATGGAATCACAAATGAAATGCTAATAGGACTAGGCACCAAGGCAAAGAAGAAACTACTAGCAGTCCTAAATAACAGCTGGAAGAGAGGAATAGTCCCACAGGCATGGAAGGAAAAGACCTGGAAGAACCAAATGGCTATCGACCTATCAGTCTACTTAGCTGTGTAGGAAAATTAATGGAACGCATTATCAATGGCAGGCTAACATGGCATCTGGAAGAAAACAAACTCTTAACACCACACTAAGCAGGATTCAGAAAATACAGATCCACTGAAGATCAAATAACCTATATAGCTCAGGAAATAGAGGATGGCTTCCAAGAGAAAAAGCACACACTAGCAGTCTGAATAGATTTAGAAAAAGCATTTGATAAAGTATGGAAGGAAGGACTGAAAGTAAAACTGCAAAACATGCATGTTTGTGGAAAAATGTATAAATGGATCAGCCACTACCTTGAGAACAGAACTGCCAGGACAAAAGTACAAGGACAAACAAGCAAAATGATGCTGTTGGAGCAAGGTGTCCCCCAAGGAGGAGTTCTTTCACCAACATTATTCCTAGCATATATAAATGACATCACAGAAAATTTTCCAGCCAGAGTACACACATCCTCCTTTGCAGATGACCTAGCCATATGGACATCTGAAGAATATATTAGTACAGCTAACAGCAGAATACAGCAAGCCTTATTGGCACTAGAGGACTGGTCAAAATCATGGCTAGTGAAGATAAGTGAGGAGAAAACAACATGCACAGTGTTCTCCCTCTCAAATAAAACTCAGCAACCTAAGCTGGTATTGAATGGAAAAATATTGCGCCATGAAGAAAATCCAAACTATCTAGGAGTCACCTTTGATCGTCGCCTGACATGGAAGACACAGGTTGAGAAAAATCGAACAAGAGCAAGGCAGAGAATGGCAATCATGAAAAAGCTTGCTGGTACAACGTGGGGAGCAGATGAGAAAGTTCTCAAGAAGTTATATACTGGACGGGTGAGGCCAGTACTGGAATATGGCATTGCAGCTTGGGCAACAGCAGCTAAGTCAAACTTTAACAAAATAAGTAGAGTCCAAAACCAAGGAATGCGAATCATAACTGGAAGCCTGAAGACAACGCCTATTAATGAACTAGAAAAGATCACTTGTTTACAACCAATGCAGGATAGAAGAGATAGCAGAGCCCAGCAACAAGCAGAAAAATTTAGAAGATTGACAGACCACCCTATGTATAACAGATTTAATGGTTTTGGAAAGAGAAGACTGAAGCGTAGCAACTTTGTAGAAACTGCAAAACGAAGGATTGGGGCAGATCCTATACTTAACATATCAACAGTCAAGCCCATACACAATGCACACAAGTTCCCAGCTTGGAGACAGCAGCAACTGCCTGAGATGATAGAAAACATTCCTGGTATTGAGAAAAAGAACACTCAGCATGAAACCGAAAGAAGAGAAATAACCCTAAACTACATAAAAGAACATTACCCAAGCAGGAATTGGACCCATGCATATACAGATGGATCAGCCAAAAATTCAATAGAGAATGGAGGAGGAGGATTTCTCCTAAATTTAAAAAATGGAGTGAAAAAAACACATTCAATGGCAACTGGAAAATTTTCAAGTAACTTCAAAGCGGAGGTAGAGGCTTTGAAAACTGCAGCAGAAATGCTCCTGATGGAGGAAAATAAAGAGAAGCAAATAGCTATCTTCACAGATGCAAAGTCAGCTGTCTCAATACTGAAGAGCAATAACAGCACAGAACTAACTGACCTAAGAGCAGCACTCCATGGTCTATGCCAGAAATCCAAAAAAGTTGTAATACAGTGGATCCCATCACATTGCAGTATACCTGGAAACGAAGAGGCTGACAGACTGGCAGAAGAGGGCGGACGACTACCACAGCCTGACATAGACATAACCTATAATGAGGCAAAGAGGTTGATAAAAAGCACTTATAGAACCAAATGGGAATCAGAGCATCCAGGCCATCAGAAGGATGATGCATATTACAAACTCGACCGAAGAGAACAAGTAGCAATCTTCAGACTCCGCACAGGACATAACAGGCTGAAATACCACTTGTTCAATAAACTAAAGATAGGAGATACCGATGAATGTAATTGTAGAACTGGAAAAATGACAGCAAAACATTTGCTGCAGGATTGCCCAACGTATGCAGAACAGAGAAAGATATTTTGGCCCACACCTGCTTCATTTGAGGACAAGCTCTATGGAGATATCAACAAGCTCAAGTTGACCGCAGCTTACTTTAACTACATACAGGTTGACATTTAAAGGTGCACGAAGACCCAGAGGCATGAAATGGAATATTGCTTGGATAGCAAATCCATTATGTGGAAAGTCCAAATCGAAAACCCATTGTGTGGGCTTCATAAAAGGCGGAAAAGTGTCCTAGTGGCATGAAATGGAATATTGCTTGGATAGCAAATCCATTACGTGGAAAGTCCGAATCTAAAGCCCACTGTGTGGGCTTCATAAAAGGTGGAAGTGTTCTAGTGGCACGAAATGGAATATTGCTTGGATAGCAAATTCATTATGTGGAAAGTCCGAATCAAAAACCCATTGTGTGGGCTTCATAAAAGGCGGAAAAGTGTCCTAGTGGCATGAAATGGAATATTGCTTGGATAGCAAATCCATTACGTGGAAAGTCCGAATCTAAAGCCCACTGTGTGGACTTCATAACAGGTGGAAAAGTGTCCTAGTGGCACGAAATGGAATATTGCTTGGATAGCAAATCCATTACATGGAAAGTCCGAATCGAAAGCTCACTGTGTGGATGTCATCTGCAGACTGCATACTTCTGGTTTCCGGAAGAACAGCCTATGGTGAACGGAAGGCCCAATATACGGAAGTGAGGCTAAGCAGCCATGTGCAGGACGTGACGATTCCTTGGGTGAGCCCAGTACCAGAGCGCTATGTATCGGCTCTGCAAGTATGGAAGCCTCCTTGGATGGCGGGGAATGCCCATGGTCTGCCCCTGCCTTCCCTTGAGGGCTGACCAGGATCTTTGGCTGTTCTATATGGACCAGCTGGGATTGGGGATAACACCACAACAGTGAGAGTCAAACGTCCTAAGAAACCCCCGGGAAGGTTAACCCGGTCAACAAATGCCCGCAGAAGTCGGATGTGTCGGCCTAACGGCGCAAGAACGCAGCTCTGCTGTAAACAGGCACAACGCAATCACATCCGAAAAAAAACAACTCCGGATGAACGAGTTAGAAGATATCATTATTTATTATAACTCATATGCCTGTAAATAACTATAGACAAAGAGTTTATAAATCTTTGAAAACAATGCAACAATCTATACATAAAATAATAGTGATGTTATTAAAAGTTATGACCCTTGAAATAACTTTTCTTATGTTAAGTCCCCTTGAAAGAAATGATAAATATTAGCTGCCAGGCCCGGCTTCGCCCAGGCTCTGGCGGGGATCTATCTATCTATCTATGTATGTATGTATGTATCTATCTATCTATCTATCTATCTATCTATCTATCTATCTATCTATCTATCTATCTATCTATCTATGTTCGGCCCGTTCCCGTTAAAAATATAGATAGAATAGAAGAATATATAGAAAATATGATTGGAAGAGATCTATCTAAAGTAAACTTGGCTCCCGTTCCCGACTATCTGTCTGTCTGTCAGTCTGTCTATCTGTCTGTCTGACCTGGCCCGGCTGCACCTCATTTAATTCATATAGATTTCTATAGCCAGGGGACTTAACTTAAGATATAACAACGCTACTAAAAGTTATATCCCTTTTTAAAAATATTTTTAAATATTTTCTTATGTTCAGTCATGTAATTACAAAATTAAATTTTAGGAATGTAATAGCTGATAGCTGATAGATAAAACTATGACAGTTGGTTGCAAAGGAATGAAAGGAAAACGTGTAGAAAATTTCATCTCAATCGGATGGACCGTTCGCGAACACATAAAGGACGGACACCCATACATACATACATACATACATACATACACACATCGATTTTTATAGATATAGATAACGTTGTGGCCCGCTTAACTACCGAAAATAGTAGAAATGTCCCTCTGCTTGAAAAGCTTGGGAACCACTGATCTATACTGATGGCTCTCTGTGTAGAGGTGAAAAAAAAAATGCTTGAGAGTTTGTGGCGAAGGTTGGTAGACGAGTTTGGTGCAGGAGAGCCTGGCATATGATACTACAACATCTAGTGAGAATGGAGATGGAGGTAGTGACAGCGGCGTTCCGCTGGCTAGATAACAAACAGCACGCGCATGTCGTGACTGTAACAAGCTTACAAAGTATGATGAAAAAAGTGAAGATAGGCATGCTTCGGGCAGAGTGGCAGACAACAATAAAAAAAATATAGAACATCCGTTCGATTCTCCCCAAGGACCTGCTGGTGTGGTGGGAAACGAACAGGCGGCCATATTGGCTATGTCTGCACCGCTCGATGGGGTGAGTATTGGTGCATGATAAGGCAGACGTGGTCGGGGACCTCTGGGATCGCGTGGGAGAACAGCTCGATCATCATGGCATGGAGAGAACGATGCTGCTGGAAGTCACCAGATGATCTGGCCGACACTCAGGACCCCCGAGGACAGGCCAGCCGGACACAGTCAGACTGCTACCGGTACCGTTAGTGTCGGGACTCTTTGGTGGTGTTGAAGATGAGGACAGAGCACGTATGGTCGCGACAGCATGGTGGCGTCAGAGCTAGACATGTCCAGTTGGGACAGTGACGTTATACAAATACAGGCGTTGAGAGTTCATTCCAGTATACCATTCGTGTTGGTTAATGTTTATGCCCGCAATGGACGCCCAGAAGTGGCAGTGCTTAAGTGGCACATTAGGCCACGAGAGAAATGTTATTTTCTGTGGTGACATCAACGCTAAAGGCAGATCATGGGGAAACATTTCCTGCAATACACAGGGGGAGGAGCTCGAGACTGCACTTGAAACCATTGACCTGGTTTGTATCAACAGTGGCTGTGTCACCAGGACAGCAAGCCGTCCAGGCGATGAGGACAGTGCTATTGATCTGGCGCTAGTTTCACCTTCAATCACTACAGTGTGTAGATGGGGTGTCCTAGGACACCACGGCAGCGACCACCACCCTTGCATCATATTGGTGGAGAAAGGCAGAACCAGGCAGCACAAGCTAAAGGTAAAGACTTTCCAGTATGACAGTACAGGGCAAGATGTGGTGAGTAAAATAAGACGTGACAAGCGCAGAAAGTTTCAGGGCAGGAAAAAAAGCTGGGAGCAGCCACCGTGGTGGAATTTCGAGGTGGAGAAGGCTTGGGTGGATAAGCGTAGTGCTGTAAGGAGATGGCAAAATGCCAAGAAGAACAGAGCTGGTCATCCTAGTCCCTGCATGCACTTAGAAAGAGAGATGCACACAAAAGTAAGCTATTTCAAGAAACTGGTCAAGGTGGTTAAAAGCGAAAAATGGGCAGAGGTGTGTCAAAGAGTAAGCACAGACAAGTCACTAAAATTGTTCTGGCGACTACATAAAAGCATGAGTGGTGTAGTCAAGAATAAGAGCATTTCTGACTTCCAAGGTGCTGACCTCATCTGGCAGAGGACTGACGAGGACAAGGGCAAAGCCCTCTTTGAACGCTATCTTGAGCAGAGCAACCAGACAGACATGGGAGGCCGAAATCTGGCCAAGGAGGTCACCTCAGACAGATGCAAGGCCCAGAACACTTCGGATGAAGACACAGTGACAGTGAAAGAAATCAAGGCTGTACTTCGACGATCAAAAAACAGCGCTCCAGGTCCTGATGGCATAAGATACGACGACATCAATAAGTGTACCGACAATGAGCTAGAGAAACTAGCAGACATGTACAACAACAGTATAGTGAGTGCTGGTATCAAGGAGGAATGGTTACACAGCTATCTGATTCCCTTGCCGAAGCTTGACAAAGACCACAAAAAAAATTCAGGGATATCGAATTATAACCACCCCTCTGCTGTGTGTCCACCGTGACGAGGTAGAGGGGCTTGTGCGTCCCAATGACCCCAAGAGCTATGCCGACAGTAGCACAGCTACTGGTAGGGCCACCCATGTCGGACAGGTCAAGGGAGAGGGACCAGACGAAGAGACACACAAACCTGCTGCCTTGTAGGTAGACTGGGGACAGGCAAAGGCTAGGGAGAGCACCCCAAATACATGCTTGTCGAAATCGGATGTACTGAGCCACAGGCTTGACAAAGCAGTGCAACGTAAAACCTGCTGCCTTGTAGGTAGACTGGGGACAGTCAAAGGCTAGGGAAAGCATCCCGAATAAATGCTTGTCGAAATCGGATGTACTGAGCCACAGGCTTGACAAAGCAGTGCAACGTAACTTAATTCATGATGTCACAAATCAAAATTAATCGATATGGTGCTAATCCCGTGAAGTCCCATCAGGCGGTGATAGTGCCGGGCCCCCTGCCTCGAGGGGGTCCACCCATGACTACTGGTGGTCACCTTCCCCTGTGCTGTGGAGTCAAGGCACAGAGGAGTAGGTTAAGAGCTATTGACCAAATACCCCGGACACTCAACATACTACAGTGGAATGCCGAAGGAGTTTACAAGAAGAAAGACTCCCTAACACAGCGTCTTCATAAAGATAGAATAGATGTGGCATGCATTCAAGAGACACACCTCAACGCCAATCACAAATTCTCAGTCAGAGGATATCAGGCCACACGTTTCGACCGCGAAGGACACAAAGGAGGAGTTCTAATACTTACACGAAATACAATACCTTGCAGCGAAGTATCTGTGATCTCTGACAACCAAACGGAAATTATAGGTGTTGATATAATGATAAAGGACGTGAAAATAAGAATCTACAATCTGTATAGCCCAGCAGATAAGGACCTTACACTCTCAAACATGAAAATAACTGACACAAACTGCATTATTGTCGGAGACTTTAATAGCCGTTCAGAAAGATGGGGATACCCAGATACTGACAAAAGAGGAGATGAATTGGAGGACTGGGAAATAGACTCAAATCTCCATCTACTCAACAAAGCGGATGACACACAGAGCTTCTACTCCAGAAGATGGCTTACCACTTCTACTCCAGACTTAGCTTTCTGCACAGGAGACATCCTACACAAAATCGATCGCCATGTGCTGGACCAATTAGCAGGTAGTGACCACAGACCAATCAAGCTTGAAATGAATATGGAGTATGTTCCACAGGAGCAAAAGCCCTTGCCCCGCTGGAATTACAAACGAGCAGATTGGGACAGATTTGCCATACTAACAGACAAATATTGTGAAAACATAAATACACGATATGGCAACATAAAGCAAATGGTGGAAAGTCTAAACAGAGCGATAATACAGGCAGCCACTGAGTCCATTCCAAGAGGAGCGAGGAAAAATTACAAACCATACTGGACTGAAGAACTACAAAGTTTGGAGGACAAAGTTGAAGATACCAGGAAGACAGCAGAGAGAGAACAAACAATTGAAGCAAACATCTCTCTCAAAGCCATCTCAGCAAAATATAAAAGAACAGTAAATCAAACAACAAGAGATTGTTGGAGGGAAAAAACAGAAAACCTGAATTTTGACAGGGATGGAAACAAACTATGGAAACTAGTGAAAGCCATGAACAATGAAGGACCTAGAAACAAACAAATAACAATTAAACAAGGAAATGCCTTGCTTACAGGAAAAAAGGCTGCAAATGCACTAATGGAACACTATGCAAATGCAAACCACATTGATATTACAACCGAACAGAAGAAAGCAATCAAAGACAAACAGATACATCATAGAAATACAGAGACAGCAGCAGAATATATGATGGCAAATCTAACAATGGAAGAAATGGAACAGGCAATGAATACCCTAAAAAAGAAGAAATCACCAGGAAAGGATGGAATCACAAATGAAATGCTAATAGGACTAGGCACCAAGGCAAAGAAGAAACTACTAGCAGTCCTAAATAACAGCTGGAAGAGAGGAATAGTCCCACAGGCATGGAAGGAAGCTATACTAATACCAGTCCCAAAGAAAGGAAAAGACCTGGAAGAACCAAATGGCTATCGACCTATCAGTCTACTTAGCTGTGTAGGAAAATTAATGGAACGCATTATCAATGGCAGGCTAACATGGCATCTGGAAGAAAACAAACTCTTAACACCACACCAAGCAGGATTCAGAAAATACAGATCCACTGAAGATCAAATAACCTATATAGCTCAGGAAATAGAGGATGGCTTCCAAGAGAAAAAGCACACACTAGCAGTCTGGATAGATTTAGAAAAAGCATTTGATAAAGTATGGAAGGAAGGACTGAAAGTAAAACTGCAAAACATGCATGTTTGTGGAAAAATGTATAAATGGATCAGCCACTACCTTGAGAACAGAACTGCCAGGACAAAAGTACAAGGACAAACAAGCAAAATGATGCTGCTGGAGCAAGGTGTCCCCCAAGGAGGAGTTCTTTCACCAACATTATTCCTAGCATATATAAATGACATCACAGAAAATTTTCCAGCCAGAGTACACACATCCTCCTTTGCAGATGACCTAGCCATATGGACATCTGAAGAATATATTAGTACAGCTAACAGCAGAATACAGCAAGCCTTATTAGCGCTAGAGGACTGGTCAAAATCATGGCTAGTGAAGATAAGTGAGGAGAAAACAACATGCACAGTGTTCTCCCTCTCAAATAAAACTCAGCAACCTAAGCTGGTATTGAATGAAAAAATATTGCACCATGAAGAAAATCCAAACTATCTAGGAGTCACCTTTGATCGTCGCCTGACATGGAAGACACAGGTTGAGAAAAATCGAATAAGAGCAAGGCAGAGAATGGCAATCATGAAAAAGCTTGCTGGTACAACGTGGGGAGCAGATGAGAAAGTTCTCAAGAAGTTATATACTGGACGGGTGAGGCCAGTACTGGAATATGGCATTGCAGCTTGGGCAACAGCAGCTAAGTCAAACTTTAACAAAATAAGTAGAGTCCAAAACCAAGGAATGCGAATCATAACTGGAAGCCTGAAGACAACGCCTATTAATGAACTAGAAAAGATCACTTGTTTACAACCAATGCAGGATAGAAGAGATAGCAGAGCCCAGCAACAAGCAGAAAAATTTAGAAGATTGACAGACCACCCTATGTACAACAGATTTAATGGTTTTGGAAAGGGAAGACTGAAGCGTAGCAACTTTGTAGAAACTGCAAAACGAAGGATTAGGGCAGATCCTATACTTAACATATCAACAGTCAAGCCCATACACAATGCACACAAGTTCCCAGCTTGGAGACAGCAACAACTGCCTGAGATGATAGAAAACATTCCTGGTATTGAGAAAAAGAACACTCAGCATGAAACCGAAAGAAGAGAAATAACCCTAAACTACATAAAAGAACATTACCCAAGCAGGAATTGGACCCATGCATATACAGATGGATCAGCCAAAAATTCAATAGAGAATGGAGGAGGAGGAATTCTCCTAAATTTAAAAAATGGAGTGAAAAAAACACATTCAGTGGCAACTGGAAAATTTTCAAGTAACTTCAAAGCGGAGGTAGAGGCTTTGAAAACTGCAGCAGAAATGCTCCTGATGGAGGAAAATAAAGAGAAGCAAATAGCTATCTTCACAGATGCAAAGTCAGCTGTCTCAATACTGAAGAGCAATAACAGCACAGAACTAACTGACCTAAGAGCAGCACTCCATGGTCTATGCCAGAAATCCAAAAAAGTTGTAATACAGTGGATCCCATCACATTGCAGTATATCTGGAAACGAAGAGGCTGACAGACTGGCAAAAGAGGGCGGACGACTACCACAGCCTGACATAGACATAACCTATAATGAGGCAAAGAGGTTGATAAAAAGCACTTATAGAACCAAATGGGAATCAGAGCATCCAGGCCATCAGAAGGATGATGCATATTACAAACTCGACCGAAGAGAACAAGTAGCAATCTTCAGACTCCGCACAGGACATAACAGGTTGAAATACCACTTGTTCAATAAACTAAAGATAGGAGATACCGATGAATGTAATTGTAGAACTGGAAAAATGACAGCAAAACATTTGCTGCAGGATTGCCCAACGTATGCAGAACAGAGAAAGATATTTTGGCCCACACCTGCTTCATTTGAGGACAAGCTCTATGGAGATATCAACAAGCTCAAGTTGACCGCAGCTTACTTTAACTACATACAGGTTGACATTTAAAGGTGCATGAAGACCCAGAGGCATGAAATGGAATATTGCTTGGATAGCAAATCCATTATGTGGAAAGTCCAAATCGAAAGCTCGCTGTGTGGGCTTCATAAAAGGTGGAAAAGTGTCCTAGTGGCACGAAATGGAATATTGCTTGGATAGCAAATCCATTACGTGGAAAGTCCGAATCAAAAGCCCATTGTGTGGGCTTCATAAAAGGTGGGAAAGTGTCCTAGTGGCATGAAATGGAATATTGCTTGGATAGCAAATCCATTACGTGGAAAGTCCGAATCTAAAGCCCACTGTGTGGACTTCATAAAAGGTGGAAAAGTGTCCTAGTGGCACGAAATGGAATATTGCTTGGATAGCAAATCCATTACATGGAAAGTCCGAATCGAAAGCTCACTGTGTGGATGTCATCTGCAGACTGCATACTTCTGGTTTCCGGAAGAACAGCCTATAGTGAACGGAAGGCCCAATATACGGAAGTGAGGCTAAGCAGCCATGTGCAGGACGTGACGATTCCTTGGGTGAGCCCAGTACCAGAGCGCTATGTATCGGCTCTGCAAGTATGGAAGCCTCCTTGGATGGCGGGGAATGCCCATGGTCTGCCCCTGCCTTCCCTTGAGGGCTGACCAGGATCTTTGGCTGTTCTATATGGACCAGCTGGGATGGGGGATAACACCACAACAGTGAGAGTCAAACGTCCTAAGAAACCCCCGGGAAGGTTAACCCGGTCAACAAATGCCCGCAGAAGTCGGATGTGTCGGCCTAACGGCGCAAGAACGCAGCTCTGCTGTAAACAGGCACAGCGCAATCACATCCGAAAAAAAAACTCCGGATGAACGAAGAAGAAGAATTATAACCATGCAGAATACAATAGGCAAGCTGCTGGAGAAGGTAATTGCCAGGAAGATATCAAGCCAGCTAGAGAGGCAAGGTGTTTTCCCACCTACCCTGGGTGGGTACCGTCCAAAAAGAGAAACCTGGACCAATGCAGCAGTCTTTGCCCATGATGTCTATGAAGGTTTCCACTCAGGCATTGAAACCTTTGCTGCAGCAATTGATCTTGAGGACGCATACAACAGAGTACCATTGGATTTTTTAATGTTTCAGCTTCTTGAACTAAAAGTAAGTCCATTCCTCCTTAGTTGGATCGCTGCAGCCCTCTTCCAACGGAAAGTAGTTTTTAGATGTGGCAGTTGGACTTCGGAACCAACAACAATATATCCTGGCCAACCACAGGGATCACCATTATCTCCGGTACTGTTCAACGCCTACACAGTGAGAATCACCAGTGAGGAGATCACTGGACCTGGCAGGACATTGTCGTATGCCGATGATGTTTTAGTGTATCGTCAGGGTAAGGATAGAGAGCAGGTTGCTGTGGAACTACAAACCGAACTCAATCGCATAAATACTTGGTGTGATGAAGCTGGGGCAATGGTCAACCCAACAAAGGCAACAGTGACTTGGTTCTCGTTGAATAATCATATTGTCAAAACTCCAACACCAACTGTAATGCTGTGTTCAGAGACGGTGGAAAGAACGCAGGCAATGAATTACCTAGGGATACGGTTTGATCGAAGCCTTGCTTATAATGTGCACATAGACCAGGTGATAACAAAGGCCAAGCGGGGTTTGGCTGCGATGCGGGTGATGGCGGCAGCAAACTGTGAGCAGCGCCATCTATGTCTTCTGTACGAGGGGCTGATCATGTCTGTTTTGGAGTATGCAATGGCAATCCTGACTCTCAGCCATAAGCAGATAGAAAGGATGGAAAGGATACAGAAGTAGTAATGCATGTTGTAAATCCCTCGGAATGTGGCATATTTTGTGGTATGAAATGTGTCATAAAATGTGGTATGACGCGTGGTATGACGATGCCGTGTGGTATGAAGATTCATACCACCCGGTCGAATATTCTTCGTGTTTTTCCTATATGTTTTTTGATTGTCTGTGGGTTAAAAAAGAATTTAAATGGCCTGTAAATTATGCAATGTAGTTGGTGATATTAATCATGTGTAACAAAGGAAAAGGTTGAACTATGGCGCCAGGTTTGCTAATTGATTCAGAAGATGTCAGCCGGTGTAATGAATTAATTACTTCCCGTTTTGTATAGACGACATAAGAGGTGTCAGGTGGTCGACAAACAAGCGGAGTCGGGTGGTAAAGTGAGGGCAGTCTCGGGCTTCAGGGTAGTGAGCAGGTTCGGTCGGACCAGGTAGGTTCGAATCCTACTGGGTGGTGGGGTAGTGTAGCAATGGGTGAGTGTGTAACGAAGCTAGGTGGTATCATTGGCGGTTCGAATCCAGCGGTATCGCTTTGCATTTTCCTCAGAAACCGCAGTTCCAAGCCAGCAGATTCAGCGTGACTGCTCATTGTCTTCACCTTCATACAAAACTACAGGTTCTATGTAACAGCGCAACACTCTTTTTCTCGTAGCAATTGCCATCTTTTTACTGGTCAATATGTTTTTCATCTTCGCCGTGGCGATAAGCTTCCTGTTTGTATAGACGGCACAACAAACTGGGCATCCACCATGATATTTATCATATAACAGCTGTTGCAACACTCGGCAAAATTAAACAAGGAAATATGGTAATGAAACTGTGCGAAAGATCAACTGAACTAGGTGGGCAGGCTCAGTAAAGATGCGGTCGATAACGACGGCGGCAGGTTTGCTAATTGATTCAGAAGGTGTGACCAGTTGTAGAACCCTTCCTTGTCTTCACATTTGTATGGTAACACCGTCGCATTGGAGATGCGCGTGATAAAGCTGTCAGCCATGGTAAAGAAATAATTATTTTTCCGTTTGTATAGACGTACACAAGCTAGTTGGTACCATAGGCCCCCTCATATGGAGGTGATAGGTTCGAAGCTCGATTCTTTATCGTTGGTAAGTGTATGGGGTGCGTAGATGGACATAGAGGATGTGGTGGGATATCACCAGTGTGTAACTGGGGTGTCTCTTGGGTGCCCTACCATGTAACAGGTTCGAATCCTACTGGGTGATTGGGGTAGTATGGTGGTGGGTGAGTATGTAACGGGGCTAGATTGTATCGTAGACGGGTCGAAGTACGCACCTGGTTGAAAAGGTGTCAACCCTAGGCGGCTCTTTTTAAGTGTATACTAAGCCGTAAATGTATACCAACGGTGTCTAGTTGCTACCATAGCGCTTGACAGGTTCGAAACCTACTGGGTGGTGGGTTAGTTGGAAAAAAGATACTAATCAAAATGAGAAAAATTCCAACCAAACTAAGAAATATGTATGGTAAAGTAAGAAACAAGTTGGCCAGAGTAATAAATACGCTAGCCAAATGAAGAAATATTAACCAAAAGAAGAATAAAAATGTATAGCAACCTCACAAATTCCCCACTGACTCTCACAATTTTACCACTTGCCATTACAACGTGTCGACTCCCTCTCACAATTTACCCAAAGGGGTTTACTATAGGTATTATATATCCACAATCAAGCGCTCTCACACTCACAAGAATAACGAAATACTGGGATTTAAGCCCGTTTTTTAATCAATTTCTTTGTTTGCAGTCAAAGCATAGAAATTCCGCCAATCACCTTGTTGTTGAAATATCCAAGGACTTAGTTTATCAGCCATGTATTCGCCTACAGATTTAGCGAAGTCCTCTTGCAGCTCTTCGACATTCACAGCGGCGTTGTAAGAATTATCAACCAGCTGCTTACCCAGACGCATGCCAAAGGTAAACAGCATAATTATTCTCCCATAGTTGATGACATTATCACCAAAGAATTCATCACTCACTAAAACAAAGACTTGGAAAACATGGTCGGGGTTGATACTGTCTTCTAGTCTCGTGAACAGCACAGATTGTTGTTTGGCTATTTGACCGACTAGACCAGACAACGTCGAGTTATTTGCCTTTTTGGAATTGTAGGAACTAATAATAGTCAACGCCATATTAACCATCTCGCTATGAAATTGTTTGAAGTCAAGCGTTGCTTGTGTCATTATTATAATGATAGCTAACATTCATCAAAATATGTCTAGCAGTGAAACCGCTGGTCCTCTATTGTGAAACTTGATGTAAAGGGGTCAAAATGGAGAATAACATAATACTTGTATAAAGCGATGGACTAGTCTCTTCTGGTTGGTCAAATTATCCAAGCTACTGGAGATAAACCAGTTGTCACCGAAACCACTAGACGCGTGTTTTAGACAAGGAATATGATTATCGACCAGTATGGTCACTGTTAATTAAAAGTTAAAAAGTAAATTTCTCTTTAATGTTTCCAATTTGAATGTTTCATGTTGTGCCATACCAAGGGGGCATAGAACTGGACATAAGAAAATGCTATTTTAGCAAGGCAGCTTTTGTATTGACTTCATATGAGTCACCGGGGTTTAGTGTAGCACTCACTGTGGAATAACTTTTGCAGATGTCAAGCAGGTGAAATAGACCTGTGAATACCGTGCAGTTAGCAGAGCTCGAATTGGTAATATATGGAATCGCCGACTGGTTTTGGTATAAAAACTGTTAACTGATATAAATATTTCGATGGAGGTACAATGGAAGTTTAAAGACGGTGTGATATGAAAAAGGCGAGAAGCTACATATGATGTAGAGCGACCCACTGTGGTAAAAAGAACCCAACAGTGTCGATAGATATCCGAGTAGTCTGTAGAAATGGTTCTGTAGTCGATACTCAGAAACGGCAAGTTGAATCTTTTGGAAACGTACAAAGCTTTTGGTAACGTAAAACGGGAAAAGTGACGCCGTTGCTAATTATATTTTGCGAAATAACAATTAAGAGTTATCGTATAACTACAGCCTTGATGTAACAGAAAAATTTTAGTACCAGAAATGTATGCTTAGTGGTTCTTGACGATGTGAAATCGACCGTTAACTGAACAACGACAACCTGACAGAAGCTGATGCGTTCTAGTGTGCTATTGATTGTAAAAGTAAACGATACAGAGAATGATAAAACCACAGAAGTAAATTTACTTCATGTCTGTTTTCCGTGTGTATAATTATTATGACTCGGTACCAATCATCCGTGCAGTTGTACTCTCTGTGCGTGTGTGTCGTTGTTCTTGTACTGGTGTTCCACTGTGTTATTGTCGCGTTTGTTCCGTTGTGTGTTTGTTATTGTCTCACTGTACCACTGTGTTTTTCGTATGTCTCGGTTGTTCCCCACCCAACCTTGTTTCAACAAACATCAGGAAAAACCACCACTCGCAGTAGTCAACATGAAAGACAAGAAAGACGAACACAGGATGAAAACGCCATGAAAACAAGGAAAAGACAAGAAAGACGAACACAGGATGAAAACGCCATGAAAACAAGGAAAAGACAAGAAAAGATATGAAAACAAACAACCAATCATACCACTGAAATAACCAACACACAAAACTCGGTTTTCATAACTCTTTTATTTTTCATCAAACACTTTGTGGGGTACATTTTCACTAGTGTACAAAACATATTCAGCAAATATGACAACGATTATTACCAAGGATAGCACAACGTATATTTTCAACACATTCATTTACAATATCGAAGCAGTTCAAGTCTACTAAGGGACATCACGCGTGTGAAGTTATGTCCGCAACAAACAGAAATGGGGGTGCGTATTGTATGTGTGTGTGTGTGTGTGTGTGTGAGTAACATTGGTGTCACGTGTTTCGTATCTTTGTTAAGGTTGGTTTTACAACATCTGTGACCAAAAAGTCGGTATTATCCGCAGGTGTATAGTAAAAGAAATAATGTGTATTGTAAATTAGTTGTGCTGGCCACTTTTGGTACTATTAATCATATCACCACTATATGTTAACAAAGAAGAGCTCGACTGAGACATGTGTGTCTAGAGAATGTCTAAGCGCATTGGAGATGAGCGCGATAACTGTGGCGACAGCGCTCCTAATTGTTTACACAAAATGGGTAGCCCGAGATGCCGAGATAACCGATCAGGGTCAGTCAGCATGGTGTTTGTGTTTTAGTACATACCAGGTGTGGCATAGGTCACATCGGCCGCATCAAACCAACAATGAAACATGGTAACGAACTCTTTTGGTATCTTCGCGAACCATTATATCATATCCTAGCAGAAAGAAACGGTACCGTGTGCCTTGTGGACCAACAACAGACAGCTGGGAAAAAGGACAATTACATTTAGGCGTGACCTACTCATACACTCGCAGACAGGTGCGTCGACAAGTAAGTATCTTTGTCTTTTTACTCGGCCGAGTAACATATCACACGCGGTACAAAAATGTATAAAACATGAAGCGACTTTGTTGTTAACCCTATACAGTCAAACTAACCACACTCGTGAGTACACGCTATCAAATCAACGGTCGTCACTTGTAAAAACATCTGAGTTCTACAACAGTTTTTGAAAAAAACATCGGCTTGGTAAGCTGACTTTACTATTATTCGATTGGGTAATAATATTCCATGCTAGCTATACTATAATTCAGCCGTATGTATATGACGAGAGACGGTGAAATATACCAGACAATATATGGTATAACCTATTGTTTGTGGCTTGTGGTTTTAGATAACGGTGGACAGGATCAGGTGTAGAGAATAAAATTTATCCGTGTAATTGAGCTAGATACCGGGCGTGTAAAGGCGGTAGAACGTAATCGGGCTAAAGGAAGCATCAACATACGGAAGTCCCTCCAGTGGAACAAGGTAGATAAAATAAATAGTTGCAACTATTAGCAGGTGGTACTATTGTGTTCTGTTGACAATGTTATATTGGTTAGAGATACGTATGGGATAGATAAAGTTACCAGACGGCTTAATACAATATATGATACTGGAAATATACCTCGTGGCTTATGTAAGTCTGTATTTACTGCAACCCCAAAGAAAGCAGGAGTCTTGAAATGTGATCAACATAGAACAATTAGTATAATGAGTCACACCACGAACATTTTGCTAAGAATTATCATGCAAAGAGTGAGGAGGAAAATACAACCTGAATTAGGAGAAGAACAGGGCGGGTTTGTAGAAGGCAAGGGCATAGTAAAGGCTGTGTACATACTGAGAACCGTAATCGAATGTTCTATAGAAGTAAACAAAGATATACACCTTTGTTTTATTGACTACACAAAGGCTTTCGAGGGAGTAAGACATGTCAACCTGGTAGATATGTTTGCAGATCTACAAATTGCTGGAAAAGACATTAGACTTGTAAAAAAAAAAAAAACGTATATTGGAAACAACAAGCGACCATAAGAGTTGATAATGAAAGGGGGCAATATCACCCTATTAAGAGGGGGTGTGAGACAGGGTTGTGTGATGTCTCCAGATATTTCTTCGCTATACAGTGAAAATATTTTCAGAAATGTAGAAGATATGGAAGGAAGCAACACTGGGGTAAGATACATCAATAACATTAGATATGCAGATGATGCAGTCTTGATTACAGACAATGAACAGGACCTGCAACATTTAGTAGAGGCGGTTGTTGTACACAGTGAACAACTAGGGTTAGAATTAAATTATAAAACGACACGGATTATGATCGTCACTAGGAAGAACGAAATACCACAATGCATGTAAATGGGAATATTCTGAAACAAGTGAGTAGATAGATACAAGTATCTCGGAACATTCATAACAACTGATGGGAGATGCCTTGAAGAGATTAGCACAAGAAGCGCCATGGAGAAGATGAAAAACAGACGGACCAATAAAAAGATGTCGACTGAAACGAGAAAAAGAGTGTTTCTCTCTGTTTTCATATCATGAACCTAAAACATATTGTCGCCTCAACTATAACCTCCGTGTTCCCCCTCGCCTACTTGTGTCTTAAATGAACTAGTATTATTGTTATTTCCTGTAGTCCGATGTGAACAATCACCCTTTCCGCTTCAACGTAAAAGTATTGTCTTTCTTCCTTACTACTACTTGGTGTTGTTGCATAGACTTGTATAATAATGATGTCTATCTGAACAATACAACCAACCGGTCACACCGCCCTACACTATACCCCATATACTTCACAGCTCTGCCACCTCTCTCTCCTGTCTCTCTCACACATCTCTCCATCTCTGCCACCTCTCTCTCTCTCTTCTTTCTCCAGCTCTGCCACCTCTCTCTCTCTCTCTCTCACATATCTCTCCAGCTCTGCCACCTCTCTCTCTCTCCTGTCTCTCTCTCACTCTCTCTCACATATCTCTCCAGCTCTGCCACCTCTCTCTCACCTCTCTCCAGCTCTGCCACAACTCTCTCTCTCTCGCTCTCTCTCTCTCTCGCTCTCTCTCTCTCTCTCTCTCTCTCACTCGTCGATATCTTTTCTCTTTCTGTCTTATCGTATATATTTTATATACACATCTAAATACATATGTATTTTTTATGTTTTATCACAGACAATGCGAAGCAGGCAGCAGATTACCCGTCAGCTGTTGACGACACTAACCAGGGAGCCCATTGACTGTCAAGGGTGTGCAGAACAACAGCCAAATCAATTGGCCCACACCTGTTTATTGGACGAGCCTGAGAGGCTCACAAGCAACGGTCGGTTATGGAGGGCGATAGATGCCCTGCTCAGTCGAGAGGAGTTGATAGGAATCGCTTACAGCATTCTTGAAAAAAGGGTCACCCGGCTTAACACTCGCCGGCTCAATCGCCGTTACAATACACCATTGCCCCTATTCTCGACAGTACCCACTGTCTTTGCCCCAAGATCACCACAACACGAACCATGGTTCGGTGAACAGCTAACTCTGGAACCACCCGGATCAGGGTCGTTATTCTCGACGGTACCCGACTTCTTTTCGCAAAGGTCACCACAAATGGAAACAGGGGTTGGTGAACCAATAACAATGGAACCACCCACCACACTGTCGTTGTTCTCTACGACCCCCGACTACTTTTCGGCATCCTCATCCCAGGGACCATACTCGGTTGATACAATAATTCTGGACCCATCCTCCCCATGCTCTACGAAACTGGAACCGACATCACCTTGCTCTACGACACCCCAGGACTTCGTAGTGGATCTGACTACAAATCCACCAGTAATTATAATAGACTAAGTATTCTGTAGGATCTTGTGTTGTAACTGCTTTAACACACACACACACACACACACACACACACACACACACACATATATATATATAGATAGATAGATAGATAGATAGATAGATAGATAGATAGATAGATAGATAGATAGATAGATAGATAGATAGATAGATAGATAGATAGATAGATAGATAGATAGATAGATAGATACTAGACGACCCTGGGAGGTTCACAAGCAACGGTTGGTTATGGAGGGCGATAGACGCCCTGCTCAAAAGGTCACCCATCTTAATATCAACGCCGCCTCAATCACTGCTACAATCACCGCTGCCAGTCATCACCAGTGCCACTATTCTCTACGACCCCCATAGGAGTTTGTTGTATCTCTGCTCACAACCCCCACCTGTAGTTATTATAGCTTAATTGTCTTTTTTATGTATTCCGTCGGAGCTTGTCTTGTAACTTCTAATGCAGAGATACTGTTTGTGTACTTACAGATATATCTTCATGACAAACTTACACAGAAAATATGGACTGTTCTTAAGATTGATCGGGAAGAATACTGCACTGGTTGTGAAGAGGAGCAGGCCAACCAGTTGGGTCACTCCTGTCTGTTCTCAGATTTTGAGGACTTAACCGCTGCGCATTTGGCGAGGGTTATGAAACAACATCTGACCACCAACGAACTCATCGCCTTATCCTTCAATAAACTACATCGAATGGTACTCCAGTACAATCACCAGTGCAACAATCTGCTACTACCGGGGACATCATCTATAAATCAAACCACCTCATACCCCACTGATACGGACCCGCAATCTCAACCTTTGGACCTATCTATCCGTCCTCGCCTCACCCCTTAGAGTTAGTCGACCTTCTATACGTTTTAGTTGCTTTATTATACCCATTGTTCTGGATTCTTTATGAAATATGTCTGTATGGTTCTGTTTTATCAGTCATTTGTTAGTTATTTTTGTTGTTAAGATTGTACTATAAGAAGACAGCTGAGCAATATATAATAACTATCAAGGGTCTTTGGAATAGTGTGCTAAACTGCCTTCCGGTATATACATAAATAGACAGGGGAATACAACAAATAACACGTAGCATACATATTGGCGTATTCTCTATAAACCACTCACTTAAACAGTGAACTATGTTCCTTGCTTACTTTGACGAACGAGTCAAACTGAATAATACATAAAGACACATTCCTGGTACAATTCTGTGAGTGATACCACCAGCCTCTTTTCTACACCTGAGAAGAAGGCGGATACAAAGACTACGATGTACAGACAGAAACACCCAATGACCAGGTCTTCGACTTGTTGTTTCTAACATCAATAGCTTAATAAACGACAATATTTGTCAACCTCTGCTTGAGAACAACAGATGCAAATGTAATTATAATCTATCCAGAAATGAATGCCTTCATTCACGATAAATTATCTTGAAAACTGTCTGTTGTATCTTTATTAAATTGTTGCTGACGTCTTATCTTATATGTAACCCAACCCAACGAATGTGTCTTTGATAGGTCCAAAAGCAACATAAATCATGGAAAGCGGCGACATTTCTTTGATGTTTTGGTGAAAAACTAGTGATTTCTCGCTAACAACCTTGTTGTACAGTAATTTTCCACCAGTTCGGATGACGACAGAAGGTTGTACGTGAGGAACCTGTCATAAGACCAATCCTATGGCCTACGAAAAAAAAAAAAAAAAAATTTAACTATTCAGCGGTAGTGTTTCCGTTAGAAGACGTAATACATTTAAAATCATGACCTTCCTCTCTGTCCAGTAAATTATATACCGTAGATAAACAAACTTTGAAAGCTGCTGTACAAACGCCAGCACAAAAATTGTTGGTTGGACATAATGATAATGTTTTATACTAAAGCGTTTTCCCTCAGTTGGTTACTGATATATGGAGTTTTATATTGAGATAGACAAAAGTAAACAGACTATAGGATATAACCTCTTTACCACAGACCCGAGAAAGCTAAAGCAAGTCTGTTATTTTAGATATGATGACTATCATATTAACACAGCAATTTAAATGTTACTTGTGTTATGGTTTGTAAACAATTAACAATTTTTAGTGTACTTTGTAAATGAATGTGTTGAAAATATACGTTGTGCTATCCTTGGTAATAATCGTTGTCATATTTGCTGAATATGTTTTGTACACTAGTGAAAATGTACCCCACAAAGTGTTTGATGAAAAATAAAAGAGTTATGAAAACCGAGTTTTGTGTGTTGGTTATTTCAGTGGTATGATTGGTTGTTTGTTTTCATATCTTTTCTTGTCTTTTCCTTGTTTTCATGGCGTTTTCATCCTGTGTTCGTCTTTCTTGTCTTTTCCTTGTTTTCATGGCGTTTTCATCCTGTGTTCGTCTTTCTTGTCTTTCATGTTGACTACTGCGAGTGGTGGTTTTTCCTGATGTTTGTTGAAACAAGGTTGGGTGGGGAACAACCGAGACATACGAAAAACACAGTGGTACAGTGAGACAATAACAAACACACAACGGAACAAACGCGACAATAACACAGTGGAACACCAGTACAAGAACAACGACACACACGCACAGAGAGTACAACTGCACGGATGATTGGTACCGAGTCATAATAATTATACACACGGAAAACAGACATGAAGTAAATTTACTTCTGTGGTTTTATCATTCTCTGTATCGTTTACTTTTACAATCAATAGCACACTAGAACGCATCAGCTTCTGTCAGGTTGTCGTTGTTCAGTTAACGGTCGATTTCACATCGTCAAGAACCACTAAGCATACATTTCTGGTACTAAAATTTTTCTGTTACATCAAAGAGTTATACGATAACTCTTAATTGTTATTTCGCAAAATATAATTAGCAACGGCGTCACTTTTCCCGTTTTACGTTACCAAAAGCTTTGTACGTTTCCAAAAGATTCAACTTGCCGTTTCTGAGTATCGACTACAGAACCATTTCTACAGACTACTCGGATATCTATCGACACTGTTGGGTTCTTTTTACCACAGTGGGTCGCTCTACATCATATGTAGCTTCTCGCCTTTTTCATATCACACCGTCTTTAAACTTCCATTGTACCTCCATCGAAATATTTATATCAGTTAACAGTTTTTATACCAAAACCAGTCGGCGATTCCATATATTACCAATTCGAGCTCTGCTAACTGCACGGTATTCACAGGTCTATTTCACCTGCTTGACATCTGCAAAAGTTATTCCACAGTGAGTGCTACACTAAACCCCGGTGACTCATATGAAGTCAATACAAAAGCTGCCTTGCTAAAATAGCATTTTCTTATGTCCAGTTCTATGCCCCCTTGGTATGGCACAACATGAAACATTCAAATTGGAAACATTAAAGAGAAATTTACTTTTTAACTTTTAATTAACAGTGACCATACTGGTCGATAATCATATTCCTTGTCTAAAACACGCGTCTAGTGGTTTCGGTGACAACTGGTTTATCTCCAGTAGCTTGGATAATTTGACCAACCAGAAGAGACTAGTCCATCGCTTTATACAAGTATTATGTTATTCTCCATTTTGACCCCTTTACATCAAGTTTCACAATAGAGGACCAGCGGTTTCACTGCTAGACATATTTTGATGAATGTTAGCTATCATTATAATAATGACACAAGCAACGCTTGACTTCAAACAATTTCATAGCGAGATGGTTAATATGGCGTTGACTATTATTAGTTCCTACAATTCCAAAAAGGCAAATAACTCGACGTTGTCTGGTCTAGTCGGTCAAATAGCCAAACAACAATCTGTGCTGTTCACGAGACTAGAAGACAGTATCAACCCCGACCATGTTTTCCAAGTCTTTGTTTTAGTGAGTGATGAATTCTTTGGTGATAATGTCATCAACTATGGGAGAATAATTATGCTGTTTACCTTTGGCATGCGTCTGGGTAAGCAGCTGGTTGATAATTCTTACAACGCCGCTGTGAATGTCGAAGAGCTGCAAGAGGACTTCGCTAAATCTGTAGGCGAATACATGGCTGATAAACTAAGTCCTTGGATATTTCAACAACAAGGTGATTGGCGGAATTTCTATGCTTTGACTGCAAACAAAGAAATTGATTAAAAAACGGGCTTAAATCCCAGTATTTCGTTATTCTTGTGAGTGTGAGAGCGCTTGATTGTGGATATATAATACCTATAGTAAACCCCTTTGGGTAAATTGTGAGAGGGAGTCGACACGTTGTAATGGCAAGTGGTAAAATTGTGAGAGTCAGTGGGGAATTTGTGAGGTTGCTATACATTTTTATTCTTCTTTTGGTTAATATTTCTTCATTTGGCTAGCGTATTTATTACTCTGGCCAACTTGTTTCTTACTTTACCATACATATTTCTTAGTTTGGTTGGAATTTTTCTCATTTTGATTAGTATCTTTTTTCCAACTAACCCACCACCCAGTAGGTTTCGAACCTGTCAAGCGCTATGGTAGCAACTAGACACCGTTGGTATACATTTACGGCTTAGTATACACTTAAAAAGAGCCGCCTAGGGTTGACACCTTTTCAACCAGGTGCGTACTTCGACCCGTCTACGATACAATCTAGCCCCGTTACATACTCACCCACCACCATACTACCCCAATCACCCAGTAGGATTCGAACCTGTTACATGGTAGGGCACCCAAGAGACACCCCAGTTACACACTGGTGATATCCCACCACATCCTCTATGTCCATCTACGCACCCCATACACTTACCAACGATAAAGAATCGAGCTTCGAACCTATCACCTCCATATGAGGGGGCCTATGGTACCAACTAGCTTGTGTACGTCTATACAAACGGAAAAATAATTATTTCTTTACCATGGCTGACAGCTTTATCACGCGCATCTCCAATGCGACGGTGTTACCATACAAATGTGAAGACAAGGAAGGGTTCTACAACTGGTCACACCTTCTGAATCAATTAGCAAACCTGCCGCCGTCGTTATCGACCGCATCTTTACTGAGCCTGCCCACCTAGTTCAGTTGATCTTTCGCACAGTTTCATTACCATATTTCCTTGTTTAATTTTGCCGAGTGTTGCAACAGCTGTTATATGATAAATATCATGGTGGATGCCCAGTTTGTTGTGCCGTCTATACAAACAGGAAGCTTATCGCCACGGCGAAGATGAAAAACATATTGACCAGTAAAAAGATGGCAATTGCTACGAGAAAAAGAGTGTTGCGCTGTTACATAGAACCTGTAGTTTTGTATGAAGGTGAAGACAATGAGCAGTCACGCTGAATCTGCTGGCTTGGAACTGCGGTTTCTGAGGAAAATGCAAAGCGATACCGCTGGATTCGAACCGCCAATGATACCACCTAGCTTCGTTACACACTCACCCGTTGCTACACTACCCCACCACCCAGTAGGATTCGAACCTACCTGGTCCGACCGAACCTGCTCACTACCCTGAAGCCCGAGACTGCCCTCACTTTACCACCCGACTCCGCTTGTTTGTCGACCACCTGACACCTCTTATGTCGTCTATACAAAACGGGAAGTAATTAATTCATTACACCGGCTGACATCTTCTGAATCAATTAGCAAACCTGGCGCCATAGTTCAACCTTTTCCTTTGTTACACATGATTAATATCACCAACTACATTGCATAATTTACAGGCCATTTAAATTCTTTTTTAACCCACAGACAATCAAAAAACATATAGGAAAAACACGAAGAATATTCGACCGGGTGGTATGAATCTTCATACCACACGGCATCGTCATACCACGCGTCATACCACATTTTATGACACATTTCATACCACAAAATATGCCACATTCCGAGGGATTTACAACATGCATTACTACTTACAGAATGAAGCTATGCGCATTATTCTTGGATGTACAAGAGATACAGCATGCAGGGCGATGCGCTACCTTCTTGATTTTCCAACCATTGAAGAGAGAATACAAGTTTGCAGGGCACGCGCCTACCTCAGAGTTAACGCAAACACACAACATCCACTGCATAGTGAAATTAGGAAGGTGGAGGGCAGCAGGTTAAAAAGAGGACGGTCGTGGATGGGTCAAGCCGAAGACATTCTTCAACAGGTGTGTTCACTTGAGGACTTAGAACCTGGCGAGGAGTGGGTGCAAGTGCCAACAGACTTCTGCACATCCTTTTCAGTTTGCATCCAAATAGATAGGAAATGCAGACAAGAAAATCCGGCTGCTGTGGAGGCTGAAGTACAAGCGTTGATTTTCGAGAATTCGCTAGACAGTGACGCGGTCATCTACACAGATGGGTCGGTCGTCCGACATGTGAGAAGCTCATGGGCCTTTACAGCTCGGGCCGGAGGGAGAATTGTGAAGGAGGGCTCTGGTGCTTTCACTGAAACCACAAGTAGCCTGACCATGGAAGTCATGGCAGTAAGTAAAGCAATAACATGGCTCGAGACACAGACATTCACTAGGGCTTGTTTCCTTAGCGAATCAATGAACATGATCAAGAGGATAGAGGAGGGGTCGATCCGAAGAGAATGGTTGCTGCCTCTGGAGCGGTCTCGACTGGCAAAGATTAGTTTCATCTTCGTGCCAGGGCATGCGGGAGTACAAGGAAATGAGCGGGCTGATAAGCTCGCAGGTGAGGCTACTGTGGAGGGAGGACGCGCCATGGACCAGGCTGACATTCTGAATGCTTTACGAGAAGTAAGACTTTTGCGAGAACCAAGTGATGACTGTGAATCTACAACAATGGCCAGACTGCTAGAGCAGCAAATTAAAAGAGGGGTGGCCAAACAAGAACACTACGCAGGAAGCCAAAGAAGATTGATAAACCAACACAGAACTGTCGTCGTTAGCCGCTACACGCAGCGGGATTTGCTGAGGAGGGGATCCGAGCACTTATGGACTGAATGGTTCGATGTGCAATGAGGATGATCTGTCGACTAACTAACTAACTAACTAGAGCACGTATGAGAATGTTCCGAGTTCTATAATGTCGGTTCTTGACTCAACTCAGCTAAACTGAACTCAAACTGCCATTTACTACTGCCATGCATTTTTTCTTTACAAACATGATTTGCACACTGTGCTCTTTCTCGTTCTTATCCGAGAAAATTAGATATCTGATCCCACTGTCCGAGATATAAAGGGAAATGTGAGAACATTAGAAATCAGTGGTTTGTGCAAACGCCTCCAGCCCAGCGATGAAGCGACTCTAGTAACCCTGAGTCAGAGATAGACACACCCTACCCCTCCTATCACAAGCCAACTTAATTGCTTTACCAACCTCACTGATGTCTTTATGTCCGCGTCTGGTATCTGTTTGTTGCAGGAGTGTCAAACATATGCAGAACAGTGAAGACTATTTTGGCTCCAGTGTAGGACAAATTCTATGGAGACTTCCATAAGTTCAAACTGACTGCTGATTTTTTGCAGTTACACCCATTGACGCCTGAAGTAAGAAGAAGAAGAAGAAGAAGAAGAAGAAGAAGAAGAAGAAGAAGAAGAAGAAGAAGAAGAAGAAGAAGAAGAAGAAAAAGAAGAAGAAGAAGAAGAAGAAGAAGAAGAAGAAGAAGAAGAAGAAGAAGAAGAAGAAGAAGAAGAAGAAGAAGAAGGAGAAGAAGAAGAAGGAGAAGAAGAAGAGGAAGGATGTAGTCTCCAAAACGCCGATGTCACACGTTGTTATTATTTAAGGGTATACTTAGTCTACATTTGTTTGTACATTTCCCGAGAACAAGGAGGTAAATAGATAACAACATCTAAACAAGTTGATATGTAAAATAAGGACCATAGTTCGACTAGTTGTACACGTGAAACAAGCCACACGCACAGACACGTTAGCAGCAAAGAAATTCTGTTTTTGTACGTGCACATGAGAACACTTAAAGACTAGGTTCAAGTGTTTAGGAAAATGTGTTACTTGCGCCCGTATACACAATTTAGCGAGTGAAGTTTATAAAATTAAAATCGCCCACTAAGAGCTAATGTGTTACTGCACACTATCGTTGTTTCTTGTAAAAATGGGGCTTCAGTTGTTAATGTCTCTAATATGTCAATAATTTTAACATACGTTGATAAGTTACGCCGTGATGCAATCTTATAATCGACTTCATAAAGGTGATCAATCAATGAAGTGAATTATGAACGTACGTGGGTCTACGGTATTGAATGGGTCAAGACAATCAAATATTGTATGATCGTAGTCATTGTTAAACGTATGATGAGTACATTGCTTTAATAAGATGTAAGAATGCAACATACTATAGAATCTATTATAATTATCTGTGTAAATATGACAGATCTATGAAGTGAACTATGAACAATGTTGAATGATGGTAATGATTCGGTCAAAACAATCAAATATTGTGTGATCGTAGTCATTGTTAAACGTATGATGAGTTGAGTAGATTGCTTTAATAAGATGTAAGAATACAACAGACTAAATATATACTCTATTCTAATTATCATTGTAAAGATAACTGATCAATGAAGTGAATTATAAACAGTGTTGAACGCATGATACTGAATGGGTCAAAACAATCAAATGTAGTCATTGTTAAACGTATGAATGGTTCAAAATCACGAAAGTAATCACTATAATCCCAGGTGAAGAAATTCTGCTGACACCGGTAGCCAGAAGGCGGGGCTTATTTCTAAGCCACAGTTATTGATGACAGCCAATATCAAAGCCCCCCTGAAATCCAGTAATACATTTTATCAGAAAACAAAATCGTAATACAGCGTAAAAAGTTTTCAAAGTCAACATGAATATACAGAACCAGCAGGCACACGACAATTTCTAGTTTTTCTTGTATCAAATATACACTTGAAAGCTGAAGCAAAAAAAAAAAAAAAACCTAGTTACACGGTGCATGCTGGGAAGTATTTAAGGCGTTATCACGTGACCGGTTTCTTTGTGTGCTGGCTGGGTCGCATGTGAGTGGAGTGAAAGTGTCCGCACATCATCTCCCACTGTTCATCTCTTCTACACCACACAGGACCTTACTTTCATTAGCGCCTGAGCAAAAGGAATACATATCTGAATGTGTCAAATAGTTTTTACCAGAAGAATTGGAGATTTTCCTATACTTCCAAAAAATTTTATGCGGGCACTGGAGGTTCGGCTGTATTAGGTTATATATACATGACCATGGCGGTGGTGGGGCAGCGAGCTAGCTCAAGGCATGTTATGGCTTTTCACAACTCATCCTCAAGCCCTAGTGTCACCAACAATCAGCATGTGGGACTTTTAGCAATTCCTATGTCAGGATCAATTATTAGTCCCGTGACGTATGCCTCAGAAACGCCAGACAGGCCGATTGGATATGGTGCATTCGGCGTTGTGTGGTAAGTGGACAATACTAACTTGACACACTTCTGGAGGTAATCGTGTGCGTTATTGTGTCATTGGCCTGTATAACTCAGCTGATGACTTTTTTCTTTGTTCATCTTGGCAGGCAGCTCAGTTGTATTTCTGATAGTTTTCGTTACCTTTCCAGACACAAAATCATCCCCACGTGTTGTTTTCTGTTCATTTTTATGTCATTCACAATTTCACAGAAAACACCGTTCTCCCCGTCTCTACCTCCCAGTTTGGGTACTACAATTAATTATTATTGTTATAATAATTCTTCTTGTCTTTCATCGAGCTAAACTAGCTCATACCAAAGCCTTTGTAGACTTATTTATTGTTGATTAGATTTACCGCAAAAGTTTTATTTTTCTTTTTAAACTGGAAAACGTAGCCCGTTTTATGCCAACCCTCATCAAATGCCACTTCTGACATGCAAGGTAGATAATTAGATTACAGCTTTACTAATGACTTTTCTTAGTTTATTATTCCCACTTATTGGTCACTACAAAGATTATTATTAATAATAATAAATAATAATTTTCAAATATTAATAATTAATCAGTTAAATCGGGATTTATTATATTGGCAGTTTCAAGTTAACAAACTTTGAAAGCAATATTATTATATATTCTAATGTCCCAAATGCACGGAGCACTAGCGTGTGAACTGCTAACACCACAAATTGTTAATTTAATCTTGATAGTCATTGGTGTAGTAAATAAATGGAAGTACTACAGACATGGAAGGTAGATCTGAATTGTCATGCTTGAAACATCATCTGGGCTAAACTAATGCAAATTGTAAATATTCTTTTAGTACACAACTTTATAAAAGGATCAAAAACTATTTACTGTAACAAATCACCAGTTCACAAAACGTATATTTATTTACTTTCCGATCATAAAATCACCACCTCTCTTATTTTTATATCATACTTCAGGGTCGATAAATTTAACCAACATTTTTGTTTTGTTATATTTCTATTTGTGAATATTCCCCACATAATCATATATCTCATCGTCATGTTCATCATCATTACCATGCCGATAAGCGTGAGGGGTCATGTTTCGCCATCTCTCATGATCACCATAGTCGTGTATCAGATCTGTGTGTTCCGTGGATCAGCTCTGTGTGTTCCATAGATCAGCTCTGTATGTTCCATAGATCAGCTCTGTATGTTCCATAGATCAGCTCTGTATGTTCCGTGGATCACCTCTCTGTGTTCCGTGGATCAGCTCTGTGTGTTCCGTGGATCAGCTCTGTGTGTTCCGTGGATCAGCTCTGTGTGTTCCGTAGATCAGCTCTGTGTGTTCCGACCATGCCATGTGATCAAGTCATTTACTTCTCTGCCTTTTCCTTGAACTGTTCTCCTCAATCTTGCCAGTTGTCACCACGTTCCCTAGTTTATTTCTTCTCATAACGTGACCAACAAACTCTAATCAGTTTACATTTTTAATTTGCTTCTTGTAGAACTTGGTCATTGGTTTTCCTGTCTGCCCATGGTATTCTTTGCATTTCCCCCAGAAACCACATTTCCACAGCCATCAGATGTTTTACAGCTTGTCTGCTCACTGTCCACGTTCCAGTTCCATACAAAAGTACAGGTTCTATGTAACACCGCAACACTTTTTCTCGTTGCAACTGTCATCTTTTTATTGGTCAGTATGTTTCCCGTACAATCAATATAATTTGAATAAAACAAGGAAAATAGGCCAACCCGTACTTTAACAGCAAATGAAGATTGATATTACAAGCATGTCGCACCAAACGTGTACAGCAGATGTAGGTTGATTAACCCGCCGTCCCAACCCTCCTCAAACCATGCGGCCCTGGCAGACCCAGATTCATAAGAACGAATACCAGACAATGCTAAGAATTTTCTGGAAATTTTCATGGAAAGAATTTTTATGAGGAACGGGACTGGCCACCCCAGCTCATGTGTCGAGGCTTAGAAAATGTGAAGGCAATATTTGACGCGCCAGTAGCAGTTATGGGACTGGCATTTGCTAAACATGATGACCAAGCCGTCACCTCCATTAAGAGTTTATAGCTGACGTATAAATAACAACGTGATAGAAGAATGACTTCGTTGATTTAACAGTTTATGTGAAAATTCCAACAGTTCATGTGAAAAATGAAAGTTTCTGTCAAAAAACGCTAGGGTATTTTGTTAAGTGTCTAGAGATGCCATCCGTAACGGGAAGAATTAGAATGGTGATGATGTAACGTTGCGTTAACAGTTCTCATTGTAACGTCCGGCAGTATTTACACAACGGCTGGGTTGTGTTATTGCTACAATTGTAAATGTGTCCATTGTTTGTGTTCATTCCTTTGTCGCGTAGTCAAGTAATAATGGGGAGGGGGGCATAGTAATCAAGGCTCCACAATTTGTGGCTTGGTCTCTTTTATGACACTCTTGACACTGTTTGTTTAACCAATGTTCAACATATCCCAGCATCCAGGATTGTTTGTCCAAGGTGTACTGTTGTACAGATGGTATGAACCGGCAATGGTGACACATGAACATGACTATCTTTCAGCCGGTGTGTTGTGACTATTTTAAAAGACCATTTCTTTGTGTGTAAATGGCAGACCGTGTCAGACACAACGTGTGCTATATTTTTAGGTGCCTGGATATTTATGTCTGACTATGATAACCCAGTCCATTAAATGAGAACAGTCTGTATATAGGATAATTCAAACACATTCAGACACCAGGCAATGTAGTAAATATCAGCTTCGTTTTGGAGGGATTAGCATCCACCTCATCTCCGCACTCACAGGGACAAATGTATCCACGTCTTCTCCGTGCTCACATATACACACAAAACTAGATATTTGAGTTCTACAAATATTTTAAATGCCACGACACACTGGTCTCCTCTTTTCACATTGGCCACCTTTTTACATTGGCCGCCTTTTCCCCGTACTCATGAGGACATTCGTATTCCCCTCTACTCCGTGCTTACACACAGAACAAGATGTCTAACTATCGCAACACATCCACTGAAATCACACCGCGTGTGTTTGCTTTGTTTGTGTGTGTGTGCGTGCGTGCGTGTGTGTGTGTTGTGCAGAAGACGCGGATAAGAACTTCCTATAAAACACACTTAATTTTATCCCCTTGCCACCGAGGTCAGAATTTTCTTAAAAAATCGGGTTAATCTTGACGTTGGTGGTTACTTTAATTTGGGTCAAGGCCTGCTGTGAATGCCCGCTTGTGTGTCACATTCACACAGGCAAGGCTACTCATCATTATCATATGCCTTACCAGTAAGCGTGGACGGTCACGGTTCGTATCTCACACGAAGGCCAGCGTCTTGAATTGAGGCCCCGTGTTTGTGCCCAGATTGTGCCACATGGCCAGCCACCAGCATCTTCACCAGATGTAGGCTTGTTTCAGGATATATAACAGGACAGGACATGTTCACTGACTTCCGTCGTAACAAACCAGTTATGTAGCACTTCAATACTCTTTTTCTCGTTGCATTTGTCATCTTCAACACTGGCAATTGTACACCTATAATCTAACACCTAAACATTACAAGTTTTGTATCTAATGATCCTCACGATACATATTTTCCACATTCTTGCAAGATATCACATTTCTTATAGTAGGTTTGATGGACAACTGAAACCGAATGAACAGACAATATACATTAGTTTACCAAACCATGATACCAAAAACAATGAAATTAATGTATCTCTTTAACTTCTTCTTCTTCTGCGTTCATCCGGATTTTTTTTTTCCCCGGATGTGACTGCGTTGTGCCTGTTTACAGCAGAGCTGCGTTCTTGCGCCGTTAGGCCAACACATCCGATTTCTGCGGGCATTTGTTGACCGGGTTAACCTTCCCGGGGTATCTCTTTAACTTGAACACGAACAGTTTGCACCAAAGCCTTCTTGCTCTTTGATCGCTCTCAAGTCACACATGCTGGATTTGTGATACTATTCCATGGATGTTAACAGAAATGTTTCTAAACATGTAGTAGTGAATAGGGTGTAAATATCCCAGGAAAACATTCGTTGGTGTTCAAGTTGAAGGAATTTATTATTGTGACGAATCAAAGTTGTATTTTATCCACCATATGTGATTGATTCCTGTTTGTTCTTTTCATAGCAAATATTTTCCAGCTGTGTGAGTTTAGTTCGAACCTTTTTCTTGTCCCACACAATTGTTTAACTATGTCTCTCACACGCAGTTGTTGCCTAAAGATGTCACAGCTTGGAAATGAGGAAGTGATAAGTCCGTGGGACATGATTAGTTGAAGTGACAGTTCAGATATAGTGGGTTTAATGTGACAAATGTCTGTGACAGAACAAGTTCAGAATTATATCATATAATTGTAATATAATAGTAAGGTGGTATGCAAGTTAGTTGCATGTTCAATACAGGATGTTATAATCAACCCCAACATTTATTGTGTGCTTGTGATTTACTTGGCTGTTTTATGTTAAGTAGGTTGCAATTCCTTGTGATGGCAGAGCACGAGTTAAAACAAAAGCAATGGAATTTATTTTAGCATAATATTACATACATATTTGGCATTGATTGCCTGAAGCACATGCGTGTTACATGGAATCCCATAGGGAGAAAAAAAAAACAATAGTAACATTGTAACTCACCATGCATGCCGTAGGAAGTGGCCAAGGAGGGTTGGTGTGAAACTGGCTGCCTCATTTTGTAGAAAATTTTAGTGAACAAGTCTGCAAAGAGCTTGACAAGAGGAGATGTGGGGACTCTGCTCCACTGGGGAGGGATAGTCAGAGATTACAAGTGGGTGCTGTGTTTGAAGTCACCAGCATAAAGTGGGTGCTGTGTTTGAAGTCACCAGCATAAAGTGGGTGCTGTGTTTGAAGTCACCAGCATAAAGTGGGTGCTGTGTTTGAAGTCACCAGCATAAAGTGGGTGCTGTGTTTGAAGTCACCAGCATAAAGTGGGTGCTGTGTTTGAAGTCACCAGCATAAAGTGGGTGCTGTGTTTGAAGTCACCAGCATAAAGTGGGTGCTGTGTTTGAAGTCACCAGCATAAAGTGGGTGCTGTGTTTGAAGTCACCAGCATAAAGTGGGTGCTGTGTTTGAAGTCACCGTCATCCGTTTTTGGAATTTATATTGACACACTGCTGATACATTTGTGTTTTCTTGGAGTCTGTTGTGGACTGACTTCTGCAGTCAAATTGTCCAGGCTAGACCCATCAAGTGGTGGATTTCATTTGCCTCAGAATGATTTCACACAAATGTGAGCAGTATTTCACAGAAGATGTGATTATTGCTTGTTAGGCAGGGATTGCATGATTATTGTCCGAGATTGTTTGAGATTATTTCTAGTCACTGATTGTAGCTTTGTAGTATTTGTCATGTGTGTGCGCGTGTGTGTGTGTGTGTGTGTGTGGGGGGGGGGGGGGAGTTTACTTCCGTCAGTCGTCTTTGCAGTGTCCAATCATTTGTGTTAGGAAGATCAGTTTTTGGCGTTTTAAAATGTTTTGCAAATAATTCTGAATAAATTGTATGTGTTTTGTTAAAAAGGAAGAAATGCCATTATGTTCTTAAGTGTCTTTTTCTAACAGTTTCTGTTATGATGAGGAAAACGTTCTGGTTAAGAAATCTTTACAAAAGCTCCTTGGCCAGTTGTGTGTGCCTCGGTTAAAAAAAAAAAAAAAAAAAATTACTCATAATGCGATAGACGTGTTTATTCACACACATTTTTTTTTTTTTTCCCGCGTTTCCATCCTGTTTCAGGATATTGCGGTCAACACCAGCATCTTTCAGCTGTATGTTGATTCCTAGGCTAGATTACGCTCATCAGCACGCCACGACTTTCTGAGCGACCGGCTCCATACTCTCATAAGTCACTATTCACACACATACCTAGTTAATATATTTATATGTTTATTCTAGTGAAATCATTGTGTATTCTAGTTAAAGCTATATGCATATTCCTATTAAATATATATTGTATTCTAGTTAAATGTATATTATATTCTATGTAATTTTATATGCATATTCTAGTTCAATCTACATATATTTTCCAGTTAAATCTACATGTATATTCCAGTTCAATCTATATGTATAGTCTAGATAAATCTATGTATGTGTTTAGTAGCTGAAATACTGTTCGCAGTTTTGGTGTGTTTTTATATACTTATTTGTGTTGCATTCTTAAACAGTTACAAACATATAGTATAGTCTTCTTCTTCTTCTTCTTCTTCTTCTTCTTCTTCTTCTTCTTCTTCTTCTTCTTCTTCTTCTTCTTCTTCTTCTTCTTCTTCTTCTTCTTCGTTTGTCGGACAAATTATTGTTTGTCAGTTTGTAGCGTAGCTGAAATATTTGCCCTTTTCGGCCGACACATCTGACATCTTCGGG
Organism: Cepaea hortensis; assembly: GCA_963921405.1. NCBI lineage: Eukaryota > Metazoa > Mollusca > Gastropoda > Stylommatophora > Helicidae > Cepaea > Cepaea hortensis. The sequence continues at coordinate 63,813,134 of OY992890.1, read as the reverse complement.
CTTTTGTTGGTCTGATGATGATGATGATGATATATATATAAAATATTTGCCGGCTCCGTGGCGAAGGTGTTTCTGGTGCGGTTCGTAATCCCGTATACCCGCCTTCGAAACATCTGCACGCGATTTGGCAGCATACCGCGTTGCATTGGTTTTGCGTTGGTACCGGTGACGATCGTTCAGAAACAATGACACACTACTGAACGTATACTTGCCAAGAGATCACAGCGGCAGAAATGCTGGTGTTGACTGCAATGTCATGTAAATTATATATATATATATATATATATATATATATATATATATATATATATATATATATATATGTGTGTGTGTGTATGTGTGTGTGTGTGTGTCACATTTACTTTGATTTATATAAATATTTATTTGCAAATCATTCAGTAACAATATAATAACAGTACTTATTAAAACAGATCTCTTGTCGGAAAACTTAAATTTTTATTCGGTTTATGGAATTTTACCGGTCTCTGTGGCTAAGGGCTTGCGAACGCGGTTTGTGAGCCTGTATACCCGGGTTCGAAACACAGCAGTGCTGGTTTTTTCGAAAAAGATATAGGAGCCGGTCGTTCAGAAACAATGGCAAACTACTGAACGTAAAATTTGCCCAGGAATCACGAACAGCGAAAATGCTGGGGTTGACTGCTACGTCCTGTAAAGGACATGCAACTCAATTTTTTATGGAATTTAAATTACCCGTAAAAAATTATTTCAGCAGCATGTAAGTTAAGAAAACAAGTGTTTTTTGGATATGCGGTGTTATGACGTATTGTTAGTGGTATTTATATCCTAGTATCTACCGCTGCGATGTAATATGCCGAAGACGTCAAATACACTAAGTGGCTGCCTTGTGAGGTGAAGACGTATATTGTTTGCCACATCAACTTTTCCGAACTAAAAGCTGTGAGGAGATATGTTTTTTTGCCAAATAAACTTTTCCGAACTATAAGTTGTGAGGACATATGATTTTTGCCACATCAACTTTTCCGAACTAAAAGTTGTGAGGAGATATGTTTTTTGCCAAATCAACTTTTCCGAACTAAAAGTTGTGAGGAGTTGTTTTTTGCCAAATCAACTTTTCCGAACTAAAAGTTGTGAGGACATATGTTTTTTGCCAAATCAACTTTTCCGAACTAAAAGTTAGGTGCCTAATTTAAACATTAAGTGTGGCGTGTTATAGAGAGCCCGCCGCAACATCACCGCAGTCATTGCTACGCAAGAAAACAAAGGCAATCAAAGTAATAAGGTTTACAAATTTCAGGCATTGTTTGCATTCAGGTGAACATTAGCTGCATTTCCTTTACTGGATGTCGCAATAAACCCCAGCATTTATTGGTTGCTTGTATTTACAAAGCAATTTTACATTCACTAGTTCATTATTGTATTTTGTCCACTCCGTGGCGAAGGCACACAGTTCGTAATCCCGCATACCGCGTTCGAAATCCCGCATACCGCGTTCGAAACACAGCTGCGGGCGATTTGGCTGCAGACCACCTCGCGTTGGGTTTTTAAAAATTAAAAATGTAATGGGTGCCGATTGTTTAGAAAGCAATGGCAAACTACTTAACGTAAACTTGCCAAGAGATCACAAACAGCCAACAATGCTGGGGTTGACTGTGACGTCCTGAAATTATATGCAACTAATTTTTAACAGTTTGTTATTGCGTTCGGAACGACCAACGCTCGTTCCATTGTGAAAATCAACGCAAAGCTATCTGCTTTACAATCACCCGCGGCAGACCTGGAACCCGCTGTGTCGGGATTGTGAACCCGAGTTCACTTTCCCCTAGCTACAGACGCCGACTAGCACTGAGAGCTGGTAGAAATATAGGCTGCCTAGTTGGTCGAATATCCACATACGCTTAGTACTTCGGGGACCCACGGTAACGCAGATGACCCCTCCTGTCCGCAGGCCCAGTCCGATAGGCATTATGTTTGAATCTTTATCGATACTATGTTTAAAAAAAAATGATCCGAACTTCTAGGTTTGCCCAGATTAAAATGGACACCAGAGAATTTTCCAGAAAGTGTGGGTGGGTGGGTGGGTAAACAGTATCTCCTGCGCAGTTTATGAGTTTTAGTCGACTCCAAAACTGTACTGACGGGGGGAAAAATAACCGTACCTCTGCCAGGGGTTGAACTAACACCACTGTCTGAGCAAGCTAGAGCACTAACCACTTTTCCGTAGTGAATTTGAACGAAGACACAATCTGTTTTGTTATTCAAACTAACCATTTTACCACTGCGACCTTTTGTAGATTTTGTGGGTAGATTTGCTAATTTCGCCTGCGCTGTGTTACGAACGCAGTTCGTAATCTCGCATACCGCATTCGAAACACAACAGCGACGATCTGGAAGCAGACAGCTTTGCGCTGGTTTTCATACGATGGTATGAGTGCCGATCGTACAGAAAGCAGTGACAAACTACTGAATGTAATCTTGACACACCCCAAAAAAATCACAGCCATACAAAAGTAAAAATAAAAGTGCCGGGCTTGCCTGCGACGTCCTGCAAAGGATATGCAACTAACTTTTTTAACGTTATAATTTTCAGATGTTTTTTGGCAGCGGTCTATCAGATCTGCTTTAAAAAAAAATTCTCATTGTGCTAAACATGTAAGGGTCATCCGAATGTGTCGCCCGTGTCAGAGATTAAACATCCGACCCACTACCCCGCTACTAGTGGGCAAGAGGGTGGTTATATTATATTTTCCTTATTGTATAATACACCTAGTCCAAGTCTGCACGAGCCAGAGGCGGACATCGTAAACTTCTAAGCCAGTCCGCCCTTTTAGTGTCTGTTTATTAACCGCTTTATATGTGCTAATCAATACGCCTAAACGTCTTCATTAGAAGCCAAGCAGCAGCTGAGCTGTTCGGATGCTGGCAGTAAATTACCACTGCCCTGTCTACACACTACACATAATCTACGCACACGTTGATGGCCGCCGGGGCCTCCCCGTGGTCTCAAGCCCCGTGTGTTGCTATAGATGTAGCAGGGCTGGCACTGTCGTGCTGGTGTTCACTGTTGGGCTTTCACACATTCTATGCCATGACATATGTGTTCGGATGGCCAGTTCCCATCCTCGCCACCTTTCTCTCTGAACATTGTCTGACACATATTGATGAGTTCGCGTAGGGGCTAGGTTTAAAAACATTACGGGCTTTACCGCGGATGTTACACGCGTCCCACGATGTGTGGGGGAGGACAATCTAATCCCTCCACCAAGCCTTTGGGCAAGATTGCATGTTGTACTTTCTCTTTCTGTGCATTAATGTTAACATTGATGCCATAACAGATACAGTACTGCCATTTTAATGTGAATTAGTTGATCATCACCTATTCCAGGGCCCGACATACCGAGATGGGATAGCCAGTTTCTTGCCTCCCAGATAATTTCCGTTAAATTCTGACATTTTTTAATGAGACTAGACCTGCGTACATCGGGTGATGGTGTCGCATAAACATGTAGGGGTTGGCTGCGAATATGTTAAACAAGGGCCGTGGATCAACACGGGCGGTGGTCATTGAGAGGAGGCGAATTAGTGGGACGGCTTTCAAATGTTTGCATGTCCTTTCCGGGCCGTTGCGATCAATCCCATGTTAATTTTCTATGAATGTTACACCGCAGGGTACTGTACTGGCAGTAAATGACAGGTGACAGTTTGCGTTCAGTAGTTTACCATTGCTTTCTGAACGATAAGTTAATACCTCTATAAAATAGCCCAAACTCCGTGACACGGCTATAGCAAGTTAGAGCTGCCATACATAAATTCTCCCCTGTGGTGCCTTGCAGGGTCTGTATTTTTTAAAACAGGCTTCAAGAATCAAACCATACACGCCAACAGAAGTTAGGGAAAAATCGCCGTTTTATTTCTCTGTACATTATGTTCAGGTGGAAGAAACAGTTTCCTCATGTCCTACCAACGAGCATTCGCATTGAGTCTATTTCTATGGCCTCGTGAGTCTCCCTCTCCAACTCCCTCTCTCTCTCTCTCTCTCTCTCTCTCTCTCTCTCTCTCTATATATATATATATATATATATATATATATATATATATATATATATATATATATATATATATATATATATATATATATATATGTGCCGGTTTCCGTGGCGAAATATTTACAAACGCGGTTCGTGATCTCGCATACCCGCGTTCGAAACAGCTTCGCGTGATTTGGCAGCAGACTGCGTTGCTCTGGTTTTTTACGAAATGGTATGGGTGTCGGTCGTTTAGTAAGCAATGGCAAACTACTGAACGTAAACGGGCCTAGAGATAACAGCAAAAAATGCTGGCATTGACCGCAACGTCCTGTAAAGGATATGCAACTAAATTTTAGTAAATTTAAAATTATAAAAGCATGTTCAACCTTTAATAAGGTAATAATTGGGACTGTAAGTTAGCTGCTGGTATTTCAGTGTATTTCGTTTTGCTGGTATTTCTTTTGTTTAGATTCTAGCTCTGATCTTCTGATGGTCCTGAAAAAGGACTATTCCTTTAGCAGACTTATCTCCTGCTTGTCGGTGTGCTATTCTAGTTTGATAGATGGCTGCTTTGGCTCCATGTCCACAACTTACACGCTGATGTCCTACAGCACGGACATCCGAGTGTTTTCCGTAGCCGCCGGGGGATGTGTAGAGAGTAGCCCCAGCACACTATTGCATTCAGTGGACTTCCGTGGCAGCTACCACCAGCTCTAGTGTCCCCGTGCAGGACAGGAGCATTCAGTCAGCGCTATTCTGCACTGGTGTCTTCTCCAGTTGCTGGTATGCGTGCTGTTTTTGTTCACTCTGTTCAATATACGCACTTCGTAATCCCGCATACCGTGTTCGAAACACAGCTGCGGGCGATTTGGCAGTATACCGCCTTGCGTAGGTTTCCTAAACAAAGATATGCGTGCTGGTCGTTCAGAAAGCAATGGCAAACTACTGAACGTAAACTTGCCAAGAAATCACGAACAGCCCAAAAATGATGGGGTTGACTGCGACGTCCTGTACAGGATATGAAACTAACTTGTTTTAACTGTTCAATAGAAAGACGGGACATGTCCTTTGTTTGCAGGATGTTACGATCAACCCCAGGTTGATCTTCTAGACAACTGTATGTACGTCCAGTAGCTTGCCATTGCTTTCTGAACGAGAAGTCGACATTTAAGTACAATTGAAGGCAGGCGGAGGCGATGAACCAGCTGGCTCTAATCATGTCTATATAGTTTTACTGTGTCGCCCTTCTGTAGCACAGGGGCATTGAACGGGTTTCACAATTCCCCGACCAATTCCCCGACCTTCCCCGGGTCAAGAGTTCGACATCAGGCGCAGACAGTCTTCCCTTGATTTCCATGGTATGAGCATCGGTCGCACACAAAGCAACGGCAAAAAACGTAGAAATATTGCAACTTTCTGTAAAGGACAATAATATTTTAAAATATCGCCGTTAAATGTATGCTGGTTGAGTATCCCAGTGTGTGGCGTTGACGTCATCCTGTCACTTTGTTCCTCACCGGTTTATTGATCATAATTACACAAGGATAACCGCGAGTTAGAGCTACGGCGCGTTGGTCTTGAGTTTACATCTTCACCAAGGTGGATTTAAAAAACTGACGTAAGCTTCCAGGAGGACCCGGTCTCAAGTTGTGACCAGGAAATATGGGAAGGAAAGCTGACTGATGTGATACTGACCATACTGGCAATGGAGCGCTGATTGGTCTGTAAAACATGGGCCAGGCACCATATACCCAATACTCCTCACGTTGTGGAGAAGAGTATTATACTGTTTATGTGGCTGCTAAATTTGGTCCAGTTACGTGTGTTTGTGCATATCATTAATTTTGTTATATATATATATATATATATATATATATATATATATATATATATATATATATATATATATATATATATATATATATATACCTATAGGTACATTCTAGTTAAATCTATATGCATATTCTAGTTATTTGTATGTGTATATTCTAGTTAAATATATATGTATGTTCTATTTAAATCTGTATCTACATTCTAGTTAAATCTATATCTATATTTTAGTTAAATCTATTGCATATCTTCTAGTAAATTTAGGTTTATATTCTAGTTAAATCTATACTTATATTCTAATTAATTATATGTGTAAATTCTAGTTAGTTATTTGTGTATTTCCTTGTTAAATCTAGTTGTATATCCTAGTTAAATCTAGTTGTATTTCCTTCTTACATCTAGTTGTATTTCCTTCTTAAATCTAGTTGTATTTCCTACTTAAATCTAGTTGTATTTCCTTCTTAAATCTAGTTGTATTTCCTACTTAAATCTAGTTGTATATCCTAGTTAAATCTAGTTGTATTTCCTTCTTAAATCTAGTTGTATTTCCTTCTTAAATCTAGTTGTATTTCCTTCTTAAATCTAGTTGTATTTCCTACATAAATCTAGTTGTATTTCCTAATTAAATCTAATTTTATTTAATAGTTAAATCTAGTTGTATATCCTAGTTAAATCTAGTTGTATTTCCTTCTTAAATCTAGTTGTATTTCCTAGTTAAATCTAATTTTATTTAATAGTTAAATCTAGTTGTATTTCCTAGTTACATCTAGTTATATATCCCTGTTAAATCTAGTTGTATTTCCTAGTTAAATCTAGTTGTATTTCCTATTTAAATCTAGTTGTATTTCCTAGTTAAATCTAGTTGTATTTCCTAGTTACATCTAGTTTTATTTCCTAGTTACATCTAGTTTTATTTCCTAGTTACATCTAGTTTTATTTCCTAGTTAAATCTAGTTGTACTTCATAGTTAAATCTAGGTTTACTTTCTAGTTAAATCTAGATGAATATTCTATTTAAATCTATATGTGTATTCTGGTGCTGTCTATGTATTCCAGTAATATGTATATGTATAATACTGTATAGTAACACGTATGTACATTATGTTTAAATCTATGTCTACATTGTAGTCAAATGTAAATGAATATTCTAGCGAAACTTAGATGTAGATTTCAGTCACTTGAGTGTACATTCTTGTGAAATGTATATGCATATCCTGGTTGCTTATATGTGTATTCTAGTTAAATCTATATGTTTATTTTAAGTAAATCAATACATATGTTCTAGTGAAATCTATATGTAAACTATAGTTTAATGCATGTGTTTATTATATTTAAATATAATATGTATATTAAAGTTAAATTTATATATATAATCTAGTTAAATCTATATGTATATTTTAGTAAATTGAATGTGTAGATTCTTGTAATATTTACCGTGGCCGTGTTTGGGCTTAAACTTCATGTGAGCTGATGGCGGGGCAGTGGTTTCATTCCATTCACTGGTCACTTGAACTTAAGCGTTGACGTCTCGTTCAGAAAGTAATTGCAAACTACTGAATGTAAAATTGTCAAGAAAATCAACATGGGGTTGGGGTTGATTGCAACGTCCTGCAAAGGAGATGCATAATTTTTTAAAGACAGGCAGTCTCTGCCGGGAGTCTGGCTTTCGTTGTATATATATATATATATATATATATATATATATATATATATATATATATATATATATATATATATATATATAAATATATATATATATATATATATCACGTGACACAGTGTACCTACATGTGCTGTGTTGGTATTGTCCCGAAGCATATACTTATGGGGCGAAGTGGCTCAGAGAATCGACCTCCGTTTCTGACTAGAGCGTGAAGGACTTCTATTTGATTTTGACTAAGTAAAGAAAGTATGGTTTACTCACCTGATGCTTGGGTAACGGATCGAACACCTAGCCTTCTTAAATGAAGCCGAACAACTCGGTGACTTGTGTGCCTATTGCTCGTGCTAAGAACCTCTCGGCAGTTGGCAATTTGACATCGCAGGCAGTACAGGCCGTTGCCCAGGCAAAACGTTCACATTTGTGAACCAGAGAACCAACCCTTGGAAGTATATTTATAGCGTGTGTGATTCTGCTATAAACACATTTGGATTCTCGCCGGTTCTACGGAGTTGTGCGAGTATCTTTGTGTGATCTATGAAAGGCGTTTGCATCACTTCCAGAGATTACCCTTGTGTTCTTCTTCTTCTTCTTTCGTTCGCTTGAAATACGTCTATAACTGCAATGCTGTCTCTTGTATGAATTGAACTGTCTTTTTCAGTTCACACAGTGGTCCATAGAGTTTATCTTCCACTGTCGTCTCTCTAGGCCAGAAGGTTTGCCTAGATATGTTATATTTTGGGCAGTCTTGGAGTATGTGCTCTGCTGTCTGCGACGCCAATCCACATGTGCACATGGCTGTTTCACCAATCTTGAATTTTGTATACATGTGGTTGCGTAATCTATTGTGCCCTGTTCTGGGGCGCAGAATAATGACTTGTTCTGGTCTATACATAACGTGGTAGTCATCTTGAGCAGGTTTTGGTGGCTTTCTGACTGATTTGATCATTCTTTTCTTTTGGTGGTATGTAACGGGCACATCAGGCTGTTCTTCTTTGGCTCCTTCCTTAGCCAATTGATCAGCTCTGTCGTTTCCGGGTACTCCACAGTGGGATATTACCCTTGTGTGATCTATGAGAAGCCTTTGCAGCACTTCGGATGTATCCACATGCAACAAACGTGATTGTTTAAACAAAAAATTGACAAAGAAAAACAAGAAATTAATAAATTCTACGACCAGTAGATTATTTTTATTAGTAGTTGAAACAGGTTATTGTAGAAGGACATGGTTGCCTGCACCGCTTGGCGTGGCACATGATGAGCGCACGCAATACATTTTATTTGGCTGACCATTGTATGGCTATTTCTTGGACATTTGCTTTTGTATGTCTTTGTTATGTAATGGCGTAGGGGGGCTTCTGAAATAATTGCTGCTGGTTAAAGCATTTTAAATATCGCGTCTAAAACTGAGAATATTCGTTAAATATACCACGAGAGATATATTCACACGTGTTGATTTGCACTCACAGGAGTAAGTAGAGTTTAGACAACACATGGAACAGTATAACAAGTACAATCTGTGTTCAAACCGGGGTTTCAAGTGTGAACTGCGGCCTCCAAATGATGACAGGCCTCGCTGAAGGAACAGGTGACGTGTACTATGCGTGCTATCAACACATGTTGTGAAAGAACACATACCACCTTTGTCTGGAGAGAAAGGTGTGGCAGGGAGTAACCAGGGGTTCTGGCCGATACTCAGTACTTTTGGGGAAAGGCCAGACTGATACACAGACTGCAACTGGTACCAATAGTACAGAGCGTATTTTTAATGACTGTGCAGTGTTTGAAAATATTGCCGATCCAAGTTTTGTATTTACCTATTATGTTGCATGAACTTTACAGAGGGTGAATACAAAACTTGGACCGGCAACATTTTCAATCACTGCACAGTCATTAAAAATACCCCGTATATTTAGGGAATTCGCTAGTTGTAGAAGTTGTTATTTCAAAGCCGGCTCCGTGGCGAACAAGTTACGGGCGCAGTTCGTAATCCCGCATACCGCGTTCGAAACAATGCTGCGGGCGATTTGGCAACATATCGCCTTGTGTGTGTGTTTTAAAAAAAAAATAAAATGGTATGTGTGCCGGTCGTTCGGAAAGCAATGGCAAACTACTGAACGTAAACTTGCAATGAAATCACGAGCAGCCAAAAATGCTGGGGTTGACTACGACGTCCTGTAAAAGATATGCAACTAATTTTTTATTTTATTTTATATGGTTCCGCAGGTGTTGATTAGAATGCAGTGTAATCAGCTCCCATAACTCTGAACACGGCACGGGCCCCATTTTGCAAAAACCACCATCGCCTGCATCATTGTGTACTTTGTCAAATGTAGTGGGCGATCATGCTTCTGGGAAGCTCCGGTGCTGTAGCTGAATGCACCATGTGCTGTTACTCCAGCTGTCATTGACTTATTGCTGTTAATTTTAGCCTGTTGCCACCACCCGTTTTCTTTTCTTCCATTAATATTACAGATACAAGTACTTGATTTGTCTCTTTTTGTAATCTTGTTTCTTACAATATGTTCTAGTTTTTACCTTCTTATAATGTTGCTTCTTACAATATGTTCTAGTTTTTATCTTATAATGTTGCTTCTTACAATATGTTCTAGTTTTTATCTTATAATGTTGCTTCTTACAATATGTTCTAGTTTTTATCTTCTTATAATGTTGCTTCTTACAATCATTGACCTATTGCTGTTAATTTTAGCTTGTTGCCACCACCCGTTTTCTTTTCTTCCATTAATATTACAGATTGTTACAAGTACTAGATTTTTCTCTTTTTGTAATCTTGTTTCTTACAATATGTTCTAGTTTTTATCTTATAACGTTGCTTCTTTTTTTAATGTTGCTTCTGATGCACATTTCCCCTGGCTCGAGTGTCCGAAATCAATCGCAGGTTTTTGTGTGTTGATTTTGGTGGTTTCAGTATCGGCTGTTCAGTAAGCAATGGCAAACTACTGAACGTAAATTATATAGTTAATCACAAAAAGCCAATAAATGCTCATAAAGGCCATGCAACGGGATAAGAGCGCTTACTCTTACACTTTCCGTGCGCTAGTGGTAGAGGGTTGATTCTCAACAGCAGCATTAAGTTGGTATAAATGTTGGCTTCTCATTGAGAACTCAAATTAATTCACCTGGGCTTGACTGGTTCGTCTTGCAAAGAACACGCAACATGTATACAGTTTTCTTTTCCCACTCAGGGTGTATATTTAATGACTGTGCAGTGTTTGAAAATATTGCTTGTCCAATTTACCTATTATGTTGCATGACCTTTACAGAAGGTGAATACAAAACTTGGACTGGCAATATTTTCAAACACTGCACAGTCATTAAAAATATACCCTATATTATATATTACTGTCCATTAGACAGAGAGTAAGTAAAAGTTACGATTAATTTCGGCTATTATTTAGATAAAAACAAAGCATAAACTTGACAACACGTTGCTAACAACAATAATAATGCTAATAATGATAGTAGTAATGATAATACACTCTGCTTTCGTCTTATCAGGCCGTATCTGGGGATAGCCAGTTGTCAGGCAATCTTCTCGTTATTTGTGGACATTTCAACACGTACACCACACACTCGTTGATGCCACCACACATGTCGTATACCACACATGTCGTACACAACACACTCGTTGATGCCACCACACGACACCAATTTTCGCCGAAGTATTTCCAGTACGGCCGTTACATTTTCTGCCAATGTCCATTGTTATTATTTTACTGTAATTGAATATTTATTGTTATCATTTTACTATACGCGAACTGTTATTGTTGTGATTTTACTGTTGTTGAGTGTTTACTTGTCCCATTTTCATTGTTATTGTTTGTTTCGTGTTTCTTGTCACTGCTATCGACATTCGTATTATAAATTCATATATGATTCTTCCATTATATCACATTTTGATTACCGTAATGTCAGATTACATTATAGTTTATTATTCTACGTTACGAGTAATTCGATTAATATATATATATATATTGGATGCGCGTGTGTACGCTTCCACATTGGTTTGTTTCTCTAATATTGTGTATATTTGTTCATGCTTCTATAATCTTGGTTTACTTTTGTTGCTGATATGTTTGTACTTCAGCAAGCCCACTTTGGGCGAACCCAGACTGTGTCAGGCTGTGTGGGCTTGGTCATTTAGTCTTGTCTTCGGTCCTTTATCTCTCATTGAAGTATTGGTCCTCAGCCCTGAATCCGCTGACGCCAGGCCGCCATTACCTAAGCAGCCCCCCCCCCCCCACCCCCACCCCTCCCCGGTCCTTTCCCCATTCTCTCGCCTTTATATCTTTTCTCCATGTGTTAAAAAAAATAATTACGGGGTTATTATCTTACCTCTTATTCTATTCTGCCTATAAGCAACAAGTTTCTTAAATTACACATAAAAATAAAGCTGTAAGGATTAAAAATCTATGGTTACATGCCCGTTCAGTGTTAGTTTATCGAACCGAAATTACGTCTTTACTGAATTACTATAATATATTATTTATCTGTGAACTTATTCTTCATATGATTGGTCATACGATTTATTTGTTCTTCATATTGTAAAGCTGTTTTGTTGAGGGTTTTGTTGTATATGACGAAGGTGCCTTCAATGTTCGTGTCCATGTATTCGCTGGTCGTTCCGTGCCTCCTCTTTCAGCAACCCCGCCTTCCATAACTGAGGTGCCCAAGCCTCATTGTGACGTTTGATCTGGTCGTAGTATTTCAGTTTCAGACCTTGTTGAGTGTCAGCATTGTCTTCTTGCTCAGCTACACACTAGCAAGATGTACAACTACAGCTACGCCGAGAGATGCCTTTACGTTTTTTATTGACATTTTACCGTACAATTGTTCATCATGCAGTTATAGTATTGACAGGTGCTCATGGGAGGTGATGGAAGAAATATAACAATCACGCCACGACTTTCTTCATTTCTCCACATATATGCTATACTTTTTTTGCATAATTAACTTGGAGCGGGTGCGACACAGCAGGCGCGTTAGTGTAATCGCAAGGGGACTACACTGGTAGTGTCATGAGCTCGGTCACGCCTCCGTCGTCCGATAAAGAGAGGGGCAGACTGGCTACTTATTCTCCCGGGTATACAGGTCTACACAATGTGATTCCTCCTCCCACCCCGCAGCACATCACAGACCTGCAGGACCCAGCCAACACTGCGTGCTGACTGTTTGGGTATGGGTACTTTTACCCCTCATCACCACACCAGCGAGAGGCTATAGGTGTAAGCCTGACAGAATGTTTAGTTTTTCTCAGAACGTACCAAATAGAGATCCTAGGCGCAAGCCTGACAGAATGTTTAGTTGGCTGAGCTCCCAAGTACGTGTCTCCAGCAAGGTACGCGTGACTTATGGAGATGGCGTATTCGAATAGCTGTGCCTCTAGTTGGCAGCTGCGTTTCTGTTGTCTAGTGCATCCTCTTCCATCTTTAACTACGCCAAAACTGAGTGCACCCTCTTCCATCTTTAACTATGCCAACACTGAGTGCACCCTCTTCCATCTTTAACTATGCCAAAACTGAGTGCACCCTCTTCCATCTTAAACTACATAAACACTGAGTACAACCTCTTCCATCTTTAACTACGTCAACACTGAGTGCACCCACTTCTATCTTTAACTACATAAACACTGAGTGCACCCTCTTCCATCTTTAACTACATCAACACTGAGTGCACCCTCTTCCATCTTTAACTATGCCAATACTGAGTGCACAACATAACCCATGACCAGCTCGCGAAGGCTGTGCGGAGTTTGTAAATTCAATTTGCTTCTGGTGTTCTGGTTGAATCTGTGAGTCCAGCACTCACATTTTCACACCGGACAAAACGCCAGGTGTGAGCAGCCGTCTTTTACCTGTCACCCCATATTCCCGGGAACAACAGCAGTCGCACCCAGCCAGAAAGCGCCCCTTGTAGTTGGGTTTTCTTGGAGTAGCGCGTGTCTACACCTGTGCACACACCTGCATTGTCAGGTGAGACGTGCTTTTGTGTTTGATTGCATTCATCAGCATTTCGTGTCTTATGTCCCTTAAAGCTATAGGCTTAGGTCATTGCCCCTACCCATCCCTGTCTCTTTCGATCACATGTTCAAGGCCATTTATTTTCATAGCTGGCGCCTTCTGTTCTAAGCGATCATAACTAAGACCGCCAATTTGTATGTTTAGAATGCTTCTGGTGTCCAAGTCTCCGTCGTTCTTCCTCCTTTCTGAGGCTATAGTACATAACTGATCACCGGAGAGGGTGAGAAGTGCTGTTTGTAATTCCCATCTGTTGTGTCTCCACGAGTTAGACGGGATTGCACGTTCCAGTTACCCAAAGACGTATGCAGACAGTAGCGTCATCATTGGTAGGGTCTGCCATGTCGGTTAGATCACGGGGTAGGTCAAGACGAAGAGCGACAAACCGGCTGACTTATAGGTAGACTGGGAACAGTCACAGGCCAGGACAGCAAACCCTGGAAGGCAAAAATGCATGTGGAAGTCGAATGTACTGAGCCACAGGCGGGAGGAAACAGTGCAAGGCAGTTCGCTTAATGATGCAATGAAGGCAGGCTGGTAGTGTCCTCGCGTAGAACAGAAGTGCCGGCCGCAAGCACACGCATCCGCTGACTGAAGTTATGTGGAGGTCAGCCGGGCTTAATGGGTAAGAGCGCCCGTTCTTAAACATCCGGTGTGCTGATGCCGAGGTAGCGGGTTCAACTCCTACACCGGACATTTGGACTAAAATGTTGATTTTTTGTCATTGACTTGGGTAAATTACAAGTACCTCTGAAGTTGGTGTGCGTTTGCCTGATGGCCAGGGACACTGGTAATAGGGAATGATAGTCTACATGTAAACATCAGCCCAGTGCACTAAAAGTAGTATCACGCGTATGGACTACGCTTGTGTTCAAAGCGAGCGAGCACCAAATAAAAGAACGTTGTGAGTGGCCTTCTCTGTTGTGTGGGTGTGAATTAAGTGACGTGGACATTCGTAGCACTGGGTGTGGGTTTTGATATATCTGATAAGAATACTATAACAGTTTATTTTTATCATTGCGTTCTACTCGTGCAATAGTAAATGGAACCACCTGAAGTTTTAAAACCACAATAAAAATAGTAAATAATAATAATATTTGTAACCGATGACTCAACAGACAAAACTGACGCATCTCTTAGATTACGTGAAAAACTGATTCACGAGTCAGATTCGATAGAATGACAACAATGGCCCAGCTGATTTATGCAGAAAGTTAATGACTCCAGCAGTTTGAGCCTGTGATCCAACCTCCACGAAAAAATAAATGTAGAGATCAAGAGGACGCACAAGACAATACACAAATTGAAAACTGTCTGCACACCTGATGTTTCCAGTTTTATATTGTCCTTTTGTGTCCTTTGATCTTCACTTCTTTATTCTACTTCTGTGAGTGCCAATCAGGACCTGTCTCATGTGACTTTTTCAGTGGCTTCAAAGTATCCCAAAAGATGTGTTTCTGTAATTGTTCGTGTTCACTGAAGATGTTTATGCAGAGCCCTCTCGCTTCCTGTCCTTACATCAATATCTTTTCTTGTATCTGATCGGAATTTGGAAAGTGTCGACATTCAGCTCTTTAGCATTGCTTTACTTTTAGAATCATCATGCTCCCCCCCCCCTCTCCACCCCTAAAACTGGCATAGGGGTTTATGTCTCTCCGTAGATCTCGGTCCTTGGTGTTCTGCATCAACTCTGCTGATGATATTTCTCCATTCCACCGCCTCAGCCCACCCAGCATTATTTCTCACAGTCCGCCTCTTCGCCTCGATGTTTCCCCAAAGCCTCTCTTCTCATTACATAACCAAAGAATGCAGTTTGTCTCTTTCTTAGAGATGTGTATACTGTTCTGCTTTTATTAGCCTCTTACTGGCAGTTGTTGTTAGTTCCTCTGACAGTCCAGGGTATCCGCAATCTTCAGGAACTACATTTCCGTTGCTTCCAGGTTCTTGCTAATTTAGCCTTACTGTAGGCGGAAGTACAATGTTCCTCCATCACTAATGATTTTCTTTTTTTTTTCCCCGTTCACTCGCTCTGAATTCAAAGGTAGTTCATTTACATGCTATTACTTTAGTAGTAATCACTACCGGGGAGTGCTCTGGACTGATGTTTGCGTGTACATGAACCTTCCCTATTACCAGGCGAACCCACTCCGACTTCTGAGGTACCTATAATTTACAGTTAAGGACTAGAAGTCAACATTTTAGTCTGAAATGACTGTTGTAGGAGGGGTTGAAGTCGCTGCCGCTGAAAATTAATTTTTTTCCGCCATGCTGATCTTCACCACAAGTGATGAAGACCACTGCTTCCTTCATCCACCATGAGATCGTGTTTGCTAGTGTTTGGGTCCGGGGATGACTTGAAAGTCCGGACATGACTTGAAAGTCCTGACATAACTTGTAAGTCCGGAGATGACTTGTAAGTCCAGACATGACTTGAAAGTCCAGACATGACTTGAAAGTCCAGACATGACTTGTTAGTCCAGACATGACTTGTAAGTCCAGATATGACTTGTAAGTCCGGGCATGACTTGTAAGTCCTTGTAAGTCCGGAGATGATTTGTAAGTCTGATGTGGGCCTGGGAGTATCTTGGACAGTGAAGGCATGGGATATTCTGAAGGCCCTGTTAGTCGGACCTTTCTAGCCTGCCTCCTGTCACCATATTTCTAGAATACTCTCAAGTCACCGAGCCTGCCCGGTCTTATGCGACGGCCTCCCATGTGTCAGGGTTTATGACGAAGACCTTACGTGATATCTTAACGTGTCCTTGTAGCGTTATTTTTTTTTCTCCTCATTGAAAACGTCTGCCCTTCTGTGTCTCACCATAAAGGATATTTTTGGAAGTCGACGGTCTGGTATGCGGACTAGATGACCTGCCCAGCGAACCTGTCTGCATCAGGATTGTATCGACGCTGGTGATATCAGCTCTGTCTAGAACGGCAGCACTATCCAGGATATATATATATATATATATATATATATATATATATATATATATATATATATATATATATATATATATATATATATATATATATATATATATATACACATACACACACACACACACACACACACACACACACACACACACACACACACACACACTTTAAGCGCAGATGGAAGATTGGATAACATCAAACAAGAAATGGGAAGAGAGAATATTATCTTAGGTATGTGTGAGACGAGATAGAAAGGGACAGGGATTAAGACAGGGAAGGATTATGCATTCTGGAGGAGAGAAAATGCGAAGAAGTGTAACAATTATCTTGGATCTGCAAACGTCAAAATCTGTTAAAGAATATTGGGCAGTGTAAGACAGGGCTCTATTGATAAAGTTAATCGGCAGATCTTTTGACATACACGTCATTCAAATATATGCCCCAACATGAAAAAGCAGTGAAGGAATTTTATAATGACATGGAGAGAGCTTTTGAAGAAATATAAAAATTCAGAAATAAACATTATAATATTAATGCTAAAGTAGGAAATCAAGTGGATGGATGCACAGTAGGCAAACATGGGGTGGGAGAACGAAATGAGTGAGAAAACAGACTTCTAGAATGGGCAAAAGAGCATGATTGTCGGAAACACCTGGTTTAAGCAACATCCAAGAAGATTATGGACATGGAGGGGTCCTCAAAGTAGGATAAGAAATCAGATTGATTGCATCCTGATTAGCAGAAGGTTTCTAAATGCGTTAATAGTCGCAAACACATTTCCAGATGCACGCTGTTACAGTTATCACATATTGATTATAGGCACTTTAAAAGTAAAGTTAAAGAAGGTCAAATATACACCAGGAAACACTAAATTTGATCTGTGTACATTGAAAAGTGACAAGGAAATACAAGACAATAGCAATATAGAACTAAAGGACATATTTCATATATTGTCTGATCTAGAGATCTTATTTCAAGATGCGGATGACCTGTACGAAATCTTGGAGAATTCAATCAGTTTGGCTGCAGAAACAATTATCCCAAAATTAAAGAATGTATATCGTAAGAAATGGACGACTGAAGAAATTTTATGAGTAATAAAAACAAGAGAACACACACACGCGCGCACACACACACACACTCCCACACACACACACACTTCCACACACACACACACACACACACACACACAGTAATCATGATAAACATGAAGAGATTCACAGAAAAGTCAGAACATTCTGTAAGGAAGCAAAAGAAACGTGACTTGAGAAAAATTGCGTAGAATTGTTGATGTACTAGGCAAGTTTTACGTTCAGTAGTTTGCCATTGTTTTCTGAACAACTGGCTCACATACCCCCGTAAGTTACCAGCGCGGCTCGAACCGCTGCCGATTCTCGCAGCTGCTGTTCCCCACATGGATATACGGGATTACGAACAATGTCGTTAACTCCCTGGCCAGGGAGACTGGCAACACAACAGTAAACATACCAAATTAATGCACAAAATAATTCAGGAACTTACTAATAATGGAACACCTGCATGAACAGGCTGCATGAAAACAAAATATGGAAAAGTCATAATAGAGAAGGATCAGATAGGTACATGGCCAGGGTACGTGAGAGAACTCTATAATGATACACGTGAAGAACATTTGGATATTTCATATAAAATGGCAGGACCACCAATATTGAAGATGGAAGTTCAGCATGCTCTAAAAAAAAAAAAATGTCAAAACCCCGTGTCCAGACAACATCACAACCGAAATGATTAACGCCTTAGAAGAGTATGGTATAGGCCAAGTTACCAGACTGTTAAAAATATACATGATACATGTGATATTAGCATTGACAGGAGCCTTGGAATGTGATCAACATCGAACAATCAGTCACATCACAACGATTTTACTAACGATCATCAAGTACAGGATTATTTAATAAAATAAAATCAGAAATAGGAGAAGAACAGTGTGGGTTTGTAGAGGCAAAGGTACAACAAATGCTGTGTATTTGCTGAGAAGAATAAGCGTTCGATAGAAAACAAAAAAAGACCTTCATCTTTGCTACATAGATTACAAGAAAGTTTTCGATAGAGTCAGACATATTGACACGATGAAACTGCTGGCAGACCCCCAACTGGATGGAACAGATCTTACAGTTATAAAAAACATCTTCTAGAAACAAGAAACCGCCATAAAAATTGATAATGAAGTGGGTCAATTCCAGCCTATCAGGGGAGGTATGCGACAGAAATGTGTAATGCCTCCAGATCTTTTCTTCATTTATAGTGAAAATATTTTGAGAAATTTAGAGGGTATGAAAAGAGTTGTATTCGGAGGACAAAACATCAATAATATAAGATTTGCTAACGATACAGTATTGATTGCTGACAACGAGCAAGATCTACAACATTTTGTGGATGCGGTTGTTATACACAGTGAGAAACTAGGTTTGGAATTCAATTGTAAAGTTATAGAGATCATGGTCGTCTCCAAAAAATAAAGAAATACATTGTAACATCCAAGTGAGTGGAAATATTCTTAAACAGGTTAATCGGTATAACTATCTCGGAACAGTCGTAACATCTGATGGAAGATGCCTTGCAGAGATTAGATCAGGAATTGCCATGACAAAGATGTCCTTCTGCAAAATGGAAAACATACTTACCAACAAAAAGTTGTCAATTTTAGTGGAAAAAAAAGAGTGTTGAAGTGCTATATGGAATCCGTATTGTTGTATGCATGTGAAAACATGGGCAATTAACAGACAAGCTGAGAAACATCTAATGGCGGTGGATTTATATGGTTTTTGTGAAAAATGGAAAGAATGCTATGGACGGACAGAAAAAATCATATGAGACAGTCCTTCAAGAGACAATTGAAAAACAGATTGATTGGAGAAAAATAAACGCAGTCACCATTTTTTGGACATGTTATGAGGAGAAATGGACTTGAGAATTTAGTGACAACTGGCAAGCTTGATGGGAAGAGATCAAGAGGAAGATAAAAAGGGATAAATACCTTGAGGGTTTGGCAGTATGGCATGGTCGGGACAAGAACACAGATCTCTCTCTCTCTCTCTCTCTCTCTCTCTCTCTCTCTCTCTCTCTCTCTCTCTCTATGTATATGTATATCATCTCACCATGTTCTTCTTGTACCTTGCGGTGTCGAGTTGAAGTATAAACTTCGTGAGAGTGCCCGATTATGGGCTTCATTTATCGATATTCCCATGGACTCTGCTATTCCCTCCGTCCAACGTTTACGTGGTCGGCCTCTTCCTCTGTTTCCATCTGGTCTGTACATCATTGCTTGTTATGGTATGCTGTTGACTGGTAACCTACTTGCATGGCCAAACCATTTGACTTGCTGCTTTCTAATAAAATCTAGTGCTGCTTTAACCCCCACTTTAGTCCTGATTTCTTCATTTCTGATCTTATCTCTTCTTGATACGTTGAGTATTCTTCTCAGGAACTTCATTTCTGTTGTGATTTTTCTTTTCTCTTTTTCTGTCATTGTCCAGGTTTGGCATTGGTAGCATAGAGTTGGTAGGAAGATTGTGTTGTAAAGTGCTTTCTTAGTAGTTATTGATACATGTTTGTTCTTTAGTATTGGTGCCATTTGTCCAATGAGTTGATTTGCCTTATTGCACCTATTTTCGATCTCGTCTTCTGATCTGCCATTTGATGATGTTATACTTCCTAGGTACTTGAAACTCTTTACTTGTTTCAAGGGATGTTCGTTTAGGTGAATTGTTGTTGTTTGTTCTTCTTTAGTTATAGTCATTACCTCTGTTTTGCTTGTGCTAATTTTCATCTTATGTTCCCTACACATTTCGTTTAGACTTTTCGTGTGGTCTTGTAATTCAGCTTCTGATTTTGCTATTAGTGCTTGGTCGTCCGCAAACAGGAGATCTCTAATGGTTAGATTTGCAGATGGTTCTTCTTCTGTGTTCTTGTCATGCGGTATTCTTGCTGTCTCTGTTGTCTATATATGTTATGAACAAGAGAGGGGACAGGACACAACCTTGTCGTACTCGAGATCTTATGGTGAAGGGTTCTGAGTGTCCTCCGGTTGCTCTCTCTATGCATTCACTGTTGTTGTATAAACTTCTACATAGGTTTGTTAGATGTGTACTCACTCCGTATTGTTTAAGGATTTCCCATAGCTTATTTCTATCTACTCTATCGAATGCCTTTTCTTGGTCGACAAAGGCTAAGTAGAGTGTTTCATTGAATTCGATTGATTTTTCTATAAGTTGTCTAAGAGCAAAAATGGCTTATGTGCATCCTTTGCTTTTCCTAAATCCAAGTTGTGTTTCGCTTAGCTGGGGTTCTAAAGTAGTTCGTAATCTTTTTTCAAGAATTTTGCAAAATATTTTCCCATTATGACTCAACAGTGAAATGCCTCTGTATTGTGTGCAGTCTCTTTTGCTGCCTTTGTTTTTCCAAATTCGGATAATTATGGTGTTTCCCCAGTCTCGTGGTGTCTGTTGTTCTACCCAAACATGGTTGAATAGTCTATGTTGCCAAGCTGTTCCTACTTCTCTTACTGCTTTAATTAGTTCATTTGGTATTTCATCCTGTCCCGGTGATTTGTTCAATGGGGCTAGTCTGATGGCTTCTATAATTTCTTCTTTTAGTATGTCTGGTTCTAGTTCTTCGGTGACATCTGTGTAGGTCTCTTGAATTCCTGTGACATCTGATGGGATGTTGAGAAATTGTTCGAAATACTGCTTCCATCTTATTAGGATTTGTTTTTGTTCACTTATTGGTTCTCCATTTTCGCTGTTAATTATTTCAGTTGGGTCAAAGGGTTCTCATCTGGTTCGGATTGCACCTATATTTTTGTAGAAGTTTCTAGTTGCCTCCTTGTAGTTTTTATTTAGTTTTTATTTTACCTTCCCATTCTTTTTGTTTTTCCCTCTTTACTATTCCACTCACATGTCTTCTCGCTATTCTTCTTCTTCTTCTTCTTCTTCTTCTTCTTCTTCTTCTTCTTCTTCTTCTTCTTCTTCTTCTTCTTCTTCTTCTTCTTCTTCTTCTTCTTCTCGTTCATCCGGATTTTTTTTCCCGGACGTGACTGCGTTGTGCCTGTTTACAGCAGAGCTGCGTTCTTGCGCCGTTAGGCCGACACATCCGACTTCTGCGGGCATTTGTTTACCGGGTTAACCTTCCCGGGTTCTCGCTTTCTATATTCTATGTAATCACATTCCTGTTAGCTCTTCAACCACTTTTTATATTTTTCTTTTTTGTCTTTTACCGCTTTCTTTACTTCTGCGTTCCACCAACTTGTTATTTTCTTTATCCGTGTTTTGCGTTTTTTTCGTGGTTCCACATGTTATTTTTGCAGTATTTAAAATGCTTGATTTGAACATCTCCCATTCTTCTTCCACTGTTTTTCTTTCTGTAGGTAATTTAACAAATAGTTCAGTTAGTTCTTTCTCATATTTTTCCCTTACTGCCTCGTTTTTAAGGTTTTATTTTATATATATATATATATATATATATATATATATATATATATATATATATATATATATATATATATATATATATATATATATATACACACATACATACATACACACACACTATACATTTTCTTTTCAAAAATATAAAATAACACAACGTAATGCAGCTTTACAGAATACAGTTACGAAAAATAACTAACGTTGCGGCGACTAGCCTACAACAGCAAACAAATACACAAAACACAACATACATAAACACGGGAAACACACATCAGTTACTCCATTAATATATAATAATCGCATGAGAAGAATGGAAACATTGAAAACAAAATACAACTTCGAACAATTAAAAGAACATGAAAATATGTACAGTTCAAGAGAAGAGAAATCTCTGTCGTTTATTGTGGAGGAAATGTGTATCGTTTATTATGGGGGAAATGTGTATCGTTTATTGTGGAGGAAATGTGTATCGTTTATTATGGGGGAAATGTGTATCGTTTATTGTGGAGGAAATGTGTATCGTTTATTATGGGGGAAATGTGTATCGTTTATTGTGGAGGAAATGTGTATCGTTTATTATGGGGGAAATGTGTATCGTTTATTATGGGGGAAATGTGTATCGTTTATTATGGAGGAAATGTGTATCGTTTATTATAAGGGGGAATAGCTGTTGGGGTGGCCGAGTGGACAAGCGAGTGAACTTCCAGTATGATGATGCCGAGGTAGCGAGTTCATCGCATACACCTGCCATCTGGACTAAAATGTTGACATTCAGCATGGCCGAATGGATAAGAACGTGTCAAGAAAACATGGGGGTGTGTTGATGCCGAGGTAAGGGGTTCAGCCCCTACACCGGCCAGCTGGACTAAAATGTTGACTTATCGTCCTTGACTTGGGGATGTACATTACAAGTACCCCTGAAGTCGGAGTGGGTTCGCCTGATGGCGAGGGACACTTAATAGGAAAAGCTAATCGCTAATCCACACGCAAAGTTCAGTCCATCACTTTGGGATATGCCCTATCAAAGGAGAGGTAAGGTGCCTCCTTCCCTCCGCTAGCCTACGGGACACCCTTGGGCAAGGTGGAGTACCCGTTTAGTCCCACGATCAGGGTTACGTGAAGCCACGTGTGCAGGTGGTGGATGAAGTTGAAGAGCAGCCAACAGATAGTTGTAGGTTATGGTCTCCAGCTTCATGACGGAAGGAAGAGGGTCTCTCTTTTTTTTTTTGGGGGGGGGGGGCAATGGCTACAGTCACCGACCAGTATGGTCACTGCTAAGAAGGAAAGCAATGGCAAACTACCTTCTTTATAGATGCCAAGGATATCATGTACTGCAATCTCATCGATAATCAATGTAACGGCGTAAATGGGTGCTCCATAGGAGCAGCCTCGTCCGGTAGGGATAGTCATGTGCAACAGGTGACTCCAGACTGTCAGCAGCGACTGACTGCAAAAGATCCACGACTCTGGTGATCGAGTGAGATGGCAAAACATGACCGCCCACGATTATCGGCATGGCACATGATGAATGGATGGATGGACTACTGGAAGTTGTGTGCATGGCCTACGCTTGAGCTCAAAGTTAGCGAGCGCAAACAAACAAATATTGTCTTATCTCTCTTGACTTGAGGACGTAAATTACAAGAACCTCAAAAGTCGGAGTGGATTTGCCTGATGGCGAGGGGCACTGGTAATGGGGGAAGCTAGCCCGCATGCTAAATTCAGTCCAATGTGGACTACGCTCAATTTCAGAGCAAGCAAACAAATAAAATGGGCGGGGGATCCCATCGCTTAGATACAAGGACATTTGTATGGTTTATTTTACCTGTAATATGATCCCATCGTTTAGATACAAGGACATTTGTATGGTTTATTTTACCTGTAATATGATCCCATCGTTTAGATACAAGGACATTTGTATGGTTTATTTTACCTGTAATATGATCCCATCGTTTAGATACAAGGACATTTGTATGGTTTATTTTACCTCTAATATGATCCCATCGCTTAGATACAAGGACATTTGTATGGTTTATTTTACCTGTAATATGATCCCATCGTTTAGATACCAGGACATTTGTATGGTTTATTTTACCTGTAATATGATCCCATCGTTTAGATACCAGGACATTTGTATGGTTTATTTTACCTCTAATATGATCCCATCGCTTAGATACAAGGACATTTGTATGGTTTATTTTACCTGTAATATGATCCCATCGTTTAGATACCAGGACATTTGTATGGTTTATTTTACCTGTAATATGATCCCATCGTTTAGATACAAGGACATTTGTATGGTTTATTTTACCTCTAATATGATCCCATCGCTTAGATACAAGGACATTTGTATGGTTTATTTTACCTGTAATATGATCTCATCGTTTAGATACCAGGACATTTGTATGGTTTATTTTACCTGTAATATGATCCCATCGTTTAGATACCAGGACATTTGTATGGTTTATTTTACCTGTAATATGATCCCGTCGTTTAGATACAAGGAAATTTGTATGGTTTATTTTACCTGTAATATGATCCCATCGTTTAGATACAAGGAAATTTGTATGGTTTATTTTACCTGTAATATGATCCCATGGTTTAGATACAAGGAAATTTGTATGGTTTATTTTACCTGTAATATGTATGGTTTATTTTACCTGTAATATGATCCCATGGTTTAGATACAAGGAAATTTATATGGTTTATTTTACCTGTAATATGATCCCATCGTTTAGATACAAGGAAATTTGTATGGTTTATTTTACCTGTAATATGATCCCATCGTTTAGATACAAGGAAATTTTTATGGTTTATTTTACCTGTAATATGATCCCATGGTTTAGATACAAGGAAATTTTTATGGTTTATTTTACCTGTAATATGAAACAACAGATAGTACAAAAAAGGGGGGTTGGGTGGTGTGGTAGTTTGTACAACAAAAGACAATGTGCTATTTTATACCGACAGGGAAACAACTAGGAAGTTCTAGACTTTAAATAAAACAAACTCCCAGATGAAACAACGCTGCTTTGTGCTGTAACTTGACTTCCCTACCTGTCGTCCGCCCAAAGAGGTGTAATTAGAGGGAAAACAGTATCATTTAGTTGCAGGACAATTTATGTCGTTTGTTAAAGGGGGAATTTGTATCGGCTAGGTACAAGTACGTTTCTTTTGCTCACAACGAGGGAAATCATGTTTGTGAATTAAAAAGGAAATTGTATTGTTATTAATATTGTTATTATTATTTTTTTTTTAAATAAGAGAAACCTGTATCGTTTACTGGCGGAGAATTTGTGTCTTTTAGAAAATTTGCATCATTTATTATAGGGAAATAAAAAAAAAATAAAAAAAAGAATAAGGGAAATCTGTATCGTTTATTGACGGGGCATTTTTTGTCGTTTAGTTGCGAGGAAATGTGTATCGTTTATTTAAAGGGAATTTTATCGTTTATTATAATTGGTATTTGTATCGTTTATTATATGGGGCATTTATATCCGTTTTTTTTAAAATATGGGACGTTTAAATCATTTATTTTAAGGGAAATTTGTATCGTTTATTAAACGGGAAATCTGTATCGTTTATTAAAGGAAATTTTACCGTTTATTATAAGACATATTTGTATAATTTATTATAAGAGGGAATTTTTGTCGTTTATTATAAGAAATATTTGTATAATTTATTATAAGAGGAAATTTTTGTCGTTTATTATGCGGGAAATTTGTGTCGTTTATTAAAATGGAATTTTTATCGTTTAGGTACAAATACATTTTTATAACATAAATTTTTAACGTTTATTATGCTGGAAATCTGCATCGTTTATTAACGGAAAGTTTACCGTTTGTTATAAGACATATTTGTATCGTTTATTATCAGAGAAATTTGTATCATTTAAAGGATAAACACGTATCGTCTAGCTACAAGAAAATATGTATAGTTTTGACACAAGGAAATATGCATCGTTTCGACACAATGAAATATGTATGGTTTATTAAAGAGAAAGTTGGCGTAGTTTATTAAAGGGAGTTCGTATGCTTTGTTAAAGGGAAAATTATATCGTTAATTAAAAGGGAATTTCTTTCGTTAATTAAAGAGAGTTTGTATCGTTTAGGTACAATGAAATTTGTATCGTTTAGGTACAAGAACATCTATAACGTGTATAACAGGGAAATTACCATCTGATTTTTACTAGGGGAAAAACAACTGATAATAATGAATAATTATTAAAATACACTGTTTATGTGTGTGTATTTTTAAAGCCATTGTTTCGTAAATAAATTGACATCTACGAAAGAAGCATAAATTTACTTGTGTATTTTACATTGTAAATTGCATCACTCCACGGTTCATCATCATCATCTTCCACTTCTGCCGTAAAGCGGCGTGGGGAGGAATAATTTACTCTCCAGCGCCCGATGGGCGGCACTCGATAGTGTCATTCCGTGTGATTGTACAATGTCTTTGATGTCAATCCATTTTCTTTTTGGGCGTCCTCTTGGTCTCGTCTCGCAGAAGATCTTTGATGTGGGGCCAGAGATGGTAGTTGCTGGTGTTGCATTCTAACGAGATGGCCAAACCACTTGATCGTCTGTCTTTTAATAAATGTGGCACAAGGTGTTGTACCCACTATCTGTCTGATAACAGCATTTCTTACTCGGTCTTGGATTGTTAAGTTGGCAGCTCTCCTCGGGCATCTCATCTCACAGGTGTTGATTTTGAGAAAGTGTGATGTGGATAAAGTCCAAGTCTGAGATTGGTAGCATAGGGTTGGTGTGAATATGCTGTTTATTATCTGTCGTTTTGCGGACATAGGTATATTTGGATGCTTCAGTATTGGTGATAGTTGATATGTAAGTGCACTAGCTTTCTAGATTTCTCTGTCCAATCTGTCATCTTCTGTGATCATACTTCCAAGATAATTTAATTCTTTAACTTGTTTCGGATTTGTGCTAATTATCTGTATACTTAGTGGGCCTGGCGATCTGCTAACTTGCCTTACTTCTGTTTTGGCTGTGTTTATACTCATATTGTATCTGCTGCATGCTGAACTCAGATTATTGATATGATTTTGTAGTCTGCCCCCATCGCTGTAAAACAGGCACTGAGCGTCTGCAAATAGAAGTTCATTTATTTCCTGTGGATCAGCTGTTTCATCTGGAGTAAAGAGTTCTAAATTTTCTGAATATGTTCCGTCAAGGCTTGCTTCTTTGGATATTCTGTCCATGTAGATATTAAATAGCAGAGGAGAGAGCACACATCACTGTCTCACTCCATGGTTAACTGTTGTATTTTCATCATCATCATCATCGGATTAGTCAGTCTGAGGACACGTGATCAAGTCACTGCACTGTCTTTGTTTCTCAGTAATTCTCTCAGCTCAGCGTAAGTCAGAACTTCAGTGTCCTTGCACGTCTGAGCAGATGTACAAAATGCCTTAGGAGAACATACTGGAAAAGCCGAGCAAACAAGATGGACGGTAAGCCACACGGCGTGATCTCTGGAGACGACAAGAGCGATGTAGGCAACCATTTGTTGACCATGGTGGGGTTGCTTCCGTTAATATATAATCCACAAATATTGAGATGTTGTTGTGTATATATGGACAAGTCAGAGTTTACTATAACATTCTTATGTTGTGTATATGGACAAGTCAGAGTTTACTATAACATTCTTATGTTGTGTATATGGACAAGTCAGAGTTTACTATAACATTCTTATGTTGTGTATATGGACAAGTCAGAGTTTACTATAACATTCTTATGTTGTGTATATGGACAAGTCAGAGTTTACTATAACAATCTTATGTTGTGTATATGGACACGTCAGAGTTTACTATAACATTCTTATGTTGTGTATATGGACAAGTCAGAGTTTACTATAACATTCTTATGTTGTGTATATGGACAAGTCAGAGTTTACTATAACATTCTTATGTTGTGTATATGGACAAGTCAGAGTTTACTATAACAATCTTATGTTGTGTATATGGACAAGTCAGAGTTTACTATAACATTCTTATGTTGTGTATATGGACAAGTCAGAGTTTACTATAACATTCTTATGTTGTGTATATGGACAAGTCAGAGTTTACTATAACATTCTTATGTTGTGTCTATATGGACAAGTCAGAGTTTACTATAACATTCTTATGTTGTGTATATATGGACAAGTCAGAGTTTACTATAACATTCTTATGTTGTGTATATATGGACAAGTCAGAGTTTACTATAACATTCTTATGTTGTGTATATATGGACAAGTCAGAGTTTACTATAACATTCTTATGTTGTGTATATATGGACAAGTCAGAGTTTACTATAACATTCTTATGTTGTGTATATATGGACAAGTCAGAGTTTACTATAACATTCTTATGTTGTGTATATATGGACAAGTCAGAGTTTACTATAACATTCTTATGTTGTGTATATATGGACAAGTCAGAGTTTACTATAACATTCTTATGTTGCGTATATATGGACAAGTCAGAGTTTACTATAACATTCTTATGTTGCGTGTATATGGACAAGTCAGAGTTTACTATAACATTCTTATGTTGCGTGTATATGGACAAGTCAGAGTTTACTATAACATTCTTATGTTGTGTGTATATGGACAAGTCAGAGTTTACTATAACATTCTTATGTTGTGTGTATATGGACAAGTCAGAGTTTACTATAACATTCTTATGTTGTGTATATGGACAAGTCAGAGTTTACTATAACATTCTTATGTTGTGTATATGGACAAGTCAGAGTTTACTATAACATTCTTATGTTGTGTATATGGACAAGTCAGAGTTTACTATAACATTCTTATGTTGTGTATATGGACAAGTCAGAGTTTACTATAACATTCTTATGTTGTGTATATGGACAAGTCAGAGTTTACTATAACATTCTTATGTTGTGTATATGGACAAGTCAGAGTTTACTATAACAATCTTATGTTGTGTATATGGACAAGTCAGAGTTTACTATAACATTCTTATGTTGTGTATATGGACAAGTCAGAGTTTACTATAACATTCTTATGTTGTGTATATGGACAAGTCAGAGTTTACTATAACATTCTTATGTTGTGTATATGGACAAGTCAGAGTTTACTATAACATTCTTATGTTGTGTATATGGACAAGTCAGAGGTTACTATAACTATAACATTCTTATGTTGTGTATATATGGACAAGTCAGAGTTTACTATAACTATAACATTCTGATGTTGTGTATATGGACAAGTCAGAGTTTACTATAACTATAACATTCTGATGTTGTGTATATGTGGGCAAGACAGAGTTTACTATATAACTATAACATTCTTATGTTGTTGTGTATATATGGGCATATCAGAGTTTACTATAACAATTCCAATTCCAATTTTCACAACAAAAATTCTAAATTCGGCCTCGTTCGACCTGCCTCTTCAGCTGTGGTTATTGTTCAAGTCCGTGGCATTTGTGGGTTCATTCACCCTAATTCTTGTCTTGTGCGCTCTTACTAGTTAGTCCTATCTCGGACTGATTATGTTGATTTGTGTCTGTGACGTCAACTGGGGGTTGGTCGGCGGCTATCCTTTGTGCTCGTCTCCTTTTGTGGTATCTTTTGTTAGTGTAGGTTCCTGGCTTTTCTGGCTTGACTGGTTGCAGTCCTTATAAGGACTTTTTATTTGGTGTTTTTGCCTCCTTTTTTGTGTATTTTCTGTAGGAGCTTTTCTACATTTCCATTTTCCTCCTTGCTCCTGTTTTCACTTTCGAGTTTGAGTTTCTGCTGCCATTCGATTTTTTCCTCCGCGGTCATCCATGGGATTATCTCTCCGTCTTCTGTATAGTATTACTATAACATTCTGATGTTGTGTATATATGGACAAGTCTTAGTTTACTATAACTATAACATTCTTATGGTGTTGTGTATATATGGACAGGTCAGAGTTTACTATAACTATAACATTCTTATGGTGTTGTGTATATATGGACAGGTCAGCGTTCACTATAACATTCTGACGTTGAGTATTTAATGACAATTTGGTATTTACCGGGTGCTGTTGTGTATATAAGGACAAGGCAGGGCTTACTGTGCTTTGGAAGTTGAGTTTATAGAATGTTTTCGTGTCAAACATCTTCTTCCAGGCCTGAAGGTGACATCGGCTATCATAACTCTCCAATAATTACTGTCACGTGGTGTTTTGACATGGCGTTATCTGCTACAGTACTCACACCAGGCTGCTGTTGTTTTATGTGAGAGCAGTTCCCCATGGGAGCGGCTGTTCCCAGCCAGGTGTCTATGATGACATCCTGTATCTAGCACACCTACGGTTATGGTATTCCCGAACAAGCCATTTCTCCCTTCCCAGATTGTGACATGTCATAAGCGTACTATTGGGAATATTCTTTAGTGGCTTGCCCTTGTTTTCCACATTCATGTGGGCTGCTTGTGTCCTCCTCTGGCAGAAATTTCTGGCTGCCATGGCAAGTGAGTGCCCAGCATTGCTCAGTTGCACAAGTGCCCAACAAACATTGCTCAGTTGCACACAAGTGCCCAACATTGCTCAGCTGAGGCGTTATCCACTTACTCCGTTGAATACTCAGTCCCTTGAAATGCGTTTACTGCGCTCTTGTACGAGGTCGGTCGTCTATCACTATCCGGTGCAGTGTTACTGCATTCTATATTGATTAGCTTCACAGAAGGGGAATGCATGGGGAAACACGCCTGTTAGGTTTTGAAATTTCCAGACGATCGTAACTGACTGTCAGTTGTAGCTCGCCTATGCCCAAGGCTGAGGCATTGCGCCTCGTTTGAAGTTTTCAATTCCATTGTGCCAAATGCACATGGTTAATTATTAGGTTGTCTACGCGCTTCCTGTGGTATTCTCTTCTATGTCGTTCTGTCCTTGCCAATCAGTAAGTAAGCAATAATTAAAATAATTTATGCATCAAGAGCTTTGATGTTCGTGCGGTTTTAACATGTCATTGAGGAACATCTCCACCACTGGGTAAGTTGATCATTGATAGCGTCGGGTGGGAGCATGGCCATGCTGTGGCTCTGTGATGCAATTGTCGGGATGATCGACGGCTGAATTATATCTATACCTCTCGTAAATTGTGTCTTTTGAACTTCTCGTGATGTATGTGGTGGGTAAATCACGTTTGACTCAAAGCAATAAGACTGGGACGGGGGAGGATGGCTTGTGCAATTGTGTGATATGAATGCAGCATGCGAATATCTAGTTTCTGTATTATAGATGTTTAATGCCTGCATTTGCCCATAGTTTACCGGGAACTTATGTGAAGCAAAGAACAGCACATGACTGGCTATCTCCTCCCCCAGAAAGCTCGGCTGCAAACTCCAGCCAGTCGTAAACAAGTCTATAACGAGTCTTTGCGTGAGTTGGTTGAGAATCTTTGCTCTTCTAGGGAGACGATAGGCAGAAGAATATACGCATTACGTGTTGATCTACACTTCTAGGGAGACGATAGGGAGAAGAATATACGCATTACGTGTTGATCTACACTACTATGGAGACGATGGGCAGAAGAATATACGCATTACGTGTTGATCTACACTTAAGGAAGACAAAGTACACTAGTTGATAACAGAGAACAAACTAGGCAGTAGGAAACTTGAAAGCTGTAGGCACTGGGATTCAGGAGACAATTAAAGAATATGTAGGCAGTGGGTTACAGGATAAAATTGAAATTGTAGGCAGTGGGTTACAGTAGAAAATTGAAATGTGTAGGCAGTGGGTTACCGTAGAAAATTGAAATGTGTAGGCAGTGGGTTACACGAGATAATTGAAAGCTGTAGGCAGTGGGTTACAGGAGAAAATTGAAAGCTGTAGGCAGTGGGTTACAGGAGAAAATTGAAAGCTGTAAGCAGAGTCAGAGTTTACTATAACATTCTTATGTTGTGTATATGGACAAGTCAGAGTTTACTATAACATTCTTATGTTGTGTATACATGGACAAGTCAGAGGTTACTATAACTATAACATTCCGATGTT
Organism: Cepaea hortensis; assembly: GCA_963921405.1. NCBI lineage: Eukaryota > Metazoa > Mollusca > Gastropoda > Stylommatophora > Helicidae > Cepaea > Cepaea hortensis. The sequence continues at coordinate 63,781,202 of OY992890.1, read as the reverse complement.
GTGTATATATGGACAAGTCAGAGTTTACTATAACTATAACATTCTTATGGTGTTGTGTATATATAGACAGGTCAGTGTTTACTATAACTATATATATTACAGTAGAAAATTGAAATCTACGGGCATTCGGTTTCAGGAGAAAATTGAAGTGATTGCTCTAAGGTATTGCAGGTGGGTGTATCACAACTGTAAGATGTCAGGAACATTCTGGTCTGTTCAGTCAGAACCAAAGTCAACGAAATGGCAGCTGTGATTCTAGAACACCCCTTGCCCTATTCACAATGTGATAGTCGCAGGGTTGTCCTATTATCGTAAAACTATAGAATGGCTGCTAACAGGTAGTTTCAAGTGTCTTGACCTTTCACTCCCAAGGGGCACATCGTGTGTGATTGGCTCTTTCTAGTGAATCCCAACCATCGTGTTATGTGTTGTATAAATGTTCTCCTTTGGTCAGGACATACTAAATAAATCTGGCTACCCCGGTGGCAACTTTGTCTGTGCCAGTGATGAACTCATGATTTGTCACAGTGGTTATTCCAGGCGGGCATCAGCTGATAGCACTTTCAATGACTTGAAATAATTACAATGCAGTTTCAAGCTCAAATGCTACAAGTAGATGTGATTTCAATATCCGACTACATCAACCGATCTAACCGTGCCTCCCAGGACGTGTAACAGACTGACTGGCCAGAGATGTTACACAATTTCTGAACACTTGCAATTATTCAAAAAAATATATTGGCCAGTTTGAATAATTCCCTTTCTGTCTAACTTAAGATCCATTAAAGGTGTGTGCATAGATACATAAACAAACTTTATTTGCCCCTTTGTATCTTGTATATTTCTTGTGGTCGCAGGTTGTGTATCGGTTGTTGTCAGTAAACAAAGTTGCCTGTCATGCCATAGGCGGGCTCTGTTATGTGTTATAGTGGAATATATTTGTTTGTGGGGTGGGGGGGGGGGGAATAGTACTTTTCTATATCTTTTCCATTGAATGGAAGAAAAAGAAATAATGTATTCGCTCATATAATGTATGTGGCTTTTACCTTCTAGAATTATTTGGTGACAAGATTATTTTATCGTTGATAGAAATGAATACGAGAAAGGCGTGACGGGTCGCCATGTAAAGGAGATGAAAGTTACTGTTTGTCGTGGATACAACCACGGGGCGGTCGCGGATGAGAGGTTACGATGGCTTAAAAGTTACTGGGTTAAATCCCACAGGGCTGAGAACTTCTTCAAGAACCATTTGTGTGTAATGGTGATATAACTCGTCCGTCTGATCTCTTGAGAAGTGATACAGGATACCTCGTCTTCTTGGATAAGGGCGAAACATAGGTTCCGCTTGCAAGGTTGTGCACGTTAACAAATCCCACGGCAGTTCCAGAGCCCAAAGAGCAGACTATAAGGCAGTTGTGCTATCAGAAGTATTAGGAGAGAAAACCTACTCACGGGTAGATAGTGATGTTACCTTTGATGGAATCTGTCTAGAGAAAACAAACCTTAACACAAACATGTACCAAAGTGGACACAGCGACCTTTGGAGTGCATAACTTGGGTGACTCACTCTCCTCGAAAGCGGCACAAAGGAGACACAACCATACAAAGAAGACAGAGCAGTCCTGCAGTATTCTTCCTTTCTGAGAAAATTCTTTGAGGGCGCGTTTGCTAACGCAGTGATTACTAGCATAGTCTGAGCAGTTAAGAATTGCATCTGACTGTTTACCCGAACTTATCCATAGCTATTTTCTAGATTGTTTATCGTAGTTTAGCTGTGGTCGAACCACTTTTGGTAGTGCTCCGGTTGCCTGTTGCCATGTTATATGTCTGCATAATGTCCAACTGCTGTTTGTGATGACGCTAGAGGTTTCTCACCTTCTGTCCTGTAATTTTTGCCTCTCAGGTTTGAAAGTTTAGTGTGTGTCTTGCGTGTTTACATTTGTCGATAGCTGTGCTCTGGGAATTTCCAACTGTTATTTTAGCGTAATGATGCCAGCAAATTGAGGTACACGCACCTGCAGAATTACACACAGCTCAAGAATGTTTACCGTGTTTATTTCTGGCCAGACTAAGCCTTCGTTATATATAAAAACACATAATTGATGGTTATTTACATGAATGTCATGCAAACAATAAAGCGATGTTGGACGTAATCCCTGTCATACAGGCTGAGTACCGCTACGTGTTACTGAAAGTGTGACTATAGTCCTGTCTAGGCTGCTGTGTGTGTGTGTGTATGTGTGTGTGACTGGATGGATGTGCTACTTTATGTGTCTAACACTCGTGTCTGGGTGACTGGGTGGATGTGCTGCTTTCTGTGTTAAACACTCGTCTGTGTGAGTACTACTACTACCACCACCACCACCTTGCGTCTTGACAGACGATAGTTTGTTTCATTATGCTTTAAAAAAAGATATTAACTAAAACCCATGGCGGGGACCAGGGATGACGCTATACCTCTCCAAAGCACAAAGCCTGGGCTGAATTGTAGAGATCATGTGTTGTCCATGCAGCATGATCCCTCTCACGGCCTGCCTAATTTACTTCAGAGGAAAGGTAACACCAACACATCTGGAACAAGACGCTGCCAGATCAGCAAAGCAATGCTCTAACTCTCCTCGTATCAGACCAGTTGCCAAGCTTGGCTTAGGGCTGGTCTGTCCTGCCCTTCCAAGAAATTTAGTCAGGTTGCATTCCCTCGCACCAGGATAAGACTTGTGCCTTTCCAATTGTACTTTTCCACCCGAATCCGCTGGCACAATGTGACGTGTCAGGTTTGGCGAATACCACCCAGTTTTCAGCGCTAAAAGAAAGCACGTAGTACCGCCTACTGTTATACAGCAGATCAGTCATTAAGATAAACAATACTACACATTATTTACGGGAACAATTACTACCGCCGCTGTGCCGTCAGCTTCATTTAATCAAGAATCAGATGTTTTAGAGAGATTTGCCTGATGATGTAAGCGATACCAATCAACTCAGCATAAGACATTGTCAGATTCATGTCATGTGTGTTTGGTGTTATTGCGTGGGGGTGTGTTATTCTATCAGCACACATTGCCAGCCCAAGCCTACTCTCTGCTAGTCCGTGTGTGCTGTGCTGGGTCATGATCTAGATAAACCTCTTTGTAGATGTGCAGTTCCGGTACCGATCTTGCACACCCGGCTGGTTTCTGAGTCTGGACGGGGAAGGTCAGCCATGCAACACATTCCTTGCGGAGATGGTACTTTGGCATCGTGTCGGGAGTCAAGTCTTACATCTACTACATTCTGATAGATATATGCCCCGTGTCTGGAGGAAAGTATTACATCTACCTCATTCTGATAGATACAGGCCCCGTGTCGGGAGTCAAGTCTTACATCTACCTCATTCTGATAGATACAGGTATAGATACAGGCCCCGTGTCGGGAGGAAAGCCTTACATCTATCTCATTCGGATAGATACAGGTATAGATACAGGCCCCGTGTCGGGAGGAAAGTATTACATCTACCTGGTATATACAGGCCCCGTGTCGGGAGGAGGGAAGTCTTACACCTACTTCATTCTGATAGACCCCCCCCCCCCCCCTTCCGATGTGTCTTCACCTTGCCGCGGTGGTGGGGGGGGGGGGGAGCTTGAGTGTCCCAGTGACCCCAAGCGCTATGACGATGGATATACAACTACATGTCGGACAGCTCTTGAGATAGGGACCAGACTAAGAGAGACACAACCTGCTACAACCTGCAGGTAGACTGAAGATAGCAGTCAAAAGCTCAAATCAGGTGCACGGAACCGCTAATATTTGGTCCAGACACATACCCTAAGGCTACCATCTGAGGGATATGGCTGAACGCCTCTAAGCCACGAACTCCCAGATGTGAGAGTCGGGCCGATACCAACATACCACAAAACGGAGGTCAGATGCTGAGCACGCTACATGCTTAGTTCAGATACTTGTTCGAAGGCTCTCAGCTGAGGGATATGAGGGATCCCGGGATGAGAAGGCCTCGCCGTCTCTCGCTCACTGATGCCCGGAGGTAAGGTGCTGAGCCGGCAGCACATGTAGCCTACCTCGTGAGCGAGTACTAAAGGTGGAAAAGCGCCCCAGTCGCACGAGATGGTTACGGAACATGTCTATATCTGTACTCATAGAGTAAGTACATTCAAAGGTGAAAAACGTCTCATTAACACGAAATAGAACGCTTGGCTAGCGAATCCATTGCGTGAAAGTCTGAAGCTAAAACTTACCTAGTGAATGTCGTCCGCAGACTGACCGTTCCTGGTTTGTGCGGAGAGCGGCAAGTGGCTAACGAAATGCTCAGTATATGGAAGTGAGAAATTAAAGCAGACATGAGCAGGATATAGCGATTCATCGAGTGAGCCCAGTCTCAGAGCAATATGTGCCTGCTCTGCAATTATGGGAGCCTCCTTGGATAGTGGGGAATGCCCATGGTCTGCCTCTACCTTCCCTTGAGATTGACCGTGATGTCTTTGACAGTTCTACCTTGACCAGCTGAGGTGTGGGCGACACCATAACAGTAAGAGTCTAACGTGCCTCGAAACCCGAGGAAGGCTAACCTCATTAAAAATGCCCACCGAAGACGGAAGTGCCGTCCCACGGGTGGCAAAATAAAAATTGGCACTACACAATTACGTCCGAGTGAAATGTCTTTCGTGCTAGGAACAGCTCTGACTACCTAATTTTCCGAATGCTTATCGTGCCTGGAAAAGCTCTGACTAGCTAGTTTTCCGAATGTCCGTTGTGCCCGGAACAGCTCTGACGGGCACAGCGACAAGCATATGTCCGAATCGAAAACTCGCTGAGTGGATACCATCTGCAGACCGGTCTAGTTTGTGCGGGAAAGGCCCTTGGTGAACGAAATGCCCAATACATTGAAGTGAGGAATTAAAGCAGTCATGAGCAGGACGTGACGATTCCCTCGGTGAGCCCAGCACCAGGGCGCTATGTTTCGGCTCTGCAACTATGGAAGCCACCCTGGATGGCGGAAAATGCTATGGACTGTTCCTGCCTTCCCATGAGGGCTGATCGTGAAGCATTCGACCGTTCCAACTTGACAAGCTGGGATGTGGACGGCACCACACAAGTGAGAGTCCCACAGGAACGCTAACCTGTTAAAAATGCTCTCTAAAAGTCGGGTGTGTTGGCCCAAGGGTGCCTAACCAGACACACCGCAATCACATCTGGAAAACCACTTCGGATGAACGCAAAGAAGAAGAAGATTATGATAGATAGAAGCCCTGTTTCTGGGGTTCAAACGTCCTGAACAAATGCCAGTACACGTGACTTATCAGTTGGAATTCAGGCTTCCAGAGGATTCACCGACCTATCCCACGAGTGACTAGATCTTCGAGGGCACAAACCTTATCTAGCAAACCTTGGATGGTGGTTAGATCAATTGTTGAAACGCCACGGCACACGAGCAGACACACATTCATAATTTTACAAGAGAATCATGATCTTGTCAGTATGTAACATGGATCTATTCGAATCTTTGCGTACCCTGTGACTTTAGATACCCCGTGGCTTTAGATACCCCGTGGCTTTAGATACCCCGTGGCTTTAGACACCCGGTGGCTTTAGACATCCGGTGGCTTTAGATATACGTGTGTGTGCGTGCACATATCAATGCTTTTATTTATGTGAAACGAGCGTCTTTTAAAGCGTTTAAAAAAAAAACACTGAAAATTTGCTTCTTTGTGTAGAGTGAGGGAGATGGGAGTTGCGCATGAATATTTTGTCAATAACACATTCAAGCAGCTGGATTAACCAGCTCAGCACTGGTTCCATCATTCGGTATACGCTAGCTGAGATATTCAGGATGAGATCGGGGCACCGATGGACCTGTCCGGAGGGCGATGATGACGATCCTCGTGAATCACTAAAAGAAATAGTTGCAGAACACATCAAACTCCGTATGATGGGCAATGCTGGCAGATGTGCCAAATGGGGGTCGCCAGGTGCGCAATTGATGGCTGCCGCCACCCGAAAAAAGAACGCCGTGTCTTTATTTACTTGTATATTTGCACACGCTGGACTCTCTTGTGGCTTGATCTGCTAATCTCCCTTTTGCTATTTACATTGTTTTTCTGACATCAAAAGCGAGGCTAGTGCCGAGCTAAACAGTGACAGTTTGTGTTTAAATGGTTGCAGGTTAGAAGTAACTTGCACACGTAACTGGCGTGCAAATTGCCAATGATTATACGATGTGTTACGTGGGATGTCACCAGTGTGGTTACAGATTAGAGATTGACGTCAAACGTTGCAAATGTTAAAAATCATACGTGCGCGCGCTCGCGTACACACACACACATTGAGAGAGAGAGCGAGAGAAAGAAATAGAGAGAGAGAGAGAGAGAGAGAGAGAGAGAGAGAGAGGGCGAGAGAGAGAAAAAAAAAGGGGGAGGGGGGGTTGCTATTTAGCACTCGTACGGATGTAAGATAGAAACAGCCGTTGGATCTAAAGACTTACATCTTTCCGTTATAGGCCGAGATGGTCAGTTATCTTCTTTGTCTCCGTTCCTTCCTATAGTTGCCCATTTCATGACTGCGTCGAGCTCAGATTATACTGCTCAAGAAAGAAAAAAAACAAAAAAGAAAAAATGATTGTGTGTGGCGATTTCAACAGCCACTCGCAAAGCTGGGGCTATGATCACATGGACCAGAGAGGAGAGAGACTGGAAGACTGGCAGGATGAGAATAGATTCATGTTGATTAACAAGCCGTCCGACCCACATACTTTCTACTCGAGATCATGACACTCTACAACTACACCTGACCTGGCTTTTCATTCACCAGACCTGGAGTGGAACATTACACGAACTGTTGGGAAACAACTTGGTGGCAGTGACCATCGGCCAGTCTTTCTAACCGTAGAAAATGAGCTTGTAAGTGAAAGCAGCACCCTCTCGAGGTGGAACTACAAGAAAGCAGACTGGGCAATGTACAAGCATCGCACCAGCATACTGGTTAGAAACCTGAACACTGAGAAAGACATAAATAAAGCAGTTGAAGAGTTTGGGAAATGCATACTACAGGCAGCGTGAGAAACAGTACCAAGAGGAGCCCGTAAACAATATAAACCCTACTGGAGTAGTGAACTGGAACAGTTGCATAATGATGTTCAGCATCAAATACCACACTACAAGAGCTGGACAAGGTGCAAAATCAAGCACTTAGAGTCACCACAGGAGGGATAAGATCAACCCCTATAGTGGAAATGGAGAAGATGGGGATGACACAGGCACTGAGTGAGCGCAGAGATACGAAAACGCTAATACAAGCAGAAAAGTTCCTCAGCTTGCCAGGCCACCCTATGAAGAACAGATTTGACAACCTAGCTATGGGGCGGTTGAAAAGAAGTAGTTTTATCCACCAGGCCAAACGACTCTGCAGAGAAACCACTGATCTGCCCACAGTTGGTATCCCCCTAACAACTATTCCAGAGCGAACTCCATGGAAAGATGAGCATAGACTATCGTTACAAATCCAGTCAAAAGTGAGAGGAATATTTGACAAGGAAGAACAGAACAGTGTGCAGCGCAGAACAGCCACTCTCAGCTTCCTTGATGAAGAATACCCACAGGACCTCTGGATCCGAGTCTACACAGATGGGTCAGCACAAAATGCTGTTCGAAATGGAGGAGCGGGAGTGTACATAGAATACCCAAATAATACTAGGGACACAGCCAGAGTACCGACAGGAAAGTACTGCCATAACTATGATGCCGAAATTGAAGCAATCAAGATAGCAACAGAGAAATTACTAAATAACAGCAATGGTACACAACCTGTGGTGCTACTAACAGATGCAAAATCAGTACTCGAGGCGCTCCTCTCTGGGAACTTGCCGGTACTACTTTCTGAACTTAGCAGTCAGCATAAAGTCACCATACAGTGGATACCATCCCACTGTGGAGTACCCGGAAACGACAGAGCTGATCAATTGGCTAAGGAAGGAGCCAAAGAGGAACAGCCTGATGTGCCCGTTACATACCACCAAAAGAAAAGAATGATCAAATCAGTCAGAAAGCCACCAAAACCTGCTCAAGATGACTACCACATTATGGACAGACAAGTCATTATTCTGCGCCTCAGAACAGGACACAATAGATTACGCAACCACATGTATACAAAATTCAAGATTGGTGAAACAGCCATGTGCACATGTGGATTGGCGTCGCAGACAGCAGAGCACATACTCCAAGACTGCCCAAAATATAACATATCTAGGCAAACCTTCTGGCCTAGAGAGACGACAGTGGAAGATAAACTCTATGGACCACTGTGTGAACTGAAAAAAAACAGTTCAATTCATGCAAGAGACGACATTGCAGATATAGACATATTTCAAGCGAACGAAAGAAGAAGAAATACTGCTCAAGACTGCGTCGAGCCCCGAATCATAATGGTCAGAAATCAAAACCTGCCAATATTGATAATTTGGTAAGCAAGCGGGCTAACCTCTCTGCCACCTTGGACCCTCGTTATATAGTAAAAGAATAACAAGACAGTACAACTTGATCATGTTGTATCCCAAGGTGTCACCTGTAGGCCAACCCATTCACTGTCTCAGAAGCACATCAGTGGAATTTGCAACAGGCTATTGTTCCAGGTTTTGAGTGCTTTGGGTGTTGAGATTTCCGTCTTGTTCATTGGAATACATTTCCACGTCTCATTTCACCCTGACATTTCCTTTTCTGATCCAACACGCCCACAAGTCTTTGTACAGAGAGGGTCATGTTTGTGCCGGCGTCCCATCCACACTGTTTGGTCTCCTCGCTGGCTGTCCAACACGAGATGGACAGCGGTTATTAGTTGCTGGTGACCTCTGACCGCGGCCCACAGAGGTCAAAGGTGTGTTGGAGCTCCTTGCACTTCACACGCAGTGCAAGTGATAGTCAGGCAGGCTCAGCGTCGGTCACTGACCCCCTTCAGTGTCTGCATTCAGCTCTTCTAACGGTCGACGTTTATTTAGCCCACGGTTAGCTTGGTCGTTGTTCAAACCGCCTAGCTTGGCATGGGTTCCTCTGTTACCCCTGGCGCCGGGTCGCCAGCAGTTCGAATTTTGTTTTCTCATATCCTTTTTACAGGACGTTATTGTCAACACCAGCATTTTACTGTTGTTGTTGACGTCTTGGCAAGTTTACGTTCAGTTGTTTGCCATTTCTTTCTGAACGACCGCCTCTCATACCAACTCGTTAAAACCTAGCGCAACGCAGTCTGCTGCTAAATCAGTCACAGCTGTGTTTCGAACGCGCGTAAGCGGGCTTGCGAATCGCGTCCGTAAAACATCTACCACGGAGACCGGCAAGCAGAACTTGGTTAAACACAGAGAACCGAGTTGTGAGGTGAGAAACTAGACGACGAGGAGTGGAACTGGTTGTTACTAGTACTTGAAATATATATACCCTAAAGCAGAGAAGGGCGGCTGGTCGAGTGGCTAGAATGTCTTCAGGAGACCAGAGTTCGAAACCTCGGTAAGGCTGAAGTTTTTTTCTGTCGGGGGCAAAAATAAAACTAACCTTTTCGGGGCGACTGCATTAGCCAAGCGGCCTTAATTCTTCAGGCTCAAGACATCCCCCCCCCCCCTCCCCATACACCGCGCAAGGTGCTACATTGACAGTAAATGACAGTTTTTTAAAAGTTATCCCGAGGCGGGGAAATGCTGTGGCTCTGTTTTGTGATAGGGTCATCACATGTTGTAGGCCTGCATGCACTGGGTAACAGGGTCCAGCCTCATCTCGACGAACACAGGTTACGATCCCTTTCCCACCGCGCCTATGACATTAGCATAGCCCCCTATCAACTGCACTGACGCGTCCGTTACTTGAAAAAATATGATTACCCTTTATCATTGTCAAGTCAAGGGAGGCATTTGTATACCCCCGGATCTGTTTTCTTTAGTGACAAAACAAAAGAAACCTACACTACGACAGGATTGGCAGTCATAGAGCATACCATGTCCTGTATTGATTGCAGACAATAGAACAGATCTTCAGTATCTCTAACAGGGGCCCGCACCATGATTTGTAGTGTTGTGACGAGGTAGTGTTAGAAAGTCACTCAGCGTTCCACCAAGGTCTAATCCACGTTCATTTCTTTACATTCTTGAAACAAGTGTTTGCCTATTCTTAATCATTTTAATGAGACCGTATAACTAAATAACAAAACCCAACCTTTGGGCTACGGACAATGGACTGTACTGGCATGATTATACTACAGCCAAGAGAATTATTCAATTGGCCGGGAGAGAGGAAGGATAGGATGGAAATATAATTCTATCAAGGTCAGTCATTGTTGCTCCACATTCAGATCATATACAGATACAGTGTTTCAATGCGCAAAGCGTGCCATTGAGCATCGTTGCACTAGCCGCGCTTGGCACACGAGCCGTGAGTTGCCGACGTCTGATCTAGTAGATGCCGTGAGTGTACTTCTGGTTGCCTGTAGGCTGCATGTCTCTACTGGGATGCCTCATTATGTCTGGATAACGAAGATACTCCTTACCCACTATCCTCCTCGCTTGTAAGTATTCTTACCTCCCCTCTCCCCCTCCTCCCACCACCAAGAAGCTTCATGCCATACATTATGATAGTTATGTGCAGGCTGCAAGAGCGTTCACTTCTGTATCGCTTTGAGCAATTTACTTTTTTTCTTCTCGATTGTTTCATCAATGATGTCACAATTTTTTCCCCGGCCTAATTTACTTTCGTCATTGCAGTTCTAATTTAGGTGGCATTCTTGCGTTTCATTTTGGTTTGGGTAGAAAACGTTTGCAGCTCAATCGATAACTTTCGACTTTAGTACTCACGCTTGTGAAATTCTTGCTACAGCCAAAGTCCAGACTTTCTGATCTGTTTATCTGTTAAAGTTAGCAGCCTATCATTTACAAGACGGACCCCCAGCAATTGTGGGGCTGTTTGTGATTCCTGGGCAAGTTTACGTTAAGTAGTTTGCCATTGCTTTCTGAACGACAGACACTCACACCATCGTATGAAAACCAACGCAAGGTGGTCTGCTGCCAAATCGCCTGCAGCCAAATTTCGAGCACGGTATGCGGGATTACGAATTGCGTTTGTAACTCATTAACCACAGAGCCGTGTTGTCTGTATGCAAACATACTGTACCTCGTCATCGTGACGTCTGGGAAGATCGGTGGAGCATAAGGCGGGGGCAGACTGAGAGAAATGATGCTTTGGGGGTTTGAGACGATGTCATGGAGGAATGTCATCAGCAGAGTTGATGTAGAGCACCAAGGACTGAAATCTGTGGAGAGACTTTCACGCAAGATGGCAGGGCTCTTGATAACGGCGATCATGATAGTGAATGTAGCTCGGTTAGTTGACAAGTTCTGAAACTGATGTTCCGTTTCGGTCACAATAACCTTATTAACTGCTAAATTTGTATGTTTAGGAAGTTCTCCATATACTTTCTGCTTCTTTCACCCTATATATCTCATGAGGACATTATGCCGTCCACCAGCTCACCCCAAGCACTCCCATCTTTAGATAACCCGTGCAACTCCTTCCATGTCCTCCACATTTTATTCCTGCCTATTTCTACCTTTCTTCTCCGTGTGCTTTAAGGTCTTCTTCTATTCCATTTGCTCTGTGGATTCCAAAGGCCTTTCTGTTTATACCAAAGTGAGGCGGTGTCAGCCATGCCATTAGGTTAAAGTTTAGAACAAATATAGCAGGCTAATTTTAAAGTTTACAATGTTATATGGTTCTTGACAGAAACAGGTTTATCGCAGAAACAGGTTTGTCTTAGGTTGTCTTCTCCATAGACGTTCACGCCTAAGTTTATCCCTTTCAGTGACGTTTTAAGTCATCCTTTCATAGTATACACCGTAAAGTCCTCGGGAAAGCAAGCATCTCTTCTACATTTTAATATGAAAACGTTGTTTTCAAACCCACCCAAGCTCCCAACTATAATTGTGTAGTTACACCTCCTTCCTTTCATTGTTTCTCCTTCCTATCCATATTTCTGTATCTCCGCCATATCCTTGTTTCTACGTCTCATTCCTATCCTTATACCATCTCCTCCCAATCATTGTTTCTACATCTCCTTACTATCCTTGTTTTTGCGCTTCCTTCCTATCCTTGTTTTTGCAGCTTCTTCATATCCTTGTTTCTGTACCAGCACAGGTTGGGAATAACTCTTATGTATTCATATGTACTTTAGCACACAGACACAACGCAACGCTTATGACTGCGATTGAAGCGTATCGCAGTGGTGGGCATTGACGGTGCATGCACGCATGGAAGGCGCGGACCGAGAACAAGTCACGACTTGTGTTTGAGCTACAGACCCGCTAGACGAGGAAACGACGAAATCAGATTTGCCGCCTAAGTGTTAGACGTCATAGTTGCCTCTTAGAGGGTGTTTTGCGAGCGTAAGTTTAATGGTGCTAACTACAGCTAAATCGATCTTACCGAATTACTTACAAGTAGCTGCGCATTTCTGGTGAGGGTGCTGCACTTGAGAGGATGGTCACAATGGAAGCATCTTTCCAACCACACGTCGCTCCTCACTAGGAAGCAGACGCTGCAGATGACATGTTCCCTATTGATTTTGTCCTTTACAGGACGTTGCAGTCAACCCCATATTAATATTATTGGATGCTTGTGGTTTACTAGGCAGTTTTAGTTCAGTAGTTTGTCATTGTATTTTGAACGACCGACGCCTCACACCATCGAAATCAACGCGAAGCGACGTGCTTCCAAATCGCCCGCAGCTAATTTCGAACCCTGGACTCGGTACGACGGCGAATTGTGACACCGCGCATCTCACTATCCCCTAGGCCACAGCGTCTGCCGAGAGACTTGCGTAGAGACTTGGTTTAACCATGAGTGAGTCACATCACCTTTATGTGAGCACGGACACGTGAAAGGGGTTAAAACAAGAAGATCGACGCCATTCCACGGGTTTTATTCCATATAACTGACTCTTCTTTCCTCGGCCTGCCGAAGCCCTCGCACAGAGCTCCAACTCCGTCGCTCATGTGTGTGTGTCATCCCCCAGCGGTCTCTGAAAACAAAAACTGCACCCGTCAACAGAATATTGGAATACGAAAAAGAAGCTATTATCTTTGTACCGCAAGGCATGCGGCTTGACCACGTCTTCACGGAGACTTTATCTGGCCAGTCTAAGGCTAACCCAGCAGGTCCGTGTTTATAGGCGTCGTTGGTTTCACAACTGTTATACTTGTGATTGATGGTGGTTGACTGCTTCACATACGAAAGTGTAGTTTTACTGCACTGACGGAAATAAGAGTTAAGAGAGTCGGCTTCAGATATAACAGGGACAATGGAAATTGCATTTGTCATTAGAAGAAAGGGCCACTCCCTGGGCTGTCTTCTTGACCTGTCCGCTTCCTGGTGACCGGTGTCACCTAATGGTCAAAGATCTTTTGGATGTCACAAGGTCATAGGTCAAGGTACCCCGGACAGGAATGCAGGAAAAACCAGCATACAGATCTGACACGAGTGTAGGCATTCTGCTTTCTGAAATAGTAATGTCATTTTGAATGAGCAGTTCGCGGTGTCGATTCAAATTTCTTCTCCTCCACCTCATCCTCCTTCTCCAGCCATCCCTCCCCTCTTCCTCATTATTCATCTTCGGGTGGCTGTTCTAGCACAGACACTGCAGATCATGACTGTCCAGTTCTCCTGTTAGCTTACATTTCTTCTTCTGCGTTTGTCCGGAATGATGTTTTAGACGTAACTGTGTTGTGCCTGTTTACAGCAGAGCTGCGATATTTGCACCTTTCGGTCGATACATCCGACTTCTTCGGACATTTGTTGACGGGGATACCTTCCCGGGGCTTACATTTGAATGAAGTTGATATTGCATTTCGTGTTTTATGTTATTCATTTGTTTAAGCTTTCCACAAATCCGTATCTACGCTTGCCTAGTACACCCCCGCACAAAACTTATCCGATCTCTTCTGTTAATTGTGTTCTATACATTTCATGTTGGCCTTATGGTTTCTTTTATGCGTGATCTACCGTAGTAACACTAGCACTTACTAATATAGGGTGCATTTTTAATGACTGTGCAGTGTTTGAAAATATTGCTGTTCCAAGTTTTGTATTCATCCTCTGTGAAGTTCATGCAACATAATAGGTAAATACAAAACTTGGAACGGCGATATTTTCAAACACTGCACAGTCATTAAAAATACACCATGTACTTCACTAGTTGTCTTCTCCTTTGCCCACGATACCATCCTGCCGCCAGCTTTCTTCATGCCGCCATTACACTTTGTCTAGCATGAGCATCCGCACAGAACAACCACAGCTCCGTGGCTAAGGAGTTACGGGCGCAGTTCGTACTCCCACATACTCGAGCTCGAAACACAGCTGTGGGCGATTTAGCAGCAGACCGCCGTACGTTGTTTTTTATGAAATGATATGGGTGACGGTCGTTCAGAATGAAATGGCAAACTACTGAACGTAAAATTGCCCAGGAATCACAAACAGCCCAAAAATTATGGGATTGGTTGCAACGTCCTGTAAAGAATAACCACACGTAACCTGTATTCACCTGCTTCACCGCTTAAACCGTTTACCTCGCATTCTGAAAGGGGTGGGGGAGGGGGAAGGAGGAATTGTCGAGGGCATAAGTTTTTAAATATAACAAGTGATGAAGATGTAATGCTTTTTTTAATACACAAAAACGAGAAGGTATATTTTTTTTCTGGTAACAAAAAAATTTTGTATTGCTTTTGTTTGTAATACACTAAGTGGTGATGGTATTGTTACGGTGACAGTGTCAAGCTGTTTTTTATGGTAAAGATTATTGTTTGTTTGTTTTTTAATTGTAAAGATGCATAGTTGCAGTGCGAAGTGTTAGGCCTTCACATGTGTAAATAATTTTTAAAAAATTATGCCCTCAACAATATCTCTCTCTCTCTCTCTCTCTCTCTCTCTCTCTCTCTCTCTCTCTCTCTCTCTCTCTCTCTCTCTCTCCTCCCTCTCTCCCTCACCCCCCCCCCCTCCCCCAAATACCTTTATCATTTTTGAGTGTCTTTGTTTTAATAAAAACATTAAACCTTTCACACATGGCATAATGAGATGTGTTGGTCGGCCTGGTTCTCTCCTCTCCACCTTCCTTCCCCGACTATTCGCTCCTTCCCAGACTATTCGTTTGGGGCACGCATTGTATGCGGTTGATATTTGTGTGGTTACATTGTCATAAATCAGCATTGAAAACCTTGGCGTAAAATTTCACACACAGAATGAATAATAATAATAATAATAATAATATAATAATAATAATAATAATAATAATAATAATAATAATAATAATAATAATAATAATAATAATAATAATAATAAAACAGTATGGGAACCTCTTGGGGGCGATCTTTATTTGCAGGAAAACCACTGTTAAAAGGGGAAGGCCATACACACAAAAAAAAACAACAACGTATGTACACCATTTTAATCAGGGGATTTAAACCGCAAATAAAAGACAGTAACTACACTGGGATTTTCAAGCAATAACGTGGGATAAGACTATTCGTGACGGCGTACGAGATATTGCTGCACACGACTGGACCGCTCAAGCTGTATCTAGTTCTGAGGATTCCAAAGTGATCGGTGCGGTGCCATCCACTCGGGTGACGGCATGAGAGTTAAAGTTTCTTATCAATCAAGCCATGTATTTATGTGTGTGTATTAGAGGATCTAGCGATATAGCTTGGGGGACATGACCCCCGTGTGGAGGATATTAGTGACACAAATCCAACGCATTTTAAGACTCCCACGAGAAACCAGCCCAAGGGTTGGCTCTCCGTAGGTAGTCAATAGAACAATCCGTAAGATACCTGGAATATGAAGCTTAGTTGCATATCCTGTAAGGACATCGCAATCAAGCCCAGAATTTGTTCGATGTTTGTGATGCACTAGACAAGTCTAGTAAAGTAGCTTGCCATTGCTGTGTGAACGACCGACGCTCATACTATTGGTAAACATCAACACAAGGCCGACTTCTTAAAGATCGTCACCTGCTGATTTCGAATGCGCTGTGCGACACAGTAGTTAGTAGCCAGACAAAAACAAGCCCCGTAGCAAGAAACTGCCGTGATCATGTGCAGTGTTGGGGCCTTCACATTGTGTGAGACTTCTGTGAGCATGTGAAGTGTTGGGACATTCACATTGTGTGGGACTTCTGTGATTATGTGAAGTGTTGGGACATTCACATTGTGTGGGACTTCTGTGATTATGTGAAGTGTTGGGACCTTCACATTGTGTGGGACTTCTGTGAGTATGTGAAGTGTTGGGACATTCACATTGTGTAGGACTTCTGTGAGTATCGACTACTACTCATTGGCACCTTGCCGTCTTGACAGACGATAGTTTGTGCTTTAAAAAGGCATAATAACTTTTAACTATGGCGGTAGCGAGTGTGACTGATAAGGCCAATTTGCGCTGTAAATGTCCGTTCACAGTGGGTGCATGTGAACACGTGGTCATTTCCACCATCATGCACCATCTTACGTCTCAAACGCTTGGTGTGTGACTTTTCTGCAATAATTTTCTCCTTTGACTTTATTCCATTTCTGATATTTGCCCTCCATGCAACACGTTCAGCGGCGACTTGCTCCCAATGTGCATTATCAATGCCTGTATCAATCATGTCCCGCTTACACACATCTTTGTATCGTAGTAGAGGCCGACCCTGAGATCTCTTACCCATCTGTAATTCACCAAAAAAGATATCCTTTGGTATTCTACCATCATCCATCCTCCGACTACTACTACTACTACTACTACTACTACTACTACTACTACTACTACTACTACTACTACTACTACTACTACTAATACTAATACTAATACTATTTCTGCTGCTGCTGCTGTACCTAGCGATGCACAGACTCTCAACGACCTTATTCAAAGCTCTTCTATCCTGTGATGTATCTTTTAGTTCCTTCGACATTTTCTAAGCCCTCTAGGTCTCTCTCTCTCTCTCTCTCTCTCTCTCTCTCTCTCTCTCTCTCTCTCTCTCTCTCTCTCTCTCTCTCTCTCTCTCTCTCTCTCTCACCCTCTTTGCTCTTTTTCTTTCCCTCTCCCCGTTTCTCTCTCTTTCGCATGTGTTTGTGGGTGTGTTCGTTGTAATTCTTCTAGTTGAATGACTTCGTGTGTTTCATTCCACGTTCCTGTGCTAATTGTCCTGAGGGAAGGGCCTCTTTTCATCTTGACCGAGTCATGTCTCTCAGCTTCTGAAGATCTGTTCATGGTTGGTTGGAGTTTAAGGCTAATGTTTTCTAAGAGATGAAGTAGTAGCCGGTCCCATGCCAGTCCTCATTAGTGGACTGCTACGGTAGACATGGTCGACCACAACGTTACTTTTCTATTCCCATTTGCACTGTTAACACTCGGGCGTGTCTACTTGCACAGTTTTGTCTAGGAATTTCTCAGATACTAAAATAAAAAGGTGTAGAGCAGTGGTTCTCAACCGGTGGAGAATTCCCGCTCCCCTCCCCTCCCAAGGGGGAATTTTAGGGTTTCCAGGGGGAAATTAAGATTATTTCAAGATCGCGTTAATACAAGAACCGATTACTTGATATTGTTTTTCCCATCACACTGTACGGTTCTGTACGTCTCACCCTTCTAAAATTCATTTTATAAAATAAGTAGACCCACAAATCACGTTTTATGTGGACGTCTAGACTTGTTTTAGTATGTGCTATTAAATTTAGCTTCCATTATTACGTATACTGTGTAGGGGCAGGGGAGGGATTTTTAGGCAGGAAATACGAAAGAGGGGAATAATGTTCTGAAAATATGGTGAAGGGGGGTACGGGCCAAATTTTTAGGTAGGAAATACGAAAGAGGGGGGGGGGGGAGGACGTTCTGAAAATATGGTGAAGGGAGGCACGGGCCAAAAAAGGTTGAGAACCACTGGTGTAGAGACTCTTCCCCACACAGGTAACTAACTACTTCCCCACACAGGTACCTAACTACTTCCCCACACAGGTACCTAACTACTTCCCCACACAGGTACCTAACTACTTCCCCACACAGGTACCTAACTACTTCCCCACACAGGTACCTAAGTATCATCTACACATGTAATGTGGTATAGAGCTTTCCGTTCCCGCTCCAAGCTCAGAAATCACTGCGATGTGCATGGCCGGCCGGTACTGGAACTTTCCATCTGTGGAGGGACACAGAATGTAGCCGAGTCATGATTCAGCCGAGCAGAGAGGACTGGCGAGGGCTAGCCCTGGTGTGGTGCTGTTTCTGGGGGTTGCCGGCGAAGGTCTTTCATTGTCTCCGACCTGAGTGCCCAGAGGGAGAAGCTCAAGATAAAACCGGAGACAAATGAACATGACGTCACAGACATCAGATTGTGTGGATGCTGCTATTGGCCGGGAGCCCTGTCTTCTAACGTGGGTTTATTGATCACGGCCTGCTGACGGAAGATGAGACTACCACTCATTGAGACATTTCCAGGCACGTCTCACAAAGCCGGCCAGATCGCGATAGAGTTTCTGAAACGGGCAAGGAAAGGAACTGCAGCCAAGTGTCATAACATTACAAGCAGTGTTAACTGGAATATAACCGTCTATATAACTGTATAACTGTCATAATAACAAAAAGTGGGCACTGTATAACTTACATAACATTAGTGATACTATTACTATTAACATGTTAAATGTCTTATGTGGGTGGGGCGTGGGCGCGTAAGTTCTTCTTTTACGCTATTGTTTTTTTAATTCTCTCTCCCCCCCCCCCCCCCCCCGAAGCATAGGCCCTCAAGCAACTCACTAAATATTATCTTTTATATGTCCTTTTTGTCTTCTGAGCTTCTTTCTTATCTTCTGCGTATTTTCCGTGTGCTGTGACGTTAGTAACTTTGCTTTAACTATTGTTTAAATCTGGATTTGTCCCGCTAGTTTGGTTTTACGGTGTTGTGGGTGTTGTGCGTGCTGTGTGGTTTGGCGTGGTCGAAAGGTTTAACCGCATGAGCTGTATCTGGAGCCCGTGGTGGTGGGTTTGTTACACACACAGCGGTTAGTTGCACTGAGATGTTGACTTCTCGTTCAGAAAGCCATGTCAAACGCTATTCTTCTTCTCTCATATTTCCGAGGCAGTTTCTCGCTACTAGTCTGTGATGTGGTAGCACCATCACAATTTGAAGGCCTGAGTGCAGTGGGGAATAGTTGACCAATCTTGCCCTCACTTTGGCAAGCGACGAGCCCAGGCGTCCCATCAGCATGCGACCGAACGACACACTTTTGAGCTTAAAATTGCCTAGTGAATATAGTAAATATTGACGATGTGAGGAAAACGGCCGTGATTGATGCTGAACTCAATCGTCTTAACATTGATATTGCTGGCCTGCAGGAGACTCGCCTCGCTGAGGAAGGGTCACTCAGGGAAAACAACTACACCTTTTTCTGGAAGGGTAAAGGGCAGGCAGAAAAAAGGCAACACGGTGTGGGCTTTGCAGTGAAGAATTAGCTACTGGGAATGATTGAAATTCCAGCAGGAGGAAATGAAAGACTATTATCCCTACGCTTGGCAACCTCTTGTGGATTTGCCACCATTATTACTGCATATGTACCGACACCCACTTCCTCTGATGATGTGAAGGATTCGTTCTATGAGGAGTTAGACTCTGTGATCAAGGCAGTTCCAAAATCTGACTACATTTATATACTCGGTGATTTCAATGCTCGTGTGGGCAAGGACTCGAGTTCATGGCCAGTGTGCCTTGGAAAATACATAATCGGTCGCATGAATGAAACTGGACAAAGGCTGCTGGAGCATTGCACCAGAAATGACCTATGTATTACAGACTCCTTTTTAAAATCAAAATGACAATAGGGGCGCGTGATACTGTCTATAAATGTTGCTTGTTGGGTGACGAAACCAAATCTGTGAGTACATTTGGCTACAGCCGATGGAACAAGGAATCCAGTTCAGCACTAGAGGGGAGAGGATGAAACAGAGGGGCGCATAATGTACTGGCATGAGAATGGAAGTGGAGGTGGTCACTGCGGCTCAGTGATGACTTTATGTGATTCCATTCTATAAGGCAGTTATCATAACTGTCCTCCATTCAGTTCACCACAAGATTCTAGGGCTGACAGAATCAGGAATCCAGTTCGGCGCTAACAGACAGGATCGTGCTGGAGAACAAAGTAGAGGCGAGCTTAAACAACTGGTCACTGAACTATAAATCCCATGCCCTTTGACATCTTCTGCCGGGGCCGGAGCTCACATGGGCATGTCCGGAGTGCTGATACGTCGGCCTTGGGTGACAGTTTCTGACAAGTTGAAGCCAAATGGGTCTCGAACTGTTGGGCTGTGCTGTGTGTTCTGTCATTTAATGTTTACCTCTGTCTGTCTGTCTGTTCTATCAGTTCTGTCTCTCTCTCTCAAATGCTTTCTCGCACTCTCTCTCTCTCTCTCTAAATACTCTCTCGCACTCTCTCTCTCTCTTTTTCTCTCTCTCTCTCAAATACTCTCTCGCACTCTCTCTCTTTCTCTCTCTCTCTCTCTCAAATACTCTCTCGCACTCTCTCTCTTTCTCTCTCTGTCTCTCAAATACTCTCTCGCACTCTCTCTCTCTCTCTCTCTCTCTCTCTCTCTCTCTCTCTCTCTCTCGAGAGAGAGAGAGAGAGAGAGAGAGAGAGAGAGAGAGAGAGAGAGAGAGATCAGGGACCGCCAGCCAGGAGCAAGGATACAGACAGGGTTGAGATCACGAGAGTGTTGTACACCAGCGGTCGGCATTCTAGGCAGGTAATGGAGTAGGATCTATCAATTATAATAAAATGGCCAGTCGTGAAAGGTCACAGCACTGTGACGCGGTCTGTGTCACAATTGTCTGGGGTCGCCGTGTCAGTGAGTGCGGGTTGAGATGACCATCTCTTGTTCTCCGGCACGCCTTGTCTGTAAGACAGCAGATGTGATTTGGGGGGGGGGGGGGGGATTACCTTTCATTTGTGTGTGCTAGTTCTGGCGTCAGTTGTTAGGCCTGACCGGTACACTGTGTGTGTGTGTGTGGGGGGGGGGGGGGGGTGAGTGTATGTCGGGACAGTGTTGTGTATATCTGTAAGAGGGGGAAGGTAGGGTGACTCTGTGTGTGTGGGGGGGGGGGGGACTGGTGGGTTTATCTGTCAGAGGGGGTTAGTGTCTGTGGTAGTTGATTATATCTATAGGGGAGGGTGTGTGTGTGGGGGGGGGGAGACACTGGTACAGACATAACAATGCATGTTCAGGTTTGAACTATCTCTCTTGTAGCGGCACCATGAAGACAGTAGACATCTAGTTGGTCGAGCGTGGAAGTCCGTTTGTTGGCGCAGGTGTCAATGGCGCCCTAGTACCTGGTTCCAATCCAGAGTAACTGTCGTGATGTCCCCAGGGCGGCAGTTAGCGAGAGACATTCACACTTATTGATTGGCATTAATAGTTGTCCTCTATTGTGTTCTCAAATCTCCACTTCTTTCCTCTACTTGTATGAGTGCCCATTAATACACGTACATGCATTTCTCAGGCTATCCCATTGGCCTGAAGGGTTCCCCCAACACTTTATGGTACTTCTACATTTTAACGACCCCTTTTTACACACCACTGGGTTTCACTGGACATATGGTGCGTGACCCATATTGTCATAGACCAATTGGCACCCGCTGGGTGACGTGATATCAGGCCGACACTTGTGTGTTGATTCAAGACTGATGATTATGTGAGGGAACTGACCGCTGAGCCTTATCGGCGTGACAAACAACGATGGTGATGTGTTTGTCCTCTAAAATCCCACTGTTCTCTACTCTATGCGCGTCAATCATGCCCTAAAATATATATTTACAAAGTCTCTTTCCCGCTCTGACCTGGCAGGTCTTCGCCAAGATTTCAAATCCTCGGGACATGTGACTGTTCACAAACTGTTAGCGCCGCTGAAGTCAATGTTAGTCCTCGGTATGACGCAAACACATCTGTACACATTGTTACCACGGCTGTTTCTTTGTTTAAGAAGAGAACAAAGTGGCGAGAGGAGGGACGGGGACAAGAAGACGGTGGAATAGAAACAGTGTGAACTGTGTCCTTTTTGTGGGTTGTAGTAGAGTTTTTGACAGTTTCTTGACGTGCGGCAACAATCGACTGCAGACAACGAGGAGTTAGTCAATGCACGTCAATCTCGTACCGAGCAAACGATCGCTTTAATTCATGGTGCACATTGACTGCTGCTCCTTCGCTTTCATCTGTGAATACATCCGCGTCTGGACTGCTCTCTCAAGCCTTCTCTTGGTGAAACGATCAACTGAACACTTACATGATTCATGCAGAGTGCTTGCTCTTTGCCTGAACTGATGCATAATGCTGTTGGTTTTCTGCTAGGGTAACAAAGATGGGAGGGGCCAATACTGAAGATATATACAGTATACACCTGTTTACAGAACCCTGGTTGAGTTTATCTAATGAATGTGAACTTATTGTATATCTATTGTTTTAATTACTTGTCTTTTTTTTCCATTCCTAGCTTCTATCTTGTTATATATTGTTTTTGTTTGTTGCACTACATGGATTTCTGTGCCTTTCTTCTGTTTCCTTTCTTATGTCTCGTAACTTTTTAATATGTTCGCATTATTTGTTGTATGTTTCTATTACGCTGATTTTATAGGTTTTTATAATAATAAATTTAAAAAAAACCGCACACTTTCGTCTTCTTCTTCCTCCCTCTCTTCGCCTCAACTTGTCTATCTACTCTTGTTATTTCAACATGCATTTTTCACTGGTCTCTCACACGTTATCTTTTAGGATTGCACCCGCAGACCAGATTTCCATTTGACCTCTTTGTTTGCTTGCTTTAGTTATGTCCCTTTCTCCTTCCTGTCTACACACAGTTTTAAAGATGTCTTTCTTTGTACACCGGATCCCATGCCGTTAAATAATACCAGGCAGACAACAAAGTGAGGTGTGTCCTTGATGGAAACACTATTAAATATATATTCCACACTGACCAACTTAACACGCGGTATGAGGTGACCAAAGCCATCCAGGAAAAGTGACCTACTGTTCTCGTTACCTTTGGTAGGGAATATAAAGAGCAGTTTCCCATGGAGAAGGGGCAAATGGCAGTGTGACAACGGACAGACTGTTCTGGGGAGTGGCTCAGTCCATGGGGATAATATCGCACCCTATCGGATTGTAGGACACAGCAAGACATATGTGGCTACTGCACCATGCTTGAAGACGGAGGTAAAGTCGGTGGCTGTAGCTCAGCGGTGCTAACCTGAGACTCCACATACAGGAAACATGCCATTGTGTCCGCTCTGTTTTTGTTCTTCAAAGGTCCGTCACCAGATGGTCATGGCATGAATTGTTGAATATCTCGATTTACCTTCTTTCCGAGACACTGAGCGTGCTTTCATTCTGGCTTGGAAAACACCAACTGATGGGACACTGAAAGTGGTTAACGGACACCGAGAGTGGTTGAAGGACACACAATACTCATTAGGTATGACAGGCTGCTGCAACCTGACATGGGGCGTTGATGAATCAACCGTACAAATACTTCTGTCGATTGACTTGACGTCTTCGTTGACAAAAATAGTCAACAATTTACGATTAAAGCAGGATAAGAAGGATATATACATGAAGACACACAGCAGAACAAGAAACAGTACACACGGTAGCAGGACAAGAAGCAGATATACACGCAGACAAGAGGAAATATCACCATCTTCTTGTGTGGCCGTTAGCATAAGCAAAAGAACAGGCCTTCGATGGAAATTCAAGAAAGCCGAAAGTCGACGACCCGTGCGTAACCTGAGGAAAGAATGTCACACATAAGGAGTCAGGAATACCAGCCTGGAAACACTGACGGAAAACGAATAAAGGAAGAGGTCGAGAGAGTGTTTTTTTTTTTTTGGACCACCTTTCGTTGTGACATGGTGGCAAGGCGTTCGTTGTACTATAGCGAACACTGCCGTGGGTGCTGTGAGCGAGGTTACACGACCGGGTGAAAGAAGCTGGCATCCTCCCGGCTAAGACGAAAGATGCACTGATAATGAAACAATTACACTGCACCAGGTGCATGGCGTCCGGCTACCCGAGTGTAGGGTGGCGATTGAGTCGGCACATGTAACGATGTCAAATTAGGTCAATACTACCAGTTGTGAATACACGCTTTAGAGCTGGTTCACGTGGTACATATTAACAAATAAGAGAAAGACCATTTGGAGTATAGTGGAAAGACGATAAAGAAGCCGAAATATTCGTGAAAAGGAGATCATCTGTCGATCAGAAATATCTCAGAGTGCTTGCTCCACGATGGGGTTTCTTGGTGGAGATCGCGAGATGTGATTATAATCGCCTACGCCAGTTGGCAAGGCATTTGGTAATGGCAATGTCTTTGATGTCATGGCTAGCCTAATATATTCCAGACCTGAACCAACAACTACGGGCCGTTTTTAATAGCACCTTAGATGGTGGATGAAACCAGAGCTAGGTCACGTTAAAAATGTGTTGCATGTCCTGGTCAGGACGTTGCCATAAACCCCTGGGTTGATTTTCTGGGCAATTTTGCGTTCAGTAGCTTGCCATTGCTTTCTGAACAAGATGTCAACGTTTTAAGTTCAGCTTAATGCTGTATATACATATACACCTTTGTCTGCGTGGCCTCATGGCCGCCTGTACATACTAGCTGTCAATCGAGTTCTCTGATAGCTGATTGTTTAACTTTGCGAAGCTTCTCAAGATTATTATTAATACCAAGATTGCAGCATGTTACGAGTCAATCTCTTGTCTCTCCTGCGACCTCAAACTGGGACTATATTTATTTGTTGTTGTCTTGTTTATTGCAGTTGCCTGTATTTATATTTTTGCACCCGTCTGCATTTTACGGTTCGCCTATCTTGAATATTATTGTTGTTTGTATCCCAACACTGCTAAGTTGTCTACTCTTGGCAAATCCTGAATATATAATCTGTTAGTTTTTCTGGTGCACAAAGGGCGGAGCTGACCTACAAAGACGTGCCTGCCCAGACAGATTTAACAGTTCAATGTCAACCGGGCTGTGTGACCCACATTCCCAAGTTTCCAGGCCGCCCAATGATAAATATAGCTCGCGTAACTGAGGGCATTCACAAACACATCGAGAGTAATCTCCCCTTCCCCCGTCTTTATTTGCTGTCACGTCTGTGCGGTGTCAACAATACACAAATCACTACACAAATTTTACCCGTGCCTTCGTCTTGCTCGGACAGGTTAATTTGCTATTGGGAGATAGAAATACTAAAAGAGTGTATGAGTAAACGTTTAGTTACTTTTATGTAAAACTTGGCGCAAAAGATTTACTTTCTACCGGAACATGCATTTCCTGAAACAGCACTGTTAGAATCTTCTTTTTCTTCTTCTTCTTCTTCTTCTTCTTCTTCTTCTTCTTCTTCTTCTTCTTCTTCTTCTTCTTCTTCTTCTTCCTCTTCTTCTTCTTCTTCTTCTTCTTCTTCTTCTTCTTCTTCTTCAATTTCTGCAGCTTCCCCTCTTCTCCCATCTTTTATTCCACCGTCTTCGCCGTATGTGCTTCTACCCCCCCCCCCCCCCCCCCAATCCTCCTAATGTTATTTTCGTTGCCTCCTCATCTTTCATTCTCCACCTCCCTAATCTTTATCACACTCACACTTTAAATCTTCTCTCCCTGTAAAATTTTGCACACACAGTTTCTTTACCCCCCCCCCCCCCCCCCCGCCCCCGCTCTCTCTCTCTCCCTGCTGTCCGTGTCTCCTCTGTCCGTGGTCTCTCTCTCCTCTCCCTCTCCTCACGCTTTAGTCTCCAACTCTAGCCTGCTTCAATCTGTATATTTCTATTCTGCTGGTTATAGAGTGTTCTGTCATTTATTTTCAAATGGAGCACAGACACCCCTCCCCCCGCCCACAAATCACCTCTCCTCCGCTGGACAGTCCACCCGCTCCACTATCTTGTACTTTCTTTCCATGTCTGTCCCATATTACACATCTTGGTGTCTAATTATGGTCTCCGCGTGGTTTAGGTCTGCCATGTTTCTGGTCTGTTGTGCATTCAGTGTTGTTCCTGCAGACGACAACCGTTTATCTTGCCTAGTTTTACCATACTTGTGTAACCTATCTCACCACACTATTTAACATATCTCACTACTTACCATTCTTATGTAACATATTTTACCATTTACAATGGAGTGAAGCAAGGCTGTGTCCTGGCACCAACACTGTTCAGCCTCATGTTTTCAGCTATGCTGACGAATGCCTTCGAAAACAACGACACTGGAATAGACATCAACTACCGCATGGATGGAAAGTTGTTCAATCTCAGAAGGCTGAACGCTAAAACTAAAACTAGCAGCGACACCGTCAGAGAGCTCCTGTTTGCTGATGACTGTGCTCTATATGCCAACTCAGAGACAGACATGCAACACAATGTGTCAGCTTTCTCATATGCATGTGCCAATTTTGGGCTCAATATCAACTTGGAGAAGATTAGTTATGTACCAGCCAGCTCCAGGGATTAATCACACCGCCGTGCTGAATATCAAAGTGAATGGTCATAGACTAAGTGTTGTGGACAAATTCACCTATCTTGGCAGCACTGTGTCCCAAGCTGCCACAATTGATGACGAAGTGAATGCAAAAATCTCCTTTGGCAGACTACAAGAATGTGTGGGACAGAAATGGAATAAGCCTGCAAAGAAACCTTAAAATCTACAAAGCAGTTGTATCATCCACATTGCTATATGCTTGTGAAACCTGGACTGTTTACCAGCGACATGCTAGGAAATTAAACCACTTCCACACAGTCTGCCTTAGGAAGCTATTGAAGATTAAATGGAAAGACAAGATCCCAAACACTGAAGTCCTAGAAAGAGCGTCCATGCCCAGTATCCACACCATATTAATGAAGAATCAGATTCGCTGGGCTGGTCACTGGACTGGTCACTGGACTCGCATGCCAGATCACAGATTTCACTGAATGCTTTTGGAATTCACCACGATGCGTGGGAGACTGCTGTCAAAGACTGAAATTCGTGGTGTACATTATTACACAAATGTGCATTCACTTGTGAAGCAAACATAACTGCAAGAGCTGTTAAAAAAAGGCTGGACAGAAAAACCACTGCAGGAGACCCTCCTCCTGGAACGTCAAGCATTCGTTGCCCACATTATCAAAGGACATTTCGAGCTAAAATAGGCCTTATCAGCCATCTTAGAACCCACGGCTCCATACTTTCAGCCCCACTGGATGAAATGGATGGTCATCATCATTCTTGATAGACAAACACCACCATTTACCACACTAATGTAACATATCTTACCACACTCATGTAACATATCTTACCGTTTACCACACTCATTTAACACATCTTACCACACTCATGTAACATATCTTGCCACTTTTATGTAACATATCCTATCACACCCATGTAACATATATTACCACACTCATGTAGCACATCTTACCATTTACCACACTCAAGTAACATATCTTACCGTTTACCACACTCATGTAACATATCTTACCATTTACCACACTCATGTAACATATCTTAACGTTTACCACTCATTTAACACATCTTACCACACTCATGTAACATATCTTGCCACTTTTATGTAACACATCCTATCACACTCATGTAACATATATTACCACACTCATGTAGCACATCTTACCATTTACCACACTCAAGTAACATATCTTACCACACTCATGTAACATATATTACCACACTCATGTAACATATCTTATTCTTACCGATTATCACACTCGAGTAACATATCTGACCACTTATCACACTCGTGTAACATATCTTACCACTTATCACACTCGTGTAACATATCTTATCACTTACCACACTCATGTAACATATCCTACTAAACTTGACCTAATATATCTCACCACGCTGATGTAAATATCTCACCACACCTGTGTAATATAACCACCAAAACCCGTGTCACCAGTGTGTTGTGTCAAATCTCTGCCCAAGGCTCCACTGCCTTGCCGCACTGTTGTGTGGCACTCTTCTGTTTTTAAGAAGTCATAAACCCGTAAACAAAGCTGGGCACATCCCATTAACACAACGGTGAGCTGGTAGGCCGGAGCCGTCGCGCGATGCCACGCCCTGGTGTGCTAACGGAATCTTCATCGTAATGAGTGTTGATGTATTGGCGTGGCATTCCTTTCATGTAGCCTTGAATCTCATGCCGATTCTTGGTACGGCTGTATTTTAGATGTTAGGTTATATGTACACGGCCAGTCTCACTCACGTATGTGTTACAGCAGTGGTTTTCAAACCGATGGGGAATCCCCCCCCCCCCAGGGGAATTTTAGTTTTCAGGGGGGGGGGGGAGAATTAAGATTATTTCAAGACCACGTTAATACAAGTACCGATTACTTGATATTGTTATCTCCTCTATACTTTACTGTTCTGTGTACTTCTCGCGCTTCTGAAATTCGTTTTATAACGTAAGTAAACCTGTAAATCACGTTTTATGTAGACGTCTAGACTAGTTCTAGTATGTGTTATTAAATTTAGCTTCCATTTTATGTGTACTGTATAGGGGGGGGGGGGGGTTAGAGAGGAAATCGAACGGGGGGGGGGGGTTAGGGAGGAAATCGAACAAAGGGGGGGGGATGACATTCTGAACATATGGTGAAGAGTGCATGGGCCAAAAAGGTTTAGAACCACTGTGCTACAGAGATAGCTTCGATTTGGAAATGTTACACTCACGTCTATGCTACAGAGATAGCTTTGATATGGAAATGTTACACTCAAGCCTATGCTACAGAGATAGCTTTGATATGGAAATGTTACACTCAAGTCTATGCTACAGAGATAGCTTTGATATGGAAATGTTACACTCAAGTCTATGCTACAGAGATAGCTTTGATATGGAAATGTTACACTCAAGTCTATGCTACAGAGATAGCTTTGATATGGAAATGTTACACTCAAGTCTGTGCTACACGGATAGTTTCAATATAGAGGTACCTGTGATATGGAGATTGGACTGTCAGCCCCACTCAAGTCTAGACTACAGAGATAGTTTTGATAATATATGTCTACATGACCAGTCCCTCTCGCGTCTATGTTACATGACCAGTCCCTCTCGCGTCTATGCTACATGACCAGTCCCTCTCGCGTCTATGTTACATGACCAGTCCCTCTCGCGTCTATGCTACATGACCAGTCCGTCTCACGTCTATGCTACATGACCAGTCCCTCTCGCGTCTATGCTACATGACCAGTCCCTCTCGCGTCTATGCTACATGACCAGTTCCTCTCGCGTCTATGCTACATGACCAGTCCGTCTCGCGTCTATGCTACATGACCAGTCCCTCTCGCGTCTATGCTACATGACCAGTTCCTCTCGCGTCTATGCTACATGACCCGTCCCTCTCGCGTCTATGCTACATGACCAGTTCCTCTCGCGTCTATGCTACATGACCCGTCCCTCTCGCGTCTATGCTACATGACCCGTCCCTCTCGCGTCTATGCTACATGACCAGTCCCTCTCGCGTCTATGCTACATGACCCGTCCCCTCTCGCGTCTATGCTACATGACCAGTTCCTCTCGCGTCTATGCTACATGACCCGTCCCTCTCGCGTCTATGTTACATGACCCGTCCCTCTCGCGTCTATGCTACATGACCAGTCCCTCTCGCGTCTATGCTACATGACCCGTCCCTCTCGTGCATGTGCTACATGCCCGATCCCAGTTGGGGACAAATATGCACGCAAACAGTTCTACTCAGGTCCGTACGATATGGAAATGTCTGTACACATTTTCGTCTGTGATACATGGACAGTGTTAGTAGGGATATGTGTATATGCAATCAGGTCCGTACCACCGCCATAGTTTCAATATGGAAATGTCTGTATGCATTTGTCCATCTCACGCCTGTGCTACAGAGATATATTTGGTATGCAAATGTCTATACGAACAGTCCTGCTCGCGCCTGTGCTACAGATCACACTAAACGTCTGTACAAACACGTCCGGTCCTGCTCGCGCCTGTGCTACAGATCACACTAAACCAGGTCTGCGCTCCTGTCCCGAATATGCCATGTATCCAAGCCATCCTTGTGTTTATCTCTCTGCTCTTCCTTGCTCTTGTCCTATCAATTTTGCCAGTTGTCACTAAAGTTTATTTCTCCTAATGATGTGCCTCAACAAATGTTGACTGTCTACATCTAATTTCTGTAATACGTTTAGTTTTCATGTGTTTCTTGTTCAGCAGTCTCATTCAGTGCGCGCATGTTAGTGCGTGTATCGTTTGTCATGTTGCATCAAAGTTGGTTATCATGTTGGTATCATGTGACTAGACGTGTATTGTTTGTTGTGTTATATCAAAGTTGGTTATCATGTTGGATATCGTGCGACTTGACATGTATTGTTTGTCATGTTGTATCAAAGTTGGTCATCCTCGTGTTTCATGCATTGCTATCCCTCTGGCAGGGCCGTGACAGATCCCAGAGATGGTAAACGCGTGGCCCTGAAGAAGATGTCGAATGTCTTCCAGAATGTCGTCTCTGCCATCCGCGTCTATCGGGAGTTGCGCATGCTGTGTCACTTCAGACACGAGAACGTGAGTACCACAATCATCATCACCACATTCACCGTCATACTCACCATCCTCCTCCTCCTTTTTCTCCTTCTGTGCTACTGCTCCTCTTTCATCTTCCTCTTAAGTCCGAGACATGGGTGTTCATGTGGCCAGAACCCTGAGGTAAGGCTGACATTTATTTATACTTGGTCCCAAAAGGGCCCTGATCACACCAGCTTTATGGTGGACCAATACCCCACCCCGGTGACGCAGACCCAGCCAATCAGTCCGCCTGTGTGTTTACCAATCCGCCAACATGTCCTGGGGGGACAGACCCAGCCAATCAGTCCACCTGTTTGTTTACCAAGCCACCAACATGTCCTGGGGGGGGGGGGGGGGGGGGGGGACAGACCCAGCCAATCAGTCCGCCTGTTTGTTTACCACGCCACCAACATGTCCTGGGGAACAGACCCAACGGATGCTCCTTGTCTTTGATTTTTGAAGTGAAGCAGGTCACTCTACACGAAGCATGCCATCGGAAAGACATGTGAACATGTATTCGTGATTCGTGTGATGATTCAGCGCAGCACATAATAACTGGCTGACACAAGCCTAGGTAGGCTCTGTTTTTTTTTTTCCTTCACTGAATTTAGGCACTTTCATTGCCAATACATACATCCCAGTGCCCAGATGAACTATTTCTCGGGTTTGGACTGCGCACAATAAGAATTAAGGAAACCATAGAAGAATAAGCATTGAAAACTATTTTCAAGAACTCCTACAAACCAAGAGACACAGAGAGCAACGATACATTCACACCAACATTTTAAGAACTCCACAACCCGCAGGCACTCAGGGCAACTTTTCAATCGCGCCCTGATATCAAACATACCAAACACCCGAAGAACTATATCGGAAGATTGAATCGGGAGCAAAGAATAGTCCCCAGAACAAATTTTCACACTTGGGCGTAATAACAATTGAGTCAATTCTGAAATGCGGAGGAATAGGTGTCAAGTGGCGGAAGCTAACGTGGCTAGAAAGAATGACTGTACTACTATGGAAATATGTAGGGTAATAACTGATAGAGCGATACGTGCAGGGTAATAACTGATAGAGCGATACGTGCAGGGTAATAACTGACAGATGTAGGGCTTGAGGAGAAGGATGACCAGCCAGTCCTCCGGACATTCAGTCTAGATAATGTGACGGTTCGATCATACCACTGACCCAGTGCGGTGTTCTGCTTCGGAACAAGTTCATGTTGATGACATTACCAGGCCACATATGGGACATTGACGCAGACACCACTGGAGCAATGAATAAGGCCAGGCCACATATGGGACATTGACGCAGCCAACACTGGAGCAATGAATAAGACCAGGCCACATATGGGACAGTGACGCAGCCAACACTGGAGCAATGAATAAGACCAGGCCACATATGGGACAGTGACGGGACAGTGACGCAGCCGACACTGGAGCAATGAATAAGAGCAGGCCACATATGGGACATTGACGCAGACAACACTGGAGCAATGAATAAGGCCAGGCCACATATGGGACATTGACGCAGCCAACACTGGAGCAATGAATAAGACCAGGCCACATATGGGACAGTGACGCAGACACACATGGAGCAATGAATAAGGCCAGGCCACATATGGGACTTTGACGCCAGACAACACTGGAGCAATGAATAAGACCAGGCCACATATGGGACAGTGACGCAGACAACACTGGAGCAATTAATAAGGCCAGGCCACATATGGGACAGTGACGCAGCCAACACTGGAGCAATGAATAAGACCAGGCCACATCATGGGACAGTGACGCAGACAACACTGGAGCAATGAATAAGGCCAGGCCACATATGGGACAGTGACGCAGACAACACTGGAGCAATGAATAAGACCAGGCCACATATGGGACAGTGACGCAGACAACACTGGAGCAATTAATAAGGCCAGGCCACATATGGGACATTGACGCAGACTAACACTGGAGCAATGAATAAGACCAGGCCACATATGGGACATTGACGCAGACAACACTGGAGCAATGAATAAGACCTGGCCACATATGGGACATTGACGCAGACAACACGGGAGCAATGAATAAGGCCAGGCCACATATGGGACATTGACGCAGACAACACTGGAGCAATGAATAAGACCAGGCCACATATGGGACATTGACGCAGACAACACTGGAGCAATTAATAAAGGCCAGGCCACAATATGGGACATTGACGCAGACAACACTGGAGCAATGAATAAGGCCAGGCCACATATGGGACATTGACGCAGACAACACTGGAGCAATGAATAAGACCCTTCTTTTAATTGAACTACAACTTAGTAGGTACCAGTTGGGTTCAGGAGAGGGAAGGCGTGCACTGAGTCCTTGTTTACAGGAAGACTCGCATGGAAGATGTATTGCTACAACAAACAGAATTACAACTTAGTAGGTACCAGTCTCCCTGGACTAGGAGTTAACGTCTTTCTCCGTAATCCCGTATATTCTCGCGAGTAACGTAACCTGTGCGAGAATCAGTAGCGGTTCTCGCCGCGTTGGTAACTTACAGGGTTATGCGATTCCGTCGTTCAGAAAGCAATGGCAAACTACTGAGCGTAATCTTGCCTAGTACATCAACAGCAGCTGAAAAATGCTGATGTTGACTGTAATGTCCTGTAAAGGATATGAAAGAAAAGAAAGATACCAGTTGGGTTCAGGAGAGGGAAGGTGTGTACTGAATCCTTGTTTACAGGAACTTCACGTGGAAGATGTATTGCTACAACAAACAAACAAACAAACAACAACATATTCCATTTCTATACCAAACGTTGCCATCAACCCCAACACCAGGGTGATATTCCAGGCCAGCTTACGTTCAGTCACGTGACACTGTTTTCTAAATGGAAGGTCGAAGTTCAAGACCAGCTGATCAGTATTGTGAGCGATCACATCCTGCCATTAGCGCACCGGAAAATTGATATAACGAAGGGATGTAATCACGTTGATCAGTTTAAAACATGCCGCAGAGTGAGTCGGCCTGCGAAAGTCAACAGCAAATTATGGCCCTTTAACACACCTTGAGGCATGTTGGAGACAATGGTTCTAGTTTCATATTGTGTCCACCAATCGGCAGATACCACGCCGGCCGCCTTTGTTGTCCAAGACATTTCCTGGTACAGCTACTGGATCTAACAGGGGATACAGGTCATCACTGACAATTTACAAAATCTCGTCGCGATGTGAATTCGAACCCTTGACTACCAGACCGCAGGCAAGCGTCTAGCCACTGGAGGCTCCTCCCATGCCACAGAGCGGTAGGAGCAAAGTGTGAAGGACATTATAGAAGTATAGTACACACATGCAACCGCCTGACAGGCCACTAGATAGTGTATGCACCGCGTGAACGCAGCGGCCATGGCCAAACTTTTTGCATCTTGCGGTTATTACATTATCACTGCTTTCTAAAGTATATTACATTATTCATTACAGCTGCCGCTTTTAATTCAGGTAATCTTGTCAAATGGGTAGTGTTTTAACGTGTTTATGGTTCTGGAATTAGCACAGAGAAACACATGTCATGATTTATATACGTTATATGAATACATACCTATAATAAAATGGTATTTATGACAGATTTATCACAATGACATCTGTATAATGGTTTGCGTAGCTGGAAAACAGGAATGTCAAGAGCATATTTTCTGCCGATTTTCTGGTTTTTCTGCGGGTGGGGGATTTGAAATGAACAAACTGATAGATTTAAATATTGAGCACAACCCACTACTGGCAACGCTGATCGTACTCTGGTATGAACCTAAGGCCTATACACGTCAATGTGGAAGCACTAGACTCGAGTTTCGCTCTCGTTTGAGCTCGTCAGTAGTGCATATCCTTGACCGGATCCGGATCACCCCGGATCACTAGCGTGTGAAGCGGGTGTGTAACCACGTGGCACACGCTGGACAAGGCCAAATTATCATAACAGAATATCACAACGTCACCCATCGTACGCTGTAGCTCAAGATTTGCCCGATCGCCGCGATTGACATCCTCAATCGATGTGGACCCGAACGATCAGGTCTTCTCACTGGCAAGGCACACCAGGCCGCCTAAATTCCAGCGAGCAATAATCAAATTGATTTATTTGGTTGTTTCAGGATTTGAGATTTAAATATTGAGCACAACCCACTACTGGCAACGCTGATCCCGCTTCGCGGCGATCGGGAAAATCTTGAGCTACAGCCTACAATGGGTGACGATGTGATATTCTGTTAAGGTAATTTGGCCGTGTCCAGCGTGTGCCGCGTGGTTACATACCCGCTTCACACGCTAGTGATCCGGGGATTTGTTTCCGGATCCGGTCAAGGCTATGCACTACTGACGAGCTCAAACAAGAGCTAAACTCGAGTCTAGTGCTTCCACATTGACGTGGATAGGCCGTAGGTTCCTACCAGAGTACGATCAACGTTGCTAGTAAGATGATGCATGATGGTAGAAATGACCATGTATTCACATGCATTCGCTGTGGATGAACATTTACTGCACGAATTGGCATTATCAGTCACCGCCATGGGCTGTTGATATTATGCCTTTTTGAAGCACAGTGTAACAAACTATCGCCTGTCAAGACTCTCTCTCTCTCTCTCTCTCTCTCTCTCTCTCTCTCTCTCTCTCTCTCTCTCTCTCTCTCTCTCTCTCTCGCTCTTATATCAACCCTCATCTCTTTTCTCTCACCCTCCTCTATTTCTCTCCCTTCTCCTCTCTTTTCTCTCACCCCCATCTCTCTCTTCTCCCCCCTCCCATCGCCCTGTGGCACCAACATACATGTGTATGTCTCTGCCGCTGTATATGCTCCACGCAAATGTCACGCCATTAACCCGGCCGGCCCCGCCCTTTCGCCGTCTGCCGCTGGTGTAGACGTCTGCCTGCTCTCTCCACATACAGTTTACATCTTCTTCATCCGTGTTTATCTATCCATCCACTTGCAGCATTTGTTCTAGTGCCTGTCGGCAATGTGACTTCTGCCTTTATGTTGATTGTGTTGTTGTTATGATTAATTTCATCATTATTATTATTTGCATTTCATCAGCATTATATGCACAGGACATAATTAACGCATTAAAACCAATACAGTGAACGCGTTTCACAGTAGCCCGACAGACCGAGTC
This sequence comes from Cepaea hortensis, assembly GCA_963921405.1. Lineage (NCBI taxonomy): Eukaryota > Metazoa > Mollusca > Gastropoda > Stylommatophora > Helicidae > Cepaea > Cepaea hortensis. The sequence goes on along the minus strand of OY992890.1, from coordinate 63,745,473 downwards.
GGGGGTTGGACATTAGAAGCTGACCGCCGTGCCTTGATTTCGATGGCATGGTCTCCGGTAGTTCAGACAGCAATGGCAATCTACTGAACGTAATTATTGCCCAGTAAATTACAAACAGCCAACAAATGTTGGGTTTGATTGCGACGTCCTGTAACGGGCATACAACTAACTTTAACCTAGAGACCCCAGCCCAGTGCACAAATGGACCTGGTTTACATGACAGGCATGTGTCGCTGCTGGTTCGGCGCATATGGGATCGGGCGGCGCATATGGGATCGGGCGGCGCATATGGGATCGGGCGGCGCATATGGGGTCGGGGCGGGTCCTAATGTTTAACATTGACCCATGCTTCCATGTCGACTCAGCCTAGAATGGGTGAGAATGGCTGGGGTGAGACTGAGCACCTCGCACACTGAATGTGAGCTGGTGTATATAATATGGGGGATAGCGCCATGTGTGATACTGACCACCTCACAAGCCCAATGTGGGCTGGTGTTTACAATATCGGAGATAGCGCCATGTGTGATACTGACCACCTCACAAGCCCAATGTGGGCTGGTGTTTATAATATGGGGGAAAGCGCCATGTGTGATACTGACCACCTCACACGCCCAATGTGGGCTGGTGTTTACAGTATGGGGGTTAGAGCCATGTGTCACATGCGCCTTAAGACTTGTAAAAAGGTCTTCACATACTGACATGCATACTGACGTACATACTGACATACATACTGACGTACATACTTACACACTGACTGCCACGGCAGACCAGTCGCTAGTACAGGGTCACCATGTCTCATCCACAGGTTCTATCAGCGTTGGATATACTGCAGCCAGGACCCATGGATTTCCTGCACGAAATGTATCCTTGCCTTGTAGTCAGGGGTTGTGAATACACAGCTCTGTCAGTGTGTATGCTCTGTGATTGCCACATTGGGAGGGGGGAGGTGAAAGGGGGGGGGTGAAGGGGGGAGTGGGGTGCTCTTAACGAAGGTACAAGATTTGTGGTGATCAACTTTGGCGCTAAACCTCATCTTCGTTGTAAGTCAGCAGAATCATCACATTCTAGACAATTCGAATTTAAAAAAAAAAAAGTCCTCGTCGGGAACTAATCCCTGGCTGCGTATTAAAACCAAAAATCCTGACTAAATATTGTTAACAAAATCCCTTCATTTGTGTTAAGAGTTAAAATTCCTTGTTCGACTGACGACGGGAAGATCTCTGCTGAACGTAATCAACTCAGAGTCAGTGGGTTATGGAACACAGGATAAGAATCACTGCTCGGCAAACTACATGCTGAACACACACCCATGAAATGAGTCCAGGAACCCAAGATTAAGAATCCCTGGTGGACAGATTTTCAGCAAACGGTGTGCCGAACTTAATCCACTCAAGCCAAACTGGCAAAGTTGGACGTCTGCTGAGTGCCACTGGGGGGTTTGTGTGGATACGTGACCGTTGAAAATAAATCTAAAGCCGTGAGTTTCTTCCCGCGGATCACGTGGGGCCGCATTCTTTCCCCATGACGTGTCGACCTCGGTCAGTAGGTAGGGAAGAGGGAGAGAGAGAAGAGCGGAAGGGGAGGGGGTGGAAGGGTCCACAGATAGCCCTAATCAATTTTTCCGCGTAATCCCATAATTTTATATTATCAAGCCCTCTCTCTCTCTCTTTCTCTCTCTCTCTCTCTCTCTCTCTCTCTCTCTCTCTCTCTCTCTCTCTCTCTCTCTCGCTCTCTCTCTCTCTCTCTCTCTCTCTCGCTCTCTCTCTCTCTCTCTCTCTCTCACATATTCTTATATCCCAGGCTGTGAAGCGTTGCTGATCATGTCTGTCCACAGCCTTCTGTTTCTCGCGTTTCCAGTCATTTCTGAATGCCGACGTTCCTCCATGCCAGCCATGACACACACACACCCATACATACACCCCTCCCTCCCCCACACACCCCCTCCCCTCCCCCCACACACACACACACACACGCACGCATGCAAACCTAAAGGGGCGGGAAGCTAGGGCAGGGGCGGCTAATAAATAGATTGGCATATATATTTAGATCGATGGGCGGATTTATTCTAGTGGGATAGATAAACGAACGAATGACCACACGGAAGTTTATTATCACAATGTTGAGAAGTGTGCACGCAATCTCTCTTATATCTTTTGTATTTGATATCTCTCATTTTATATTTGATCTCTCTCATCTTTTGTATGTGATCTCCCTCATCTTTTGTATTTGATCTCTCTCATCTTTTGTATTTTATCTTTCACATCTGTTGTATTTGATCTCTCATTTTCGTGTGTTTGATCTCTCTTATATGTTGTATTTGATATCTACGTCCACGTTCTGATATATGATATATATCTAATCAACCTGACCGTCCACGTCTGATATATCTAATCAATTTGACCGTCTACGTCTGATATATCTAGTTAAATTGACCGCCTACGTCTGATATATCTAATCAACTTGACCGTCCAGTTTGATGTATCTAATCAACTTGACCGTCCAGGTCTGATATATCTAATCAAATTGACCGTCCAGTCTGATATATCTAATCAACTTGACCGTCCACTTCTGATATATGTAATCAAATTGACCGTCTACGTCTGATATATCTAATCAACCTGACCGTCCACGTCTGATATATATAATCAAATTGACCGCCCACGTCTGATATATCTAATCAACTTGACCTTCCACGTCTGATATATCTAATTAACTTATATATCTAATCAACTTGACCGTCCACGTCTGATATATCTAATTAACTTGACCGTCCACGTCTGATATATCTAATCAACTTATATATCTAATCAACTTGACCGTCCACTTCTGATGTATGATATATATGTAATCATCTTGACCATCCACGTCTGATATATGATATATCTAATCAACTTGACCATCCACGTCTGATATATGATATATATCTAATCAACTTGACCGCCCATGTCTGATATATGATATATATCTAATCAACTTGACCGTCCACTTCTGATGTATGATATATATGTAATCATCTTGACCATCTGACCGTCTGATATATGATATATCTAATCAACTTGACGATCCACGTCTGATGTATGATATATATTTAATCATCTTGACCATCCACGTCTGATATATGATATATCTAATCAATTTTACCATCCACGTCTGATATATGATATATATCTAATCAACTTGACCATCCACGTCTGATATATGATATATATCTAATCAACTTGACCATCCACGTCTGATATATGATATATATCTAATCAACTTGACCGTCCACTTCTGATGTATGATATATATGTAATCATCTTGACCATCCACGTCTGATATATGATATATTTAATCAACTTGACCATCCACGTCTGATATATGATATATATCTAATCAACTTGACCGTCCACGTCTGATATATGATATATATCTAATCAATTTGACCGTTCACGTCTGATATATGATATATATCTAACCAACTTGACCGTCCACGTCTCAATCTATCTAATCAACTCGCAGTTGTCATTTGTCCCTGTGAAGAACTGTCGCATTCGATGAGTGTGTGTGTAGTGGGGGTGGGGGTGTTCACCCATGGCATTCTTCACATGTTCTCAGAAACCGCATGTCCACTGCCGTTAAATGTTTCTTAACTCGTCTGCTGATATTCAATGCTTCGCCAGCATACAACAGTATAGATTCTATGTAGCACATTAACACGCCTTGGCTAACTACTAATGATTTAATACATATATGAAAGATGAGGTGGCTTAGAGGTTGTGTCTGCCTTTAACTCGAACAGACCTGGTTCCATTCACAGCGTGAACTGTATGGATGTGTAGAGAATAAGAAAAGGACGTGTAAACCCCCGCCCCCCTCCCCACCTCTTTCTGATCCTGGGGTAGTGGACAGGACGTCCAGCTCTCTCGGACACTGGTCAAGCAGTTAGAGATGATACATCGATAGAGAGATGGGAGTGGTAGATAAACTGATTGATAGACAGGTGGGAGAGACATAGAGTGGTAGGTGAATATATTGATAGCTCAGGATGGGAGGGCCCGTATTGAGTTAGTTGAGGGTCTGTAACTCAATGAAGGAGGGGGGGGGAGAGAAGAAGAAGGGCCATAGCCCCTCAACTAACTCACTTCAAGTGGCCCTGTCCTTAGCTGTCACACGCAGCTCCATCCTCTCCCTATCATTCATGTGTATCTCATGCAGCTCCATCCTCCCCCTATCATTCATGTGTATCTCATGCAGCTCCATCCTCTCCCTATCATTCATGTGTATCTCATGCAGCTCCTTCCCCCCTTATCATTCATGTGTATTTCATATCTCTTCTATTTTCCTTGATTTGGGGATGCACATTACAAGTACCACAGAAGTCGGAGTGGGTTCGTCTGATGGCGAGTTACACGGGTAATAGGGTGAGCTAATCCATACGCAAACATCAGCTGAGTGCTCTAGAAGCAGTGGCACGTGCGTGGACTATGCTGAAGTTCAAAGCGAGCTAACGAAAACAAAACTCTGTTGTAGAAGAGCTCCCTTACCCTACGGTTGGTCTGTGTATTCCTTTCTTGTCCGTAGTAATCTCGTGTAGGCTTGTTGATGATTGATTGCATGTTGCAGCAGAAGTGTTTCTCCGGAGTACTGCGGTTCCACTATTGCCAGTGTTAACCATCACCCGTTCCGCTTAACTGCTACGTTTTCCTATTTTGTCTTCGTTTTCTGTCAAGTCTGTGTCGATTTTTACAGCCCCTTGTTTTTATTGTTTATACGTCTACCGTTTGATTTTCTGTTATACACGTTTTCATGTGTTTTTCATGTAGTTGTATCGGCGTGTGTATTTTGTGTGCGATGACGAAGGTTTTGCCGATATGTCCATTTTGTTGTTTGTCATCGAGTTCTGGTAAAGCTTACCGTCTACTTATGGTCTTTTGGTGATTTATTCTATGGAGTGGGGAAGCCAGCCTCACACCCAACCTTCCCTGGTCACTCTCTTGGGACATGTTTGACAGGTTAAAGTGTGTTACTATTCTTTGTTTTATTGAAGGGGTCCGGTATCACACAAGCGGAAACTTCCTTGGTCGGTTCTTACGGCATGTGTGGTAGGTTACAATGTTACTATACTTCACCTTAGGGACATGAACAAATAATTGTCATATATCGTGACACTCACAAGGCAGGCGGAGAATTGAAACAGGCCATGGCTGGAAGAACTATGGGGATATTTGTATGAAACACCAGTATGATTTCCCAGGTACAGTTAAGGCAATATTTCAGAGGAAGGATCGATGATAACAGCTGTTGCAACCTTGTGTTCCGACGGGAAAGCAAAGAATACATGAAAGAACCCGGCAGTTAATCATAGCGGAGAAGCAGCTGTCTGCGCCAGCTGTCGTTCTTTATGCAAGCCACGGCATTAGTTAGTTCTTTATTCTTTGACACATTTTGTGTGGGGGGAAAATTAGATGCCAAATCGATGTCTTCCTATTTTCCTCCAGGCACCGCTACGACCCTTGAACGCGAATGCTAAATCAGCTCGACAAACAGCACCTCCTCCTCCACGGTTGATTGTTTCACTCTAGCGTGACCTGGCGAAGAATGCCAACAGAATTCACTGACCCAATGCTAAACAAAAAGTAGACGTGGACCAAACATGGCACACAAACAAATGAACAAGTATTATCATGTACATTTTCGCTCATTCAGCATTGAAATTGCGGAAGATGCCACAAAACAAAAGAAATAACACGTTGACCCTAGTATTTCTATATATCACCCTTCTGCCCAAATGGGAGGTCAGATTTGGCGATATATTCTCATTCGGAACTGAATGAGTGAAGTCACGTCCTTGTCGTTGACCAGTGCCCCCGCTCTGGGTCACAAGGATCCCTGTGTCCCATTGGAGCCTGTGTCACAAGGATGGCAGTGTCCCATTGGAGCCTGTGTCACAAGTATGGCAGTGTCCCATTTAACCCCGTGTCACAAGAATGGCAGTTTCCCATTGGAGCCTGTGTCACAAGTATGGCAATGTCCCATTTAACCCTGTGTCACAAGGATCCCGGTATCCCATTGGAGCCTGTGTCACAAGGATCCCAGTATCCCATTGGAGCCTGTGTCATAAGGATGGCAGTATCCCACTGGAGCCTGTGGACAACGACCTGCCTACAATCCCGTGAAGGAACCACCACCGCCCGTGGCATCTATCTTTGTTTGGTTCTACCTTTTGTTTGGTTCTATCATTTGTCTGTTTCTATCATTTGTCTGGTGCTACCTTTTGTCTGGTTCCATCGCTTGTCTGGTTCTATCCCTTGTCAGGTTCTATCATGTGTCTGGTTCTATCGTTTGACTGGTTCTATCATTTGACTGGTTCTATCGTTTGTCAGGTTATCATTTATCTAGTGCTATCATTTATCTAGTGCTGTCATTGATCTGTTGCGATCTTGAAGTCATCTTGTGATGTGAGGGAAACACGCAGGAGAAAATGTGAAATGTCGCTAGCATAAATTAATGACAATCACCATATCGTTTTATGTGTTATCGTTTTAATTAAAGTTTCCGCGAGACTAACAAGGCGTGGGACAGCTAACCAGGGGTGGAGACAACCAACTAGGGGTGGAGACAACCAACTAAGGGTGGAGACAGCTTGTCAGTTACATAGTCAAGACTAGACAAAGCAACAGTTTCCAGCCTTTTGACCCCTTTCCCTAGTGCGTGCGTGTGTGTGTGTGTGATGTGTTGTGTTACAAATTTAAATGAAGACTCACTACTCCTTCTCCGTTTTATCTGATCTCCTGCGCACAGTGCCATCTTTCACAGCCTCCCTTCACATCTTGCAAACCTGAACTTTCTACTCCCTGTCTCTTTGTTTGACCACACTTCTTTCTTCTTTCTTCTCCTCTTCTGACCTTGTTTAACCTTGCTCCAATTTCCCAGTGCTAAGACTTGGCGTTCGTCTCTCGCCTCTTGTTTTGTCAGTACTCTCGTTCAATCTCTCTCTCTCTCGCTCTCTCTCTTCTCTCTCTCTCTCTCTCTCTCTCTCTCGCTCTCTCTCTCTCTCTCTCTCTCGCTCTCTCTCTCTCTCGCTCTCTCTCTCTCTCTCTCTCTCTCTCTCTCTCTCTCTCTCTCTCTCTCTCTCTCTCTCGTTTCACTCTTCTGCCCGCATAATCTCTGTATTTTCGCCCTACCTCTTTGTCTTTTCGCACTCCCTGTCTCTCTTCTCGCTATATCTGTGTCGTTTTGACACAAAATACAGTTCGTTCGTTCGTTCTCTGTCTTTGAGTCTTTTCCTCTTCACCACCCCCCCCCTCTCTCTCTCTCTCATCATCATCATCATCATCATCTAGCAGCCGTCTTGTCTGTATATACTTTAAAACAAAGGACAGCCGTGTTATGTACCTGCTAACGTTGCGAACTATTCGCAGCCTCACATATACTGGATCACAGCTGCTTGAGATGATGACTCGTTCAGTTCATGGTTGCATTTTCCTTCCTTAGTCGGACACCCACTCAAGCACATCCTGTTAGTTTCGGTTAGTTGGTCCAGCTAGCGACCCTGCTTGCAACCCCCGACCCCAGGTCGCATAAACACGAACGACTACACGCGATCAAGACTTTACATAAATAAAGACAAGTGTATATTGACTGGCGCTCATAGAAGTATGTATTTGTTTATGAACTCAAAAGCTCCCTAATTTATATTTCTGGCTAATAATGGCTGCAGCTTCACCGTGTTACGTCACATTTGCTCACAATCACAGCATTACGCCTACCTCACACTCACAGCGTTACGTCTACCTCACACTCACAGCGTTACGTCTACCTCACACTCCCATGCATTTATTTCCTCATACACAGCCATGCATTTATTTCCTCATACACAGCCATGCATTTATTTCCTCACACACAGCCGTGTATTTATTTCCTCACACACAGCCATGAATGTGTTTCCTCACACACACAGTCTTGTATTGATTCCCTCACACTCCACCATCCTTTTTACACACCGCGAAACGTATTGGATATACTGTCCTAGCTCCATATTCTGTAGACAGTCGGGCACTAGATGGCTGATGTCAGTATCATTCTATAGACAGTCGGGCACTAGATGGCTGATGTCAGTATCATTCTATAGACAGTCGGGCACTAGATGGCTGATGTCAGTATCATTCTATAGACAGTCGGGCACTAGATGGCTGATGTCAGTATCATTCTATAGACAGTCCGGCACTAGACGGCTGATGTCAGTATCATTCTATAGACAGTCGGCACTAGATGGCTGATGTCAGTATCATTCTATAGACAGTCGGGCACTAGATGGCTGATGTCAGTATCATTCTATAGACAGTCGGGCACTAGATGGCTGATGTCAGTATCATTCTATAGACAGTCGGCACTAGATGGCTGATGTCAGTATCATTCTATAGACAGTCGGGCACTAGATGGCTGATGTCAGTATCATTCTATAGACAGTCGGCACTAGATGGCTGATGTCAGTATCATTCTATAGACAGTCGGGCACTAGATGGCTGATGTCAGTATCATTCTATAGACAGTCGGGCACTAGATGGCTGATGTCAGTATCATTCTATAGACAGTCGGGCACTAGATGGCTGATGTCAGTATCATTCTATAGACAGTCGGGCACTAGATGGCTGATGTCAGTATCATTCTATAGACAGTCGGGCACTAGATGGCTGATGTCAGTATCATTCTATAGACAGTCGGGCACTAGATGGCTGATGTCAGTATCATTCTATAGACAGTCGGCACTAGATGGCTGATGTCAGTATCATTCTATAGACAGTCGGGCACTAGATGGCTGATGTCAGTATCATTCTATAGACAGTCGGGCACTAGATGGCTGATGTCAGTATCATTCTATAGACAGTCGGGCACTAGATGGCTGATGTCAGTATCATTCTATAGACAGTCGGGCACTAGATGGCTGATGTCAGTATCATTCTATAGACAGTCGGGCACTAGATGGCTGATGTCAGTATCATTCTATAGACAGTCGGGCACTAGATGGCTGATGTCAGTATCATTCTATAGACAGTCGGGCACTAGATGGCTGATGTCAGTATCATTCTATAGACAGTCGGGCACTAGATGGCTGATGTCAGTATCATTCTATAGACAGTCCGGCACTAGATGGCTGATGTCAGTATCATTCTATAGACAGTCGGCACTAGATGGCTGATGTCAGTATCATTCTATAGACAGTCGGGCACTAGATGGCTGATGTCAGTATCATTCTATAGACAGTCGGGCACTAGATGGCTGATGTCAGTATCATTCTATAGACAGTCGGGCACTAGATGGCTGATGTCAGTATCATTCTATAGACAGTCGGGCACTAGATGGCTGATGTCAGTATCATTCTATAGACAGTCGGGCACTAGATGGCTGATGTCAGTATCATTCTATAGACAGTCGGGCACTAGATGGCTGATGTCAGTATCATTCTATAGACAGTCGGCACTAGATGGCTGATGTCAGTATCATTCTATAGACAGTCGGGCACTAGATGGCTGATGTCAGTATCATTCTATAGACAGTCGGGCACTAGATGGCTGATGTCAGTATCATTCTATAGACAGTCGGGCACTAGATGGCTGATGTCAGTATCATTCTATAGACAGTCGGGCACTAGATGGCTGATGTCAGTATCATTCTATAGACAGTCCGGCACTAGACGGCTGATGTCAGTATCATTCTATAGACAGTCGGCACTAGATGGCTGATGTCAGTATCATTCTATAGACAGTCGGCACTAGACGGCTGATGTCAGTATCATTCTATAGACACTGCGGCACTAGATGGCTGATGTAAATATCATTCTATAGACAGTCCGGCACTAGATGGCTGATGTCAGTATCATTCTATAGACAGTCCGGCACAATATGGCTGATGTCTGTATCATTATACACACAGTCGGGCACTAGATGGCTGATGTCAGTATCATTCTTCACACAGTCGGGCACTAGATGGCTGATGTCAGTATCATTCCATAGACAGCCCGTCACTAGATGGCTGATGTCAGTATCATTCTATAGACAGTCCGGCACTAGATGGCTGATGTCAGTATCATTCTATAGACAGTCCGTCACTAGATGGCTGATGTCAATATTATTCTATAGACAGTCCGTCACTAGATGGCTGATGTCTTTATCATTCTATAGACAGTCCGGCACAATATGGCTGATGTCAGTATCATTCTATAGACAGTCCGGCGCTAGATGGCTGATGTCAGTATCATTCTATAGACAGTCCGGCGCTAGATGGCTGATGTCAGTATCATTCTATAGACAGTCCGGCGCTAGATGGCTGATGTCAGTATCATTCTATAGACAGTCCGGCACTAGATGGCTGATGTCAGTATCATTCTAGCCGTCTTTGCCTGCGAAACATTTCCTGGTGCCAATTTTAAGCTGAGTAGACCTGGAGCCCTGGTTTATTTTAAATATAAAATGCCCACCTGGATGGGGCTTGGAACACGACCATCGGCCCAGCAGACGGACGCACTAGCCATATCACTACCACCAAAACCTGCTCAAGACGACTACCACATTATGGACAAACAAGAACTAATCATTATCCTGTTCCTCACGACAGTACACAATAGATTACGCATCCACATGTACACAGAATTCAAGATTGGTGAATCAGCCATGTGCACATGTGGATTGGCGTCGCAAACAGCAGAGCATATACTCCAAGGTTGCCCAAAATACGGCATATCTAGGCAAACATTCTGGCCTAGAGAGACAACAGTGGAAGATAAACTCTATGAACTTTAAAAAGAAAATGCACTAAAGACAGTTACATTCATACAAGAGACAACATTGCGGCTATAGACAAATTTCAAGCGAACGAAAGAAGAAGCTACCATCGCTCCTGCTCCCTTCGGTGTCTATTCTTCTGTGATATGCTTTTATATAGACAGCGGATTATCTACAGGACGTTGTATTTTAGACTTGTGGGCCATTCGTCCATGAACAGGTCCGCTTTTGGCAGTTGTATATGCGGGTTTCTCCTTTCACGCCTGGCTGGATTAGTTGGTTTTCCCGTTCCGCTTCATAAACCAAACAGTTCAGCGCAACTGGCCTCACTTGGGCGACTGTAAAAGACACGGATGAGCGCTTGGCCAGGTTTACAGCGATGAGCAAGCTGTGATTATGTAAATTCGCGCAATATTCATTTACCATGCTGGGTTGGAGACGTGGTATCGGATAAGACATAGTAACTAATATGGCTTTCTATATAGTATAAGGCTGGAATCGACTAATATATAATTCGATATATTTGAGGAATCGATTATTGTTCGAATCCATCCATCCATCATGTGCCTTGCCGGTAAGCGTGGGCGGTCATGTTCTGCCATCTCACTCGATCACCAGAGTCGTGGATCAACATTGTTGGAATACAGTATAGGAAATGTGGATTTCTTATTGAATGTGTGGTTGCTGCTCAGCAAATGTTCCGAGATGGCCGAATTCAACGTTTTATGACATGTCGACTGCACAGGGATTCCATAAGAATGATTAACTTACTTTTCCACCCACACTAGTATATGTTCGGCTACTCGATTCGCTAATTGTCTTTCCGTTCTACCAATGTAAGTCGCTTGGCGCTAACGCTAAAATTTATAAAGGCAAGGAGTTACGGGCGCAGTTCGTAATCCCGTATACCCGCGTTCGAAACACGGCTGTGACCGATGTGGTAGAAGATCGTCTTGCGTTGGTTTTTTACGAAATAGTATGGGTGCGGGTCGTTCAGAAAGCAAAGGCAAACTACTGAACGTAAACGTACCAAGAGATCACAACAGCAAAAATGTTTTTAAAAAGTCGCTTAACAGTCGACAGGGTCGATTTCATTGCACCGGGTTTCATCCCATATGGCTCGGTCTCTTTCCGCAGCGCAGAAAGCGTCGCACAAAGCGCGAATTCCGTAGCTCTAGCGACGACCGAAAAGTTTCACTCGTGAACCGAAGAACGCGGCCCGGAATCGAACCCAGAACCCCAAAAAATGCTGGTGTTGACTACAACGTCCTGTAAAGAATATGCAACTAACTTTATCCCTTTATCTAGTTTGATTTGATTTGGTGTACAGAGACGATGGTTCTTTCACAAATGTAGTTGGTATCGAGGTGGCTTTATATCTGATAACTGGGTCAGCACAAGAATGTACGGTAAACAGAAGGACTCCCTGTCAAGTGTTACATCATATTTCATCCAAAGTATCAAGGTCAGCGACGATGCACGTCATATTTCATCTACAGTATCATTCATTTTTTACACATAACATGACATATAACTCTGCAGTATGCACTTGACGAGATGCAGCGGAATATGCCCGGCAAGAAATGATGCAACATTTGATTGATGACTTCTGTGTTTGTGTCTAGATAATTTCTCTTTCTCATGTTAACTCATGCCCAGTGTGTCAGCAATGACTTGTGTCCATCTTCGTGCTAGATGGCCTCTCCCTCTCTTCCACGAACGATACCTTCTAATATTGTTCGTTTTAAGCCAGTGTGATGTTTAATACTTATATCTTAACTTAAGATGTCGGTTCCTAAATCAATCAATCAATCAATCAATCAATCTTAACTTAAGATAATGCATACAGATAACATTACCATGGAGAAAGAAATATATGATAGTGAGGAAAGATTGGAGGTGGTAGAAAATTTCGAGTATCTTGGGTCATTGATTTCCAACAATGGTGACACAATGAAATAAATTTAACGACGACTATCAATTGCTCTTCAAAGACTAAAACAACTGAATAAATTATGGAGTGGGACAGATAGAACTACACAACTTAAATTTTAAAGAGCATGCATCTTTCCCATTGCAACATACGCCTGTGAGACCTGGACACTTACTAAACAAGCTGAACAGCGCATAAATGCCTTTAGACGAGTTCTAAGAATATCTTGGATAAGGAAAAGAACAAATGCATCCATACTTCAAGAGCTGAATATTGAAGAAGATTGGCTATTAAAGGCGATAAAACAAAGAAAATTGATATATTTTGATCACTTGAAACGTCACAAAAGTTTGGAGAGAACCATCATGGAGGGGTATATGCCTGGGAAGAGAGGAAATGGAAGGGCAAAGGGCGGATGATCTCCAGATGGGTGTATCGGACACGGGACATCTTGCTTATGATCGAGAAGTTTTCCGGAAGGTTGTTATGGGAGCGAGGTTCTGCAAAGGACTGAATGAATGAATGACGTTTAATACAGTTAAAGTATTGCAGATTCCGAGACATGCTATTTAGAGTGAGGTGATAGGTTCGTTCTTGACTTCCATTTTATAAAGTAAAACCCTACACTCGTTGAAGGCTTCCATTTATGGAGTAAAGAAATAGACTCGTTTATGACTACCATTTATAGAGTGAAATTGTACACTAGTTCATGACTTATATTTCCATACAAACGTTCATGACTTCCGTTTATAGTCGGTTAAACTGTTAGTTCTGACTGTCTCACTCCGCTTCTACCTTAGGGCGTTGAGGAAACAACCACCTTGTGGTTTGTAGACATTGGCTGGGCCAGGGAGCTTCACCCACAATCTAATCATGGCGCCTGATGAAGATGCTATAACTTTCACCGAAACGTCGTAACAACATTATCTTATCGCATTATGACGTAACAGAATTTCTAGCATGTATCCATGATGTTGCCAACTTGTGTGGTCTTTCTCGGCGTCATTGGATGTTCCGTGGAAACATACAACTTCATGGGTGGAGGTGAAGCTGAGAGGGGGAGGGTAGTCACGGAAGGAGGCTTATAAGGATATCAAGGTGTGGCGGGTGGATCGATGTCATATTGATAACTTGTCATTTCTAGTACAACCACGTTGTCTGGAATAGACCCCGGGCATACGGCTGGCTTGCCGTGACCCGTATACACTGAGAAGTAGAGCAACAGGAGTAGCCTGTCGGCGGTCTTTGTTTCAACCTTCTTTGTTGGTTCACGGCTCTCATTACCCTGGCTGGGCTGTAGATCAGCTACTGTCCTGTTGTTGGTTCATGGCTCTCTTTACCCTGGCTGGGCTGTAGATCAGCTACTGTCATGTTGTTAGTTCACGGCTCTCTTTACCCTGGCTGGGCTGTAGATCAGCCACTGTCCTGTTGTTGGTTCATGGCTCTCTTTACCTGGCTGGGCTGTAGATCAGATACTGTCCTGTTGTTAGTTCACGGCTCTCTTTACCCTGGCTTGGCTGTAGATCAGCCACTGTCCTGTTGTTGGTTCATGGCTCTCTTTACCCTGGCTGGGCTGTATATCAGCCACTGTCCTGTTGTTGGTTCATGGCTCTCTTTACCTGGCTGGGCTGTAGATCAGATACTGTCATGTTGTTAGTTCACGGCTCTCTTTACCCTGGCTGGGCTGTAGATCAGCCACTGTCCTGTTGTTGGTTCATGGCTCTCTTTACCTGGCTGGGCTGTAGATCAGATACTGTCATGTTGTTAGTTCACGGCTCTCTTTACCCTGGCTGGGCTGTAGATCAGCCACTGTCCTGTTGTTGGTTCATGGCTCTCTTTACCTGGCTGGGCTGTAGATCAGATACTGTCCTGTTGTTAGTTCACGGCTCTCTTTATCCTGGCTGGGCTGTATATCAGCTACTGTCCTATTGTTGGTTCACGGCTCTCTTTACCCTGGCTGGGCTGTATATCAGCTACTGTCCTGTTGTTGGTTCACGGCTCTCTTTATCCTGGCTGGGCTGTAGATCAGCTACTGTCCTGTTGTTTGTTGCTTCCTGGTTGTAGCGGGACATTCTTTTCGCTTGATCTCTTTTCTTACTACCAGTTTCCAAATTGTCTTACTTTGTAAATAAAGTTTGTCTTACTTTTTTTAGTTTCGTACGCAATAAACACACACACACACTCTCTCTCTCTCTCTCTCTCTCTCTCTCTCTCTCTCTCTCTCTCTCTCTCTCTCTCTCTATGCGCGCGCTCTCTCCGCTCTGTCCTTTGCTCTTCTCTCTCACTCATTCATTCACTCATTCACTTTCTTACTCTCTGCTCCACTGTCTTTCACTCTATTTGCCTCTCTCTCTCTCTCTCTCTCTCTCTCTCTCTCTCTCTCTCTCGTTGTTTTTGTGTAGCTGATAAGTTGTCAAATTGTGTTAATTTCGTACTTACACACCCGACACTCCCCCCCCCTCCCACCTCCACCCTCCTCACTTTATCATCTTGTTGTGGATGGGAAGTTCTTCACACTTAGGTCATGACTCTCATCTGCCTTCCTCCTTGCGTATTTTGTCACTTTCCCGTGGGAACATCTATCTTTTGGAACGAAGTGGCTTAGAGATGACAGTGTCTGCCTATAACTGGAGAGATGCCGGGTTCGAATCCTTTTGTGGATTGTTATATTAACGCAATAAAGACCATGATAACGTTATATGTCCACTGGTTGAATGACTAGCACTCTCGGACCAGGACATCGTGTTGAAATACACTTGTTTGGGTTATTTTGGCGTGCAGATTTGCAAATTTGCTGGTAGTAAAGCGTCCTGTATTGACGTGTAGTTGTGAAATTCTGTGGGGGATTCAACCCCCCCCCCCCCCATATTGACTTCTAGTTGTACACGTTTGTGGGGGATCCAGCCCCCTATATTGACTTCTAGTTGTACAAGTCTGGGGGAGATCCAATCCCCTATATTGACTTCTAGTTGTACAAGTCTGGGGGCCATCCAGCCCCCTATATTGACGTGTAGTTGTACAAGTCTGTGGGAGATCCAGCCCCCCCCCCCATATTGCCGTGTAGTTGTGCAAGTCTGTGGGGGATCCAGCCCCCTATATTGACGTGTAGTTGTATAAGTCTGGGGGCGATCCAGCCCCCCTCCCCATTCTTCTACATTAACGTGTAGATTGTATAAGTGTGAGAGATCCATCCCCCTGTATTGACGCGCTGAGTGTGTGTGTGTAATACAACGTCCTGCGTTGACGTGTAGAGTGTGTGAGTGATAGAGCATCCGATGCTGACGCATAGATGTCCACAAATACAGACAATAAAGCGCACTAAACTGACGTGTAGACGTGCATGTTTCTAGGTCAGACAGCGTCATAAACGAAGCTTCCAGGTGCACGTTCTCTCGTAAACCATGCTCTAAGGCCAGCGTCATTGTGCGCAACTGCAAACAGTGTCCTAAAATGGTGTGTGGATTTACCTTGGTTAGTCAATGGTAACTTCCGTGTTGATTTTGTGACACTGCAGACTTACCTGGGCCCTGCTTGATGCACCGAGACTCCCGAGTAGAGTGTACATGGTGGTCTGTGTGTGATGTCGTGTGCTGGAGAGAAGGGGCGGTTCTGTATAAATAAGTTAAAGTCAGCTGCATGTCCTCTACAGGACGTTGCAGTCAGCCCCAGCATTTATTGACAGTGATATACTAGGCATCGTTAGTTGTGTAGTTTGCCATCGCTTTCTGTAGGGCCGACGCCTCATACTATTGAAATCAACGTTAAGCTGTCTGCTTTCTTATCGCCCGCAGCGGGAATTATGAAACTCAAAACAATGTTTTCCGTAATGAATTTGAATAATGAAGAGACAAACTATAGATTGAACGGTTTATTGCCTGGCTTATTTCACTGCATCTCGTCACATACATACTGCAGAAATCACACAATATAAACTAACGTGATTAGATAAATCCTTCAAGCTGAAAGTTTTCACAAGACTGGCTTCTGCCGATTAATAACAATGGCTTCAGCTACTTTTAACAAGCGACCATGGTGTGTGTTAAACAACACACGAAAACCATTGTCCCTATCAATCACGTGACCGGTTTCCAAAACGTGCCGTCCACTCGATGACATAGGAGGTTTGTGGTGTGTCGGCTTGGCCAGGTTCCCACCATCTTTGTTTATTATTATGTCAATCCAGTTGGGTATGCGCGCGACCACCCTGTCATTTAACTGCCTCTCTGTTATGCCGAAGTAGGTAGACTGGCATCTGCATGTGAATTGATAAATACAATTGGATTTGGCGTACAGAGGGACAAGTTCTTTTAGTGCTGGGGTGTGAGTTACATTGGTGATTCTGTCACATCATTTTATTCCTTTTGTTTTGCTCAGGCGCCAATGTGAATGTTTGTAGTTTATTTGCAATCGAAAACGAGTACACACACAACAGTATGCCATTGCATAATAATGAAGGCAAGACTGGACGCTCTAGCATTGGACAGACTAAATTACAAGATAGCATCAAGCAGACCTACTTGCGAGCACATCCTAGCTGTGGCTCACGCTTCACCAGTACTTTTGTCTTACGTTTGCTGTGTCACTGCAATGGAGTGTGTATCTAGTTTGAACACCTTCTCCTTCACCCAAGTGATAATATCAGCTGGAGGTGAAACGGTCGAGTCTGATGCGCACACCTGATCTTTCAGTTCATCATCATCATCAGCATCATCATCATCATCATCAGCATCATCATCATCATCATCATCATCATCATCATCATCATCATCATCATCATCGTCATCATCGTTAAGTGGAGGTGACATGATCGAATCTGACGCGCAACATTTTCTCCTTCACTTAAACATCAGGTGGAGGTGAAACGGGCAACCTTTATGGGTCACTTGAATATTCTGCCTGTTGTACGCCCTGTACTTGTCACTTAACATCTGTATGTTCTCATCAGTGCCCAGTGATGTATTCATCGTGGTATCCGTAGATAGTTAGTTCCATGCTTGTTCTTTGCATGACGTCAGTATCAACCCCAGCATTTTTGGTCGTTTTTGACTCACTAGGAGTTTTTACGTTCAGTTGTGTTTTTTTAATTGCTTTGTGGCCAACGGGCGGTTGTACCATCGAAATCAACGCAAGGTGGTCTATTTTCCAAATCGTCTGCGGCTGATTTCGAACCCAGTCGTAGATAGTAGAGGATGGCATCTTTGGTTGCGGGGATTTACGTTGATGTGTTGACGGCGGGCCAGGATGAGCACTGGGGTCGGAGACTACATCATGCAGACTGCAGTGCCTCGTGCCACAAATCACGAGCAATCGCGAGGTTTTTGTTTCCGATAACAGAGAGTGAACCTGGCTCGTAGATCTGAAACCTGGTTAACTGAACTGTAGTCACCGAGGTACGCTGGGAAACATATGAGGTGGAAACAACTGAACAAAGAGGACTAACGAGAGTATATATATATATATATATATATATATATATATATATATATATATATATATATATATATATATATATATATATATATATATATATATATATATGAGAGAGAGAGAGAGAGAGGCAGAGAGAGAGAGAGAGAGAGAGAGAGGCCGCGCCGGCGCAGCTGTTGGTTTTATTATATCTAGCCTAAGCGGTATGCTAAAAAGTTAGGAGGGTGCTAAACGTGATGGGATTTGGGGGGGGGGGGGGCTGGACTTGTTGAAAAGCAAATCCGACCTGGTATCTGGTATCTGGGATACTGGTATCATATCTGCGAACTTGGTCCAGTTTTGGCCCAGCTGTACCAACATTACAAACCTAGCCTGTACTTTCCGACATTGCCTTTGTTATTGCCAGTAAGTTGTCTCCCCCTGGCCCTCCCCGGGCCTGGAGGTAGGTGTGGCTGGGATCGGCCTCAACAGGAAGTCTGCCAGGTGCCGCCAGCGCGTGCCGGGCCGTCCGGTGACGTTTGGCGCAGCCAGGGATAACAAATGTCAAAAGGTATATTAAAGATCAGCTGTCGGTGTTATTTAACACATGAGGCGCAAACATGTGTTTCGTTGTATGCCGAGACCGACATTCGTTTAATTAAATCCTAGAAAACGTAGATGGGTTCAGTGTGTAATGGACGTGTATCTAGTGGCGGACTGGCCAGGGCGTTAGCTTGCCCGATGGTATGTGTGCCCTATGTTCCCCAGATGAAGGTTCCCCCTTACACATTAGACAATGTATTAAACTTGTGTGAATTAGTTCTCCATAATTCATAATTTGTCCTGAAAGAATGTCCTGTCATGGGTGTGTTAGGGTCTTCACAGTTTGTAGGCCTGACTGCACTGAGGAATGGGTGCCCAATCTTTTCCTCACTCAGCAGGCGACGAGCACACGATCCGAACTCTCGTCCAGCCGTGCTCATGGCATTATCAGCGCAGCTGCCAATCAGCTTCGCATACTCGCTGGTTACCTCAATATTGCCAGACCTAGTCCTCCTCTGCATGTTGTGGGTATCACTCTTAAACACTTAAAGAGTTATCACCAGAGGCGGGTAACGGTCAGCTAGTAAAGCTTTTTAGTAAATTAAATGGCCTCAAAGGGTTACCCAATTGACATTTATGTGTAAAGCACACAAAACACTGGAACCGACTGTGAGGCGTGAAATAATTAGATTAGGATATGGATAAGGGTATCCTGGTTGGGATGGGTTCATATCCCTTGTAACCTTCTTCTGGAAGCCTGAAATACGGCTCGTTACCCCCACGTGAAGATAACTATAGATAAATCGAGTATCTTACGCGAAATTTTACTATATAGGCCCCTTTGGAAGGTGTAGAGACCACGGACTGTTACCACTATCCCTAAAGAAGATGACATTCTCTATAAATGAGAAAAAGGACTAGTGTGAATGTTCCCAACCTCATGGGGTCTCCAGTATTATATACTCCTGTGGCGTAGATGCTAAACATATAATTGATGCACTGAACATACATAGGTAGCACAAGGCATCCAATGTGTGAACAGAACATCCACTGCCATTACAGAACAATCACTGTGTAAACAGAACATCCACTGTCATTATAGAACAATCACTGTGTAAACAGAACATCCACTGTCATTACAGAACAGTCACTGTGTGAACAGAACATACATGACATTCATCAATAAATGGCCTAAAACCTGAATTACAACATAAAATGTATTTTTAAATCAAAGGTTGGAGTGCATGCCATTCTGGGAAAAATATTAGGTTCAGCTTTTCTTATCATCTGGTGTGAAAACATATTTGTAACACGTGGATCATCCACAATACAACAATGTAACATATATATATATATATATATATATATATATATATATATATATATATATATATATATATATATATATATATATATATATATATATATATTAGATGCAATTACTAAAGTAAGCAAAGGCTATTCTTATCTCTTGTGTTGCTGGTACCAGGCATTGAGGTACTTCTTAGTGTCTACTTTCTGGCTGAAGTGGTTACGTGTGTGAAATCCATGGATGAAGGTCTCTCCCTTGGGTCCATCTCCATCTCATTGGGCCCTCCCAAATGTTGAGTGAGGCGTGGTAATGTTCTTCTGACAAGCTCCACAACCTGGGGTTCTCATGGGTTAATTACTTGGAGGATGGGGATGGTGAGGGATGTAGGGAAAACTGCTGGAATCATAACTGAGCTGGTAGGATATGGACATGATCATACTTCCTATACAGCTTTCAGCATTCTTTTTAGTAGGCTCTTCTTTACACCGCCCATCTGACAGTTCAAACAAAATAGGAGTACAAACTGCATAAGCATTTGACAAAACTAATATGTCACTATAACATAAACATATCCAGGGGAAAAAGGGAAATAGGAGGGGGAAGGGGCGTGGTTCCACTCCATGGTGAGATCACTATCCTCTTCTCTCTAGATGGAATTCATTCCAACAACTGATGCTGTAAGGTCATGCTGTGATAAATTCTTGATGAAACCAGGACAGTAATGTAGTCGATGGTAAAAGACAAAGGGAGGCAATCATAGGACTGATGCTTCCTTCACTACGGTGCTAAGAGGTAAAGAGTAGTTCTGACTTCGTTATGGCCAAAGAAGAAAAATAGTGGAAAGAGAGAGAACCTCACACAGCCTCAACCAACAAAAAAAGAGGATAGTAATTAGATAAGAAGATATACGAGATCTCAGGCAGGGGCCTCAACTCTGGACTGACTGTCATATTTGAGACCCAGACATTGGATTAAGGTGTTAGATTGTGGTAGAAATAGTGACTGTAAAAACTAAAAGAGACTAAACAAACGAATCAAAAACAGTACAAAAATAGCTCTTTATTTATCAACTGCTACAAATTCTGGTGACAATTTGTGTTCAAACACATTGAATAAAGCATTCAACAAGGATGTTCAATTACAGATACAACAGACAACTGTATATATCAAACAACAACAGTGGGTAACACCCAACCAATCAACACCACTTAAGACAACAGGGTACACCAAGTACCACAACACAGGTGCTCCAAACAATAGCTGGTTAGACTGACACTATAAAGAACTTTGACACAAGCAACACTGCACAGACAATAAGGCACTACAAAAACATAGGTTACACAACATAAACCCCAAGACGCGACATAAACAAGAGTTGTGACACAATTTACTATCCCACCAAGAACCCAGGCCTGCTGACACTAACTAGTCAGCCGCTCCTGTAACAATGGAAAACACAATCTATGATTATCATGGTAAAGGCAACATATTAAACACATGAAGCAATGAGCACATGCAATATAACATTTGAATCAACCTACATATAACAAATGTCTTCCATCAAATTATCCACTTTGCTATTCACTCTAGTTGTACTACTGCTATCATGAGACTACATCTCTAATGGTTAAATGCAGGCAATCAATGCTGCATCATCAGATCACCTACTATTGTCTTCTCCAGTTGTGCCACTGCTGTCATGAGATTACACTTGATATTGCTAGGATAGAACACCTTCTAATGCAACAATCTCAGCCTGCTCCACCTCCCCATACAGCCCAGTATTCGCTTACAGATTGTCTTCAGTTCAGGGAGGTCATTACCTACAGGTCTCTGGTCCAACACAACTTCTCATCCCCAACAGCACAGGCTGACAATACCCCCCATAAATGCCAATATTACACAGCAACACTAATCAACTTGTCAAAATCAACACCGAACACAACTCAGCTACACCGGTGTACAACGACTCTAACAGGACAACACCATTTGAACATGTACATAGAGGACACAAATACAGTCCAATGCACCAACAGCAATCAAGCAGACATAGGATATGCAATTCAACATGACATCACCAGGACACACACCTTTGTACACCAACTAGACAACATCAATATACCATAACACCAGCAACAATCAGGACACAGGCTATAACATAAGTCACCGCCAAAACATCAGACATATAACATATATCGCCACATAAAACATCACAATCATCAAATGATTGCTCTCACCATAGCCATCACCACAATCACAATCCCAATCATCTTAGCTGATATCAGCTACATGATCAGCCTCAACATAGTCATCACCACAATCATAATCACCATCACAATCATCAAATGGTCACTCTTACCATAGCCATCACTACAATCATAATACCCAATGCGCCACCTTTCCCCCATCTTTTGTCATTTAAATACCTAAACTTATGAGGGATGCCATATGATATAGGACACACTGCTCCTGCAATGTCCATGTTTTGATAAAGGATATCAACAACAATATGACATCACACACATTACCGCATGATATTATAAATTAATAACCAACAGGCAAAACATGTTCAACCGTGAAAAGCAATGGACACATATACCCAGTGGAATTACCATATTTGTAGAATGTGGCAATGTAACATTTGCACATAAAAGAATCACAACATTCACAGAAAGTTGAAGATAGACATGTATTACACAGGAACTCAACCGAGGAACTCTGAGGCTACTAAGACAGTTCATAAAATAAATACACCATAGTATCAAGTAAGAGTGCATCATCCATATGAGACAGGATCAAAGCATAACCATGTTCATGGGCAGAAACAGAACATCAGCACTAATATAACAACCAGTATACTATATATATTATGTCATAACCATGTTCATGGGCAGAAACAAAATATCAGCACTAGTATAACAACCAGTGTACTATATATATTATGTCATTATTACACACTAATGCCAACTACACCAGTGTACTTTTATCTGTGAGTGGACAGCAAATGTGCAGTTATGCCCTCTATTTCCCATCATTCTTCCTACGATACACCGGTTATACATTTTCTTCTCTTACGCTTCATGTCGCATCGCAAGCGTATATATCTTTGCGAAAGGTGGTACGTAGCAATAAATCACACCCTTCCCCTGGTACAACAAACACCCTGTTTTACTACACATAAAACTCCCAGTTTGATACACTAGCACAAACACTACTGCATTCTGGTAGCAGATGTGACACCAGACTTCAGTGTTAAATGAGAAACCCCTTTACCAATATCAGTTCAAGATGCACCTGCCTGTTCTCCCTCAGTAAAGCCACACTTCATTCGCAGTTACGATTACACAATGATTGCTGATACGCACCCCGCGTATTAAGATGTATTATTTCCTACGCCTAGTGGCTATCAATCTGCATAGCGTCCCTACAATTCAACACATTATTTCCTTTACTTCTATTTATTACCTACATGTCCTAACTACATAGCTTAACCATTGACCTATCATTGCCACATATAACATGTAAGTACCCTTCCCTGCTTTACACATGTTATAAATATTACACATATATTATGGTTATTTTCCCCTACTCATTGTTGCTTTGGAGTGTTCATACCCAACACTTGACCAAACATCCAATGTGATGCTCACCATAATCACAGAATAATCCTGTAAACATATCTTGCTGCTGTATACACATACACATATGATTCTCACCACTCTGTTGTTAAGTAACCTTCATTTCTAGCAACCTCACAAGCACTTACTCCCTTCCATGCCAACATGGCCTACATGGCACCATGTGGCATTATTTCAGTCTTTACTATAAACTAATTTATGACCCCACACATTGTATATTTTGGTGAATCTCCCCCATATCTATTTAGCCAGTAACACATTAATGCCATAGGATAACCATGTAAAATAATTCCCAACAAAATAATCTTGTGCCAGCATGGCTGGCAGGACATGACATCAGTCTCTATGATACTTAACCACCATCAATGACCTATTCTACATATTTCACATCACCATTGTCTAATTGCCGACATCTCTATGTGTTACATATTATTTTCATAAAGCTTTAGGGACACTAAATCCTTCTGTAGAACAGCTCATTTTAGTAATACTTATTCATATTATCTATTTATATTTCTTTGTTCCTACCATCTCGCCTAACAATTTTGTTCACCCATGCAAACACTTTCAAATTGGTAAACTGGCGTGTGCTACGATTTAACAAATATTTATTGAATTAAGCATTTTAAACTTAATCAGTTAAAACTTACAGTTTTGTCACAACATTAGTTGACACAGATCAACTCAGGGAATTGTTCCCACACCTGACAACAACAGAACAGCACTGAACTGAAGGCCATGCTGCCCGCATCTCTCATCAGCACAAAGGACTGCTAAAACAAAACTGGCTTCCGATTCCTTTGTTAAGCCGAGTTCCGGTGTGGCCAGGTTTTTAACTCGAGATAGACCAAACCAAAATTTCGTTGGTTTGGCGCTATCACATATCTAACCCCTTACTTTTTTTTTGTCGTCCCGACAAAAGAAATGGACTATCGTATCTCCTTACCCTAACTGTCTCTTTAAAAGTTACCATCTAGCTAGTTCACCTCAAAATAAAATCATTGGTCCCGGGAAGGTTAACCCGGTCAACAAATGCCCGCAGAAGTCGGATGTGTCGGCCTAACGGCGCAAGAACGCAGCTCTGCTGTAAACAGGCACAACGCAATCACATCCGAAAAAAAACTCCGGATGAACGAAGAAGAAGAAGAAGAAATCATTGGTCTTCAGTAACCACATCAAAAAGTAAAATCACTAATCAAGCAAGCAAGTACTAACATCTACACATAAACCGTCATCAAAATGACAAATGCCAAAAAAAAAGTAATGTCACCTGTGACCACACTCAAAAACAATCATCAATGAACCAAGGATTCAATGAAATTTACACACAAACCGCCATCAAAATGACAAAGGCAAAACAAATCTATGTCACATGTTACCTCCTCCAAAACCTAAACTGCTGGTTATATCCCTGAAGAGTACCACTAAAAAAAATAGTCTTGTTCTTTTCATACATCACTTACAATGTGAAACAGTGTAGATTACATCACCAGGCATCAGTCAGTTCCAAATACCAATAATCTGAACACAAAAGTATAAACTATACTAACTCAGTTGTTGGTACTAATGACTAAAATAATATCAGTGATGAAAAATAGCTCTTCTGCTATAAGAGCACTAATCATAACAAAATGAATACAACCCTCACTTCTTACATAAAAATAAATAAACAAACATAAAAGCTACATAAACATTCAACAAGTAACCTTTATATTGGTTACTACTTCCCTTAACTCTGGAAATTCAACACAAAATGTATTTAAAAATAATACCATTTGTCTCTTCAAATATAAGCTTCCTGCAGCTACTGTGGTACCTAAATGACTTGTTTTTCTATCAACCTGTATCTCTACACTAAAAAGAACATTTCATCATGTGTCACCTGTAACCTGAATATAAACATAAAGGAAAATATACCGGGCCAACAAAACATTGTTATTTCAATAATATCCCACCTCATGAATTCATTCTGGAAGTTACTCTCTTACTGGACATGATGGTAATGACAACACCACATGAACAACAGAACCACCCCTTTCACCTGGTCTGCCTGGCGTTCTTTCACTCTAAAAAAAAAGACATGTCATCACATGACACCATCTACCTGCAATCATAATATATAACAACAGCAAAACATAACTGCTAATTAACTAACTACACTAAGGCTGTCAATCCAAAAGACTGGGATTCCTAAACAGATGAAAACATTCTCTATCTTTCACAACCATGTCTAACGGGCAAAAGTTCTTACTGGTGGTCTTTCACGATCCCCTTTTGCACAAAGTCACGAGATGACATATCGGTATGCAGAACATTTTGGCCCACACCAGTCACAATACACGGTCCACCTGTCACATTTCTAACACCTAACTGGTCGACCACACTGACACCAGGAGACTTCCCTCGTCCCCTCTTCCTCCGCCTCTTCCTGCGAAAGAAATTTCTCTGGTTTCCACGCATAACCATCCGGCTATCAGAAGTTGACACTGCACCCACCTGAACTGCTGGGGCTGATCCTTTAGAAAGATCAACCTGGGGCGGACTCTGTTGTCGCTTAAGGCCCTGCTGGTCTCGGTGGCTTACGTTGGCAAATGCTTTGCTACAATTGACTCCAGAGGGTTTCTGAATAACACTAACCCCTCTCTTCGGACCCCTGTTCTGGAGGTGGGTGCGGCTTCGACAAACATTGCACCTCTTGCGTTGTACCTTGGGCTGCATCAACGAATCAGCTAAGGCTCTCATCCGACCTAGCTCAGCTTGAAGCTCCCTCAAAACCACATCATCATGGTGGACCCCTTGACACTCACCACTGGCATTAGGCCACCTCTCTGAGCTGTAATCTTGAGGTTCGACATATTGGTATGCACAGACTTCTGGAGCTAATGACACACTAGCCCATCGCATAGCCAAGTCTCTAACACAAAGGAAAGTCACTGATGGGTCTTGCGATATCCTCTCCTCTGCCATTCTCCTGCTGAGAGCATTATGTAGTTTTGTGACAAACCAGTCTCTTAGGATCACTGGGTCCCAAGCAACCATGCCCCTCTTTCTTTGTGCTTCCAGCACCAAACGAAAGGCTTTGTGGACCCGGTGAGAGAAATCCATGATGGATTCCCCAGCATCTTGTTTCACTTGGAAGAAAGCTGCAACAAGTTCCACCATGCTGCGCTGCTCTCCATACACCTGCTGAATGGTCTGCAGCATCTCCTCAGGGTCATTACAAGCTGACCTAAGCTCAAGTTCCGCCCACACATTGGGAGCAACACTCTCCCAGATGATGTCAACTCTATCCTCAACACACACTGCACCAGCCCTCCAGGCGGATCTCACCTTCCTCACATACTTCTCAACAGTTGGCCCACCTTGCCGGCCAAAACAAGGTCTGATGTTATAAAGGTATTAAAATCATCCATTTAGTTACTAAAACTTAGTTACAACTAGTAAAATTTTGGGGGAAAAGAGCAAGATGAAAGCAGAGAGATAAGTACCAAGATGGCTTGGCCACATGTGATCGGGACAAGAGCGTGGGCCTGATCCAATCTGATTACTATCTTGTGAGATGGCGAAGCCTGACCGCCCACGCTTATTGGCGTGGCATAGAGTAAGCATTGGCGTGGCATAGAGTAAGCATTGGCGTGGCATAGGATAGACGTAGGATAGGTATTCGCGTGGCATAGGATAGGCGTTGGCGTGACATAGGATAGGCATTGGCGTGGCATAGGGTAAGCATTGGCGTGGCATAGGATAGACGTAGGATAGGTATTCGCGTGGCATAGGATAGGCGTTGGCGTGACATAGGATAGGCATTGGCGTGGCATAGAGTAAGCATTGGCGTGGCATAGAGTAAGCATTGGCGTGGCATAGGATAGACGTAGGATAGGTATTCGCGTGGCATAGGATATGCGTTGGCGTGACATAGGATAGGCATTGGCGTGGCATAGAGTAAGCATTGGCGTGGCATAGAGTAAGCATTGGCGTGGCATAGAGTAAGCATTGGCGTGACATAGGATAGACGTAGGATAGGCGTTGGCGTGACATAGGATAGGCGTTGGCGTGACATAGGATAGGCGTTGGATAGGCATTGGCGTGACATATGATAGAAATTGGCGTGGCATAGATGATCAGTAGGAGGCTGGCCACTTGCTCGATGTCAAGTGGGCCGTATGGGCCCTAATAAAATGGGCTTTACTAACCAGTAGACAACATGGACTAAAATGTTGATATACTTTTAGTCCCGGCAGTCAGTATTTTCAGACCCAGCCTGTCGCTGTGGGTGTTGATAGTACATTCATGTCTCTTTTGTACGCCTGAATAATTTCATTGCCCTCAGTTGTGTTTGTCGTGATCGACAATTTGTTTCAATATTGCGTTGGTTAGATCTGTTTGTCCTCTCTCCCGCCCGATACATTTTGCGGTACTATTTCTGTAACCTGTAACCCCTGTATGCAATGGCCCGTGTGTTCTTCTCGGCTGATTTGCCCAGCGTCCAGGTTTCACATCCGTGTGTGGCCAACTGTGACGGGCTGGGTCCAAGAATATTGGCTGCCGGACTGAAAGGTCATTCACACTTTACAAATATTGTCTAATGTTTAAGGGGTCCGCTTGCTTCCTATCAGACAGCCTAGCCAGTCCGCCAATCTTGCCATGGGATATACCCATGCTCTTAGTTCTCTGATTTTTATTGCTCCTGAGTGCTTTCTCTGTCTCTCCTCCCTGTCTCCTCTCCTCTCCATCTCCTCTCTCTGTCTCTCTCTCCTCTATCTTTGTCTCTCTGTCTCCCTTCTCTCCTCTCCATGTCTCTCTATTTCTCTCTCTCCTCTCTATGTCTCTCTATATCTCTCCTCTCTATGTCTCTGTCTCTCTGTCTCCTCTCTGTGTCTCTCTGTCTCTTCTCTCTGTTTCTCTGTCTCGCTCCTCTCTATATGCCTCTCTATCTCTCTCCTCTCTATATGCCTCTCTGTCTCTCCCCTCTCTATATGCCTCTTTGTCTCTCTCCTCTTTCTGTCTCTACTCTGTCTATGTCGATCTCCTTTCTCCCTGTCTCTTTTCTCTCTCTCTCTTCCCCTTTCTCCCTGTCTGTTTCTTCTCCTCCCTTCTTTCCCCTCTCTCTCTCTCCCTTTTCCCCTGTCTCTCTCTTCACTTCTATTTTCTCTTCTCTTTGACTCTCTCTCCTCTCTTATTTCTCCTCTCTCTGTAGCCATCTCTTTCTCTCATATCTCTCTCTCCCTCTCTCTCCCTCCCCTCTATGTGTGTGTGTATGTGTGTGTGTGTGTGTGTGTGTGTGTGTGTGTGTGTGTGTGTGTAATTACGTTTGTTGATCGTGACATTTAAAAAAAAAGCCAGGTTGGGGTTTCCTAATTAACATATATTTGAACAATGTCATTGGCAAATATTTGAACACTGTCATCCCCTTACGTGCATTGAACATTCTGCGATTATGTCTGAACGACGACTATGTCTGTTGTTCTGGTGCCCAAGTGCTGTATTGTATTGACTGACGTGTATCTCGGCTTTTCGCTGATGTGGGATTTGTTTTGATGGGTCGATGGTGGTTTAATCATACAGCTGTGAGACGGGCTTCTAGCAATGTGGGTGGAAATTACATGTTTCCCTGTTCGGTTTTCGGGAGAGGCGAATGTGGCTTTCTCAACCAGCAGGGCGTGTGGGATCGGAACAGATCAGTAGTAGCAGCAGTAGCAGTAGTGCTACTACTGGCTGACTGACTGACTGACTGACACCTTGCCGTCTTGACAGACGATAATTTGTAAAATGGAGTTATACCTCTCCATAACACAAAGCCTGGGCTGAAATTAGAGACCATGTGTTGCCCATGCAGCATGATCCCTCTCTCGGCCTGTCTAGTTTACTCCAGAGGAAAGGCAACAGCAATACGTCTGGAACAAGACAAGCTACAGAAGCTGCCGGATCAGCAAAGCAATGCTCTAACTGTCCGCCTGTCGGAGTTTCCATCCTAGACCAGCTGCCGACCAAGGCTTAGGGCCTGGTCTGCCCTGCATAACGTGGGGTGTCGGGTTTGGCGATCGCCGCCCGACATTCGGCTCTAACAGAAAGCAGGTATTGCCGTCTACTATCATATCTGTCAGCCATATCTGGCTTACTACTACTACTACTACTACTACTACTACTACTACTACTACTACTACTACTACTACTACTACTACTACTACTACTACTACTACTACTATTACTACCACCACCACTACCACCACCACCACGACGAATGCTACTACGAATACTGCTGCTGCTAAGACCGCAGCCTCTCTCTCACCCTCTTATTATATCCCCCCTCTCTCTCTCTCTTTCTGTCTCTTTCTGTTTGGGCCATTGCACAGCCGGAGTATTTGAATTATATAGCGAATTCCCATTTTCGTTGTCTAATTATATCTGACACCTGTTTATATATACACTATATATAGTTGTGTGTGTGTGTGTGCGTGTGTGTGTGTTTTTTTTTTTTTTTCTCTCTAACCCACAAAACAGACTATGCCAAGAAGCAAGTTGGAACATTAATTAAAACGAACAAATCTCATTACTGGGTCAGGACGAAATGTCCCAGCTGACCCAGCTTGACCCAGCTCGTGACAAGCAGTGCAGCTCTGAAGCTATATTTATGACATTTCTAGTGGTTGTGATTGATGGCTCGGCTTATCTGACGTACCCATCTCCTGTCCATCTGAAGTTTGGCTCTCTGCCGGCGTTTGAAGCCAGCAGCTGGTCCTGGTGTCCCCGGTTCATTCATTCATTCATTCATTCATTCATTCATTCATTCATTCATTCATTCATTCAGTAGCATGTCCTTTGCAGAACCTCGCTCCCATAACAACCTTCCGGAAAACTTCTCGATCACAAGCAAGATGTCCCGCGTCCGATACACCCGTCTGGAGATCATCCGCCAAATTCTACACCCATCTTCTCTTTGGCCTTCCTCTTCCTCTCTTCCCAGGTATATACCCCTCTATTATTGTTCTCTCCTAACTTTCGTGACGTTTCAAGTGACCAAAATATTTCAATTTTCTTTGTTTTATCGTCTTTAATAGCCAGCCTTCTTCAATAATCAGCTCTTGAAGTATGGATGCATTTGTTCTTTTATTTACCCAAGATATTCTTAGAACTCGTCTATAACATTTATATTCACAGGCATTTATGCGCTGTTCAGCTTGTTTAGTTAGTGTCCAGGTCTCACAGGCATATGTTGCAATGGGAAAGATGCATGCTCTTACAAAATCTAATTTTTGTAGTTCTGTCTGTCCCACTCCATAATTTATTTTAGTCTTTGAAGAACAATTGATAGTCGTCGTTTAATTTCTTTCATTGTGTCACCATTGTTGGTAATCAATGACCCAAGATATTCAAAATTGTCCACCACCTCCAATTTTTCCTCATTAACATATATTTCTTTCTCCATAGTAGTTTTATCTGTATGCATTATCTTTGTTTTTTCTATGTTCAGATATACGTTGAGATTTTCACTATTCAATTTGGTTGAGGCTATTAGGTTTTCTATACCATTTTGTGTTGTGGATAGCAATACTGTATCAGCATACCGAATCTCTGGTATGTAATGACCACCGATATTTAGGGCATCATCTCCGTGTTTATTTCATCTCTTACATTTCTCATTATATTTTCGGCGTACAGGTTAAACAAATAGGGGGTTACCTGCTCTGATTATGTCAAGGACAGACGTGGCAGGACACAGTGCCAGGAAGGTTAACTGTATACCTGTGATTGCAGGCACCAGAAATGACAGGACGTCAGGCGTAGCGGCTTCTGCTGGCGTAAGTGCCAGTTGCCACGTGAATGATGCTGGCAGTTAATGGGCGGCGTGCATGGGGACGTGTTTTATCACACCATTGTTCACCTCAGTGAATGTGCGGTCTCCTTGTACTGACGTCTGTCTGTTTGTCTGTATATCTATTTATTTTTATGTCTGCTTGTTTGTCTCTCTGTCTAACTTTCTAGCCTTCTGTCTGTCTGCCTGACTACTTGACTGTCTGTCTAGATAATTGTGTGTGTTTTTTTCTTGCCTGTATTCAATCATCAATCCATTTTTACCTGTCTGTCTGTATGTCTGATTGTGTGCGTGCGTGTTTGCTTGCAATCATCAATCCATTATGTATTTTCAAGAGACAGCGCTACCATTTGCTAAGGATGAATATGCACTGTAAAATATGGACTGGACGTCACATGGCTGTGTCACTGACGCCGTCAGCACATGTGTGATTGAGTCGTGCCCCTAGGATGCCACCCAGTGTGTAGGCAATGACGCGCTTGCGGCTGTGTCTCCATGGCCATGCACTGTATATGACACTACAGGAGATACTACACATGACACTACAGGAGATACTACACAAAACACTACAGGAACTATTACACAAGATACTGCAGGAAGTACTACACAAGACACTACAGGAAATGCTACACAAGACACTACAGGAAATGCTACACAAGACACTAAGGAGATACTACACAAGACACTACGGGAACTATTACACAAGACACTACAGGAAGTACTACACACGACACTACAGGAGATACTACACAAGATACTACAGGAACTATTACACAAGACACTGCAGGAAGTACTACCCAAGACACTACAGGAGATACTATACAAAAACACCACACAATGTTCTATACAAGGCACTACAAAAGGCACCACACAAGAACTACACAAAGTAGTTTATGTAATTGTTGTACAGCAAATCGTACAATGACAATGTCTCATCTTGGTATGTTTCTCCTGAGGTAAATTTACTGTCCATCTATCCGGCATCCATCATGAAGATGATGTTGTCCAACTATCTGGCATTGTCCCTCTATCCGGCATGTTGTCCAACTATCTGGCATGTTGTCCATCTATCTGGCATGTTGTTCATCTATCTGGCATGTTGTCCATATATCTGGCATGTTGTCCATCTATCTGGCATGTTGTCCATCTATCTGGCATGTTGCCCATCTATCTGGCATGTTGTCCATCTATTCGGCACTGTGCCTCTATCTGGCATGTTGCCCATCTATCCGGCAATGTCCCTCCATCGGGCATATTGTCCCTCTATCCGGCACTGTTCCTCTATCCGGCATGTTGTCCATTTATCCGGCACTGTTCCTCTATCTGGCATGTTGTCCATCTATCTGGCATGTTGTTCATCTATCTGGCATGTTGTCCATATATCTGGCATGTTGTCCATCTATCTGGCATGTTGTCCATCTATCTGGCATGTTGTCCATCTATTCGGCACTGTGCCTCTATCTGGCATGTTGTCCATCTATCCAGCATGTTGTCCCTCTATCGGGCATATTGTCCCTCTATCCGGCAATGTCCCTCTATCCGGCATGTTGTCCATTTATCCGGCACTGTCCCTCTATCCGGCATGTTGTCCATCTATCCGGCACTGCCCCTCTATCGGCCATGTTGTCCATCTATCCGGCATGTTGTCAATCTATCCGGCATGTTGTCCATCTATCCGGCATGTTGTCCATCTATCCGGCATGTTGTCCATCTATCTGGCATGTTGTCCATCTATCCGGCATGTTGTCCATCTATTCGGCACTGTGCCTCTATCCGGCATGTTGTCCCTCTATCCGGCATGTTGTCCATCTATCTGGCACTGTCCATCTATCCGGCATGTTGTCCATCTATCCGGCATGTTGTCCATCTATTCGGCACTGTGCCTCTATCCGGCATGTTGTCCATCTATCCGGCATGTTGTCCATCTATCCGGCATGTTGTCCATCTATCCGGCATGTTGTCCATCTATCCGGCATGTTGTCCATCTATCCGGCATGTTGTCCATCTATCCGGCATGTTGTCCATCTATCCGGCACTGTACCTCTATCCGGCATGTTGTCCATCTATCCGGCATGTTGTCCATCTATCCGGCACTGTACCTCTATCCGGCATGTTGTCCATCTATCCGGCATGTTGTCCATCTATCCGGCACTGCCCCTCTATCGGCCATGTTGTCCATCTATCCGGCATGTTGTCAATCTATCCGGCATGTTGTCCATCTATCCGGCATGTTGTCCATCTATCCGGCATGTTGTCCATCTATCTGGCATGTTGTCCATCTATCCGGCATGTTGTCCATCTATTCGGCACTGTGCCTCTATCCGGCATGTTGTCCCTCTATCCGGCATGTTGTCCATCTATCCGGCACTGTCCCTCTATCCGGCATGTTGTCCATCTATCCGGCATGTTGTCCATCTATCCGGCATGTTGTCCATCTATTCGGCACTGTGCCTCTATCCGGCATGTTGTCCATCTATCCGGCATGTTGTCCATCTATCCGGCATGTTGTCCATCTATTCGGCACTGTGCCTCTATCCGGCATGTTGTCCATCTATCCGGCATGTTGTCCATCTATCCGGCACTGTCCCTCTATCCGGCATGTTGTCCATCTATCCGGCACTGTCCATCTATCCGGCACTGTCCCTCTATCGGCCATGTTGTCCATCTATCCGGCATGTTGTCCATCTATCCGGCATGTTGTCCATCTATCCGGCATGTTGTCCATCTATCCGGCATGTTGTCCATCTATCCGGCACTGTCCATCTATCCGGCACTGCCCCTCTATCGGCCATGTTGTCCATCTATCCGGCATGTTGTCCATCTATCCGGCATGTTGTCCATCTATCCGGCACTGCCCCTCTATCGGCCATGTTGTCCATCTATCCGGCATGTTGTCCATCTATCCGGCATGTTGTCCATCTATTCGGCACTGTGCCTCTATCCGGCATGTTGTCCATCTATCCGGCATGTTGTCCATCTATCCGGCATGTTGTCCATCTATTCGGCACTGTGCCTCTATCCGGCATGTTGTCCATCTATCCGGCATGTTGTCCATCTATCCGGCATGTTGTCCATCTATCCGGCATGTTGTCCATCTATCCGGCATGTTGTCCATCTATCCGGCATGTTGTCCATCTATTCGGCACTGTGCCTCTATCCGGCATGTTGTCCATCTATCCGGCATGTTGTCCATCTATCCGGCATGTTGTCCATCTATCCGGCATGTTGTCCATCTATCCGGCATGTTGTCCATCTATCCGGCATGTTGTCCATCTATTCGGCACTGTGCCTCTATCCGGCATGTTGTCCATCTATCCGGCATGTTGTCCATCTATCCGGCATGTTGTCCATCTATCCGGCATGTTGTCCATCTATCCGGCATGTTGTCCATC
This sequence comes from Cepaea hortensis, assembly GCA_963921405.1. Classification (NCBI taxonomy): domain Eukaryota; kingdom Metazoa; phylum Mollusca; class Gastropoda; order Stylommatophora; family Helicidae; genus Cepaea; species Cepaea hortensis. The sequence goes on along the minus strand of OY992890.1, from coordinate 63,710,673 downwards.
TATCCGGCATGTTGTCCATCTATCCGGCATGTTGTCCATCTATTCGGCACTGTGCCTCTATCCGGCATGTTGTCCATCTATCCGGCATGTTGTCCATCTATCCGGCATGTTGTCCATCTATCCGGCACTGTACCTCTATCCGGCATGTTGTCCATCTATCCGGCATGTTGTCCATCTATCCGGCACTGTACCTCTATCCGGCATGTTGTCCATCTATCCGGCATGTTGTCCATCTATCCGGCATGTTGTCCATCTATCCGGCACTGTACCTCTATCCGGCATGTTGTCCATCTATCCGGCATGTTGTCCATCTATCCGGCACTGTCCCTCTATCCGGCATGTTGTCCATCTATCCGGCATGTTGTCCATCTATCCGGCATGTTGTCCATCTATCCGGCACTGTACCTCTATCCGGCATGTTGTCCATCTATCCGGCATGTTGTCCATCTATCCGGCACTGTCCCTCTATCCGGCATGTTGTCCATCTATCCGGCATGTTGTCCATCTATCCGGCACTGTCCCTCTATCCGGCATGGATCATGAACATGATGTTGCGCCGGAGGCCTTCCGGGAATCCCCGCAATTTGTCTGGTGTAGGTGTGCTTCTGTATCCCATCCCCCCCCCCCTCTCTCTCTCTCACTCTCTCTCTCTCACACTCTCTCACTCTCCTGGAATCTGGGCAGACTTATAGGCTTGTTTATGTATCCCATCCTCCCTCTCTCTCTCTCTCTCTCTCTCTCTCTCTCTCTCTCTCTCTCTCTCTCTCTCGATCGATCGATCGATCGATCTCGATCTCTCGACAGTCTTGTGGGATATTTTCTACGTTTGCAGAAGTCTCTGAGGGCCTTTCAGCGAAAATGTGCTTTGACCTGGCGGTGAACTAATCCGATTCTACAAATCTGGATCCCCACAAGTGTGCCGAACTTAGCTGCCGCCGCTCTATAATCGCCATTTGATGAAGCCACCCACCATAGCTTCGCTCTTGTCATCTTATCTCATACATAACTGAGGTTAGTCTCCGTGGCTGTCTGCTGTGAGTTGCCTTTCATCAGCGGGCACGATTTGACTGTTGGTTCCTTTGGTATATTTGGTTGAGGCGAAGAAGGTAGGGGATAGACTGAGAACCCGTATGTGGAGACACTGATATTGGGGGAGATGGGCAGGGGTTCTGAAAGTATCTCAGGAAACCCCAGGAGAACTCCCAATCAGATAGCGGTGGCAATTATTAGTAGTATCACTCTTTGCTGGCTGTTGAACGAGAGGTACGGGGCGCGTTTGGGAATGTCCTGAGTGCAGTGATGTTGGTTCTTAGCTCAACTCAACTCAACTCGACTCTATATTTGGTTGACGCCTGAATGTGTCCAGAGAATAAGAAACATAAACCCGTGTTACAGGCGTGCAGATTGTGTTTACTTTCACATAAACATGTGCTTGTTCCGTTTTGGGCATTTCTGCACTTGCTTTTATATTTCATGTTTGATATGTTTGGATAGATCTGTATTGTTGTTCTTTTTCTTGTCAGCGTGTTTGTTTTCTCTGTAGTAATGAGCACACGCTATAATGCTTGGTGTATGTGGAACAAGCACACAAAGACACGTCGTTGCTTCAAGACCGCCTCACCTCGACCAGGGCGTCCTCTCACGGGGGAGGTTCTCGTTACTTTCAACCTGGTTGTCCTTTAAAATCCTTTATGATTTGTTTACCCCATTGTCAGGTCTGGCCCGCATTGTGAGAATAAGGACGATGAGTTTAATGACTACAAAATTAATAGACGTTTTCAATCCCCCCACCACCCAACCCAAAAATCGATGGCGCTGTGAAACATTAGGTTAATTTGATTCGTTTCTTTATCTCACATTTTTGTGATCGCCCGGGGCCAGACAGAGCGTGCAGACGAACGACCAGAAACCAGGCTGGGTACAGCTCACTGTCGGAGTGCGTGTCTTTGTCTTCCTCGGCTGAAAACAAACATCAAGCAACAAACATGAGACTAGAGGAGAAAAGCGAATGGCGGAGAATACAGAGTGGTGTAGAATACATGGATTGATGAGGGTCACGGTACATTGTGGTGGTTGTTGCTTGTGAATATCCCTTGGAAGACTGAGCTTCAGCTCTGACGTCCCATGTATTGGCCTTTAGTTCGCTAAAGCCTGAAAATGACTTGCGTTAATCAATGTGAGGCTAGTGTACAGGCGTTCCCATTGACCCGGTACCCTTGCACCGTCCTAAAAGAACTACATAAACAATGATAAATACACAATACCTCTGAAGTCGGAGTGAGTTCGCCCCATGGCGAGGGACAATGTTAATAGGAAAAGCAAATCCACACGCAGAATTCAGTTCGGCACTATTGCAAGTAATGTGTTTGGACTACGCTTGAGTTCAAAGCGAGCGAGCGCAAAAAAAGGGGAAAAAAAGAAGAAAGACACAATAAATTGTGATAACGAACACAATAAGAGTGTTGAAGAACACAATAAAGAGCGACGAAGAGCACACTGATTGGTGAAGACCACAACAAGCAGCCCTGAAGTGATAATGACAAATATATCTAATCCCGTGCTTAGGCTAGGTTTTATTTTATGTATTATCATCATCAGAAACACCTACCTCGCGGTCAACGAGTCGCTTACCTCGCGGTCAACGAGTCGCTTACCTCGCGGTCAACGAGTCGCCTACCTCGCGGTCAACGAGTCGCTTACCTCGCGGTCAACGAGTCGCCTACCTCACGGTCAACGAGTCGCCTACCTCGCGGTCAACGAGTCGCTTACCTAGCGGTCAACGAGTCGCCTACCTAGCGGTTAATGAGTCGTCTACCTAGCGGTCAACAAGTCACTGGTGTGTTTCGAGACTCCTTCATTAGGTCCACGAGTGCTGTCTACTCGGAGACTCCTGGGGGTCGTCGCTGTAGCTACGTAGTTCGTGCTCCGTGGGAGGCTATCGACAGGCCGCGCTGTGGACAGAGACCGACCCAAGAGCAAATAGGTCATGCCTCTGGCCTTTAAACGCCCTTTAAATGTTATTGCCTCCCTTTATCAAATATATTGCACTGTATGAAACCACTCCCTACGTGAACTTTCACAGGATTGTTAGTGTAACTGGTCGCGGTCTAAGGATTGTAACTGGGACAGGTATGGACACTGCTTTGAGAATCAAAGTGTTTGAATCCTCTCATAGTTTGTGTGCTAGGTGGTTCCTTCTTCTTCTTCTTCTTCTTCTTCTTCTTCTTCTTCTTCTTCTTCTTCTTCTTCTTCTTCTTCTTCTTCTTCTTCTTCTTCCTCTTCTTCTTCCTCTTCTTCTTCTTCTTCTTCTTCTTCTTCTTCTTCTTCTTCTTCTTCTTCTTCTTCTTCTTCTTCTTCTTCTTCTTCTTCTTCTTTTTCTTCTTCTTCTTCTGCTGCTGCTGCTGCTGCTTCTTCGCCTTCTCCTTCTTCTGCTTCTTCGTCTTCTCCTCCTTCTTCTTCTTCTTCTTCTTCTTCTTCTTCTTCTTCTTCTTCTTCTTCTTCTTCTTCTTCTTCTTCTGCTGCTGCTGCTGCTGCTGCTGCTGCTGCTTCTTCGCCTTCGCCTTCTTCTGCTTCTTCGTCTTCTTCTTCTTCTTCTTCTTCTTCTTCTTCTTCTTCTTCTTCTTCTTCTTCTTCTTCTTCTTCTTCTTCTTCTTCATCTTCTTCTTCGTCGTCGTCGTCGTCGTCGTCGTCGTGGATGAAAAGGACAGAACTCGTTTGGTGAACTTAGTTCGTATTACATTACCTCCCCTAGTCATGGGCACCTTTATGAAGACAATAGAATCTTCTAACGGCCTGGTGACCTGTGGTTGGTTGGTTACATATATTATAATTACACTTGCAATGTAATTGCCGCCATATATCAGTTACAACGCACACCACTCCTAGCCAGAAAAGCCATGAATACACGCAGTTATAACATTACTCATAAATCAGATATAGTGGCTTATGTTCCTATACAGAACCCAGGTATCCGTGTGTTTATTCCTTTGACATACTTGACCAATTTTGTCAGCCCTACCCAATTATATGTATTCACATATTTGACTATTTCTGTCAGCCCTACCCAACTGTATATGTATTGACATCGTTTGTCGAATGCGTCCATCGTTGTCATAACCGCATTGGTGCGGGGCCCGTGGGTGTTTGAGGGTGCGACGTGAGCCATCAAATTCACGGACATATTTGCGGTGCGATTTTGTTTGCAGACGCTACTATTTACAGTATCAATCAGTTAAAGGTCTGGCTAGAGATTTGATACTACTCCGTCCACCCGTGCTATGGCGAATATTACCACCACTGGATGGCCCGGTTGCTATGTCTTTGTTGTAACTAATAATATAGTTCTCAGTGCATGACCTATATTTTTTGTATTTATGGTTAGAGCGAGTGGATTCAAGATGTTAGATAGATCAATGCGGAAATGCGTATTTTACATGTAAATCCTTCTTTCAATATATAAATATGTAGCATAAATTAATCCCTTTGTTGATCGCCTGAATCTGACTGACCGGCTTGAGAAAGGACACAGGCAAACAGACACAAAGCCAACCTTTGACTAAAGTCTTTTGTCAACGAACAAAATCAGAAAGCAAGAATACTTAGCTGAAAGCAGAAGCATCGTCATTTATAAACAGTCATCCGACCATTATAGCATTAGGGAAACAAGCCTGAAGGAAAAGAGGCGGAAAAGGGGGGGAGAGGAACCAAGTGTACACGAAAAGGATACAGGATGTAAATAATAATCATCTTCATCCAGCGACTAGTCCTGCTCAACAAATCCCCTCCTCCCCACTAGGTGTTTGGGAATGTTTGGCCTGCATTGTGAGGTCTATTATAAGCCGCCCATCTCTGTTGCTGTCATGAGATAATTGTTTTCCACATTTCGAATCCAGCTATGCCGCGGTCTTCCCCTTCTCCACATGTTGGTATTCTTCCCTCCACAACGATCTTGTCTACACTTTCATGTCATCCACTTGTCTAGAGACATTTCATATTTCTCAAATGTGTTCGTCTTAATAACCAATCTTGTTCGATATTGATTAAGTTCTTGTTGGATGTTGGATAGATCTGTGTTATCCTTTCTACCCACATAATAATAATAAGCAATAGACACACACACACACACACACACACACACACACACATATATATATATATATTCACGTTTAATCACCCTTATTAATTCCCGCCTTTCCGTGTTCACTTCCTTCTACTTCGTCTTCTCTCTCCACCAATCCATCTTTTCTTTACTGCTGATGCTACTTGGACTTCCAGGATTGTGTCCAGATTGATTCTTTGTAATGTTTGGATAATCGTTTGTAAATGTGAATACTTGTTTTTTCACCTTGGTGTTTTTGTTTTCGGTTGTTAGTTCTGTGGAAAAGACTTGATGAAACTGTCATTTTGTAATAGTTATCTTTTCGTGTGTGGATTTCCCCAGTCGTGTTTCACAGTGGTTCACTTCTGACATCGACAAGATCGCATTCATTCCTATTGTTGCCAGTTCTCTTGTCTCATCCATTGCCACGTGCAATGTTTTCTTTCCACCGTTATTGACATTTTTTTAATCTTCTTCCAGGAACCCGTAACACCCCCCTCCTCTCTCTCTCTCTCTCTCTCTCTCTCTCTCTCTCTCTCTCTCTCTCTCTCTCTCTCTCTCTCTCTCTCTCTTTCTCTCTCTCTCTCTCTCTCTCTGTTTCATTCAATCACTGACATAATCTCTCTTTTATTCATTGTATTACACAAGTCATATCACACGCGCGCGCGCGTGCACACACACACACACACACACACGCACACACACAAAGTGTTTGTTTAAAAATAATCTTCTACACACCCTTTTCCCCCTCACTCCCCCCCATCCCATTCCAGTGTCACAGTGTGTCTGTCTACCTCCATTTACGTCGGTCTCTTACAGCATGCCTTCAATGTCTATGTCTGACTCTGTCTGGCTGGCCACATGTTCTACCTTGTCCAACCCCAGTGGCCTCATTTACCTTGGTCTGAATACCCTACCCAAGGATCACCTTCTTGAGGTGGAAGTCAAGCAGGGTGGGAGTATAATTCATTGTGGTAAATGCAGTTTACATGTACACAAGAAACATACATTGGTGAACCCATTGCAACCACTAAGACAATTCATCAATAAATAATCATATAATGTTGGACGCTGATAGAAGTAGAACAAAGAAGGAGAGACTACACACTAGACCAGTGGTTCTCAACCTTTTTTGGCCCACGCACCCCTTCACCATATGTTCAGAATGTCACACCCCCACCCCTCTCTTCGTATTTCCTCCCTATAAATTCCCTCCCCTACCCGTACACAGTATATGTAAAAATGGAAGCTAAATTTAATAACTCATACTAGAACAAGTCTAGATGTCTACATAAAACTTGATCTGTGGGTCTATTTACGTTATGAAACGAAATTCAGAAGGACGAGAAGTACAGGAACTAAAGTATGGAGGGAAAAACAATATCAAGTAATTGGTTCTCGTATTAACACAATCTTGAAATAATGTTAATCCCCTTCCCCCCCCCCCCCCCAAAAAAAAAAAAAAAATAACCCCTTAACATTCCCCTCTGTTGGGGAAGGGGGGGGGGAAGAGAAATTCCCCACCGGTTGAGAACCACTGCACTAGACAATGGTGGGACAAACTGGAATGGGATGGGGGAGTGAGGAGGAATAGGGTGTGTAGAATATTATTTTTAAACAACACTTGAAAGCCACAGTTACACCACCGGGGTTCAAACCTGTTACCTCCAAATGACGACAGTACCTTACTGCACATCTGGTGCCCGGAGAAGCACGAATACCGTCCAAGCAGACAGGGCAGGACAGAAGCCGATGTAATAGGAAGCATTAGACAACAAAGAAGGAGAAATATACGCAGTACTGCAGCAAGTTTGAGGTTCGTAAGCGAGGGAGGTGTGGTAGTGTGGTGGCTAGACGCTGGCTTCGATCCGCATCTAGGCGGTGTATACACATATGAGGCAGAGCACCCGACGCCCAGTATATCACTAGGTGTGTACAGGTGTCCTTTCTTTGCCGGCATAAACAACAGCATTGCCCATTCTCATTACCCCCGATTCATAAACACAACAGTGCTACGCTTCTGTAGTTTCATTCATTACCACCGTGACATAAATTCAACCAGATTAGGGGCGGAGTCGGGGGTGTGGGTCTCCCCGTCCATCAAGCCTGTCTGTGGCCGGCAACCCCCCTCCCCCCAAACACACACACACACACGGACCTCACAATCTGTATTGTCTGCAGCGTCGGTCGCGTGCACCATGCAGAGCCCAGGCTGCTGCAGTCATTCAGAACTGCTAGATCCACTTTTTCAGGTAGGATTTACTCAGCTTCATTTGCCTGCCCCATGAGCCCTTCTCTGTTGTCATCTTTCTAGTTCATTTTGTCAGCAACATTTCGTCTGCTGTTTTTCTTGTCCGTTGGGTGTTTTTTTTTTTTTTTGCTTCTTTCCCCATGTACAATTCTGCTATGGTATGAATTCAAAGATATGGGATAGCGTTTGATGAACGCTGTTATTCGACGTTCTCTTTCACCTTTTTTTTTTCTTCATCTCTTTATTAATAAATAAATAGCGCTGTTCTATATACTCTCATTTTCACGTCGGTGTTCTTTCATTCAGCGTTTCGTTCATTTTGTGAATTTGTGGTTTTGTTAATGAATGTTTTATTCGTGCTTGTTTAACTTGTCGTCTGTATCGGGTGTCTGTATTCTGCCTACTCATTTTTGCCTTTCTAAGGGTTACTTTTATAAACCAAAACCTGTTTCCTTACATTGCAACATTCAGTGTATTTAATTTGAACATTAAAATAAAATCATGTATGCTCTCTCTCTCTCTCTCTCTCTCTCTCTCTCTCTCTCTCTCTCTCTCTCTCTCTCTCTCTCTCTCTCTCTCTCTCGCCCTCTCTCTCATATCTCTTCTTTATTTTCTCACTTTCCTTCATATTTTATCTCACTACTCTCGGTCTTTCGCTTGCTCCAGTTTTTCTATATGTCATCATCACCCTCATCATAATCATCACCCTCATCTCTCTCTCTCTCACTCTCTCTCTCTCTCTCTCTCACTCTCTCTCTCTCCTTTCGTTCCTGCTCTCCCCCTCCCCTCTGCCCTCCTCCGTTCTCATTGTTTCCCAATTCACTCCTCTTCTTTTGCTCCTTCATCTCCCTTATTTTCGCTCTCTCACTCTCTTGCCATTCCTTCCTCTTCTGTTCCCTGTCTCCCCACTTCCCCACCCTGGCTAGCCCCTGGCATATATTTTCAGTGTACAAGTTTCCACCCACGTCTCTGTTGCGAAGGGGTTACCTACGTTGTTCATAATCCCGCATACCGCGTTCGAAACGCAACTGCTTGTGATTTGGCAGCAGAATGCATTGCTTTTTATAAAATGAAATGCGTTCCCGTAATTCAGAAAGCAATGGCGAACTACTGAACGCAAAATTGCCTGGAAATAAACAGACAAAAAAATTCTGGGGTTGACTGCGACTCCTTGTAAAGGGTATGCAAATAACTTTAACTCTATGGTGCGCCACCACTACAGTTCGTGCATATAAACAGTGACTGCAACGTAGATTGCCAGCAGTGTCGCCACGTCAGTCGTAGAAACAGACAGTCTGTTTTCATATCTAGCACATCTGTAGTGTGTGTGTGTGTGTGTGTGTGTGAGAGAGAGAGAGAGAGAGAGAGAGAGAGAGAGAGAGAGAGAGAGAGAGCCTTATCACTGTACGGATGTTGTTTATTCATCAATGCGGTTTATAAGCTTGTTACCAGGTCTGCCATGTCAGTTTATATTTTAAACAATCTGGAATATGTGATCCTTATGTGTTGATCCTATCATTTTTAGGTTGTATGTGTTTGTTTTTAACCACAGTGATAGGTTGTATGTATTTGTTTTTAATCACAGTGATAGGTTGTATGTATTTGTTTTTAAAACAAAAAACCAAAGTGGTGGATTATGTGTTGTTTATATTTTTTAACCATATTGACATATTGTGTGTTGTTTCTTGTTTCTTATCTTTGCATGGCAGGTTGAACATTTTTCACGCCTACAGTGTTGGAGTTTTTCATCAAGGCCGTGTTGCTATAGAGACAGACAGACAGACAAACAGGCAGGCAGGCAGGCAGACAGGCAGGCAGACAGACAGAGCAATCAGGCAGGCAGTAGATACCAACAGACAGCGCGCTAATTAAAAATATAAGTATTGAGTTCTGCCATCTGTCTAAAATACCCCCAGCCCCGTAAGTACACCCACAAGTACACCCACGTGTTAGCCTTGAGTGACACAAGAGACCCCAGATAGAACATTAGACTGTCATTCTTTCTCGGTGGTTCCCAAACGTTGTCAGCTCCTGCCCTGTCACACCAAGATTACACCCCGGGCATAGTCAGATCCTGCCCTGTCACATCAAGACTACATCTTGATCGTAGTCAACCCTGTCACACCAAGACTACATCCTGAGCGTAGTCAACCCTATCACGCCAAGACTACATCCTGAGCGTAATCAACCCTATCACGCCAAGACTGCATCCTGAGCGTAATCAACCCTGTCACGCCAAGACTGCATCCTGAGCGTAATCAACCCTATCACGCCAAGACTGCATCCTGAGCGTAATCAACCCTGTCACAACAAGACTACATCCTGAGCGTAATCAACCCTATCACGCCAAGACTGCATCCTGAGCGTAGTCAGTCCAGTCACGCCAAGACTACATCCGGAGCCTAGTGCCACATCGCAAATCCTCTTTCCTCAAGTATTATGCCATGGATTAATTCGCGACATGGAACATGAATTGGCTCATTGAAGAAAAGCGGTGTAACCGTGACTTTAGTACTCACTGACCAACGTGGAATGAAGTACAAGGCTCAGGAAACGATAAATCCGTTTTATTTCCGGAATCAAGAAAACATATATTAGGTGGTGACTAATTAGCGTCTCGTGATACCGAGGGGCAACTAATTATCTAATGCACGAACCTCAAATGTCGTCTTGCATCTTTCCTAACCGCCGTTGAATAACCTTCGATTCCCCTCTGTTCCTTCAGGTCGTCATCTATCTATCTTACACCGAATCTCTGGCTGTCTAGAGATTGTCCGCTGTTCATAGATCCATGGCGTTCTCCAGATATGTTGCTAGCTGTCCTTAGTTTGGAATAAGTCCCTTGCTAGCCTGCCGACGATCCACTAGCCACATCGAATTGCTCTCCCGATCGAAATACACGTCTGTTCACTTTGCTTCTCACACAACGTATTCCATTGTCACGCTGGTTTTGGTGCGCTGTCCACTTCGGGATTTTCCTTCTATCCTCTCTGTATAGTGTGCTTTGGCAATCGCTATGTGGCACCTAGTCAGATCAGATCTGCTCCTGTCCAGGCTTTGGTTGAGGGGATGCCTTGATGAGACCATCAACACTTAAAGTTATCCACTTGTGTCTATTTTTAGCAATGCATATACAAATTGCTAGTTGCATGTCCTTTCACATGTATTGGCTGTTAGGTATTGTATATTAGGTATATCCCGAAACAACCAAATAAATAAATTTGTTACGTATTGTTTGCCGCAACTGGACGTTGCGATCAATGCAACCCCGCATTGATTTGCTAGTCAATGTTACGTTCAGTAAGTAGTTTGCCATAGCATTCTGAACGAGAAGTCACAGTCCAGCTGATCGATATAGGGAACCATACTACTAACCCCACCCTCAGTCGACAATTAAGAACGAGCTCTCTTATCCATTGGGCCACGTTTACCTCTTCAGTATGTGTGTGTGTGTGTGTGTGTGTGTGTGTGTGTAACCTGTGTGCTAGTGTTGTTGTTGTTGTTTTGTTGTTGTTGTTTTTGTTGTTGTTGTTTTTGTTGTTGCTTGTACATCGTTGTCAAAGAGGATCGTGTTCTAGTGTTTTCCAACAGAGCTTTCTGTCTGCCTGTCTGATTGTCCGCCTGTCTATATGTCTATCGGCCCCACAGAGTGGCCAGAAGTGGCCAGTTAGACCAGACTGTCCCATAGAGTGGCCAGAAGTGGCCAGTTAGACCAGACTGTCCCATAGAGTGGCCAGAAGTGGCCAGTTAGACCAGACTGAGACCCGAGTCTGTCCCACAGAGCGGCCAGAAGTGGCCAGTTAGACCAGACTGTCCCATAGAGTGGCCAGAAGTGGCCAGTTAGACCAGACTGTCCCATAGAGTGGCCAGTTAGACCAGACTGTCCCACAAAGTGGCCAGAAGTGGCCAGTTAGACCAGACTGAGACCCGAGTACTGTCCCACAGAGCGGCCAGAAGCGGCCATTTAGACCAGCGTGTCTGTCCCACAGAGCGGCCAGTTAGACCAGCGAGTCTGTCCCACAGAGCGGCCAGAAGCGGCCATTTAGACCAGCGAGTCTGTCCCACAGAGCGGCCAGTTAGACGAGCGAGTCTGTCCCACAGAGCGGCCAGAAGTGCACAGTTAGACCAGACTGTCCCACAGAGCGGCCAGTTAGACCAGCGAGTCTGTCCCACAGAGCGGACAGAAGTGCACAGTTAGACCAGACTGTCCCACAGAGCGGCCAGTTAGACCAGCGAGACTGTCCCACAGAGCGGACAGAAGTGCACAGTTAGACCAGACTGAGACCCGAAACACTTTTTGCTAGTTATTGTTTGTGTTACGATCGCTTGCCTTAAACTGAAGCGTGGGCCATACAGGTGCTACAGCTTCTCGTGCACTGGATTGATTAGCTTGATTACGCTCAGGATTAGCTTTCCCTATTACCAGTATCCCACGCCATTGGGCGAATCCACTCTGACTTTAGAGGTACTTGTAATTTACCTCCCCAAGTCAAGGACAAGAAGTCAACATGTGAGTCCATAGGTGGCCGGCGTGTTACTGACCACATAATCCATCAGATACCGATTGGTCTATGCAAATGTGCACCTGACATCGTTTGGCCAATGCCCCTTGTCACAAAATGAAACCGTGCGTTTACCCAGCTAATTGTTAGGGAGGATGTTTTGATTAACCGGACTATCTGCTAAGCAACAAGGGTTTCAACGAATACAGAGAAAACATTCATAGTTGTGGCTACACGTGTTTCCAAAACAGGTCGGGCAGAAATAACAGTTGTACTGGTACATCTGGTTGACGGATTGGCCACTGTCGGAAGTGCGGGAGCCGAATCCCGACATCGCCTTGACAAGGTTGTCAACATTTGAATACAAATGGAAGCCGTGGGGTCAGCCCATATACACATTTGGTGGTGAGTGAGGAGGAAGTGAGTGCGCTGAATCATACATCGTTTTGACAGGGGCAGATGTAAAACGGAAGTACCTAGTACGGAAAACAGTGCATCTGTCAATTCTTGGTTTCCGGAACATCAAGATGATTGGCAGCGTGTTGGGAAAAACTCTTTGTTGGAACTGTACAGTAACTCTCTAGATTGTTTTGAGAATCTGGACAAGTAATGACAACTTTGACAGGGACTAAAGCCATGATAATAGATTCTTGACAATGGCTGATATGTCCAAATAACACCTGCAGGACGTCACCCATATCACGTGACCAATTTTAGGAGTTTGCCATATAAACCCGAGTTGGGATCAACTAGGGGGGAGTTGACCAAGAACCGTGGATTATGATGGACGTGTTTGTGGGAGAGCTCTACAGTGTTAGATTAATTTAACATTAACTAGCATGTGCCGTTATGGCAAAGTGTAGTAGCCATCCCGGGAATGAGGCGGTTTTTACATAAGGTAGTCAATATAGTCTATTAGTTCTAATTAATATAGACTGTGGCCTTGTTAAACTATAGTGTGATGATTAGCACTGTTAGTGGAAACTAGTTAGAGTAAGAATAGTGATATTAACTCTGCTAGTTAAGAATAGATTAGTGAAGTGTTTATAAGCTTTACTAGTTGAGAATTGAGTAATGAAGGATAATTGGGATCTTCCCGTAGGTGTCCCTGGTGGGCGGGGTTCCGCATTCTGTTTGCTGATTTTTTTTGTCTTGGCCTGATGATAACCTATGTGGTCAGTTCATCTGTCCCTGATGGGTACATTATATTTTCTGAGCGAGGCCGATGCCCACGATCATCTAATAGAGATCAGTGAAGGGGAGGCTATCACCAGTTGTATGATTTATTTTACAGGTTCCTCTGGTTGGAATGAAGAACCCGGAACAACTAAAAAATCCGATCCCGGATAAAGTATGATGTGGAGAGATGGGCCAGCAACTTTCGCAACGGAAGAAGTTAAGACACATTGCTCGGTGGAGTCTAATGGTATATGTATCCTACATGAGTGAATACCAATCGTTAACACACCTGAAGTGATGGAGGTTCAGCCCACGTGGAACTAGATCAGTAGGAACTGATGTTCACATTAGATGAAACCAAACATTGAAGTGTAGTTGTGCCACGTATCAAGGAAATCAGAACTTTCAGACTATATCTAGTGAATAAAGCAAGCCATTTTATTCTAGATACAATAACTGTTTAATAGTGAGAACTAGTGAACATTTATCAAGAGACAAAAAGTCTTGTTCATAGGACAGTGTTCCATGTTTGTTTTCACCGCGCCGGAATTATGAAGCCGGAGTTTCTATAAACTGTTAGGAACAGTTGTGTTAGGAACAATAACAGTTTTTTTCCACGGATTATATATTTACATGGGATTCAGATCTCATGGTCATCAGAGTTCCTGGAGGAGGACATGTCTGGAGAGAAGGATACGACTTCGGTGAGGTTTTTCGTACTGACTCGAATGATGTCGTGTGATCCTTGCCATGATGTGTACACTATGATCCTGAACTTGGAAGGCTGACATACACATTTATGTTATAACACACGACACACTTTTTCTTCGCATACACGTCTCATATACGTTACACTTTTCTTTTAATAAATTAGTCTTTATTAATTTTTAGAAGCAATAGTTGTTGAGTATGTTGCGTTGGGGAAGTATGAGAAGGGGGGGCATAGTACGACAGTGAGAGAGTGATAGGAAAAGGTGTCCATAGGCTGATGGAGTGTGTTGGACGGAAGCTGGTGGATTCTCCAGAATATTGAGAGGAAAAAAACTATTATAATGTGGGTGTCGACTCTCTTCACTCCAGGGACGACACTGTAAAGGAGGACACGACATTATTGGGGGCTCGTAAACGTGATATTTGGACAGTGGGATCTCTCGTAAACGGGATCTTTGGACAGCGGGATCTCTCGTAAACGGAATCCTTGGACAGCGGGATCTCCCGTAAACGGAATCCTTGGACAGCGAGATCTCCTGCAAGCAGGAACCTTTGACAGTGGGATCTTCTGACAACGGGGTCCTTTGACACGGGATCCTTAGTTACAAAACGGAGATATCATTTTGGAGAATCCAGCTAGAGTGAATGTGGATAGGGGTTAGGACAAATATCTTACCTGTTCACACTTCACACGTCTGCATAGGTCTGTGGTCCTGATTCTACTCTTGTCACTGAGTGAATGTACTGTGTGTAGTAATATCTAGATTTATAGTACTTGTTCATATATCTGTATAGTAATTTGCAGTTATATTGTACTAGACCTGCTAGCTTACCTCTCTGTATAATGGCCACCCCTAAACTAACCACGTTAGAATTAAAGGCAAAGGGGGAGGACATGGGATTGGGGGGGTCTGCTCTAACGGATTACATACAGGAAGTGGAGAGAGAGTATCGTCAAGCGGAAAGGGAAGATCGAAAGGCCGAGCTGGAATTGAGAAGGATGGAATTGGAAGCTGAGCAAGCAGCTAGGAAATTGGAAGCTGAGCAAGCAGCTAGGAAATTTGAAGCTGAGCAAGCAGCTAGGAAATTAGAAGCTGAACAGGAAGCACAGAAAAGGGAGCACGAGTACCGGATGAGGGAACTCGAGTTGAAGAGTCAATCTAATGGAGAAACTGAGGGAGCAGTTGGAGGTTCCTCCATCCCAGGATCAACACCAGTAGGTGGACATGGGTACCAGGCCATGAAGTTTCCTTTGGCGGTCTACGAGGAGGACAAAGAGAAGATTGATCAATACCTTCAACGCTTCGAGGCTATGTCAGTTGCTATGGGTCTGGAGCGTAACAAATGGAATCTTAAGCTATCCCAGGGATTACGCGGGACCGGTTACGAGGTTTATTCTCGCCTGCCACCAGGACAGGAGAACAATTATGACGAGTTAAAGACGGCTCTGCTGAAACGATTCGAGGTTACGTCACATACCTACCGGAAAAAATTTCGAGCAGCGAAACGAGAACCGGGGGAGTTGTTTGCCGCCTACAGTTTGCGTCTAAAATCTTATCTCCACAAGTGGATGGATTTGGCTGGGTTCGCACATGACTATGAGAGTCTGGAAGAGCTCATGGTGGTCGACCAGCTGAAGAAGCAAATGTCTAAACCTCTCAGGACGTTCCTGGGAGAACAAGGAGCGGAACGTATTGACCTCGTGAATAAATTAGCAGAACGGTTCGTCGAGGTACATGGGGAAGCAGGGGAGAACCTTTCCACCAACTCCAAAAGTCAAGAGAAACATGACAAGAAGAAAACCAAAAACTCAGGAACAAAAAAGTGGGAACCTTATGTGCAAAAATCAGAGGATAGTTTAGAGAAGAAGAAGGAGGGAAGCAAGAGCACTTCAAGCTCTACACCTAAACGACCGTGGTCGGAGAAGTGGTGTTCAATTTGTAAGTCACCCTCTCACAATACGATGGACTGCAAATCGAAGGCTAAGAACCCTCACTTCGCAGCATGTCAAGTGACTTCCAAGGAGGTTGTCACAGAAAATGCCAAGGTCAACAAGGAAGCTCGCCACCAGGAGAGCTCACTCAAGTCTGGCAATAGAAAATCTAGGACAGGGAAATGGTGCAACCAATGCCAGTCGAATACGCACAATGCTATTGACTGCAGAGGAGAGTCAGGAGACACTCAATTCGTCGTGTGCCCCGGGAAACCTAAGGTGGAGCCCACCGAACAGGTCGAGGCCGAGGAAGAGACTCCAGACCAGGAAAAACCACCTGTAGTGGAATTGGTAGAGGTTAACGGTCGTCAAGTGGAGTGTTTATACGACACAGGACTGGACGGGGAGGCCGTGATTTCTGCGGATCTGGTACATCCAGAACAATTCACAGGTGAAACATTGGACATACAGCCTGCACAGAAGAGTGCTGTAACCATGAAGTTGCCCATTGCTAATGTGGAGATTCGGTCAAGGTACGTCACCGGAACCATCAAGGCCGCTGTATTGACCGATCCCATTTTTCCAGTCATCCTAGGTTGCCGGTATGTCTTTCTGGGAATGCCCAGGGAGCCAATCCATATGGGAGCAATGCAGACTCGCTCTCAGACGAAAACGGAAGAGGCAGACGCAATTGTGACTAACCCAATGCCGGGGGAGCTACGAACTGCCCAGAGTGAGGATGATACTTTACGTCCTTGCTACAAAAAGCTGCAGAAAAGTGCTGATCCACCAGGACGGGGGCAGTACTACATGAAGAATAGGATACTCTACAGGAGAGCAGGAAGGGGAGACAACCTATACGGTCAGTTGGTCGTCCCGAAAGCTCACAGGTCCCAGATTCTTCATATGGGGCATACCATCTCCTTTAGTGGACACATGGGTATTGCCGCCACCATGCAGCGGATTTCCTGCCACTACTATTGGCCGGGAATGACAGATGATGTGCGTCGGTATGTGAAGTCATGCCCTGAGTGCCAGAGGGTGGCACCGAAACACTGGACAGCACCGGTGGTGTTGGGTGAGATGCCCATCATGAACTCTCCTTTCGAGAGGGTAGCCATCGATATCGTGGGTCCACTTCCCAGGACTAGGAAGAGGAACATGTATATACTCACAATGGTGGATTGCTGTACAATGTGGGGTGAGGCTATACTGTTGACCACGATTGACTCGAAAAGAGTGGCGGACGCACTGATGGAGGCCTTTACCAGATTAGGCTTTCCGGATCAAATTCTGACGGACAATGGATCTCAGTTTTGTGGAAAACTCATGGAGGAGGTATTTAGGGTGTTTCACTCTAACCACATACATACCAGCCCTTACCACCCTCAAGCCAATGGACAAGTAGAGCGTTTCAACGGCACGTTGATGACAATGCTCAGGAAATTAGCGCAGGAAAAACCTGATAGGTGGGATGAATATATCCCAGCAGCACTCTTTGCCTATCGGGAGGTTCCTCATGGCTCAACAGGACTACCACCCGCTACGTTGCTGTTTGGTCGTCCAATCAAAGGACCGTTGGAAGCCATGTTGAGGAGTTGGACTGAAGAGGGGACGTCAGAAGAAGTGATCTCATCCTATCAATACGTGGAGGAACTGAAAGAAAAACTCCACAAGGGATGGACTCTGGCAAATCAAAACTTGAAAAAGGCCAGGAAAAGACATGCGGCTTACTACAACCGTAGGTCTAAAGAAAGATCTCTAGAGGTGGGAGACAAAGTCTTGTTGCTACTCCCAACGGGAAACAACAAACTGGAGATAGGTTGGCAAGGACCATTTCCCGTGGAAAGGGTGATATCCAGAACCAACTATCAAATCCGGATCCGGGGAAAGTCGAAGATTTTCCATATCAATCTCTTGCGGAAATACGAAGAGAGACCCGGAGACAAGGCAGCGCACCTCATGGCAATGGCAGTTGCAATGGAGACGGAAGTGGGAACCAGCGAGGGCAGGGAATATCCCTTGATACACCAGGAAACCTATAGGGATGTGAAAGTGAACCCTGATCTGACCTCCCAGGAGAGGGAAAGGATAACCCAGGTTCTCAATTCTCATAAGGAGATACTGACTGATAAACCAGGACGAACGAGGTTGGTTGAGTTCGAGATGACTTTGACCACACAGGAGCCTGTTCGCCAAAAGGTTTACCCAGTGCCATTCTCTAAAGAAAAGGCCCTGGGGGAGGAAATACAAAAACTGCTGGAGGATGACGTGATTGCACCATCCACATCCCCATACAATGCGGGGGTAGTTTTGTTACGCAAACCAAGTGGAGAACACAGGTTGTGTATAGATTACCGACTTCTGAACAGTCATACACAGTTTCAGGTGGAACCTTTGCCGAATCCAACTCAGTTATTCGCTAGGCTCCATAAGGCTCGGTACTTTTCAAAGGTGGATCTGAGTCGGGGGTACTATCAGATACCAGTCAAACCGGAGATTCGACCACTGTTAGCTTTCAGTACACCCAGTGGACACTACGAATTCAAGGTCATGCCCTTTGGACTCAGCAATGCACCCAGTGTGTTTACACGCATGATGAGGACTTTACTAGATCCGTTACAGGATCCGTCCATCATCTCATTCATGGATGATATTCTGATTTCCAGTGACAGCTTGGATGACCACTTACAATCCTTGGAGAGAGTGTTTAATAGACTCAAGGAAGCAGGGCTTACTGCTCGTCCAACCAAGTGCATGATTGGTTACCAGACTCTGGAATTTCTAGGTCACACCATCACTCCAGGACACATTGTCCCAGAAGAGAAGAACCTGGAGAAAATCAGAAATGCACCAAGGCCAAAAACGAAGAAGGATGTGCGATCTTTTCTCTCGTTGTGTGGGTTCTACCACAAATTTATCCCACATTTCACTGAACTGGGAGCTCCGTTGACCGAAACCTTGAAAAAGGGATTACCGGACCAAATCATTTGGACACCAGAATGTGAGAATGCCTATAGTCAGTTAAAGGAGGCCTTGGTCAGCAAACCTGTATTACAGCTCCCTGACCTTTCCAAACCATTTGTGTTGAGAACGGATGCAAGTGCGATTGGAATTGGAGCCGCTTTGTTACAGGAAGGAAAAGACGATGCTTCGGTTTTGAAACCTGTGGCATGCGCAAGTAAGAAACTTCTACAGGCGGAGAGGAATTATTCAACCGTCGAGAGAGAGTGCTTGTCCCTCGTATGGGCAGTGCAAAAATTTCAGCCATATTTGTATGGAGTTAAGTTTCGGGTCCAGTCGGATCATCAGCCCCTGATGTTCCTGGCTACTTCTCAGAAGCTCAACGCCCGTTTGATGCGGTGGTCGTTGTTACTTCAACCATATAACTTCACAGTGGAGTACATTCCTGGGAAGGAAAATGTTGGAGCGGATTTCTTATCAAGACACCCAGCTCCTGAAGAAGAAGAATGAATCATCTGGATTAAACTCACGGTGGAGAAGAGTGAGATGGACTACTCTCTTAAGAGGGGGCCTATGTCACAAAATGAAACCGTGCGTTTACCCAGCTAATTGTTAGGGAGGATGTTTTGATTAACCGGACTATCTGCTAAGCAACAAGGGTTTCAACGAATACAGAGAAAACATTCATAGTTGTGGCTACACGTGTTTCCAAAACAGGTCGGGCAGAAATAACAGTTGTACTGGTACATCTGGTTGACGGATTGGCCACTGTCGGAAGTGCGGGAGCCGAATCCCGACATCGCCTTGACAAGGTTGTCAACATTTGAATACAAATGGAAGCCGTGGGGTCAGCCCATATACACATTTGGTGGTGAGTGAGGAGGAAGTGAGTGCGCTGAATCATACATCGTTTTGACAGGGGCAGATGTAAAACGGAAGTACCTAGTACGGAAAACAGTGCATCTGTCAATTCTTGGTTTCCGGAACATCAAGATGATTGGCAGCGTGTTGGGAAAAACTCTTTGTTGGAACTGTACAGTAACTCTCTAGATTGTTTTGAGAATCTGGACAAGTAATGACAACTTTGACAGGGACTAAAGCCATGATAATAGATTCTTGACAATGGCTGATATGTCCAAATAACACCTGCAGGACGTCACCCATATCACGTGACCAATTTTAGGAGTTTGCCATATAAACCCGAGTTGGGATCAACTAGGGGGGAGTTGACCAAGAACCGTGGATTATGATGGACGTGTTTGTGGGAGAGCTCTACAGTGTTAGATTAATTTAACATTAACTAGCATGTGCCGTTATGGCAAAGTGTAGTAGCCATCCCGGGAATGAGGCGGTTTTTACATAAGGTAGTCAATATAGTCTATTAGTTCTAATTAATATAGACTGTGGCCTTGTTAAACTATAGTGTGATGATTAGCACTGTTAGTGGAAACTAGTTAGAGTAAGAATAGTGATATTAACTCTGCTAGTTAAGAATAGATTAGTGAAGTGTTTATAAGCTTTACTAGTTGAGAATTGAGTAATGAAGGATAATTGGGATCTTCCCGTAGGTGTCCCTGGTGGGCGGGGTTCCGCATTCTGTTTGCTGATTTTTTTTGTCTTGGCCTGATGATAACCTATGTGGTCAGTTCATCTGTCCCTGATGGGTACATTATATTTTCTGAGCGAGGCCGATGCCCACGATCATCTAATAGAGATCAGTGAAGGGGAGGCTATCACCAGTTGTATGATTTATTTTACAGGTTCCTCTGGTTGGAATGAAGAACCCGGAACAACTAAAAAATCCGATCCCGGATAAAGTATGATGTGGAGAGATGGGCCAGCAACTTTCGCAACGGAAGAAGTTAAGACACATTGCTCGGTGGAGTCTAATGGTATATGTATCCTACATGAGTGAATACCAATCGTTAACACACCTGAAGTGATGGAGGTTCAGCCCACGTGGAACTAGATCAGTAGGAACTGATGTTCACATTAGATGAAACCAAACATTGAAGTGTAGTTGTGCCACGTATCAAGGAAATCAGAACTTTCAGACTATATCTAGTGAATAAAGCAAGCCATTTTATTCTCGATACAATAACTGTTTAATAGTGAGAACTAGTGAACATTTATCAAGAGACAAAAAGTCTTGTTCATAGGACAGTGTTCCATGTTTGTTTTCACCGCGCCGGAATTATGAAGCCGGAGTTTCTATAAACTGTTAGGAACAGTTGTGTTAGGAACAATAACAGTTTTTTTCCACGGATTATATATTTACATGGGATTCAGATCTCATGGTCATCAGAGTTCCTGGAGGAGGACATGTCTGGAGAGAAGGATACGACTTCGGTGAGGTTTTTCGTACTGACTCGAATGATGTCGTGTGATCCTTGCCATGATGTGTACACTATGATCCTGAACTTGGAAGGCTGACATACACATTTATGTTATAATACACGACACACTTTTTCTTCGCATACACGTCTCATATACGTTACACTTTTCTTTTAATAAATTAGTCTTTATTAATTTTTAGAAGCAATAGTTGTTGAGTATGTTGCGTTGGGGAAGTATGAGAAGGGGGGGCATAGTACGACAGTGAGAGAGTGATAGGAAAAGGTGTCCATAGGCTGATGGAGTGTGTTGGACGGAAGCTGGTGGATTCTCCAGAATATTGAGAGGAAAAAAACTATTATAATGTGGGTGTCGACTCTCTTCACTCCAGGGACGACACTGTAAAGGAGGACACGACACCCCTCCAGGTATGTACGAGTGTCCTTACTGACTGACTTTTACAGTGTCCTTACTGACTGACTTTTACAGTGTCCTTACTGGTTGACTTTTACAGAGTCCTTACTGACTTTTTACAGTGTCCTTACTGGTTGACTTTTACAGTGTCCTTACTGACATATTTACAGTGTCCTTACTGACTGACTTTTACAGTGTCCTTGCTGACTGACTTTTACAGTATCCTTACTAACTGACTTTTACAGTGTCCTTACTGGCTGACAGATTTACAATGTCCTTACTGACAGATTTACAGTGTCCTTACTGACTGACTTTTACAGTGTCCTTACTGACTGACTTTTACAGTGTCCTTACTGACTGACTTTCACAGTGTCCTTACTGACTGACTTTTACAGTGTCCTTACTGACTGACTTTTACAGTGTCCTTACTGACTGACTTTTACAGTGTCCTTACTGACTGACTTTTACAGTGTCCTTACTGACTGACTTTTACAGTGTCCTTACTGACTTACTTTTACAATGTCATTATTGACTGACATGTACAGTGTCCTTACTGACTGACATTTACAGTGTCCTTACTGACTGGCTTTTACAGTGTCCTTACTGACTGACTTTTACAGTGTCCTTACTGACTGGCTTTTACAGTGTCCTTACTGACTGACATTTACAGTGTCCTTACTGTCTGACTTTTACAGTGTCCTTACTGACTGACTTTTACAGTGTCCTTACTGACATATTTACAGTGTCCTTACTGACTGACTTTTACAGAGTCCTTACTGACTGACTTTTACAGTGTCCTTACTGACTGACTTTTACAGTATCCTTTCTGACTAACTGACTGCCCACCTTGGGAACCACCGCTGTTGTATGGAAAGTAAGTCAGGCCATGACCTGGATGCTAACTTCCCTCCCCACCACAACCCCACTCAAACCATGACCTAGATGCCAGCACCCCCGTCACTCCACCCTGCTGATAACCCACACAGGCTCCCTCCGCCCTCGCCGCTGTTGTCAAGTCCCTGAGAATAATGGCTGTTTTGTAAAGTAAAAGTAATTTGATACATTACAATTACACTCTTTTCCAAACAGACGCTATTGCTTGTGCCACGTGTTTATAAACATAACTACAGCTCCCAGGCTAATTAGCTAAATATAATCGTTATGTTTGTTGTTGATTTATTCCGTGGTTTTTCTGCCGCCGCAGATTGTTAATGAGAATCTATTTTTTTAAACAATCAAGCTGTCTCTTTTGCGCCTGACTTCCTGTAATAAACAAACATCTTGAATTTCCATTTCCTGCGGCCCCCCAACCCTTTCCTGTATAGAGGGTCAGGTGGGTTTCTCCCTTTTCTTTGGTTTTCTTGTATACTATACATGGTTCCCAAAACAATGAAGGTTGCGAAGACATAGTCACATGACAAAGTCCCTTTTGTTTTTGCTGCAGGAACACGAACGCAGTTCATTTGTTTGCTAACGCGAGTTGGCTTCAGAAAGTTCTCGGAATTTGTTTATTGTATAAATAAACATTAGTATTAGTAACAGTAGAATAATTTACACGTTTCCATCAAACCCATCCCTTCAGCACCTATACCATTTTGCCAGAGTGCATGCAGTTGTTGGAAACACTCCTAGAATCCACTCTTTGAAACCTAACATTTTGAGGCAAAGGGGCAAGAAAAATCAGGCGGGGTGTCTCACTGTGCGTTGCGAGGTACTGTTTCACCAGTAGGAGTCATGGTTGATGTGCTTGCGAATTTTCATTTGTTCTGTGACAAAGATTCTGGTTGAAGCATTCATTTTATAGTTGTTTGTCCAACTGTTCTTCGTTTCGTTAAACTCATACTCCACTAATACTCTTGCAATGCTTTCTTTATTCGGGTATCTGCACATGCTTTCTGGGGTCAGATTAGTGTCTCCGAGGAAGACTTGGCAAGCGACACACAACATTGGCATGTGTACCTTGTCCAATCAAGAACAGTGTCAATTCCGACTATGTGCATAAGACACACGGAAGCTTATATCACTTCAGTTGAAGAGTTTGTACAGATGTTACATAAGCAGCGTTGTTTCCAAAAGGTCAAGCTATTTTATAGAAACTAAAATATTTAAAACAGAATCATTCATCCAAACAGGTTATGCCATTCCGGTAACCGTTTGAAGCTTCCCGGTTCTAACAAGCTTGCCTTGGGAATTTATCCTACGTGAAGATTCAACACCCTGTCACCGGGATGAGGGTGAAAAGAGAGGGTGAGGCACTAACTTAGTCCAACATGTGTACAATGGAAAGCACTGATTAGTTGGTAGAGTATAAACATGAAACCTATCTTTTCAGCCAGGTGACGGCGATATTTGGAGGTGACGGATTGGAATCCCATATCTATAGCTTTCATTTGTCTAGTGTGCGGCAGTAAAGAAGCATGTATTGATCTCATACATCTGCTACATAGTTGTCAAGATGTCTGTACATCATGTTTTGTGTCACTGCTCGCCAAGCCTGGAGGACAGTGCCTTGTTCTGGCTGCTAACATTATCCGGGTTGGTTTGGGTAATGGCTGGCGGTGGCTTTCTATGCACACACAAGTGCTCCAGTCTCCTGCAAGTGCTCCAGTCTCCTACCATATATCACACCAGACAGTCTAGACACAGTGCACCAACCATAGATCACACCAAACAGTCTAGACACAGTGCACCAACCATATATCACACCAGACAGTCTAGACACAGTGCACCAACCATATATCACACCAGACAGTCTAGACACAGTGCACCAACCATAGATCACACCAGACAGTCTAGACACAGTGCACCAACCATAGATCACACCAGACAGTCTAGACACAGTGCACCAACCATATATCACACCAGACAGTCTAGACACAGTGCACCAACCATATATCACACCAGACAGTCTAGACACAGTGCACCAACCATAGATCACACCAGACAGTCTAGACACAGTGCACCAACCATATATCACACCAAACAGTCTAGACACAGTGCACCAACCATATATCACACCAAACAGTCTAGACACAGTGCACCAACCATATATCACACCAAACAGTCTAGACACAGTGCACCAACCATATATCACACCAAACAGTCTAGACACAGTGCACCAACCATATATCACACCAAACAGTCTAGACACAGTGCACCAACCATATATCACACCAAACAGTCTAGACACAGTGCACCAACCATATATCACACCAGACAGTCTAGACACAGTGCACCAACCATATATCACACCAAACAGTCTAGACACAGTGCACCAACCATATATCACACCAAACAGTCTAGACACAGTGCACCAACCATATATCACACCAGACAGTCTAGACACAGTGCACCAACCATAGATCACACCAGACAGTCTAGACACAATGCACCAACCATATATCACACCAGACAGTCTAGACACAGTGCACCAACCATAGATCACACCAGACAGTCTAGACACAGTGCACCAACCATATATCACACCAGACAGTCTAGACACAGTGCACCAACCATATATCACACCAAACAGTCTAGACACAGTGCACCAACCATATATCACACCAAACAGTCTAGACACAGTGCACCAACCATATATCACACCAAACAGTCTAGACACAGTGCACCAACCATATATCACACCAAACAGTCTAGACACAGTGCACCAACCATATATCACACCAGACAGTCTAGACACAGTGCACCAACCATATATCACACCAAACAGTCTAGACACAGTGCACCAACCATATATCACACCAAACAGTCTAGACACAGTGCACCAACCATATATCACACCAAACAGTCTAGACACAGTGCACCAACCATATATCACACCAAACAGTCTAGACACAGTGCACCAACCATATATCACACCAAACAGTCTAGACACAGTGCACCAACCATATATCACACCAAACAGTCTAGACACAGTGCACCAACCATATATCACACCAAACAGTCTAGACACAGTGCACCAACCATAGATCACACCAGACAGTCTAGACACAGTGCACCAACCATATATCACACCAGACAGTCTAGACACAGTGCACCAACCATATATCACACCAAACAGTCTAGACACAGTGCACCAAACATATATCACACCAGACAGTCTAGACACAGTGCACCAACCATATATCACACCAGACAGTCTAGACACAGTGCACCAACCATATATCACACCAAACAGTCTAGACACAGTGCACCAACCATAGATCACACCAGACAGTCTAGACACAGTGCACCAACCATATATCACACCAGACAGTCTAGACACAGTGCACCAACCATATATCACACCAAACAGTCTAGACACAGTGCACCAACCATATATCACACCAAACAGTCTAGACACAGTGCACCAACCATATATCACACCAAACAGTCTAGACACAGTGCACCAACCATATATCACACCAAACAGTCTAGACACAGTGCACCAACCATATATCACACCAGACAGTCTAGACACAGTGCACCAACCATATATCACACCAGACAGTCTAGACACAGTGCACCAACCATATATCACACCAGACAGTCTAGACACAGTGCACCAACCATAGATCACACCAGACAGTCTAGACACAGTGCACCAACCATAGATCACACCAGACAGTCTAGACACAGTGCACCAACCATAGATCACACCAGACAGTCTAGACACAGTGCACCAACCATAGATCACACCAGACAGTCTAGACACAGTGCACCAACCATAGATCACACCAGACAGTCTAGACACAGTGCACCAACCATAGATCACACCAGACAGTCTAGACACAGTGCACCAACCATATATCACACCAGACAGTCTAGACACAGTGCACCAACCATATATCACACCAAACAGTCTAGACACAGTGCACCAACCATATATCACACCAAACAGTCTAGACACAGTGCACCAACCATATATCACACCAAACAGTCTAGACACAGTGCACCAACCATATATCACACCAGACAGTCTAGACACAGTGCACCAACCATATATCACACCAGACAGTCTAGACACAGTGCACCAACCATAGATCACACCAGACAGTCTAGACACAGTGCACCAACCGCTGAGCACGGACAAGGACCCCTATGTGTGTATACCAAGAATCCTTGTAGTGGCCGGGTGTTCCAGTGTTGACATGTTGCCCTGGCAGCTGCCTGTTTGGCCTGGTATTTTCGGATGCCAACTACTGAGGGATTTGTTACGTGCGCTGGCGTCTTCTGAGTGTTTCTCCCTTATCCGAGTAGGCTGGGGTCCGTTATATAAACAACGTTACGTTGCTTAGTACACCACAAACATCCCCCCCCCCCCCCCGAATTTGTTTAGCCTTTGACTATCCCCTTTGTGCCTATAAGGCAGAAGGTTTGTGAATCCTTGATCTGTTCTGACACGGTACACCCTGTCAGTAGCTAAGCTACCTTCGGCACAGCTCTGGCGGTTATTGGAACTCATCCCTCTGTTATGTCAACATGGAGACATATGGCAGAACGCCAGCCAAGAACTTCCAGTAACCGTTCTGAGAACATGCAGCTTTCCTGTGGCGACATACGGATGTGGGTCTTGGGCCGTTTCGCAATCACCGAACAAGACAAAGCTTTTGAATGGAAACGTTACAGAAACATTTCTTAGAATACCGCGGACCACGAAGAGAGACATACTAGCATTCTGCAAGATCTGAACATCAAAGAGTAAGGGCTCGGAAACTGATTTGCTCTGGCCATCGACAAAAATTGGGAACAGATAGAGATATTGAAATAAGAACATAAAAGACCAGAGGAACTTTCATAGCACTGTGTATTTGTGGAAGTCAAAAAATGTTCAACTTGACACCAAACTTAAGAATTGTTGACACCAGTGCTAAATGGGCACTACTGTATGGGTCAGAACATTGAATACAACTAAATGAATTACTAATGAACTACAAACATCCACTAACTGATGCCTGCTCAGACCAGAGGCACTAAAATGGCATGACAGAATCACAATTGTGAATCTTCTGAAGAGAACTAAACACATTTCAGTTAATCAGGAGGTAAGGAAAAGACGCGGGCACGTAGTAGGCAGGACACTTGGGGATAGTATAACTAGATGCTCCATTGTCTGGAAGAAGAGGAAGGAGAAGAAGAAGAAGAAGAAGAAGAAGAAGAAGGCTTCATATTTATATCACATCTATTTAAAAGGTTCATTCATTCATTCATTCAGCAGCATATCCTTTGCAGAACCTAGCTCCCGTAACAACCTTCCGGAAAACCTCTCGATCATAAGCAAGATGTCCCGCGTCCGATACACCCATCTGGAGATCATCCGCCACATCCTGCACCCATCCTCTCTTTGGCCTTCCTCTTCCTCTCTTCCCAGGCATATACCCCTCCATTATTGTTCTCTCCAAACTTTCGTGACGTTTCAAGTGACCAGAATATTTAAATTTTCTGTGTTTTATCGTCTTTAATAGCCAACCTGCTTCAGTATTCAGCTCTTGAAGTTTGGATACATTTGTTCTTTTCTTTACCCAAGATATTCTTAGAACATGTCTGTAACATTTACATTCAAAGGCATTTATGCGCTGTTCAGCTTGTTTAGTAAGTGTCCAGGTCTCACAAGCGTATGTTGCAATGGTAAAGATGCATGCTCTTAAAAATCTAATTTTTGTAGTTCTGTCTGTCCCATTCCATAATTTATTCAGTTGTTTTAGTCTTTGAAGAGCAATTGATAGTCGTCGTTTAATCTCTTTCATTGTGTCACCGTTGTTGGTAATCAATGACCCAAGATATTAAAAAATTGTCCACCACCTCCAATTTTTCCTCATTAACATATATTTCTTTCTCCATAGTAGTTTTATCTGTATGCATTATCTTTGTTTTTGCTATGTTAAGATATAAGTTGTGATTTTCACTATTCAGTTGGACTGAGGCTATTAGGTTTTTAATACCAGTCTGTGTTGTGGATAGCAATACTGTATCATTAGCATACCGAATCTCTGGTATGTCATGATTTAGGGCATCATACAGCTTCCTGTTTATATCATCTCTTACATTTCTCATTATATTTTCGGCGTACAAGTTAAACAAATAGGGAGAGAGCACACATCCCTGACGGACTCCTTGCTTGATGTCAAACCAATCTGATGTCTCGCCATCTATTCTAACCGCTGCTTGTTGGTCTAGATAGAGCATTCTTATGAGTTGTATTACATGTGGTGGAAAGCCCATATTCCTCATGATTTCCCAAAGTTTCTGATGTTGTACACAGTCATATGCCTTTGAATAAGCACTTCTCTATTATTAAACGCAAATTGAGAATGTGATCTCTTGTTCATAGAAAGACCTAAACAAACTGCGATAAATCTGAGCCCCTTATTTTCTGCGTGAGCCTAAACTCTTTGTCTATTATGAAAACCAGGTCGCTGGAACTAGCGGCAACATAAGGGACAACTGTTTCACTCGTAAGATAGACACCAGCGTGTGGGTGATTGTTGTGATGGAAATAGACACTACCCGCACCCGTTGGTTTGTGTCAACATTTGTGACAAGGCCACCATGATGAGTGCGCTTCAACGCTCAACAAAGATGGTCTGTTTGGAGACACATTGACCGTGTCATTTCACGGCAACTATTATTAGCGGGCTAGTTTGATAAAATACTGTGGATAGTGTTTACGTCTGACATGTCTTTGTTATAGTCATTTGCCACAAATTTCATTGTTTCCTCGTTTTCTCACTGTTACTTGCCCTTTGTTACAATTATTTGCCACATATTTCATTGTTTCCTCGTTTTCTCACTGTTACTTGCCCTTTGTTACAAGTATTTACTACATATTTCACTATTTCCTTGTTTTCTCACCGTTTCCTTTCTACTGCCCCGGCTAATTAGCTAAATATAAACGTTGTGTTTGTTGTTGATTTATTCCGAGGCTTATCTGCTGCCGCAGATTATTAATGAGAATGCTGATTACTGGTTGAATCCAAGCAAATCTAAGGGACTGGGTGGGTCAGCTTTACAAGAACACATAACGGTTGATATTCCAGCTTTACCGTAGATCAGTGGTTCTCAACCTTTTTTGGCTCGTGCCCCCTTCACCATATTTTCAGAATGTCTCTCCCCCCCCCCCTTTCGTATTTCCTACCTAAAAATCTGGCCCGTTCCCCCCTTTACCATATTTTTAGAACGTCACCCCCCTTTCGTATTTCCTACCTAAAAATTCAGCTCCCGCCTCTACACAGTATACGTAATAATAGAAGCTAAATTTAATAGCACATACCAAAACAAGTCTAGACGTCCACATAAAACGTGATTTGTGGGTCTACTTATTTTATAAAATGAATTTTACAAGGGTGAAATGCACAGAACCGTAAAATATGAAGGGAAAAACAGTATCACGTAATCGGTTCTTGTATCAACGCGATCTTGAATCCCCCCCCCCTCCCACTGGAAACCCTAAAATCCCCCCTCCCCCTCCCTGAGGGGTGGGGGGATTAGGAATTCCCCACCGGTTGAGAACCACTGCCGTAGATAAACCTTCCGCTTGTTCCTAGTATCATGTCACCGTTACAGGGTTACCACAGTTAAACTCACTCCCAATTATTCCTTATATCAGGACACTGTTACAGCGTTACCACATTTAAACCCACTTCCACTTGTTCCTTATATCATACCATTGTTACATCTTTACCACAGTTAAACCCACTCCCACTTGTTCCTTGTATCATGGCACTGTTACAGCTTTACCACAGTTAAACCCACTCCCACTTATTCCTTGTTTCAGGGCACTGTTACAGCTTTACCACAGTTAAACTTACTCCCATTTGTTCCTTGTATCATTGCACTGTTACAGCTATACTACAAACCCATTCTCACTTGTTCCTTGTATCATGGCACTGTAACAGCGTTACCACAGTTAAACCCACTCCCACTTGTTCCTTGTATCATGGCACTGTTACAGCTTTACTACAGTTAAACCCACTCCCAGTTGTTTATCGTATCAGGGCACTGTTACAGCTTTACGACAGTTAAACCCACTCCCAGTTGTTCATCGTATCAGGGCACTGTTACAGCTTTAGTACAGTTAAACCCACTCCCACTTATTCCTTGTTTCATGGCACTGTTACAGTGTTACCCCAGTTAAACCCACTCCCAGTTGTTCATCGTATCAGGGCACTGTAACAGCTTTAGTACAGTTAAACCCACTACCAGTTGTTCCGTGTATCATGGCACTGTTACAGCTTTACCACAGTTAAACTTACTCCCATTTGTTCCTTGTATCATGGCACTGTTACAGCTTTACCACAGTTAAACCCACTCCCACTTATTCCTTGTTTCAGGGTGTTACAGTGTTACCACAGTTAAACCCACTCCCACTTATTCCTTGTTTCAGGGCACTGTTACAGTAGTACCACAGTTAAACCCACTCCCAGTTGTTCATCGTATCAGGGCTCTGTTACAGTTTTAGTACAGTTAAAGCCACTCCTAGTTGTTCCTTGTATCATGGCACTGTTACAGCTTTACTACAGTTAAACCCACTCCCAGTTGTTCATCGTATCATGGCACTGTTACAGCTTTAGTACAGTTAAACCCACTCCCACTTGTTCCTTGTATCAGGACACTTTTACAGCTTTAGTACAGTTAAACCCACTCCCACTTGTTCCTTGTATCATGGCCTGTTACATCTTTACCACAGTTAAACCCACTCCCACTTATGTTCCTTCTGTCAGGATACTGTTACAGCTTTACCACAGTTAAACCCACTCCCACTTGTTCCTTGTATCATGGCACTGTTACAGCTTTACCACAGTTAAACCCACTCCAACTTTATCCTTGTATCATGGCCTGTTAGAGCTTTACACTAGTTAAATTCACTTCCACATGTTCCTTGTATCATGGCACTGTTACAGCTTTACCACAGCTAAACCCACTCCCACTTGTTCCTTGTATCATGGCACTGTTACAGCGTTACCACAGTTAAACCCACTCCCACTTGTTCCTTGTATCATGGCACTGTTACAGCTTTACCACAGTTAAACCCACTCCCACTTGTTCCTTGTATCATGGCACTGTTACAGCGTTACCACAGTTAAACCCACTCCCACTTGTTCCTTGTATCATGGCACTGTTACAGCTTTACCACAGTTAAACCCACTCCCACTTATGTTCCTTGTATCAGGATAATGTTACAGCTTTACCACAGTTAAACTGACTCCCACATGTTCCTTGTATCATGGCACTGTTACAGCTTTACCACAGTTAAACCGACTCCCACTTGTTCCTTGTATCATGGCACTGTTACAGCTTTACCACAGTTAAACCCACTCCCACTTACGTTCCTTCTGTCAGGATACTGTTACAGCTTTACCACAGTTAAACCCACTCCCACTTGTTCCTTGTATCATGGCACTGTTACAGCTTTACCACAGTTAAACCCACTCCCACTTATGTTCCTTGTATCAGGATACTGTTTCAGCTTTACCACAGTTAAACCCACTCCCACTTGTTCCTTGTATCATGGCACTGTTACAGCTTTACCCAGTTAAACCCACTCCCACTTGTTTCTTGTATCATGGCACTGTTGCAGCTTTACCACTGTTAAACCCACTCCCACTTGTTCTTTGTATCATGGCACTGTTACAGCTTTACCACAGTTAAACCCACTCCCACTTATGTTCCTTCTGTCAGGATACTGTTACAGCTTTACCACAGTTAAACCCACTCCTACTTGTTCCTTGTATCATGGCACTGTTACAGCTTTACCACAGTTAAACCCACTCCCACTTGTTCCTTGTATCCATAAAAATGTTCACAGTCTTACCGCCGTTAAGTCAACTTCGTTTGAATCTCTCAAGTCACGAGATGACCGTTGTGTTATTATAATTGTATTCGGCTGCTCTTGGCAATTTACGATGATCGTTTTGTCCCGTTGGTTTAGTACTAAAAACTAATCATAGACATTATTTCAGCCAGCTCTCTAGTGTGAGGCGGTTTGCTCTCTACAACTGGTGCCTTTGATCCGGGTTAATTAGTCCAAGCAAGTTTAGTACGATCGTTATACCGACGAATAGGAGCAAAGATTGATCATAGTCTCACAAGGCATATTGACAAGTGTCTGCTGTATTTAAGTAACTGCACTACCTGTATAGCTTTGGGCTGTATCATCTAAATATCTGTCTTTGGGGCCTCAAAGGCTTCTCCTTGGGGGACTGCGTGGTCTTGAGGTATGGTGTCCGTCTCGAGTGCTGGAGGTCCCGGGTTCATTCCCCGGTTAGGACCGGGATTTTTTTCACGTGGACTTCTAGTAATAAAATTATCCTTGTCTCTGGGTAGTGAGATCGAACGCCCGTGTGTATTGTTGCGCACGTAAAAAAAATCCCTTGGCAGTTGGAAATCGAAACAGAGTAGCCTAACGGTGCTGCCCGGGCAAAATTTTGAGTTAAAAATCTACCCAAAGTATTTCAGGATCCTCGCCGGTGCTGCGGAGTTCGTGCACTGAGCTGAGTTTCTCCAGGCTCAGGTTTGAGTTAGGAGGAGAACGGAGCACTTATGGGTTACACCCGTGTGCCGTGATGTTGATCCATTGACTAAACTAAACTAGACTAACGGCTTCCCCAATTGATATTTATGTTTAATACAACATTAGCCCAACCAATAATTTCTCTTCTGTAAATGTTCGTTAATATACTGGACACAACATTACGGTTTATGTGTTTTTTTTTTTTTTAACCTACGCTGGTTTAATATAAAATTCTGAGACCTGTGGTGCTATTTCAATCATCATCATCATGTTCCATGGCGGTAGGCGTTGGCTGTCATGCCTCGCCATCTCACTCGATCACCAGAGTCATGGATCAGCTCAGTGTTCTTGTCCCGACCATGCCAGTGGTCAAGCCATCCAGATATTTACTTCTCTGCTTTCCTCTTTTTCTTTCCCCCCTCAATCTTGTCATTTGTCACCAAGTTTTCCAATTTATTTCTTCTCATAACGTGACCAAAATTTTTTGACTATTTCAATAGTGAGGTACGAATTCTGTCCTTATTTCCTAGTTCGTCGGTTCGTGTGTTTCTGATAGACTTGGCTAATGAAAACACCTTTCCAGCAGTGTCTAGTTGGTCATGCGTCGAAGTAAATTTCTTCCTACAGCGAGGCGCTGTCGTCATATGGAGCTGACAGGTTAGAATCCCGGTGGGTGACCTTAGCTCAGTTATTATGTTGTCTGGTGCATCCTCTAATCCCTGATTCTTTACTCTACTTTTATGAGTGTCAAACAGTACATGTGTGTTTATGTATGAACTGTGGTTGTAGCATCTAGAACGAGGCCAGGGGGTATGTATGTTTCTGGCTGCATCTTCTTCTGTGCCCAGACATTGACAACTGGAACTCTTGTACCAGCCGAAGTGGGTTACTATTTATATTTAAAACCGCTCGGGAGAGAAACAATTCATGTGTAGGCTTGGTCTCTCAGACCGGTGAGCAACAGTTCGTGGGTAGGCTTGGTCTCTCAGACCGGCGAAAAACAGTTCATGGGTAGGCTTGGTCTCTCAGACCGGCGAGAAACAGTTCATGGGTAGGCTTGGTCTCTCAGACCGGCGAGAAACAATTCATGGGTAGGCTTGGTCTCTCAGACCGGCGAGAAACAGTTCATGGGTAGGCTTGGTCTCTCAGACCGGCGAGAAACAGTTCATGGGTAGGCTTGGTCTCTCAGACCGGCGAGAAACAGTTCATGGGTAGGCTTGGTCTCTCAGACCGGCGAGAAACAGTTCATGTGTAGGCTTGGTCTCTCAGACCGGTGAGCAACAGTTCGTGGGTAGGCTTGGTCTCTCAAACCGGCGAGAAACAGTTCATGTGTAGGCTTGGTCTCTCAGACTGGCGAGAAACAGTTCATGGGTAGGCTTGGTCTCTCAGACCGGCGAGAAACAGTTCATGGGTTGGCTTGGTCTCTCAGACCGGTGAGCAACAGTTCGTGGGTAGGCTTGGTCTCTCAGACCGGCGAGAAACAGTTCATGGGTAGGCTTGGTCTCTCAGACCGGTGAGCAACAGTTCGTGGGTAGGCTTGGTCTCTCAGACCGGCGAGAAACAGTTCGTGGGTAGGCTTGGTCTCTCAGACCGGTGAGCAACAGTTCGTGGGTAGGCTTGGTCTCTCAAACCGGCGAGAAACAGTTCATGTGTAGGCTTGGTCTCTCAGACTGGCGAGAAACAGTTCATGGGTAGGCTTGGTCTCTCAGACCGGCGAGAAACAGTTCATGGGTAGGCTTGGTCTCTCAGACCGGTGAGCAACAGTTCGTGGGTAGGCTTGGTCTCTCAGACCGGCGAGAAACAGTTCATGGGTAGGCTTGGTCTCTCAGACCGGTGAGCAACAGTTCGTGGGTAGGCTTGGTCTCTCAGACCGGCGAGAAACAGTTCGTGGGTAGGCTTGGTCTCTCAGACCGGCGAGAAACAGTTCATGGGTAGGCTTGGTCTCTCAGACCGGCGATGTGGTTTAGGTGCAGTGAACGTGTTTCACCATTCTCGAACATTCCAGTCGAGGATTCGAGATCAGCTGCACACGACGTGGAAGCAGACCGCATCGCGTTGATCTGGTATGGGCGTTGGTCGTTCAGAAAGCAATGGCCAACTACTGAACGTAAATATTGTCTAGTAAATCACACGCAGCTAAATAGAAATGTTGGGGCTAACTGCGAAGTCCTGTAAAGGACGTGCAACAAACTGGGGTCTCTGAAGGTTTCCCCTCGTATAGTGAAGCGAGCCATGTCAGTTGTAAACACATTAATACAGAATGTGCGGACAAGTTCAAGGAAGTGTCTGTCATTGATGTGTTGTGAATACAGTTAGCGTCCTTGAACAGGTCACAACAAAGGCTGAAGGTGCACGATCATATTTGAGGCATGTAGCCATCTGTCGGCTGATGACGGCATCAACGAATCACATGTCAATACAGGTGACATACAAGATACTTCACACATACTAGGTTACAAAGGCATGGGGAGGGGGGGGTATATACTGGCAATGGCGTGACTGTTTTGTGTGTGGGTTGAGGAGATGAGTGCTTGATGTTCATGGATGTTACCTGGTAAGACATAAGCCAGGCTTTGTGACCCGGGTGTTATAGTCTGATAGAAGCTAGGTTGTGTGACTCGTGTATTATTAATGGTTAGAAGATAGTATGTGTGACCCTGGTTTTATAGTTGGATAGAAGCCAGGCTGTGTGACCCGGGTGTTATAGTTGGATAGAAGCCAGGCTGTGTGACCCGGGTGTTATAGTTGGATAGAAGCCAGGCTGTGTGACCTGGGTGTTATAGTTGGATAGAAGCCAGGATGTGTGACCCTGGTGTTATAGTTGGATAGAAGCCAGGATGTGTGACCCCGGTGTTATAGTTGGATAGAAGCCAGGCTGTGTGACCTGGGTGTTATAGTTTGATAGAAGCCAGAGTGTGTGATCCGGGTGTTATATTTAGATAGAAGCAAGGCTGTGTGACCCGGGTGTTATAGTCGGGTATAAGCCATACTCTGTGACCTGGGTGTTATAGTCGGATAGAAGCCAGAGTGTGTGACCCGGGTGTTATAGTTGAATAGAAGCCAGGATGTGTGACCCTGGTGTTATAGTCGGATAGAAGCCAGGATGTGTGACCCGGGTGTTATATTTAGACAGAGACCAGGCTGTGTGACCCGGGTGTTATAGTCGGGTATAAGCCAGACTCTGTGACCTGGGTGTTATAGTCGGATAGAAGCCAGGATGTGTGACCCGGGTGTTATAGTCGGATATAAGCCGGGCTCTGTAACCCGAGTGTTATAGTCGGATAGAAGCCAGACTCTGTGACCTGGGTGTTATAGTCGGATAGAAGCCAGGATGTGTGACCCGGGTGTTATAGTCAGATAGAAGCCAGGCCGTGTGACCATGGTGTTATAGTCAGATAGAAGCCAGACAGGAGACTGTCTAGATAGTGGAATATGTTTCAGCAGCAAATGTGATCTTGTCGGATAGAAGGCGGGGTGTGTGCTCTGGGAAATTGGACAGGAATTAAACTTTGTGACTTGGATAGGCGGACAAGCCAGCCTGTGACCTAGACAGTCGGATAGAAGCCAAACTGTGACGCTGGTAATCGGGTAAGAAACCAGACTTGTGACTCGGATAGTCGAATAGAAACCAGGCTGTGTGATCTTGTTAGTCTAATAGAAGCCAGGCTGTAATCTGGATAGATGGATAGAAGCCAGGCTGTAATCTGGATAGATGGATAGAAGCCAGGCTGTGATCTGGGTAGTCTAATAGAAGCCAGGCTGTGAACTGATTAGTCAAACAGATGCCGGATAATGTGACCTGGGTAGATGGATAGGGGTCAGACTTTGTGATTTGAGTATTCGGACAAAAGCCAGGCTGTGGCTTTTCTCCGACGCATGGGATCGTCCAACAAATGATGGTCCTTCTCATAGACACAGTAGTCTCCTTCCATGGGATTCTTTATTTGTTTAAGAGTTGAATGTTTAGTTAGTAATCACTGGGAAAGAATACACCTTGACCAGCAATTCAGCTTTGTGGTGACAGAACTGATGCAGTCGGATCTTCATAAAATCATCGTATCACCCCAGGCACTCACCTCAGACCACGTCAAAGTCTTTCTCTACCAAATACTCAGAGGTAAGTTGCCTTCTGTTGTTCATACGCGTGCTTATCTGCATACAATTAAGAAGAACTTTCTTCTTCTTCTTCTTCTTCTTCTTCTTCTTCTTCTTCTTCTTCTTCTTCTTCTTCTTCTTCTTCTTCTTCTTCTTCTTCTTCTTCTTCTTCTTCTTCTTCTTCTTCCACTTCTTGTTCAAGAAACTGATAACAAGTCTAGTGTTAATCTATCGGTAATATTGAAACTATTAATATATCTGTCAGTAATGTTGCAACTGTTAACACATCTATCAGTAATGTTGCAACTGTTAATACAACTATCGGTAATGTTGAATAAAGTGATTTGACAACACACGCTGGGTCTTCTGTGTGGACTGACACACACACACACACACACACACACACACACACATATATATATATATATATATATATATATATATATATATATATATATATATATATATATATATATATATATATATATATATATATGACACACTGACATCATCCCAACAATAAGACAGTGACTGGATGCTGTTGTCTTCCCAAGGACTGAAGTACTTGCATTCAGCTCGAGTCTTACATCGAGACATCAAGCCAGGGAATCTGCTAGTCAACAGCAACTGCTGCCTCAAGGTGAGTCTCTCAGCATCTTTGTGACCTCGGTGATTGTACCATTTCATTATCAAACATAAACTATATGATCACATGCAGGTCCTTCCCTGAACGTTGCTGTCGTCTCCATGTCGTTGTCATCAAAAGCCGCCCAAAAGTGCCTCTACCCAGCGACAGATCTCCCGTCTCTTAGGTTGTCGTGTCTAAGGATGGCATCTGTGATTTCCCGTGTCCATCTTGTCATGTTTAAGGATGGCATCTATGATTTCCCGTGCCCATCTTCCTGCTGATCTACTCATCTTCCAGGAATCACGCCTTTCCTGGCTGTTCATCACACACTATAGTTGTGTTTATTATGGTCAAAGTATTTCAGTTTCTGAGACTTGACTCTGTCTATTGACCTTATTTCCATGTTCAGATGGTGTCGATAAACCATTTACCGAAAATAGACATTAGGACATTTTTTTTGTTCTTGCACTTGTTCTTACACGTTTATACCGACACACGAGCACTCGTGATGTATTCAACAGTTTTCTCACTTTTCTGAAGCCCCTTATTTTGCTCCATACAGCTGTGAATGCAGTTCTGTCCTCACTAGGACATTATTTCCTTCTTAGCTGGTTGTACACGAGGACATCCCGGAGAACATGCTCTGTAGTTTGATCATTCTGCCCGTATGGGCATAGTGGTGGGTCACTCAGGCCTAGGGTTGCTAGACGTCCGGCAAAAATAGAACATGTCCTCCCTTTTAGCCTAATATTCTCTGTCCGGCAGCAAAGCTACGGCTTTTCTTATATTTTATGTTATAATTCTGTATGTATTGTTGTTTTATGCATATGTGATTGCTAACGAGGATCTTCTACGAAAAGCTGGTTCCTCCGAGAAATATGTTGTGTATTTAATAAAGATTATAAGGTAATAATTGTACAATCGGCTGTTTAAATAATGTTTGTTTAGCATTTTGAAAAAAGGCCTCCACTGAATTTATATTTATTTTTTTAACCTGATTGTTTCTTGGTCGATTCACTAAGAGTAAGATACAATTATTGGCAGCTATTGTAATAAAATTGTACTGATTGTGTTTAATCTATAACGTTTCAAATGAAACATTCAATAAGTCCTCCTTTGTCCTCTTTTTTTTTTTGGGGGGGGGGGGGGGGTCTTATTATGTCCCTCCTTTGATGCCCACGTATCTGGCAACCCTACTCAGGCCAAGTCTATACATATGTTTGTTTAGTGTGAGCACTATCCGAAGCCTAAAATGATGACCTATTCCTGCCGGTCAAGGGAGTGATTAGCTGTTGTTGGTTTGGTTCTATTTTTTTCTGTCAGTGCGGATAACTCGTTTTTTCCCCATATAATTTGTATGTTTGTTCTCTTCCTGTTCACATCCTCCACATTTCTTGGCAAGTTCATTTGCCTTCTCATTCAGTCAGTTGATTAAAGTGTGCATAGTTAACTTTTGTGGGCATGTTGGGTGGCGCCGAGTCAAGAACCGACTTCACAGGACATACCTATACGTTCTATGCTCTCATCTTCAACAGCCAGCTAAGAGTCCCAAGTTCTAATTGTACCCGCTGCAGTCTGATTATGTGTCCGCCACGCCTTTCCTAGGAGTACAAAAAGTCGGCCGAATTCTCTGGTCACTCCTTGTAGCATCATTCTCCCCAGGCTGATAACAGCTCATGTATCTGTCCTGCCACACATGATATACGCGTGATTTAATTTATCTGTCCTGCCACACATGATATATTTCACAGGGCCATGAGCATATCTGCCTTATCGTGCACCAATATCCCAACTAGCGGCGCAGACCCAGCCAGTCTGTTACGAGTAGAAATAAACTTGAACAATTAGTGACAAGTAGCGAACTTCATGGGAAAAGAACAAAGGAAAGACAAAGATAACTACCTGGATGGCTTGACCACGTGGCATAACCAGGACAAACACGCACATGGTGCGAGACTGGTGATCGTGTGAAATGGCAAGCCATGACTGCAAACGCCTAATGACACGGCACACGTTTACGAGGATGGATTGTGGCACACGTTTACGAGGATGGATTGTATCATGTATTTCTATCGTATGATTCTATTTCTGCGCTCTTATCCTGTTACTACACTTTTGTGTAATTGTTTTAGGTTGTTTTTACTTTGGCATAAAATGTATACTCCCCAGATCTGCGACTTCGGTCTTGCCCGCATCATGGAACCAGACGAGAACGTAGCCATGACACAGGAAGTAGTCACGCAATATTACCGCGCGCCAGAGATCCTCATGGGGGCCGTCCATTACACTTCCGCTGTGGACGTCTGGTCGGTGGGATGCATCTTTGCAGAATTGCTCAGTCGCAGGATTTTGTTCCAAGCCTCAGCCCCTGTACAACAGGTGGGTACAGTCGGTGTGCTTGTTGTTGCTGATGTCTGTATAACTGCCAGAGTTGCCATGCTTCCCTTACAAGTTATGTGTTTGTGTGGATGATTGCGTGGATGTATGTATGGTGCTTGTGTGGATGCTCGTGTGGATGTTTGTGTGGAAGTTTCTGTGGTTCAATGTTCAGCCCGCAGTGGGTGTTTGTGTGCATGCTTGTGTGGATGTTTGTATAGACATTTGTGTGGATGTTTGTGTGGATGTTTCTATCTGTGATCCAATATTCAATCCTCAGTGGATGTTTGTGTAGGTGCTTGTCTGGATGTTTGTGTCTATGTTTGTGTGGGTGCTTGTGTGGATGTTTGTGTGGATGACTGTGTGGGTGCTTGTGTAGGTGCTTGTGTGGATGTTTCTCTCTGTGGTCCAATGTTCAATCCGTAATGGACGTGTGTGGATGTTTCTGTCTGGGGTCCAATATTTAGTCGGCAGTAGGCTAAACATGTATCAGTTTAAAGTGTATGTTCCGCTGTTTGTTTCGTCATTCAACACGTGCGCAGGGATGAGGGGGGGGGGGGGGATTTCAATCTAAGTGACTTTGTCATGGCCTGTTCTGATACGGCAGTACCTCGCTGAAAGAATGTGTGTCCTTCAAACACCCCCACCCAGTATTTCCCATCTCCACCCCTTCTCCCTCGCCCAGGCAATGTCTCTATAAACACTCACCCCATAAATGGTTCTCTATTTTTACTAGTTTAATATTTACCGTACGCGAAAACGCAAAAAAAATGTGCGGCTAAGTCGATGAGCCGTCTTCCCACTTCTCACGCACTCACTGCCCAGACGGCTTGTAAAGATATACTGACGTGTTTGGCCGGGTTTCTGTTCCCATCGTTGAAGCCGATGATCATGATGATGATGATGTCTTCTTGATCAACAAACCCTGACTTGCTTAAAAAAAACATCTCAGAAAAAAAAATCCGGCTCTAACGAAACGCTCTCTCTTGCTCATCTTTAAAATACTCGGGGAGAGCGACAGGGGTCGGAATCAAACGGCTTCTGTTATTCTAAACTGGGGAATGGGCTTTCCTCAACTGTTTCTGTTCCCCGCCTGGCTCTGCATTAACTCATACTGCCCTGGTTATTACTTGAACTCGCCATATCCCCGCTGTTGAATATCTTTTGTCCCCACTTGAATATCTTTTGTCCCCACTTGAAATCTTTTGTCCCCACTTTAATATCTTTTGTCCCCACTTGAAATCTTTTGTCCCCACATGAATATCTTTTGTCCCCACTTGAATATATTTTGTCCCCACTTGAATATCCTTTGTCCCCACTTGAATATCCTTTGTCCCCAAAAACTGATTACATTAACCCCGTCTGTATCTAGTATAACTTGATTATCGCCTGTCCCCAGACACTCTAGCCCTGTTAACTTTAACACCCTCTGTCTGTCCCGAGAAAGAAACTCTATCCCTTTAATAACGTAAATACCTCTGTCTGCCCCCAGAAACTCTATCCCTTTTATAACTTGAATACCCTCTGTCTATCTCCAGAAACTCTATCCCTGTTATAACTTGAGTACCCCTTGTCTGTCCCCAGAAACTCTATCCCTGTTATAACTTGAATACCCCTTGTCTGTCCCCAGAAACTATCTCTGTTATAACTTGAATACCCCCGGTCTCTCTCCAGAAACTATCTCTGTTATAACTTGAATACCCCCTGTCTGTCCCCAGAAACTCTATCCCTGTTATAACTTGAATACCCCCTGTCTGTCCCCAGAAACTCTATCCCTGTTATAACTTGAATACCCCCGGTCTCTCTCCAGAAACTATCTCTGTTATAA
Source organism: Cepaea hortensis (assembly GCA_963921405.1). Lineage (NCBI taxonomy): Eukaryota > Metazoa > Mollusca > Gastropoda > Stylommatophora > Helicidae > Cepaea > Cepaea hortensis. The sequence continues at coordinate 63,668,854 of OY992890.1, read as the reverse complement.
CTTGAATACCCTCTGTCTGTCCCCAGAAACTCTATCCATGTTATAACTTGAATACCCCCCGTCTGTCCCCAGAAACTCTATCCCTGTTATAACTTGAATACCCCCTGTCTCTCCCCAGAAACTATCTCTGTTATAACTTGAATACCCCCCGTCTGTCCCCAGAAACTCTATCCCTGTTATAACTTGAATACCCCCGTCTCTCCCCAGAAACTATCTCTGTTATAACTTGAATACCCCCGGTCTCTCCCCAGAAACTCTATCCCTGTATCCCCTGTCTGTCCCCAGAAACTCTGTCACTGTTATTATTAAGTTATTACCCTCTTGTCTGTCCCCAGAAACCCCGCTACAATCACATCTGCGGGCGATTTGACAGCAGACCGATGTGCGTTGATTTTCATACAGTGGTATGAGTGCCAGTCGTTCAGAAGGCGAAGGCAAACTACTGAGCGTAAACTTGTCAAAAGATAACAAACAGCCAGTAAATTGTGAGGTTGACTGCAACGTCCTACAAATGACATAAACAAAACTTGAAGCCATTGGGTTTCCGACAGTTAACTCCTGCCCCACAGCTTGTGTCACTTTAAAGCGATGAACCGGTCGGCAGACAAGGAGTTAAGTTCTCAGTACACACGTCATGTATTCACCATTATCTTGACTCTACCCCCCCCCCCCACCATCCCATTGCTTCATCTGCTTCCCCATCTCCCCCCACCCAGCCCTCTCTCCGACCCCGGTCCCTGTTTTGCTATCTCCCGACCCATCTCCAGTTTCGCTATCTCTTTGTGCTTGGCTCTCCCCTCCCCCGCCGTCCTGCCTCTCCTGTCTCGTCTACATATCTCACAGTGATTTTTTTTTTAATCACACACCGGTATCTCATCCACGACATCTCTTCCTCTGACCTCCTCCCACTCTCTTCCACGGCGGCTGTAGTTTTTGTTTAGTTTGACACGCCTTAAAACACGGACTAATGTAGTCTTTCTTTCTTTCATCCCCCCCCCCCCCCTCCCAATTGTACTACGTCCAGTCTTCTTGTTTAGTTTTTCTTTCATTGTTGTCTTTGTTTCGTCTGTGACTGATTATTCCATGTCACACAGTTGGTTATTCTATTCTATCTATCTATCTATCTATCTATCTATCTATCTATCTATCTATCTGTCTGTCTGTCTGTCTGTCTGTCTGTCCGTCCGTCCGTCCGTCCGTCCGTCCGTCCGTCCGTCCGTCCGTCCGTCCGTCCGTCCGTCCGTCCGTCCGTCCGTCCGTCCGTCCGTCCGTCCGTCCGTCCGTCCGTCCGTCTGCCATATTACTGAATCGTATAGTACTGATTTTTTCATTTTCCCCATGCCTTTATAATGCATATCTTTTATATTGTTGCTGTTCTCTGATAGCCTAGAATGATGTGTGAATGAAATAATGTATGAAAGAGTGATAGTAGGACAGAATGTTAGACTGGCCTGCGTGCCCAATTCTTAACTCTGAAAATAAAGTGTGTTCGTTCGTTTGTTCTGTCTGTCTGTCTGTCTGTCTGTATGCATGTCTATGTGCCTGCCTTACATGCCAAGATGTCTGTCCGTTCGTTCGTTTAGACCTCACGACTGCCTGCATGTCTGCTCTTATTGTCTGTTAATCAATACATTTGTTTATCTGCCTTTCTGCCTGCCTGGCTGTCTGTGCGCCCGCCGTCTGTCTGTCTATCCATCGTCTGTCTCTCTATCCGTCTGTCTTGTCTCCTCCCAGAAAGCTCTAGTCTAGTTACTTTCAACTATCTGATACACTTCAGAGAAATTTCATTTTGCCGTGAGGCCGTCTTTCAATCTCGCTCGGCCTCCCTTCATCCCCCCTCCCCACCATAAACTCGCGTCTTTCATCCTATCTCCTGGCTATTAGTCCCCTCCTCCGTAGTTCCGCCCGTTATTACTTCCAGCCTTGACTCGGGCCCGCCTTCCTTCTCTCTTTGTCAGACCTCCACCCTGAGTGCCTCATTGATTTCTCCCCCACATGTTCTCCCCCGTCATCTCACCAGCCACTGGGCTCCCCTACAATGTTTAAAACCCCTCCCCACACCACAGAAAGAAAAAGTAATCGACAACGCATATCGTTTGGAAATGTAGGTCAGTGATGAGATGATAATATGACGAAGGATGCTTCTTGTCCCGAGGTTGTACGTTCTTTGTGAATATACTACAGCCGCGCAGTTGGTGAGTGGACGACCTCACGCCTCATCATGAGTAAAAACCATTGTCGAAGGAGCATGTTCACTTCATAAACAAGTTAATCGGTACAACTATCTGCAGTCTGATAAATCGTTATGGCAAAGGCAGCCTTTTACAAGTTGGAAAACATGCTTATCAATAACAAGTGGCCGCTTGCAAGAGAAGTGAGGAGTTAAGTGATGTATATAACCTATACTGCTATAGTACACATGTCAAACATGGACACTAACAAACTGAGAAACACCTAATGGAAATGTGATTTTTGAGACAGAAATGCAAAGAATTCCATCGACTGACGGAAAAACCAACGAGAACATTCTACAAGAAACAACTAAATATATATATATATATATATATATATATAACTGGAGTACAATTAAAGGAGACGAAGCCTTGTTACAAACCTTTGAGAACAAAGTCTTAACACGCATCGTTGGGCCCATTAGGGATACACAAAGTGGAGAGTGGAAAAAAAGAAGTAACAAAGACATTTATGATCTGTTTAAGTCCCCGCTAATCACTGGTATCATGAAGGCTAATAGACTGCAATGGCTGGGGCATATAGAAAGAAAGGAAGATAATAGGGAAACAAAACTCGCTTACACTCAAGAAATAAATGACCGTAGATCCCGAGGTAGACCAAGAAGACGGTGGAGAGATAATTAATATACATACAGACCTACAGGCACTTGGAATCAGCGACTGACAAGAGAAGGTCACCCAGAGAGACGAATGGAGACGGCTTGTATCTGCAGCAAAGAACCTCAATGGCTCGGAATGCTGATGAAGAAGATATATATATATATATATATATATATATATATATATATATATATATATATATATATATATATATATATATATATAATATATATATTGGCACCTTTCCGTCTTGACAGACGATAGTTTGGTACATTGTGCTTCAAAAAGGCTTAATAACTACGACCCATGGCGGTGGCTGATAAGGGCGGTAAGGCCAATTCTTGCTGCAAATGTTCGTTTCCCAGCACACCGTCATGCCCCGGAGAAAAGATCCAGGCGAAGATCCGAAGTGAGCTCACTGATTTGTCTGTGCATCTACTGAGCCACTGAGTCTATCTAGGACATGTGTTGTGCTGAATGATCTACTATGCCACTGAGTCTATCTAGGACATGTGTTATGCTGAATTTGTCTGTGCATATTTTAAAAATCTTTAATGTAATTTAATTCACCTTTCTTGCATTGCTTGTCTAGCCAACTTTCTTTTGTCTTTACACATTAATCTCTTATTTCTTTATTTTTTCCTCTCCTATTTTTGTTTGTCATTTTCACTTTGCATTCTTTTTTCCATCAACTTTAAGATTTCTTCTGCCTGTCATCGTTTCTTAGCTTTTTGTCTTCTCTCTGGTAATATTTCTTTGCTTGTTTGATGAATGGAGTCCCTTAGCATTTCCCATTGTTCATTTATACTTTGTATTTTAGCTACTGCATTGTATCTATTTTCACAATCACTCTGTATTATCCTTGAATTACTTTATCGCTTTCGGAACCATCTAGATAATACCTAAATAAATTCACATGTATTGTTTGACTCTCATAGCAGTAGAAGAAAGAAGCAGAGAATAAGGAACATTCTAGACAACATAACAATCGAAAACTATAGCTCCCCGCCGGGATTCAAACCTGTCACTTTCAAAATGACGATAGCGACTCGCTGCAGGAACAAGGGTACTTCGACGTATGACAAACTATACATAAGGAGGCTCCTTTCATTTCCGCTACAGAACAGCTAAATACTCATGTACCAATATTGTATTCTGTCCTGACTTGGTCACAATAAGAGGCGTGTAGGTCTAAAATCGAAAATAATGGAAGGCAGAATTCAAGTTACTCGTTATTTTTAATTTAAAAAGAAAAAGGGGCGGGGGGGGGGGGGGGGAATCGCAGGCCCGTATTACATTCGGCCCTTCCAGTCACTCATATTTCTCGCATCAATTATCTACTGTGCATGATACATTCACATAAGAAGAAACATTGTAAAATGAATGATGTGAACATAAATAATGCATATTACTATATCATCAGGCAAGCAGACACACAGATACACACATGTATAATCACAAACATACCCTCACTAAACAGCAACAAAGACTATTGTTCGCATAACCCAATCGCCTAACCTACAACATATACGTTAATTCTATCAACAGTCGTCTAAACTGCAACAAAGACTATAGACCCCGCTCCTCAATCGTCTAAATTACAAAAAAGACTCTAGTTCTCTACTGAATCGCCTAAATGACAACAAAGATCCTAGTTCTCTCTACTCAATCATCTAAACTGCAACAGAGACTTTAGTTCTCTCTATTGAATCGTCTAACTTCAAAGATTCTAGTTATCTCTACTCAATCATCTAAACTGCAACAGAGACTTTAGTTCTCTCTATTGAATCGTCTAACTTCAAAGATTCTAGTTATCTCTACTCAATTTTCTAAACTGCCTCTACTCAATCGTCTAAACTGCAACAAAGACTCTAGGTCCCTCTACTCAGTGGTTTAAACTGAAAAACAAAAAGAAAAAAGAAACAAAACAAAAAAAACAAAAAGGAAAAAGAAAGTGCTCCTAGTTTTGCATGTTCAGTCGGCCGGAACGCAGCTCCGTTAAATCTTGCACTGCTGGAAATTTCCGAAATAGATTATATCAAACCTAGTACAGTTCCCACGAGGACGTGTGATAGGATGTGTCGGGGGGAAAGGTTAATGATTTCAGGCAGTGAGTATGAAGAGCACACGCAAAAGATACAGTTGCCATGAAAATGACGTCGGTGATTAAAAGGTTTGGTGTGCAGTGGTCCAGAACCGAGTCAGAAGAAATGACATGTAATCATACTTGAAAGCGATTTCAATAAACCGTAATAATGATTAGCGCTGGCGCTATGAGCATAGGGTTTACTATTTGTTCTCGGTAACAAATGGGTTTTTAATGGGGTCGACCCGCTTCGACTGACCCAGTGGTAGGAATAGCTTACACGGGTATTTAGTAAAGGAAAGATACAGGGCTAGAAAGAGAGGGCGCTGGTGAATCCATCACACGAAGCCGAGATCTGGTGTGAGGAAAATTAACTTCACATTTCTACAGCTGCCAGAGATTTTGTAATTTAATTATTATTTTTTTTTTCGACCTGCACTTTCGTGTTTAAAAAAAATAAAATAAATAAAAACGGGGTTTCTGAACTGAAACGTTACGTAATCGTTCTTAGAATGTTCGTGGCCCAAGAAGAAGAAAAATACTGACATTCTAAAGGTTCTAAAAAAAATAAAATGAAAACCGAAGACAACCGACTCATACGCAGAATCCTGTCTGGGGAAAATGAAATGTTTTGGCCACATTAAACGTCACGGAGACGTCAAGATCGTATTTCTAGTGTGTGTCTGCGCGCGCGCGCGTGTGCATTCGTTCTGGCGAGTGTAGTTCACAACAGCTCTACAACTACTACTACTACTACTAGTATGTCCACATTTGTTTGCCGCAATATAAAGATCCATATCTCAGTAACCAACTGAGGGAAAATTATGAGATTTAGTATATAACCTTATCATTATGTCCACCCAACAACAAAAATTTTGTTCAGGAGATTTTACAGCAGATTTCAAAGTTTGTTTATATGCGGTATATAATTTACGGGTCTGAGATGAAATTCATAATTTTAAATGTATTACAGCGTAGCAAGACAAACAGCGTAGCAAGACAAACAGCGCTCAATGTTGAATATTTTCACGGGATTGGCCTTATGCCGCCAACCTCCCCGCGTTGTTTTAAACTAGGACTGTTCAGAGGTGTCTCAAAATGTGGGTTATTTCATGAAACTTGATTAATATGTTTTTTTTTTTTTTTTTAAACATCTTACCACTTATCGCTAACATTGAAATGTGTGAATATTTTTCAATGGGATTGAATGCGAAATTGTGTATACTATTACAAATTCCGAAAAAAGAACAGTGCATGCATTGGGTTTGAGTAAACGATGGGTGCAAGAATCTGGAATTAAACCAAATGGTAGGTAGAAAGATTATTGTAGACAGCTTTGACAAAGATGTCATAAGGCGAGCGGGTTCCAAATGTTGCTGTATGTAGCCGAGGCGCGGTGTTGGGGTGAGCGCCCAACATTGCTCAAATACCTCAATGGCTCGTGAATACATAACCTATGCAGCAAAAGTCCAACTCCTGGCCTTCACGTGGCGGACCTGTTTAAACTAACAGGAGAAGGGGCGACGGCGAGTCTCTGGCGCCGGAAAATAACCAGTATGCTCTAGATGTGTATGCATGCACAGACAGGTGTGTGCGCGCGTACACATCTACACTCGAGTGAGACCACAGTCTGCTCTAGCAAAGAAAGGTGCTGAAGACGGAGGCAACCAGCCAAGAGGCGCACCACAGAAATCAGGATGCCACGCAATCACGCAAAATGTAATATGTCGACTACTGCTAATCGTTATGGTGCTCGCCCTGCTTTGGACCCCCAGGCAGGTGCAGTGCCGGGCCCTATGTCTCGAAAGGGTCCAACCCCAACTACTGGAGGTCCTTCTCAGATGTCCTGTGGAGCCAGGGGACATGAGAATAGGACGACTGGCCATACTAAACAAAGACTTAAAATAATGCACTGGAATGCGGAGGGAGTCAGCAACAAAAAAATAGAATTAGAAAAAATCTTGGACCAAGAAAAAGTAAGCATATGTTGCTTGCAAGAAACTCACCTCAATGAAAATATAGCCTTCAAAATCAGAGGCTACCAGTGTTACCGATCTGACCGAAAGAACAGGCGAAAAGGTGGGATACTGACCCTTGTAAGAAATAACATCATGGCTTCCCAAATCAAAGTCTACATGGAAGGGGCTGAGTATCAGACACTTAAACTTAAGACAGGTAATACAGATCTACATCTGATCAATTACTACTGTCCAAGTGACCGCCCACAGGCACTGGACACTCTACCACTAAAAGAAAAAATGATTGTGTGTGGCGATTTCAACAGCCACTCGCAGAGCTGGGGCTATGATCACATGGACCAGAGAGGAGAGAGACTGGAAGACTGGCAGGATGAGAATAGATTCATGTTGATTAACAAGCCGTCCGACCCACATACTTTCTACTCGAGATCATGGCACTCTACAACTACACCTGACCTGGCTTTTCATTCACCAGACCTGGAGTGGAACATTACACGAACTGTTGGGAAACAACTTGGTGGCAGTGACCATCGGCCAGTCTTTCTAACCGTAGAAAATGAGCTTGTAAGTGAAAGCAGCACCCTCTCGAGGTGGAACTACAAGAAAGCAGACTGGGCAATGTACAAGCATCGCACCAGCATACTGGTTAGAAACCTGAACACTGAGAAAGACATAAATAAAGCAGTTGAAGAGTTTGGGAAATGCATACTACAGGCAGCGCGAGAAACAGTACCAAGAGGAGCCCGTAAACAATATAAACCCTACTGGAGTAGTGAACTGGAACAGTTGCATAATGATGTTGAAGTGTGTAGAAAGCAAGCAGAGGCCACACCCAGCCAAGAGCACCACAATAAATTCCAGCATGCAAAAGCCAAATTTCAAAGGGCCAAGCTGCAGGCTAGACGGAAAAGCTGGCAGGAGAAAACAGAGTCTCTGAACTTTGAAAGAGACACAAGGAAATTGTGGAAGCTAATAAAACAGCTTAATGACGAGGGCACAGGGAGAAACTCAAAAATTGCACTACATAAAGATGGAAAAATCTTAACAAGAAAGCAAGCAGCTGACCATTTTGCGGACTCGTTCGCACAAGATAGCAATATCAAAATTAGTCCAGAGAAACAACAAGAGATTCGAGAGAAACGACAACATACAGGACAGAAGGAAATAGTACATGAGGTTCTGGAGGCACCCATCACAATCAGCGAACTGGAGCTAGCCATATCAAAACTGAAAATGAGAAAGTCACCAGGAGCTGATGGTATCTCCAATGAAATGATCAGGAACCTAGGAACAGAGGCCAAAACAAAGCTGTTGCAGATCTTCAATAATAGCTGGACCTTAGGCAGTGTTCCACAAGCCTGGAGAGAAGCAATCATGATACCCCTCCTAAAATCAGGGAAAGATGGTTCCATTGCCTCTAGCTACAGACCAATTAGCCTCACCAGCTGTCTCTGCAAAACACTGGAGCGCATCATCAATCACAGACTGCAGTGGTACATTGAAAGTAAAAACATCCTTGTGCCACAGCAGGCTGGCTTTAGGCAGTGCTACTCTACGGAAGATCAGACAACCTACCTCTCTCAAGAAATTGAGGATGCATTCCAAGAGAAGAAGCTGGTGCTTGCGGCATGGATAGATCTGAAGAAAGCCTTTGACAAAGTCTGGAAAGAAGGTCTGATGAAGAAACTGAGAAACTGCAAAGTCAATGGAAGAATGTACAAATGGGTGAAAGCATACTTGCACAACAGAAGAGCCCGAGTACAGATAGACGGACTCAAGAGCAAGAAAGTACTACTGCGTCACGGTGTCCCCCAGGGCGGAGTCTTGTCCCCCACACTTTTTCTAATCTTCATCAATGATCTTGTTGCTCACCTACCGCATGGAATTAAAGCGGCAATGTACGCCGATGACCTGGTTCTATGGAGCACAAATGAATATGCATCAGTGGCCACCAGATTGCTACAAAGAGCTGTAGATACATTTGCTGCATGGGCAAATAGATGGTGTGTCAGCATAAACACTGACAAGTGCAGCACCACCCTATTTACCCTCTCTCCAAAACAAAAGGCAGGGATCATCCAGATAAATGGAACACCCCTAAGAGAAGATAAAGAACCAACATACCTTGGAGTAACATTTGATGGCAAGCTGACATGGAGAAAGCACATCAACAAAGCAGTAGCAAAAGCCAGAAGGAAAATAGCCATCCTGAGAAAGCTAAGTGGAACCACATGGGGAGCCAGTACGAAAATACTTAGCAAAGTTTACCAACAGAGCATACGACCACACCTGGAATATGGGTCAACTGCGTGGTGTTCAGCATCAAATACCACACTACAAGAGCTGGACAAGGTGCAAAATCAAGCACTTAGAGTCACCACAGGAGGGATGAGATCAACCCCTATAGTGGAAATGGAGAAGATGGGGAGGACACAGGCACTGAGTGAGCGCAGAGATACGAAAACGCTAATACAAGCAGAAAAGTTCCTCAGCTTGCCAGGCCACCCTATGAAGAACAGATTTGAAAACCTAGCTATGGGGCGGTTGAAAAGAAGTAGTTTTATCCACCAGGCCAAACGACTCTGCAGAGAAACCACTGATCTGCCCACAGTTGGTATCCCCCTAACAACTATTCCAGAGCGAACTCCATGGAAAGATGAGCATAGACTATCGTTACAAATCCAGACAAAAGTGAGAGGAATATTTGACAAGGAAGAACAGAACAGTGTGCAGCGCAGAACAGCCACTCTCAGCTTCCTTGATGAAGAATACCCACAGGACCTCTGGATCCGAGTCTACACAGATGGGTCAGCACAAAATGCTGTTCGAAATGGAGGAGCGGGAGTGTACATAGAATACCCAAATAATACTAGGGACACAGCCAGAGTACCGACAGGAAAGTACTGCCATAACTATGATGCCGAAATTGAGGCAATCAAGATAGCAACAGAGAAATTACTAAATAACAGCAATGGTACACAACCTGTGGTGCTACTAACAGATGCTAAATCAGTACTCGAGGCGCTCCTCTCTGGGAAATTGCCAGTACTAAGGACACTACTTTCTGAACTTAGCAGTCAGCATAAAGTCACCATACAGTGGATACCATCCCACTGTGGAGTACCCGGAAACGACAGAGCTGATCAATTGGCTAAGGAAGGAGCCAAAGAGGAACAGCCTGATGTGCCCGTTACATACCACCAAAAGAAAAGAATGATCAAATCAGTCAGGAAGCCACCAAAACCTGCTCAAGATGACTACCACATTATGGACAGACCAGAACAAGTCATTATTCTGCGCCTCAGAACAGGACACAATAGATTACGCAACCACATGTATACAAAATTCAAGATTGGTGAAACAGCCATGTGCACATGTGGATTGGCGTCGCAGACAGCAGAGCACATACTCCAAGACTGCCCAAAATATAACATATCTAGGCAAACCTTCTGGCCTAGAGAGACGACAGTGGAAGATAAACTCTATGGACCACTGTGTGAACTGAAAAAAACAGTTCAATTCATGCAAGAGACGACATTGCAGATATAGACATATTTCAAGCGAACGAAAGAAGAAGAATAAGGCGAGCTATTATAAAAATGCTTTAAAAAGTCGCTTAAAATTCGTCATGGTCGACTTCATTGCACCGGGTTCTATCCCATATGGCTCGGTCTCTTTCCGCAGCGTGGAAAGCATCGCACAAAGCACGAACTCCGCAGCTCTAGTGACGACCCACAGAAGTCTCAGAAAAATTTAACTCGTGAACCGAAGGATGCGGCCTAGAATCAAACCCACGACCTTTGGAGCCCGAGTCAAAAGGCTTGACCACTTCGTCACGGAGACTCCTAAAATCATAAAAACTTTGGATTTTATATCCAGGATTATCCAGCATTATAAAAATGCTGGATGCCAAAGAAACAGTAACTGTAAGAAAACTTAGGGTTTGGTTCAGAAAGAACAATAACATAGAGCTATCCAAAACAACTTTGTGGAAAATTATAAGGATATATAGATATATATATATCTTCACTTTTTGAAAGTACAAGGGTGGTAGAAATATTCTTTGCGAGCAACCGCATTTAGGAGCCTTGAGAAGCAGATACCTACGTGAAATAAGGGAAATGCACAAAGAAAATTATGACATATTGTATTTGGATGAGACGTGGATCAATGCGCACCACACAAGTGAAAAAGAATGGCAATCAATGGATGGAAAGATAAAGCTTTATGTGCCCAGTAGTAAAGGACAGCGTTTGGTCATAGCCTATGCTGGTAGTACTCATAATGGCTTACTACAGAATGCTGGGCTCGTGTTCATATCAAAGCATACAGAAAATAGGGATTATCATAATGAGATGAATGGTAATGTATTTAGAGATAGGCTCGAGAATACAGTACTTCCATCCCATGATAGACCGTCTTGTCTAATCATGGACATTGCATCATATCACAATGTTGTTGCCCAAGAAGACAAAATACCTACGGCATCGGGCACAAAGGAAGCAATAAAGATATGGCTCCGAAGGGAAAATATACCACTTCCAGAAACATATTTCAAGCTACAGTTGTTTTCCTTTGTAAAACAGGCGCAAAAAAGCAAGAAATTTCAAATCGACAAGTTGATAGAAGAGCATGGCCATAGGTGCTTGAGACTTCCGCCGTATCATTCTCATTTAAACCCTATAGAACTTGTGTGGGCTAAAATTAAAGGACAAGTGGCAGCTGCCAATACTACATTCAAATTGTCTGACGTCAAGATACTAACCCAGTCCGCGCTATTAAATATTGATAACAGTTACTGGAAAAAATGTGAGGACCATGTGTTGAAAGAGGAAGAGGACTATTGGAGAAAGGATCAATTCCGCAAGCCCTCAGCGGTGACAAACAACTGTATTGAAAACACACACACACACACACACACACACACACACAACACTCACTCACACACTCACTCACTCGCTCACTCGCTCTCAACTCAACTCAACTGTTGATCAGGTTAGCTTACACGACATTTGTTGATCAGGTTTGATCCAGGTTAGTCTATATGACATTTGTTGAGTTGAGTTGAGTTAAGAACCAACATCACTGCACTCAGGACATTCTCATATGTGCTCCATCCCCTCGTTCAAGAGCCAGCGAAGAGTCATAGTACTAATCGTTACCACTCCTATCTGAATAAAAGTTCTCCTGGTCTTCCCTCTGTTTTGAGATTCTTCCAGAACCCCTGCCGATCCCCCACAATCTCATTCTTTCCACATATGGGTTCTCAATCTGGACATTTGTTGATCGCAGGCTAGTCTTCCAAGGTTAACTAGATGTCAAGAGTTAGGATAGAGCACAGTAACCCAGACTGCAGTTTACATCAGCTGTCCTGTGTGTAGTGTTTGATCTGATATCCTCAGCATAGCAAGTCAGTCCACAAACCTGTATCTCACATCAAGTAAATTATATTCTTGTCACATGGAACATTGTCTGTGCTTAACCCTGTATCTCACATCAAGTAAATTATATTCTTGTCACATGGAACATTGTCTGTGCTCAACCCTGTATCTCACATCAAGTAAATTATATTCTTGTCACATGGAACATTGTCTGTGCTCAACCCTGTATCTCACATCAAGTAAATTATATTCTTGTCACATGGAACATTGTCTGTGCTTAACCCTGTATCTCACATCAAGTAAATTATATTCTTGTCACATGGAACATTGTCTTTGCTCAACCCTGTATCTCACATCAAGTAAATTATATTCTTGTCACATGGAACATTGTCTGTGCTCAACCCTGTATCTCACATCAAGTAAATTATATTCTTGTCACATGGAACATTGTCTGTGCTTAACCCTGTATCTCACATCAAGTAAATTATATTCTTGTCACATGGAACATTGTCTGTGCTCAACCCTGTATCTCACATCAAGTAAATTATATTCTTGTCACATGGAACATTGTCTGTGCTCAACCCTGTATCTCACATCAAGTAAATTATATTCTTGTCACATGGAACATTGTCTGTGCTCAACCCTGTATCTCACATCAAGTAAATTATATTCTTGTCACATGGAACATTGTCTGTGCTCAACCCTGTATCTCACATCAAGTAAATTATATTCTTGTCACATGGAACATTGTCTGTGCTCAACCCTGTATCTCACATCAAGTAAATGATATTCTTGTCACATGGAACATTGTCTGTGCTCAACCCTGTATCTCACATCAAGTAAATTATATTCTTGTCACATGGAACATTGTCTGTGCTCAACCCTGTATCTCACATCAAGTAAATTATATTCTTGTCACATGGAACATTGTCTGTGCTCAACCCTGTATCTCACATCAAGTAAATTATATTCTTGTCACATGGAACATTGTCTGTGCTCAACCCTGTATCTCACATCAAGTAAATTATATTCTTGTCACATGGAACATTGTCTGTGCTCAACCCTGTATCTCACATCAAGTAAATTATATTCTTGTCACATGGAACATTGTCTGTGCTCAACCCTGTATCTCACATCAAGTAAATTATATTCTTGTCACATGGAACATTGCCTGTGCTCAACCCTGTATCTCACATCAAGTAAATTATATTCTTGTCACATGGAACATTGCCTGTGCTCAACCCTGTATCTCACATCAAGTAAATTATATTCTCGTCACATGGAACATTGTCTTTGCTCAACCCTGTATCTCACATCAAGTAAATTATATTCTCGTCACAGCTGGACAGAATCACAGAAGTGTTAGGCACTCCGTCCTACGAAGATATGCCAACTGCTTGCCAAGGAGCCAGGGATTACATGAGGTCGAGACCTCACAAGCCTGCAGCACTCAATCAGTTCTATGCTCTGTCTGAACAGGCCACGCACGAAGCTGTGCATTTACTGTGTAGAATGCTAGTCTTAAATCCGGTGAGTTCAGGTCTGATTGCATCAATAATTAAGACAAGTTTTGATAATTGCACTTCTTGAGTTGATACATTATGGTGTATGTTAAATGCTGTCAACAGCAGTTTAACATAGCAAACAGCCAGCTTCCAAGCTGCTGCTCTGGCAAAGTTGTTACAGGCAAACAAATCAGCCCATGGGTAGAGCCATTTGCCCTGGATGGAATCTGTCTAGAGAAAGTATAAGTGACACAAATACAAGGATAAATCTAACTACTGACCTCAGAGCTGAATGCCATGGATGAAATCCGTCTAGAGGAAGTATTTCTGACATACACACTTTGTGATCTGTTTAGTTAGTCATGTGTTAGTCAGATATGACTGAGCTACTGTATGACAGTAGATGGTACTACTTATTTCTGTTAGCACCAAATGTTGGGCAGTGCTCACCAAACCCGACACTCCACATTGTACCATCGGATTCGGGCCAAGGAGCACCTTACCCTAGTGCGAGAAAATGCAAGCTAAAGACTAAAGCTAAAGGCATATGTACTTCTGATATACACACATTTGGATCCTTGCTGGTGATGCAGAGTACTTTGTGCACTGTGCTGAGATTCAACTTGTGAGATCTGTAGGGGGGGGGGGGGGGGACTGGAGCCTGGAGCACGTCTGGAGATATCAATGCGAGATCTGTGGGGGGAGACTGGAGCACATCTCTAGATATCAATGTGAGGTCTGTGGGGGGTGGGGGGAGGGGGGGAGAGAGAGACTGGAGCACATCTGTAGATATCAATGTGAGATCAGTGGGGGGAGACTGGAGAACATCTGGAAATATCAATGTGAGATCTTTGGGGGGGGGGGGGAAGAGAGACTGGAACACATCTGAAGATATCAATGTGAGATCTGTGGGGGGAGACTGGAGATATTAATGTGAGATCTGTGGGGGGGGGGGGGGGAAGAGACTGGAGCACATCTGGAGAAATCAATGTGAGATCTGTGGTTGGGGGGGGGGGGAGAGACTGGAGCACATCTGAAGATATTAATGTGAGATCTGTGGGGGGAGACTGGAGCACATCTGGAAGTATCAAAGTAAGATCTATGGGGGGGGGGGGAGACTGGAGCACATCTGGAGATATCCATGTGCAGTGAACAAGATCCTTAACTAAAATCAAACCAAATTCCCCCTGAAAGTTCAGCAAAGAAGAAAAGGAAGCAACTGCATCAGCAGCACAGATGCTAATTGGACAGTTTTGGCATTAGAATGGCTGTATGGGATACTAGATTGACATTATGTTGACAGTAGAATAGATTTATATATGTTAGTTTAACACAGTTTTGGCATTAGAATGGGTGTATGGGATACTAGATTGACACTATGTTGACAGTAGAATAGATTTATATATGTTAGTTTAACACAGTTTTGGCATTAGAATGGGTGTATGGGATACTAGATTTGACACTATGTTGACAGTAGAATAGATTTATATATGTTAGTTTAACACAGTTTTGGCAATAGAATAGATTTATAGATACTATATTGATACTATATTGACAATAAAATAGATATATAAATACTATCTTTACATTATGTTGACAAGACAGTTGATTTATATATGCTAGTTTGACACTATATTGACAATAGAATAGACGTATAGCACCATACCATAGATTGAGAATAGAAAAAAATTTATAGATGCTTTCGCTTGACACTGCATTGATAATCTGCATAGTGTATTACTAACAAGATGCACTTGTATATTAATATATTACTTTTATGTTGCAATGTTTGAATCATTAATCCTTTGTCTATATAACAGAACAAAAGAATCACCGCAGCTGATGCTCTTACTCACCCGTATCTTGACGAGGGTCGTCTGAGATTCCACTCTTGCATGTGTGCATGTTGTATGCCTGGTCCACAGGGACGAAACTTCTGCGCTGATCTAGAGCCAGAGTGTTCCATTCCTTTTGACTATACGTTTGAGAAATCCTTAACAAGCATTTCCAGAGTGAAAGGTAGGAAGACAGTTTAACCTGAGCATGTTATTAAAGGCAACAACAACAAAAACTATTGGTCTAAGACTGGCTACCCCACATCATTAAAAAAAATCAGCCCACACTCAACTAACTATTCTCTGGACTACAAAGAGCTTGGTATTCGCGGTTGTGGGCCTATACTCCACTAGCTGTCTCAGGGGCAAAAGCAGAAAGAAGAAGAGGATCATTTCATTTGTCCTGCAGATGGTTCTGTAGCCTGTAAACAAACCTGATGCTGACTGATTGTAGTGTGATTTGTCTTCATTGACATCAAGTATTTGTGACTTATGTGCCACTTGTCTCCATGTGTGTGTAGTGTGTGAACTGTCTTCACTAACATCAAGTATTTGTGACTTATGTGTCACTTGTCTCCATGTGTGTGTAGTGTGTGAACTGTCTTCACTGACATCAAGTATTTGTGACTTATGTGCCACTTGTCTCCATGTGTGTGTAGTGTGTGATTTGTCTTCACTGACATCAAGTATTTGTGACTTATGTGCCACTTGTCTCCATGTGTGTGTAGTGTGTGAACTGTCTTCACTGACATCAAGTATTTGTGACTTATGTGCCACTTGTCTCCATGTGTGTGTAGTGTGTGAACTGTCTTCACTGACATCAAGTATTTGTGACTTATGTGCCACTTGTCTCCATGTGTGTGTAGTGTGTGATTTGTCTTCACTGACATCAAGTATTTGTGACTTATGTGCCACTTGTCTCCATGTGTGTGTAGTGTGTGAACTGTCTTCACTGACATCAAGTATTTGTGACTTATGTGCCACTTGTCTCCATGTGTGTGTAGTGTGTGAACTGTCTTCACTGACATCAAGCATTTGTGACTTATGTGCCACTTGTCTCCATGTGTGTGTCGTGTGGGACTAGCATAATTTGCATATCTCTAACGTTCAGTTCGTCCATGTGTTACGGAGGCCTATAAGGGAAATGAAGGATGTCACCTACCATGCATGTCATAGATGTAACTAAGGAGGGTTGGAGTAAAATGGGTGACAACATTTCGTAGTCAGCCTTAGCTACAAAATTCAACCAATCATGAACAAATCTACAAAGGGCTTCATGTGACTGGGAGGGGGGGGGGAGGGGCTTCACGTGACTGGGCTGAGGGGCTGTGCTCTATTGAGAGATGACAGGCAGAAAAAGAAGAACATTCAATTAGTTCTGTCTCATGGATGGAGAGCTGTCAGTTATATACTGCTCATTGCTGATTATTATTGCTTGCAAATTCAAATAAAAACAAAATACAAAAGAGCTTAGGAATGTACAAAATACATTCAACAGCTTGAAAGAAGTATTAACATTTAAAGAGATCAATAATAACTGAAATATGAGTCAAGTGTTACATAACTCAGCACTAGAATATGGTTCTCAAGTGTGTTAGAAGGCTGCACTTATAATGTCATGAGCAGTGTCAGTCGAGGATGCCATGCCTGCGTTCATCACCCACTAAGTGAAGGAAAGGCTGGTCTCCTATTCTTCTGTACATTCAGGCCTATAAGATGTGACCTGGGAAGGTTAACCCGGTCAACAAATGCCTGCAGAAGTCAGATGTGTCGGCCTAACTGCGCAAGAACGCAATCACGCCCGAAAAAAAACAAACTCCGGATGAACGCAGAAGAAGAAGAAGATGTGATGATCCCAGCACATCACAAACTGATCTAGATTCCTGTTTCATGATTTTTGTTTAGTATATGGTGTAAACCCATGGGCAATGAACAAGCAGTTATACAGTTGAATAGAGAAGACCCTAGAAGTGTGGATACCCAGAGCGGTTGGTTACAGTTCATGGATCACAATGCAGAGGTTTATAGAGAAGCTAGGAAGCTATAGAGAAGCTAGGAAGCCATAGAGAAGCTAGGAAACCATAGAGAAGCAAACAGAGTTGATGGAGAAGAGAACAAGAAAAGGGGAAAGGTTTCAAGCAGGCGAGCAAGAGGAGTGTAATAACAAAGTGAAAGGCTTTAAAATGAAGATTTAGTGTGACCTACCTCCATTCAGAGTAACTACCAACGACTGCCTGACAGAGGCTAATGAAACTAGAACACTAAGTACAACAATAAGAAAGAGACAAACAGCTTTCTTTGGTCATGTGATGAGAAGAGAGGCATTGGAAACCATCGTGACAACTGGAAAGATCGAGGGGAAGAGAGGCAGAGGCAGACCAAGAGAAATTATGCTGGATGGATTGAGACGGTGGCATGGCGGAATATCAGCAGCAGAGTTGATCCAGAACACCAAAGACTGAGATCTGTGGAGAGCCATTAGCACCTACGCAAGCTGCCAGGGCACTTGATGATGATGACCTCCATTCTGGAGACAATGTTTGATTGACTGACTGCTGTAAACAGTCTCCCGCTCCCATTTCTATTTGAAAGAAACAACATATAGAATAGTATACCGAAAATAGAATGGGAAATTTGATTGAAATGAAACAAGATGAGTGTGTGTTGTTCATAATCGATGTCAAAACTAGCATTGTTTCACAAAAACATGAAAACTTTCTCTTCTTCCACAGAAAAACTATTTATATTTATCGCAGAACACCAGCAGCGCAGCACGACCAGGTTACCGCTGTGCCTCAACCCACATGCAGCTGCATTAGCCAAAATTCAAAGGTGTGTATCAACAGCCCATTCTATCTTGTTTCACAAAATCCCAGAATGGTGTGCTAGTTTTCACCTTGCTGGTTTATGAGAATGCATAGGGGAAGGAGTGCTATGCAATATAGGCAATATAGGGTCCTTAGAAAAGCTTCTAAACCAACCTCACACTGATAGAATCAAGCCATTTTCAGGACTCAAGACAACCTGAAAATCAAATCAGGGAACTTGAGAGTTAAAACTCACAGCCTTCCAGAGAATTCACAATAGACCAACCTTAGATCTTCCCTGCAACGTGTGCTGTCTTTCCCAGTTCGCTCACGGTTCTCACATTCCAGGCACCCATTTTGGCAATGTCTGGGAGTCTACATTACAGGAGATTACATGCATACGTGTAGTACAGGAGATTACATGCATACACGTACTACAGGTGATTACATGACTTTTTTTTTATATACATGTAGTAAAGGAGGTTACATACATACACGTAGAAAAGAAGATTACATGCATACATATAGTACTGGAGAGCCCCTCTGCCGTGTGTCCACCGTGACGAGGTAGAGGGGCTTGCGCGTTCCAATGACCCCAAGAGCTATGCCGACGGTAGCACAGCTACTGGTAGGACCACCCATGTCGGACAGGTCAAGGGAGAGGGACCAGACGAAGAGACACACAAACCTGCTGCCTTGTAGGTAGACTGGGGACAGTCAAAGGCTAAGGAAAGCACCCCGAATAAATGCTTGTCGAAATCGGATGTACTGAGCCACAGGCTTGACAAAGCAGTGCAACATAACTTAATTCATGATGTCACAAATTAAAATTAATCATTATGGTGCTAATCCCGCGAAGTCCCATCAGGCGGTGATAGTGCCGGGCCCCCTGCCTCGAGGGGGTCCACTCATGACTACTGGTGGTCACCTTCCCCTGTGCTGTGGAGGCAAGGCACAGAGGAGTAGGTTAAGAGCTATTGACCAAACACCCCGGACATTCAACATACTACAATGGAATGCCGAAGGAGTTTATAAAAAGAAAGTCTCCTTAACAAATCGTCTTCATAAAGATAGAATAGATGTGGCATGCATTCAAGAGACACACTTCAACGCCTGTCACAAATTCTCAGTCAGAGTATATCAGGCTACACATTTCGACCGCGAAGGACACAAAGGAGGAGTTCTAATACTTAAACAAAATACAATACCTTGCAGCGAAGTATCTGTATCTCTGACAACCAAACGGAAATTATAGGTGTTGATATAATGATACAGGACATGAAAATAAGAATTTACAATCTGTATAGCCCAGCAGATAAGGACCTTACACTCTCAAACATGAAAATAAGCGACACAAACTGCATTATTGTCGGAGACTTTAATAGCCGTTCAGAAAGATGGGGATACCCAGATACTGACAAAAGAGGAGATGAAGTGGAGGACTGGGAAATAAGACTCAAATCTCCATCTACTCAACAAAGCGGATGACACACCGAGCTTCTACTCCAGAAGATGGATTACCACTTCTACTCCAGACTTAGCTTTCTGCACAGGAGACATCCTCCACAAAATCGATCGCCATGTGCTTGATCAATTAGCAGGTAGTGACCACAGACCAATCAAGCTTGTAATGAATATGGAGTATATTCCACAGGAGCAAAAGCCTTTGCCCCGCTGGAATTACAAACGAGCAGATTGGGACAGATTTGCCATACTAACAGACAAATATTGTGAAAACATAAATACACGATATGGCAACATGAAACAAATGGTGGAAAGTCTAAACAGAGCAATAATACAGGCGGCCACTGAGTCTATTCCAAGAGGAGCGAGGAAAAATTACAAACCACACTGGACTGAAGAACTACAAATTTTGGAGGACAAAGTTGAAGATGCCAGGAAGACAGCAGAGAGAGAACAAACAACTGAAGCAAACATCTCTCTCAAAGCCATCTCAGCAAAATATAAAAGAACAGTAAATCAAACAACAAGAGATTGTTGGAGGAAAAAAAAAACAGAAAACCTGAATTTTGATAAGGATGGAAACAAACTATGGAAACCCCCTCTGCCGTGCGTCCACCTTGACGAGGTAGAGGGGCTTGAGCGTTCCAATGACCCCAAGAGCTATGCCGACGGTAGCACAGCTACTGGTAGGGTCACCCATGTCGGACAGGTCAAGGGAGAGGGACCAGACGAAGCGACGTACAAACCTGCTGCCTTGTAGGTAGACTGGGGACAGTCAAAGGCTAGGGAAAGCATCCCGAACAAATGCTTGTCGAAATCGGATGTACTGAGCCACAGGCTTGACAAAGAAGTGCAACGTAACTTTATCATTTCATGATGCCACAGATGAAAATTAATCGTTATGGTGCTAATCCCGTGAAGTCCCATCAGGCGGTGATAGTGCCGGGCCCCCTGCCTCGAGGGGGTCCACCCATGACTACTGGTGGTCACCTTCCCCTGTGCTGTGGAGTCAAGGCACAGAGGAGTAGGTTAAGAGCTATTGACCAAACACCCCGGACACTCAACATACTACAATGGAATGCAGAAGGAGTTTATAACAAGAAAGCCTCCCTAACACAGCGTCTTCATAAAGATAGAATAGATGTGGCATGCATTCAAGAGACACACCTCAACGCCAATCGCACATTTTCAGTCGAGGGATATCAGGCCACACGTTTTGACCGCGAAGGACACAAAGGAGGAGTTGTAATACTTACACGAAATACAATACCTTGCAGCGAAGTATCTGTGATCTCTGACAACCACTAAGGCAAAAAAGAAAACTACTAGCAGTCCTAAATTACAGCTGGAAGAGGGGAATAGTCCCACAGGCATGGAAGGAAGCTATACTAATACCAGTCCCAAAGAAAGGAAAAGGCCTGGAAGAACCAAATGGCTATCGACCTATCAGTCTTCTTAGCTGTGTAGGAAAATTAATGGAACGCATTATCAATGGCAGGCTAACATGGCATCTGGAAGAAAACCAACTCTTAACACCTCACCAAGCAGGATTCAGAAAGTACAGATCCACTGAAGATCAAATAACCTATATAGCTCAGGAAATAGAGGATGCCTTCCAAGAGAAAAAACACACACTAGTGGTTTGGATAGATTTAGAAATAGCATTTGATAAAGTATGGAAGGAAGGACTGAAAGTAAAACTGCAAAAAATGCATGTTTGTGGGAAAATGTACAAATGGATCAGCCACTACCTTGAGAACAGAACTGCCAGGACAAAAGTACAAGGACAAACCAGCAAAATGATGCTATTGGAGCAAGGTGTCCCCCAAGGAGGAGTTCTTTCACCAACATTATTCCTAGCATATATAAACGACATCACGGAAAATTTTCCAGCCAGAGTACACAGATCATCCTTTGCAGATGACCTAGCCATATGGACATCTGAAGAATATATTAGTACAGCTAACAGCAGAATACAGCAAGCCCTATTAGCGCTAGAGGACTGGTCAAAATCATGGCTAGTGAAGATAAGTGAGGAGAAAACAACATGCACAGTGTTCTCCCTCTCAACTAAAACTCAGCAACCTAAGCTGGTATTGAATGGAAAAATAATGCGCCATGAAGAAAATCCAAACTATCTAGGAGTCACCTTTGATCGTCGCCTGACATGGAAGACACAGGTTGAGGAAAATCGAACAAGAGCAAGGCAAAGAATGGCAATCATGAAAAAGCTTGCTGGTACAACGTGGGGAGCAGATGAGAAAGTTCTCAAGAAGTTATATACTGGACGGGTGAGGCCAGTACTGGAATATGGCATTGCAGCTTGGGCAACAGCAGCTAAGTCAAACTTTAACAAAATAAGTAGAGTCCAAAATCAAGGAATGCGAATCATAACTGGAAGCCTGAAGACAACGCCTATTAATGAATTAGAAAAGATCACTTGTTTACAACCAATGCAGGATAGAAGAGATAGCAGAGCCCAGCAACAAGCTGAAAAATTTAGAAGATTGACAGACCACCCTATGTATAAAAGGTTTAGTGGTTTTGGAAAGGGAAGACTGAAGCGTAGCAACTTTGTAGAAACTGCAAAACGAAAGATTAGGGCAGATCCCATACTTAACATATCAACAGTCAAACCCATTTACAATGCAGACAAGTTCCCAGCTTGGAGACAGCAGCAACTGCCAGAGATGATAGAAAACATACCTGGTATTGAGAAAAAGAACACTCAGCATGAAACCGAAAGAAGAGAAATAACCCTAAACTACATAAAAGAACATTACCCAAGCAGCAATTGGACCCATGCATATACAGATGGATCAGCCAAAAATTCAGTAGAGAATGGAGGAGGAGGAATTCTCCTAAATTTAAAAAATGGAGTGAAAAAAACACATTCAGTGGCAACTGGAAAGTTCTCAAGTAACTTCAAAGCGGAGGTAGAGGCTCTGAAAACTGCAGCAGAAATGTTCTTGATGGAGGAAAATAAAGAGACGCAAATAGCTATCTTCACAGATGCAAAGTCAGCTGTCTCAATACTGAAGAGCAAAAACAGCACAGAACTAGCTGACCTAAGAGCAGCACTCCATGGTCTATGCCAGAAATCCAAAAAAGTTATAATACAGTGGATCCCATCACATTGCAGTATACCTGGAAATGAAGAGGCTGACAGACTGGCAAAAGAGGGCGGACGACTACCACAGCCTGACATAGACATAACCTATAATGAGGCAAAGAGGTTGATAAAAAGCACTTATAGAACCAAATGGGAATCAGAGCATCCAGGCCACCAGAAGGATGATGCATATTACAAACTCGACCGAAGAGAACAAGTAGCAATCTTCAGACTCCGCACAGGACATAACAGGCTGAAATACCACTTGTTCAACAAACTAAAGATAGGAGATACAGATGAATGTAATTGTCGAACTGGTAAAATGACAGCTAAACATTTGCTGCAAGAGTGTCCAATATATGCAGAACAGAGAAAGATATTTTGGCCCACACCTGCTTCATTCGAGGACAAGCTCTATGGAGATATCAACAAGCTCAAGTCGACTGCAGCTTACTTTAACTGTATTCAGGTTAACATTTAAATGTACATGAAGAAGTATTTAGACTGCCACACTTCATACCACAGGCATGTCGGTTACACAAGCCTCCCAGAGGCATGAAATGGAATATTGCTTGGATAGCAAATCCATTATGTGGAAAGTCCGAATCGAAAGCTCACTGTGTGGGCTTCATAAAAGGTGGAAAAAGTGTCCTAGTGGCACAAAATGGAATATTGCTTGGATAGCAAATCCATTACGTGGAAAGTCCGAATCGAAAGCTCACTGTGTGGATGTCATCTGCACACTGCATTCTTCTGGCTTCTGGAAGAACAGCCTATGGTGAACGGAAGGCCCAATATACGGAAGTGAGGCTAAGCAGCCATGTGCAGGACGTGACGATTCCTTGGGTGAGCGAAGTACCAGAGCGCTGTGTGTTGGCTCTGCAATTATGGAAGCCTCCTTGGATGGCGGGGAATGCCCATGGTCTGCCCCTGCCTTCCCTTGAGGGTCGACCAGGATGCCTTTGGCTGTTCTATATGGGCCAGCTGGGATGGGAGATAACATCACAACAGTGAGAGTCTAACGTCCTAAGAAACCCCCCGGGAAGGTTAACCCGGTCAACAAATGCCCGCAGAAGTCGGATGTGTCGGCCTAACGGCGCAAGAACGCAGCTCTGCTGTAAACAGGCACAACGCAATCACGTCCGAAAAAAAAAACTCTGGATGAACGAAGAAGAAGAAGAAACTATGGAAATTAGTGAAAGCCATGAACAATGAAGGACCTAGAAACAAACAAATAACAATTAAACAAGGAAATGCCTTGCTTACAGGAAAAAATACTGCAAATGCACTAATGGAACACTATGCCAGTGCAAACCACATTGATATTACAACCAAACAGGAGAAAGCAATCAAAGACAAACAGATACATCATAGTAATACAGAGACCGCAGCAGAATATATGATGGCAAATCTAACAATGGAAGAAATGGAACAGGCAATGAATACCCTAAAAAAGAAGAAATCAATAGGAAAGGATAGAATCTCAAATGAAATGCTAATAGGACTAGGCACTAAGGCAAAAAAGAAACTACTAGCAGTCCTAAATTACAGCTGGAAGAGAAGAATAGTCCTACAGGCATGGACGGAAGCTATACTAATACCAGTCCCAAAGAAAGGAAAAGACCTGGAAGAACCAAATGGATATCGACCTATCAGTCTACTTAGCTGTGTAGGAAAATTAATGGAACGCATTATCAATGGCAGGCTAACATGGCATCTGGAAGAAAACAAACTCTTAACACCACACCAAGCAGGATTCAGAAAGTACATATCCACTGAAGATCAAATAACCTATATAGCTCAGGAAATAGAGGATGCCTTCCAAGAGAAAAAACACACACTAGTGGTTTGGATAGATTTAGAAAAAGCATTTGATAAAGTATGGAAGGAAGGACTGAAAGTAAAACTGCAAAAAATGCATGTTTGTGGGAAAATGTATAAATGGATCAGCCACTACCTTGAGAACAGAACTGCCAGGACAAAAGTACAAGGACAAACCAGCAAAATGATGCTGTTGGAGCAAGGTGTCCCCCAAGGAGGAGTTCTTTCATCAACATTATTCCTAGCATATATAAATGACATCACGGAAAATTTTCCAGCCAGAGTACACACATCCTCCTTTGCAGATGACCTAGCCATATGGACATCTGAAGAATATATTAGTACAGCTAACAGCAGAATACAGCAAGCCTTATTAGCGCTAGAGGTCTGGTCAAAATCATGGCTATGGACGATAAGTGAGGAGAAAACAACATGCACAGTGTTCTCCCTCTCAAATAAAACTCAGCAACCTAAGCTGATATTGAATGGAAAAATTTTGTGCCATGAAGAAAATCCAAACTATCTAGGAGTCACCTTTGACATGGAAGACACAGGTTGAGAATAATCGAACTAGAGCAAGGCAAAGAATGGCAATCATGAAAAAGCTTGCTGGTACAATGTGGAGAGCAGATGAGAAAGTTCTCAAGAAGTTATATACTGGACAGGTGAGGCCAGTACTAGAATATGGCATTGCAGCTTGGGCAACAGCAGCTAAGTCAAACTTTAACAAAATAAGTAGAGTCCAAAACCAAGGAATGCGAATCATAACTGGAAGCCTGAAGACAACGCCTATTAATGAACTAGAAAAGATCACTTGTTTACAACCAATGCACGATAGAAGAGATAGCAGAGCCCAGCAACAAGCAGAAAAATTTAGAAGATTGACAGACCACCCTATGTATAACAGGTTTAATGGTTTTAGAAAGGGAAAACTGAAGCGTAGCAACTTTGTAGAAACTGCAAAACGAAAGATTAGGGCAGATCCCATACTTAACATAACAATAGTCAAACCCATTTACAATGCACACAACTTCCCAGCTTGGAGACAGCAGCAACTGCCTGAGATGATAGAAAACATTCCTGGTATTGAGAAAAAGAACACTCAGAATGAAACTGTAAGAAGAAAAATCACTCTAAACTACATAAAAGAACATTACCCAAGCATCAATTGGGCCCATGCATGTACAGATGGATCAGCCAAAAATTCAATAAACAATGGAGGAGGAGGAATTCTCCAAAATTTAAAAAATGAAGTGGAAAAAAAACAGTCAGTGGCAACTGGAAAATTTTCAAAAGTTTTTGCAAAGTCAGCTGTCTCAATACTGAAGAGCAAAAACAGCACAGAACTAGCTGACCTAAGAGCAGCACTCCATGGTCTATGCCAGAAATCCAAAAAAGTTGTAATATAGTGGATCCTATCACATTGCAGTATACCTGGAAATGAAGAGGCTGACAGACTAGCAAAAGAGGGTGGATGACTACCACAGCCTGACGTAGACATAACCTATAATGAGGCAAAGAGGTTGATAAAAAGCACTAATAGAACCAAATGGGAATCAGAGCATCCAGGCCACCAGAAGGATGATGCATATTACAAACTCGACTGAAGAGAACAAGTAGCAATCTTCAGACTAAAGATAGGAGATACCAATGAATGTAATTGTGGAACTGGTAAAATGACAGCTAAACATTTGCTGCAGGAGTGCCCAATATATGCAGAACAGAGAAAGATATTTTGGCCCACACCTGCTTCATTTGAGGACAAGCTCTATGGAGATGTCAACAAGTTCAAGTTGAGTGATGATATGAAGATGTCAACAAGCTCAAGTTGAGTGATGATATGAAGATGTCAACAAGCTCAAGTTGAGTGATGATATGGAGATGTCAACAAGCCGGTCAACATTATCCTCACATATTACATAGCATCCTGTTATATTTGTAAGTTCACTTGCATCCATTGTGGATGAACATTTACCCAAAGAATTGGTCTGATCAGTCACATTAGCTATGGATTTTTTAAAGCGCAATGTAACAAACTATCGTATGCCAAGATGGCAAGGTGCCAGTTATATTTGTAATATATATATATATATATATATATATATATATATATATATATATATATATATATATATATATATATATATATATATATATATATATATATATATATATATATATATATATATATATAGCATCATGTTATATTTGTAACATATTATGATATAGCATCATGCTATATTTGTAATTTATTATGATATAACATCATGCTATATTTGTAATATATTTATGATATAGCATCATGCTATATTTGTAACATATTTTGCATTGATGATCTTATCATGAAGTACTTGCATTAAGATATACACTTTTGTTCTATACCTCTGCAGTGCCAGGGTAGCTTCAGGAGCGGAACTACCCCCCTCCCCACATCAGTGGACATAACGGCAGCAACTCAAGTGTCTCATAGAAATGATAGTACAGGATCAATCTGAAAGCTGATTTTAACAGCCAGTCTTACGTCAACCTCGGTCTCAGCTAGATCAAGCCTTATTTGTGTATCCCAGGCACACGGCCTAGTCTGGATAATCTTAGCTTTCTCAGGTCGTCAGATCTGAACAAGTGGCGCCCGGGAACATTGGGATGCTTTTGCATTTAACTTATACCCTGCTTCAAACCACTTGGGGCGTCAACAGTTTAATCCACAACTACCAACTACTCCAGGTGTCTCTTTTCGGGTTCCTATTTGGACTTATAATTCTTTAATGGACTGAATGGTTATGTGCAGTGAGGACAATCTGTCGACGAACTGACAGATAATTCAAAATGACTAAATGCATTTCCTGAATGTGCATAAAGTGTCTCTTCTTTTCTTGTCTTTGAAATAAAATTATCTTCACCATCTGTAAATGTGACATCTGGTAACAGTGTTTAAACCCTACATTTACTTTCTAGAGTCACCACTTACAGATGGAATTTTTAACATGTATTCTAAGAGTTCATATGCAAATCAGCTTGTGGCTTCAATTCATCCAGAACAGGAAGCAGATATTTCCAATGTTTACAGTAGGAGGCCTCTATTTGAGTCTGGTCAATTCTACAACACATTGTGAATGTTTTGACAGGTCATAATGTCCGAACACTCCTTGTATGACCATGCAGAATGAGAGCTAACAAAAACAGCAGTTACTGATCCTGAAATTTCACAAGAAAATCAAAATCAAAGTGACAGGCAAATCCTGCCCAAATCTGAACAACCCTAATGCCCTCAAAGGATCAACCTGAATATTTTTTGCAAGAAAAGATCTACTGCACACACACACAAGATTATGATGTCTAGAGAATGCTGCCAGCATCTAGGCCTGACTTGAAAGCTGAGTAAGAATCTAGACTACATCACCTTTATAGTACGAATGGAAAAACAAAATGTGCAGAGAGTTAGCCTAATAAATAACTATCATTCTGTAGTAGTGTACTTGACCAGGAAGAAACAGCGAGCAATGAGGCTATTTCATTACTATCACGTGCATCTTTTAGCGCAGCAGCATCCATGACTTGTAGTATGTTAGTGATTACAAAATCACCTTGTGAGACAGCTACAGTACATTTTCTCCTATTGTCTAAGACACTGGCTCCAGGGACAATTACCGTATGATATTTTTGCTACCATCGAATGAAGAGCTCGGCACTTGAGTCAACCAACAGCAAGATCCACAAATACAAAGGCAGCCACATTCATCTTTTTAACATTATTTGGACCAATCTATGCCCCATTTTATTGTGTTTTTAGAATTTTTGTATTTTATTTTCATGATCCTTGTCCTGTATAATTAATGTGAAATCATTAGCATTGAACTAACCATTGTCTGCATTCTGTGAGCCCTTGTTGATATACCGGCAGTGTGCACGACTTCATGATGTTTGTATTCATGAATGTTGATATAAGTGGAGAGCCAACTTTGTACAGTTGTTGATTGTGTGTTGTGTGTTTTAGATGTAGTGATACTGTCAGACTGATGCAGGAAGCAAGTTCAAGCTGGTAGTCGTTGTTATATTCTTGTGGGTGGAGTTGAGGGTGAACAAAGAAACAGGCAAGTCACTGCCACAATAATTTTGTTTCTAGTTAATGATGTTTCAACACATGTGCTTCTTGTGTCACAGCTTCATAAAGAATGATTTTCTTTTCTCAACATTGAAAGAGAGTGCAGACTTTCTCAATGTTAGAAGAGTATTTAAACTGTTTCATCATTATAACACATTATTTAGTTTCTCAACATTAAAACAGAAAGTTTAGTTTCTCATAATTATAATACATTATTTACTTTATAACCATTATAACATTATTTGCTATTTCAACATTATAAAAGATGATTTGATATTTAACTTTATAAAGGATGATTTATTTTCTCAACAACAAGGATCTTTTTTTCTCAACATTTAAAGAAAGTGTACAGATTATGCCTCTTCTCAATTTGATAAAGAATACTTATTTCTCAACATTACTCGAGCATATCACAGATTTTTTTTTTTAAAGTGACAGAGCCTAAAATTGGTACCAGGAAATATTCTGGATAGCAAAGGTGGCCAACATGAAATTGAACACCTCATAGATCTAGTGCTGCACCATGTCATAGATTGGAGTGCTGCACCATATACCCAATACGTTTACAGAAATAGACAATAGTCAGTTACTTTTTATTATACATATCACAACATTGTACAGAATAATGTCTGCTCTCAACATAATGAAACATACCATTTAATGTAATAACTGTTTTAACATGGCATCTTAAAATATAAACAGGAACAAATATGTTACTAAAATGTAAGAAAAATCACAGAAGTAAAGTTTATTTTGTGCCAAAAACCAGCAGAAACCAAGTTGGAATATAATACTGCCTATAACACTGTGGCATGTTCACTTTTCTCGGAGTGCTTTCTGTTTGCGTTGGAGGCAGTTGTAAATGAGTACTAAAATATGAATTGTTTTTCTTTTTTGCTATGTAACCATGTACATATTGAAATAATGAAGGCTTTTCTGTGAAAAGCTTTGTTCCCAACACTTCTGGCCTTTTTGAAAGTTCATGTTATGTAAAATTGTGATGTTTTGAGATTGTATTCAGAATGTGTCTGTGTGCTTTAATTTTATGGCATGTTCACTGTGAATTTGAATGCTGAAAGATTAGTTCATGTTTGGCATTTAATTAATCATGTTTTTAGAATTGTACATGTTGTTTTTTATGACTTTAGTCCTATGAAAAATATGACATGTGCCTGCTCATGAATTTTTTACACAATTAAATGTATAATTTAAGTTAGAATAAAATAAATTCCAAGACATGACACTAATTTTATGTTTTTCTAATATGAAGAAAGCACATTTTGTGTTTTTAAAATTGCCAGATGTTAAATCTACATTTTAAAAATGTACCATTAGACTCAGTTTGCTCCGCTGTATAAGTCATTATTTGTCTGTGTTTAGAACTCATCTATATTAAAAACATGCGTTGCTTCCTGTTTCATTTGTAACCTTTGTTTGATTAATTGTTTTTCCATCTGATTATAGTTATTGTAGCAACTCACTGGCAGTATGTTTTCTCTTGAAGTGATGTCTTGAATCGATGGCTCCTGAAGTAGCTGATGCACTTGTTAACTCATCAGGTTTTGTATATGCAGAGTTTAACTGTGTGTTATGTGAATGTGAGCATCTGGAACTTGATGTCAATGCTAAATAATAGCGGCTATGTGAACTCATGCTTTGGTTATTGGTAGAATGGCAGAACAGTAGACCGACAAGTCTGTCACACAACAGTAGAGTGGCTTCTGAGGATGAGGACGGAGCGCTTATGGGAATGCCCCGAATGCTGTAATGTCAGTTCCTAAATCAATCAATCAATTGATGATTTCCACTTTTCAAAAATGTTGATTTCATTAGCATGTTTACAAATTAATTTAATGGCAGACGTGACATAATGCCATATTTTTTTTTATTGTCCCAGGAATTCTTGTCCATGTTTTTGACCAAAAGAATCGGTACCATAGCTCCAGAAACGTTATGTTCTAAAATATGTCTTTTTTTCATGAATTATGAGATATGTAGTGCATGGATACGGTGTTGTGTTAATGTAAGCTTTTGTTAATTGTCATAAGAATATGGGAATAAATATATGGGCATTTGTGTTTCATGTATTGTTTGTTTCTGTATATATTGTGTAATGTATTGCTTTAGATTGTTTGTTTGTTTAAGAGGTCTCTATCAGCTGACCTTGGACCAAGGTCTATCGTTGTTTATTTCATGTTTGCTTTCATTTATCTGTACTGCATGTTTTAACACTTTTACATTGAAACACTCTTTACTGATAAGTTCTTGAACATTGTTGTGTTGAGTGTTCAGTTAGTCAGTGGGTCATATGTTATTATGTTTCCGTTACTTGTGTGAGAAAGTCAAAGTTAGCAGATATGTCTAATTCAGACATAATTCTTTGAATTCATTTTATTTGTTGTCCAGATTAAAATACTTTTATTTTCAAATAAATAATTTACTCTTTTATGTGTATCCTACGATGGAATACAGACCTCAGCGATTTCATAATAAGCCCTCTTATCCTTTACTATCTCTTGTAGTTCCTTCCACGTCTTTCCTATATTATTCATATATGACTTTTCCGTGTGTTTTTTGTTGCCTGTAACTCTTTTCTATGTGTTCTTTGTCTGCCTGTAACTCTTTTCTATGTGTTTTTTGTCTGTCTCTAACTCTTTTCAATGTGTTTTTTGTCTGTCTCTAACTCTTTTCCATGTTTTTTTTTGGTCTGTCTCTAACTCTTTTCCATGTGTTGTTTTGTCTGTCTCTAACTCTTTTCAATGTGTTTTTTGTCTGTCTCTAACTCTTTTCCATGTTTTTTTTGGTCTGTCTCTAACTCTTTTCCATGTGTTTTTTTGTCTGCCTCTAACTCTTTTCACTTGCGAATTCCTGACAGAGGACTTTCTAGTTATGCTATTAAGTGATGTTCTAAATGTGTGTCATATCTAGCACCACTGTCTTCTCCTGATCTCTTGTTTCACTGGAACTAATTGAATAATCTATTTATTTACTGCTGACACAACACAATGAGAAGAAGAATACTTAGAAGTCATTTTTGTTAAGGGAGACAAAGGATTCAAAACATTCATTGACAAAAGAAAACTCTTTCTGACAACAATTGCCCTCTTTTGCTGTTACCTGGCAGTGGAGTTTCCTGTTACTTGAACAGAACAATATACAGCAGGAATAAAACCCGGAGAAAACAGCCAATCAGATGTATGTATGCCTATTTGGATTGACTGAGCAGATGTTGTACCAACACAGTTAATTAAAAAATAGATAGTCTTGTAGAGACACTATAGAACATGAGAGGAACAACTATTAATTTCTGAAATAGTTTATAATCTGGAAAAATATCTGTCAGGGAGATTTTATTTATAATTTAATAACTAAAAGAACTGTTAGCTCTGTAACAATTTTGAGTTGCCAGATTCCATCTGCAAATATAGACAATACAGTTAGTACACAAAATAAGTGGACAAGAATATTTTAGGCAAGAATTTTGGCTTGCAAATGTAAATACATATTCTTCAATACATGAATGTGGAGACATATGGGACGAGTGGAAGACAATTATTTCTCATGTTTATTTTAGTGTTTATTTATTAACCTTATGACCTCATTTGAAACATATTTTCAGTAACTTATTTCTTATCCTTCACATCTCCGTGTGTATCAGTGAGGTTTACCTTCCCTTGTGCCCGTTACTGTGTGTGATGAAAGTATACAATCAGTGCTTTATTGCAGATAATCCCTTGCTTCTGTAAATAGAATTCATCAACGGAAAAACAAGAAGCAAACAGGGTCAGCTCTACAATGAACATGATCATAAATAACGCAACCAGCCTGGATGGCAGTTAAAATAAATAACAAACAAGACAAATAGAACACTAAAAGGGTTAATAATAAGCAACACATGCAAAACATTTTTCATGAACTAAATTGAAGTTATAGAATGTATCATACATTTAATTTCATTCCATATTTCTTTAAAATTGTAATTGTATATGTTTACAGATTAGTAAGATTTAATGTAGTTATTTCAGTGTCCTTTTTTGTCTTTATGTGTTGTAGTTTTTTGGTTTGCTGATAGCTTCCTACATTATTTGTGATCAAGTTCTTGTAAAGCTGATCCTCCTCACTTATTGTTTTCTCTTTCATTATTGTATTTTCACAGCTTTACATGGTTACCTCCACTTGGTTTATTCATTTGTGACATGGAAAGTCATGATAATTTGTGAACATAAAATCTTAATTTGGCATGTCCATAATATCTAAGTTTTAAAAAAAAAGCAATATTAGGATAACATATTGCACCAAATACAGCATCTGCTGGGAAAATTTTTTCTTGTGCGACTGAGGTTCAAAGGTAGTTAATCCAGGCACCGCCATATCAAGTGTAGTCTTGGTTTTTAAAATGTTACAAATTCTTTGCCATACCAGGTATCTGAATACGTGTTTCCTGATATAAATGACTGGTATCCTAGCCTTTAAGCTGCCATATCCTCACCTGAAATAAACATTCCCAAAACATCTCAATTATTTATGCTTCCAGAAGAGCAACAACTGTCAATACTGGATGTTTTAATAAGGGAAATAATGCTGGATTGATGCATTCAGTTTTTTTTTTAAATTATTGGTACTTGCTTCTGCCATCGAGCATTAAGTGAAGATAATAGAAGCATTGTAAATCATTCTTCCATATGTATTGACATTTTAAAAACACTAATTGCTGCTGAGCTTTTAATTGATGTAGTTTAATTCTTATACCTCAACTGAAATTACTCAACATTGCTGTTTAAGCAAATTACATAACAAGAATGGCTGAGTAATTGCATTGTGGAATTTTATGTCCATTCATGCAATGCAACAACTAAGCATAGAATTGACAACATATTTTTCTTAAATGTTGCATATCCCTTGCAGGACATTGCAGTCAACACCATTTTTCAGCTGCTGTTGATGTACTAGGCAAATTTTACATTCAGTAGTTTGCCATTGTTTTCTGAATTACCAGCTCCCATACCAACACAACGCAACACGGTCTACTGCACAAATCGGTCGCGGATGCGTTTTTAATGCCCGGTAAGTGGCTCACGAACCGCATTCGCAAGCCTTTGGCCACGGAGACCGGCAGACTAGAATAAGACAACATATAAAGAATTAAAACTCATATAATATGCAACCAAGCATAGAACAGACAACAAATATAAAATGAACACTCAGATGATACACAACTAAGTGTAGAACAAACAACAATTATATAATTAACAATCAAATACATTTGCCTGCTGGTCTGGTGGTCATTTGTTTTGAGTCTCCATTACATGGGAATTTTTTCTGCATTTACCTGGTCTTCCAGGTTGGTCCAGCTTGAATATGGCTAATGCAGGCCCTGGTACAGAACAAATAGTAATTTTAGAATTAACACTTAGCTAATGCAGGCCTTGGTATAGAACAAACAGTAATTGTAGAATTAACACTTGGTTAAAAGCAGGCCCTGGTATAGAACAAACAGTAATTGTAGAATTAACACTTGGTTAATGCAGGTCTTGGTATAGAACAAGCAGTCAACTGTCATTTACTGCCAATATACCTTGCGGTGTACGGCAGGAGGGTCTTAGAGCCTGAGGAATTAAAGCCGCCTGGCTAGTGCAGTCACCGCGAACTGTGCAGGTTAGAATTTTCTTTTTTCCCCCAACAGAAAAAATCCCACACCTTATCGAGGATTCGAACCCAGGTCTCTCGAAGGCGAATCCGGCGTTCTAGCTACTCGGCCAGCCACTCCTCAGAACAAACAGTAATTGTAGAATTAACACTTGGCTAATGCAGGTCTTGTTATAGAACAAACAGTAATTGTAGAATTAACACTTGGCTAATGCAGGTCTTGGTATAGAACAAATAGTAAGTGTAGAATTAACACTTGGATGATGAGACCTTAGTAAAGAACAAACAGTAAGTGTAGAATTAACACTTGGCTAATACAGGCCTCGGTATAGAACAAACAGTAATTGTAGAATTAACGCTTGGCTAATGAGGCCCTGGTATAGAACAAATAGTAATTGTAGAATTAACACTTGGTTAATGCAGGCCCTGGTATAGAACAAATAGTAATTGTAGAATTAACGCTTGGTTAATGCAGGCCCTGGTATAGAACAAACAGTAATTGTAGACTTAACACTTGGCTAATGCAGGTCCTAGTATAGAACAAACAGTGATTGTAGACTTAACGCTTGGTTAATGCAGGCCCTGGTATAGAACAAACAGTAATGGTAGAATTAACACTTAGTCAATGCAGGCCTCTGTATAAAACAAACAGTACTTGTAGAATTAACTCTTGGCTAATGCAGGCTGCAGTATAGAACAAACAGTAATTAAAGAATTAACACTCAGCTAATACAGGTCTCAGTGGCGGAGTGGCATCTCTAATTCATGCAGAACTATTTTGAATTTATGGTGTACTGATCAATTTCTGGACAATAAGTAAAGGATTGTATACCTTCTCCTCCCCTCTCCCCTATTCCAATGATAAAGGCAGATGTGAAAATAATTCAATAAGTTTATATGTGCCAGTACTAAAGTACATAGCTAGCAATGTCTGCTTGTCATTCTCCTGCATGCCTCTCCAGTGAACATTATCTACAGCATTGGTAGATTGAAGATTATTCTCAAAATGCTTATTTTCCCATCATTATAACCCGTAATATGTTTCACCACTTCATTATTTATAGATTATTTTCAGTCTAATGCTGTCATCAGAAAGTAACCAAACAATGTTTTATAGCCAACGGATTATTGGGATAGTAAATTAGATGCCTAGATTCCATGGGCATTTTCCACTATCCATTTTTGTGTTGTCCAAACCTACTTTTTGTTTCGCACCGAAGCTGTTAAGTTTATGGGTTGTCACAAAGTTAGAGTTTATGGGTTGTCACAAAGTTAGAGTTTATGGGTTGTCAGAAAGTTAGAGTTTATGGGTTGTCACAAATTTAGAATTTATGGGTTGTCACAAAGTTAGAGTTGATGGATTGTCACAAAGTTAGAGTTTATGGGTTGTCACAAAGCTAGAGTTTATAGGTTGTCACAAAGCTAGTCACACCTCAAACCAGTCACAGCCACTTGGTTCATGTGTCACCTTGTCACAGTCATTCTGCAAGCTCTTTCATAAATAAGAGGCCATAAGATACAGCTGTTGAAACATACTTTTGAGTCTCCCACTGAGATGTCAAGTCAATTCATGTATAAATGTGTAGCAAAAATCAAAAACAGGACAACTCAATTTGGCCCTGATAGTGATGTACATATATTTGTATGCAAAACATGCCAGTCTGTTTTTTTTGACAGTGAAATGAACTGTTAGCTAGCATTTAGTTTGTGTGTGGCTGAATAGGTCAGAATAGTTCCTCCACACATAAAACAGCCACAGTGCCTTAGTCAACAACAGGCTACATACATAAAACCATATCATACTCAGTTTTGATACATTTACTGCAGCATTTCTCACATTATAACTGTATGATGTACACATCACTATCATCACAAACTTGTTCCTGGTTTAACATATAGCTGTATTTCATGTGTTTGCCTGGTTACTTAAGTTTTGTGACTATCCCGTGATTAATGTAAAGTACGATATTGGACTTTGCAGTCACATGACACAAGTAAATATAGCTACACATCAAACACTTTCCTGCTTTTGTCTTCCAGCTCTACAGACACTTGTTGTTGTAACTGTCAACTTTTTATGGAATCATACCATTTTTAGATGTAAAAATTGAAGGATATAGCGATAACTTTAAATTTACAGTTCACAGAAAAGGAATGCATGCAGGCCAATGTATACATATGCAGTGCAATTATCCAATGAAAATCAAGTGCATGATGGTAAGACTAAAGGCCTAACACAACAAAAAAGCTCTAGATGAAAAGCCACCAAAAAGAGAAGAGGTTTCTAAAGGAATGCCTACTCTAAGAACATATTAAAAGATGCAGTGGTAGACAATAATGTTTGTGCATGAGTGCCAAAGTAGATCTTACTAGTTGTAGTACATGATAAAATATAAGGCTGTCTTCCGAAATCATAATATGGAACTGGGTGTTGTAGCTGGTAAATGCATGTCCCAGTTCATGGAAATTGTGTTTTGAGAACACAGCTAGTGTGCAGAGAGACAAACCCTGTAAGAGAACATTCAGAGAATCATTGGAAATGGGTAATGTCAGACCCAGGTTCACCACCTGGGCTTGTCGCTGGCCAGAGTGAGGGAAAGACTGACCACCTATGTCTCCTTGCTCTCAGACCTACCACATCTGGCGTCACTATTATATCATAGGTCCATACCAGGCAACTTCCTTGTAACCCATTTTATTTGCCCATTTGTTGGTGCTATTTGGGATCAAAAGATACAACTCATTGAGAACACAGAGGATAGCTGGTTATGGAACACATCATCACCTGCTGTGGTACAAAATATATTTTCTGATATGTTTCAGATTTATGTTTGTGTATATGTGTTAGAGCCTAAAGACACAAGCAGGAAAGCTTTAAAAATACTGATGTATTGACTTTTTTCCTACACAGTCCAGTTTTGCTTGTTGTTCCAAACTAGACCCTTGTATCTTTGACCCCCATATCACGTGCCAGCCGATTGCTGATCTGATGAGAATTGTTGTTGTTTGCTAGTATAGGTCTAGAAGTGGCAGATGTGATCACTGCCAGTACTACAAATATCTATACAATTGAAAATACTGACCTTGACAAGCCAACCAGCAACATATGAACCAGTTTTTATTTTTATTTGAATGATACTTAGCTAAACAAACAGAAATATCACAGTCACAAGTAATTCACATGCTTCTGGGAACAACATGAACACACCTGTACATGTTATTGGATTACTAGTTTGTATCTTTTCTAGCTTTGTTGTTAGTACCATGGACAATTCATATTTGAAAATTTCACATGTCATGATTTTAGATGAGGCAGATTGAAACAGCCAGTGTATTTATAAACATTAACTTCCTCCGAAGTCGGAGAGTGTCTGCCTGCATGGCGAGGAACCACCAATCTGCACACCAATAAGTCAGACATGGGACAATGGATATTCATGCAAATCTCAGGCCCTGTATGACATCACACTGATGTTGTCAGTAGGATG
This sequence comes from Cepaea hortensis, assembly GCA_963921405.1. NCBI lineage: Eukaryota > Metazoa > Mollusca > Gastropoda > Stylommatophora > Helicidae > Cepaea > Cepaea hortensis. Next base: position 63,630,776 of record OY992890.1, on the reverse strand, counting down.
TCTTAATCCGACATACAGGACTTCATGCTGGAGTTCACAGCCAGCGAACGCAAGCAAGCATAAACATTAACATATCCTGACTATTATTGTAGGCCTTCAGTAGGAGTTGTAGGCCTTCAGTAGGAGTTGTAGGCCTTCAGTAGGAGTTGTAGGCCTTCAGTAGGAGTTGTCTGATTCAGTTATCATGCTAGAGATGACAGTGAGGTCAACAAGACAAAGTACTTCCTTTGCAAGTATGGTCTTCCGTCCTTGTTAGTTGAAATGGTTGGGTCTTTATCTGCTTGTATCACTTGTAGCTGTCATTATACACTGTGGGTCTGTGATGAAAGTAAAGTCTTGTCACATTGTTATTATCATGTCCGTCACATGTTGCATTTTCTAATATTTCCTCATGTAATGCCAACATAACTATGGCACCACATGTATAAACAAGTTGTGACATCAGCTATCATGGAGACAGATCATAATCAACGTATATAAATAATTGACCTTTGGCAGGGATTCATTAAGCCAGCGAGGATACTTACATCATAACGCAGTCATGTAATTTACTCCATATATGCTATCATTAATTCTAATAATTAGAATTTGAGAAAATCTGCCCAGTGTTGGTCACACATGAGGTGATGAACCTAGTGAACCTTTCTCTGAGGTGACGTATTCTGTTTAGAGAGAACTACAAAGAGGAGATAATGTGATGGAGGAATGGAAGTTTTCAGTCACGAGGTATTTGTTGCAGAAATGTGTGTAGGACAAACAACATAGGACAAACAAGGTGAGACAAAGAGTGCAATGATGAGAGTTTTGTATGAGGAAGTGTTTATTGTATGTGTAGTAGTGTTAAATGAGTTGTTTGTTTCTTTATGCTAACTGGCCAACTTAGTTACAGCAAAGGATAGCCTTACAGCAGTCACGTCGTATAGAATGCATGGAGGCTGTAAAAGATGTATAAAACTCAATGGTGCCGCAGCTTGTCGATTTTAGAAGTTTTATACATTGTTTTCTCCTAAAACATGTTATTTACTAATCTGTATCATTTTGTTTGCTCTTAGTGTTGTGTCTTCCTTGTAACTTTGTATTTATGGTTTTGTTTTCTTCACTGTACTCGGGGGGGGGAGTGGGTTATAGGAAAATGTATAATCTTCGTAAAAGTCTGGCAGTTATGTCTGTATGTGAGTGTCTAGATTGTACAGGATGTTCCAAAAATATCTGAATTTTGAAGCGGTATAGTTTTTGTAATCATAGTTTTTAACATTTATTTTGTTTGACCAAATGAGACAGAAGCTTAGTCAGCAACCAAATTAACACAAGGAATGTGGACTTCAGTGCCACAATTGAAGTTGTTTTCTGTGCTGCAGTTTGTCAGTTCATATTCCGTGTTAACATTACAATGTGAAATTTGAAGACAAACATAATTGCAATGTAAGAGATTAAACTCAATGTAACTTTTTTCGTGCAAACTGTATCTGTTAAAGTGTTCAGCAACACAAATTATTTGCATTTAAAATGCAAAAATTCGTTTTGAAACTGTGAGGAAGGTAGCTGATCACCTCACCTTGAATGACCTAATATATGTAAGACCTAATGATTCACATCCTTACCACAGTCTCTGACATCAGAATATGTTGTTTTCAGACTTGAGAGTATAATGGAGCATAACAAAAGGTTTATGTTGATTATGTCCCTTTATAATCTCTATGCAAATTTGAATTTTGTCATATATGACTCGCTCTGTACCAAAACACTCCATGTATGATGGATTATGACCAAAACACTCCATGTATGATGGAATATGACCAAACCTCTCCATGTGTGATGGAGTATGACCAAAACACTCCGTGTGTGATGGAGTATGACCAAAACACTCCATGTATGATGGAATATGACCAAACCTCTCCATGTGTGATGGAGTATGACCAAAACACTCCGTGTGTGATGGAGTATGACCAAAACACTCCATGTGTGATGGAGTATGACCAAAACACTCCATGTATGACCAAAACACTCTATGTATAACCTAAACACTCTATGTATATTTGTTGTGTAGTTGTGTCAGTGTATGTGTGTTGTGTGTGTGCTAACAACGGCTGCAACATTCATTCTGTCACTTGTGATTGTGTTTTGTACAGCTGACCTAATTTTACTTCTCATTTTCACTGATTTACTCACATGGCAGAGAAGAGCGGAGAATCATGATGAGCAATGTCTTCTTTAGACTGTCAGCTGAAGTTGAAGTCATTCATTCTTTCTCTCTAGTTATCATCTTTTGCAGAAATAACAACCAGGCACTAGCATCAGAAAATATTCAATAATTTGTGTGCTTAAATCGCTTAAAGGTTGACAGGGTCGACTTCATTGCACCAGGTTTTTATCCCATATAGCTCAGTCTCTTTCTGCAGCTTGAAAGCGTGGCAAAAAGCACAAACTCCATAGCTCCAGCAATGACCCCCATTGTGTGCTGATAATGTCAAGGTAGTCTCATGGCAGAGACTGTCAAGTGTTCGGCTTAGGTCTTCACGTATTCTAGACCATGGCATAATGAGGTTGATTGGCAGGTTCCCTTCCTCACCACTTTTCTCTCGTAAACATTTCCCAGACAATTCTAAATAATTGCCCTGTACCCAATTTTCGAAGCTGAGGTGATTTCAGAGCTGTTCTGCTTGAATACAAGAATCCTGCTACTGATAGAGACTGAGCCTCAGCCTTTGTCTTCATAAACAAGAGTGCTAACTGCCATGTCTTCATAAATAAGATTTCAAACTGCTGTGTCTTTGTAAACAAGAGTTTTCACTGCCATGTCTTTGTAAACAAGAGTTCTCACTGCCATGCAACCACGGCTTCAAGTGTACAGGAGCATAAATACTGGCATAACATAACTGATCGTGATACAAGAAATTTTCATCACTTTATTTCATGATAACTTATTTTAAGATAACTATTTAACCCCCAGAGACCGTCAAGGAGGTAAAGGGGGCCAAAACATTCAGACGATTTGAAGCATCCTGTCGTGCTTGCTCCGCGGTGGAGTTCATACCGCTTAGATATCATAAATTTGGTTACAGCATGAATTCAACCAAATTTAGAATGTCATTTGAATTGTGTATAAAAATTAAATGCAGTAATTTTTTTACAAATGTATTAAATTGAAGATTGTGAATACTAATTTATGTCCAAATAAAGACTTCACACTGGGCATAAAATGTTAATAAAACCTGATAGGTTTACAGTGTTTGTGGTCATTGATATATTGTTTCTACTGAAATTCTTTTCTTTTTGGTCCAAAAGGTAATAACATGAGCAGTAATTGTTATAACCCGAGCAGTAATTGTTATAACCCGAGCAGTAATTGTTATAATACAAGTAATTGTTACAGAGTTGTAAATTCCAGGCAGACTTCCCATATATACAGTTTTATTGTTATTAATCTCTTAGGTTATATACTAGTTTCTCTCGATTTGTTTGCATTTATCTGTTCTTCACTCTCTCTCTCTCTCTCTCTCTCTCTCTCTTTCTCTCTCTCTCTCTCTCTCCTCCTTCCTTCACTCTCTCCCTGCCTCCCCCACTCTCTCTGTTTGTTTGTGTGTCTTTCTCTCACTATGTCCCCTCCTGCCCCCCCCCCCTTTTTTTTTTTTTCTTCTCTTTCATCTGTCTCTATGTTTCACCTCTTTCACTGTTTTCCCCCCACTCTCTTGCTGTCTGTGAGCACTATATTGATATATTGCATAAACACTGTATTTTTGTGTACCATTATCATCAGGTCATTGTCATATCGCACAAAACAGCATCTCCACACTCAGTTGTTGATGCATGTTTCACCATGTAAATAGACTCCACTGTTTCAGCGACATTACATAGAAACTATATTTGTTCTCCATAAAATCAGTTTCATGTTTTTCACCATGCATTTGAATGTTTTATCTGTATATTTTCAATATGAATAGTATAGTCACAATTTTGTTGTTTGTTGTTGTTCCCTTGTTTGATTATGTAAACTTGATGTCAGCTCTACTCCAGTGACTATGCTTCTCTGGATGTGGTTCATGTGTACATCAGTGTGCTTTTAATTTGAAACATGATAATTCAAAGGTGTACTTCAAAAAAATCTTTATCAGTGTGTTGGTTTACATTGTTCTAAATATTTCTTGATTCAGAATTATGTTAGTTGAATGGTGTACTCTGGCAGATTTGAATTAAAAGCACTTGATTGTGTCATGTTGTATATAAGATTTCTACGATGTTGTTTAACAAAATGTACCTCCACGTGTATGTTGATTGTTCATATTATCTTCTGATTTACTTTCAGTTTTGCAGGACTGTCAGGTCATATAAGCTTTGAAAGAGTTTAATGTCTCTAGCAGTCAGTGCCTAGTCATTTGACACTAAAGCCTTTTATTTTCTGTTAAATTTAGTCAGATATAATGTCGACAGTCACATGCCTGGGGTGTTGTCTGTGACATGCCTGGGGATGGCATCAGTCACATGCTGGGGGTGTCATCAGTCACATGCAGGGGATGTCATCAGTCACATGCTGGGGATGTCATTTGTCACATGCAGGGGATGCCAGTCAGTCATATGCTGGGGGTGTCATCAGTCACATGCTGGGGGTGTCATCAGTCACATGCTGGGGGTGTCGTCAGTCACATGCTGGGGGTGTCATCAGTCACATGCTGGGGGTGTCATCAGTCACATGCTGGGGGTGTCATCTGTCACATGCTGGGGGTGTCATCAGTCACATGCTGGGGGTGTCGTCAGTCACATGCTGGGGATTGACAAAAAACAGGGAATATGACTGCTGTTGCGCTGATACTGAAAAGTGAATGAGTACATAACATGGCTTGTGCACTCCATGACAGGAATGACACACACACATATAAATGAACTTTTTCACCAAAGTCCTTATCAGTGAACAAACCAAACACAAAAAACTAGAATACTTCGCTGGAAAATGAAATTACACAATCACTCATAAGTATTCCACATGTTTCAATGAATAGATAATACAAATAATAAGTCCAGAAAATGAAAATAAAGAAAGGTGAAATTATATAGAAATGTTGAAACGTGGAATTCAAATGCATATGATGTAAGAATACAGGATAAACACAGGCTACAAAAAAATCCTTACATGGTGAGGATATCAGAATAATATAATCTGAAGGGATAACATGTAGCGACACTTCTGAAAAAAAAATTAATCTGAAAATCAAAATAATGAAAATGTGTCCGATAATTGATTTTGCTTTAGAAATGATAATATAGATACTCCTGGCAGCTAGTCTTCTCATATACTATTGAAAAATATGTTTCTGCGTGTATTTTGACAACCCAATGAACTTTGCATATCATACATCATATGTCTTAATTGATTGCTGTGTTGGGAACATTCCTAAAATGACAAAACCAACCCACTGTAGAACATTTATAGCATGTTAATCTCTTAATGGGTGTAGGAGGTCAAGGGCAGCCACCACATTAATTTCATTTGAATAAGTTTATGGGCAGGGAAAACAAGATTAATGTTGAAGTTACAAGTTTAATGTTCAATTTCCTGTCGCAGTCACATGATCTTCAAACAGGTTTTCAGTCATATCTAGCAGAAAAATAGAAAATACTAAATTCAAATGTTCATGGATTATATTTTCATACTTCTTTACTATTTGTCTGTTTTAATGCTCTTTCATTTGAATGCTGACACATGTACACATAATATTGGTGCATGTCAAATTACTGATACATTTCAATACGTGTTCTTTGAAAACATCATGTGAAGGGAAAAGCTAGAGTGTGTTATGACAATAGGAAAGTTGTAGGAGAAGAAAGGCAGGGGAGATCAAGATACTTGACAGTTTAACATCACGGCACGGAGGATCATATGTATCAGAAATAATTGGCAGTACATGAGACAGAAGACTGTGAACAGACAAAAGGATCAATCCCATATGGCATGAATTATAAGAGCAACAACATTCCAAGCTAGTGATACAATTCATGCTTTTGATGTAATTCAGGCTATACTACACAAAATATGGAACGCTTGACAAAGACGAGGAAGATACAATTCAGACTACTGAACAAACTGACTTTGTTTTCAAAGGTTAAGAATTGAGGAAACAGGCCAAAGGTTAAGAATTGAGGAAACAGGCCAAAGGTTAAGAATTGAGGAAACAGGCCAAAGGTTAAGAATTGAGGAAACAGGCCAAAGGTTAAGAATTGAGGAAACAGGCCAAAGGTTAAGAATTGAGGAAACAGGCCAAAGGTTAAGAATTGAGGAAACAGGCCAAAGGTTAAGAATTGAGGAAACAGGCCAAAGGTTAAGAATTGAGGAAACAGGCCCATATAACATTCTACTTTTCTTATTGCTCTCCTTGTATACATACTTGCATTCATACACCACATATACATTTCAAGCTAGTGATACACTTCAACACTGGAGCAAATAACAGACACAGGAAAATCCTAACCTGCACAGTTCGCGGCCACTGCACTAGCCAGGCGGCCTTAATTCCTCAATTGCCATACACCGCTAGGTAGTATATTGGCAGTAAATGACAGTTTTGACAGATACACTTCAAGCTAGTGATACATGTCAAGCTAGTGATACACTTTAGGCTAGTGATACATGTCAAGCTAATGATGCATTTCAAGATAGTGATACATGTCAAGCTAGTAACACATATTAAGCTAACGATACATGTCAAGGTAGTGATACACTTCAAGCTAGTGATACACGTCAAGCTAGTGATACATGTCAAGCTACTGATACACATCAAGCTACTGATACATGTCAAGCTAGTGATACATGTCAAGCTAGTGATACACTTCAAGCTAGTGATACACGTCAAGCTAGTGATACATGTCAAGCTACTGATACACATCAAGCTACTGATACATGTCAAGCTACTGATACACGTCAAGCTAGTGATACACTTCAAGCTAGTGATACACGTCAAGCTAGTGATACATGTCAAGCTAGTGATACATGTCAAGCTAGTGATACACTTCAAGCTAGTGATACACGTCAAGCTAGTGATACATGTCAAGCTAGTGATACATGTCAAGCTAGTGATACACGTCAAGCTAGTGATACACTTCAAGTTAGTGATACACTTCAAGCTAGTGATACATGTCAAGCTAGTGATACACTTCAAGTTAGTGATACACTTCAAGCTAGTGATACATGTCAAGCTAGTGATACACTTCAAGCTAGTTATACACGTCAAGCTAGTTATACACGTCAAGCTAGTGATACATGTCAAGCTAGTGATACACTTCAAGTTAGTGATACATGTCAAGCTAGTGATACATGTCAAGCTAATGATACATGTCAAGCTAGTGATACACTTTAAGCTAGTGATACATGTCAAGCTAGTGATACATGTCAAGCTAGTGATACATGTCAAGCTAGTGATACACTTCAAGCTAGTGATACACGTCAAGCTAGTGATACATGTCAAGCTAGTGATACACTTCAAGCTAGTGATACACTTCAAGCTAGTGATACATGTCAAGCTAGTGATACATGTCAAGCTAGTGATACATGTCAAGCTAACGATACATGTCAAGCTAGTGATACACTTTAAGCTAGTGATACACTTCAAGCTAGTGATACATGTCAAGCTAGTGATACATGTCAAGCTAGTGATACATGTCAAGCTAGTGATACATGTCAAGCTAGTGATACACTTCAAGCTAGTGATACACTTCAAGCTAGTGATACACGTCAAGCTAGTGATACACGTCAAGCTAGTGATACACGTCAAGCTAGTGATACACGTCAAGCTAGTGATACACGTCAAGCTAGTGATACACTTCAAGCTAGTGATACACGTCAAGCTAGTGATGCACTTCAAGCTAGTGATGCACGTCACGCTAGTGATGCACGTCAAGCTAGTGATGCACGTCAAGCTAGTGATACATGTCAAGCTAGTGATACATGTCAAGCTAGTGATACACTTCAAGCTAGTGATACACATCAAGCTAGTGATACACTTCAAGCTAGTGATACATGTCAAGCTAGTGATACATGTCAAGCTAGTGATACACTTCAAGCTAGTGATACACTTCAAGCTAGTGATACACTTCAAGCTAGTGATGCACGTCAAGCTAGTGATGCACGTCAAGCTAGTGATGCACGTCAAGCTAGTGATACACTTCAAGCTAGTGATACACTTCAAGCTAATGGTGAATTTCAAGCTAGTGATACATTTCAGTTTCTTGATACTATAATGACTACTGATAGATTTTAGACTTACTGTTACAGGATCATTACTGTTAGCTCTTTGGCCATTACTGTTGCTTGCATGTTATCTGTATATTTGCTGCTCATTGGTACATGAATATTTCATGTCTATTTTCGTTATTTAGTCATACATAATAAGTCTGCTGCTTGGGTTTGCTTTTCTGAGTAATGAAATGTGTTTTTCTGCATTTGGTTTGTGTTTAAAATTAGAAAGTTATGTTTAATAATTTTTTTTGGTATACAGAGCAGCTTAGCTGACAAGATAACATTGTACATACAACATAATCAAAGTGTTAGAAGATATGTGTTTAAAATATTCTATTGTGAGTATAAAATCCATTAAGAAAGGTAGCAAGCTAAGACATAAAAGAAGTCATGAGTAGAATGGTTTCAATAGAAATGGATATTTGGACTGCTGGACCATGCTACATGAGAATGGCATCAGAGAGGTCAGTTGAACATGTTTGCGGCTCCCACTTGTAAGACAGTGAAAATGGACACTAGTCCCTGTCTTACAGTCATTTCAAGCCATCTTCTTATTCTTGTTTGGTGCTGTTGTGTATACTCCGTAAGGAAGTCCAGTTCTCTGGGTCTATGCTGCTGTCATGGAGACAGACTATGTTGTGTGTGGAAGTCTTGTCTCTATGAACCATTATTCTCTGTGCAATTGGCTAATCATATGACAGTGTAATCATATGGCAGTTTAATCATATGACAGTTTAATCATATGACAGTTTTGCAGAAAATGTCCACCTGGCTGTTCTGGGGGCCTACATGTGTACATGGGTGATGGGATCAATCTTACCGAAGCAGCTGCAAAGACCCATCTCATGTGTATGTGGGTGATGGGATCAATCTTACTGAAGCAGAGATGTGCACCTTCCCAAACCCATCTCATGTGTACATGGGTAATGGGTTCAATCTTACTGAAGCAGAGATGTGCAACTGCCCAAATCCATGTCATATGCTTATGTGGACCCTGTTCTTCTAAGTAACCTGGACGAAGGTTGAACATTGACCCCAGTGAGAGGCAAGATGAAACAGGGAATTAAACAAGGGTGAAGTCTAACCGTGCAGCCAATGGAGGAGTCATAAACACACTCTGCCTTAAGAAAATGTACTAACATCAAAGCTACTAAGACAGTACACACACAAGTAACCATGGTATTATCTAATAGAGATAATAAGCCAGTTGTCACACCAGCAATCATGATACCGTCCAATCAGAGATACCAGGCCAGTAGACAGACACACCAGCAATCATGGTACCATACAATCAGAGATACCAGGCCAGTAGACAGATACACCAGCAATCATGGTACCATTCAATCAGATGTACTGGCCAGTAGACAGACACACCAGCAATCATGGTACCATACAATCAGAGATACCAGGCCAGTAGACAGACACACCAGCAATCATGGTACCATACAATCAGAGATACCAGGCCAGTAGACAGACACACCAGCAATCATGGTACCATACAATCAGAGATACCAGGCCAGTAGACAGACACACCAGCAATCATGGTACCATACAATCAGAGATACCAGGCCAGTAGACAGACACACCAGCAATCATGGTACCATACAATCAGAGATACCAGGCCAGTAGACAGATACACCAGCAATCATGGTACCATTCAATCAGATGTACTGGCCAGTAGACAGACACACCAGCAATCATGGTACCATACAATCAGAGATACCAGGCCAGTAGACAGACACACCAGCAATCATGGTACCATACAATCAGAGATACCAGGCCAGTAGACAGACACACCAGCAATCATGGTACCATACAATCAGAGATACCAGGCCAGTAGACAGACACACCAGCAATCATGGTACCATACAATCAGATGTACTGGCCAGTAGACAGACACACCAGCAATCATGGTACCATACAATCAGAGATACCAGGCCAGTAGACAGACACACCAGCAATCATGGTACCATCCAATCAGATGTACTGGCCAGTAGACAGACACACCAGCAGTCATGGTACCATACAATCAGAGATACCAGGCCAGTAGACAGACACACCAGCAGTCATGGTACCATACAATCAGAGATACCAGGCCAGTAGACAGAAACACCAGCAATCATGGTACCATACAATCAGAGATACCAGGTCAGCAGTAGACAGACACACCAGCAATCATGGTACCATACAATCAGAGATACCAGGCCAGTAGACAGACACACCAGCAATCATGGTACCATACAATCAGAGGTGCCAGGCAGTAGACAGACACACCAGCAGTCATGGTACCATCCAATCAGAGATACCAGGCCAGTAGACAGACACACCAGCAATCATGGTACCATACAATCAGAGATACCAGGCCAGTAGACAGACACACCAGCAATCATGGTACCATACAATCAGAGATACCAGGCCAGTAGACAGACACACCAGCAATCATGGTACCATACAATCAGAGATACCAGGCCAGTAGACAGACACACCAGCAATCATGATACCATACAATCAGAGATACCAGGCCAGTAGACAGACACACCAGCAATCATGGTACCATCCAATCAGAGATACCAGGCCAGTAGACAGACACACCAGCAATCATGGTACCATACAATCAGAGATACCAGGCCAGTAGACAGACACACCAGCAATCATGGTACCATACAATCAGAGATACCAGGCCAGTAGACAGACACACCAGCAATCATGGTACCATACAATCAGAGAATCCAGGCCAGTAGACAGACACACCAGCAATCATGGTACCATCCAATCAGAGATACCAGGCCAGTAGACAGACACACCAGCAATCATGGTACCATACAATCAGAGATACCAGGCCAGTAGACAGACACACCAGCAATCATGGTACCATACAATCAGAGATACCAGGCCAGTAGACAGACACACCAGCAATCATGGTACCATACAATCAGAGATACCAGGCCAGCAGTAGACAGACATACCAGCAATCATGGTACCAGCCAATCAGAGGTACAAGGCCAGCAGAACCTCAGTTTGATATATCTCCACACTTATTTCCTGTAAAATCAACAAAACCCTTCTGCCAGCCATCATAAATGCCACTAAATGTTGTAACAATGTGTATGTGAGTAATTTCATCAGTAGTAACCATACAGCTAACCCTCGCAGAATTGTCAGTTAGAAAACCACTTAATTTGTGAAGCATAAATGTGAAACATAGCATGCTCAGCATCTGTTGTAATATATTGTTTTGTACAAATGTTTTCTTTCTTCAAATTTTTATTTGATTTAAATGTTAGTGCTTTTACTTTAACAGCACGGAATCCAAGAGATTTTGATGTCTGTCTTTTTTTTCTGTACAGTTCTATGTTACTGAAAAGAAAATATGAGCTGGAGGTAGTCTACATCTGGCATAGACACAAACGTTGTTTTGGTTTGCCAGATAAAGCCAGAGATTTAAACATGTATAAACATGTTCAATAACTGGGCAGGATTCTATTGTTGTCATCAGTTTGTTAAATATTCTAGTGCAGTTTCAATCTGTTGTCTGCTGACCCCGATTCTCAATTTTTTTGCTAACAGGCTGTTGTCTGAGACATAAATAAGCTCAGTTTTGATCTTATGTAACTTTCAATGTAAACGATTCAATCATATCATAATAAAACACATTAAATATGGATGTAAAACAGAATTAAATTACATTAATATCATGACATAAAATATTCAATGCATTGAATAATTTTAATACATTACATTCAATAACATTCTTACTGTTCTAATCCACCAAAGGTAATTTTTTGTGGTGTTTCAAACAGTTGGATTAGATTTTTAGCAAACTTTTACTTTCAATCTATATAAAGTGTGTCAATTTTAGCATCATATTCACCATCATGGACACAAATCTGTGTCAATGTTAGTGATACCTGATAATTAAGGTGTCGAACTTTTAAATTAGGTCAGTGGTTTCCTGTAACTTTCAACATGTGACTTTGAGATTATTTGACATCAAATACACATAGAATGTTACGAGGCTATTTTATTCTCTGTGAACAGAAGTTTGTTAGTTTGGTTTGAAATCTTAACATCTCAGTATACTCAAGTGTTCATCATTACAGTTAGTTTACAGAAACAGTGATATTAACACACATGATGTTTTAATAGTAAAATTTTATTGTTACTTGCTAGTAACATTCACTGGTTACATGTTTCTATATTACATTCATAATCAAGTTCTGGAAGCTCTGCTTGCTGAGAATCCTCAAAAGGCAACATTGCCAGTTTGACATTTGCACATTCTTCATAAGCATGGCTCCACTACATGAATATCATGTCATTTGCATTCCAGGCAATGAAAGTGATCATAACCATTTTGTTTCTCACATTCTTGATCTGTTTGGCAGGTAATTGACTTCCCTCATCACTCTGCCATCCCATCGAGTATCTTCCTTTACCATTCTGTCAATCCATCGAGTATCTTCCTTTACCATTCTGCCAACCCATTGAGTATCTTCCCTTACCACTCTGCCAACCCATCGAGTATCTTCCTTTAACACTTTGCCAGCCCATCAAGTAGCTTCCTTTACCAATCTGCCAACCCATCGAGTATCTTCCCTTACCACTCTGCCAACCCATCGGGTATCTTCTCTTACCATTCTGCCAACCCATCGAGTATATTCCTTTAACATTCTGCCAACCCATCGGGTATCTTACCTTGTCACTCTGCTAATCCATTGAGTATCTTTCCTTACCACTCTGCCAGTATCTTTCCTTACCACTCTGCCAACCCATCAAGTATCTTACCTTACCATTCTGCCAACCCATCAGGTATCTTCCTTGTCACTCTGCCAATCCTTTGGGTATCTTCCCTTACCATTCTGCCAATTCATCGAGTATCTTTCCTTACCACTCTGCCAATCCATTGAGTATCTTCCCTTACCACTCTGCCATCCCATCGAGTATTTTGCCTTATCACTTTGCCAACCCATCAAGTATCTTCTGTCTTTGTCATTCTCTGCCTCTGTGAAAGCTTATTTGCTGATATGCTCTCCATGTTGTGGTCACACATACAACATAACACGTACAAGATATGCTTACAATGAAAATTTTGCAAATAATTAAATACACATAAAAACAGCCATAAGACCTGGTTAGCATAGAATATTTCTATGGCTTTGAGTCTCAAAATTATCTCATATTTTTTGCCATGCAAACTCAGGTTATGATCATGAAAGCTGCAATATTCTTGAATCAGCTTTTATTTATGTATACATTACTTATGTCCCTATACGTTGTCGCCATGGCACATACATAATTATTGTTGTCTGTGTTTTAGCCTTTGTGTCTGCTTACAGTTTGTTTAGTTTGTGACATTATCTATTGTGATTCATTTTGGTACTAGTGCTAATGTTGTATATCTAGGTCTAATCTTGTATAGCTAGGTCTAATGTTGTATAGCTAGGTCCAGGCTCTACAGACAAATTCGGTACTGATGTCAGAATTGTCTGTTTCAAACAATATAAGCCATAGAGAGTTTTATTGACATTTTCATAGAACAGCTATATAATGTTCACAAACATGTTGTCCACTCTAAGAGCACGTCCACAATTCCTGAACAAAACATGCTAAGGTATGAACAGAGATGTGGTATCTAGGTTTCAATCTCTAACTAACACACAAAGCAACAAAAGTAGACAGGAGTAGAAAACAAAGACATTCCTATCCCGACACAGGTTTTTTTTTGCAGTTATTCAGTTACTTGTTTAGCCTGAAATGTGCACATAGTACTAGTTACCAACTAACTCAGGAATTTATCCTCATTTATTTCCATGAATATTTGGTTATTTGCCATATTTATGTCACATTTGGCATTTGTACATTCATTGCTTTCACCCCTCATGGTGTCTCTTGATGTTACACAATCCCCCATCTCTCATGCATGCCTTTATCACATTTGGTCATTCTTTATTGCATTGTATTACGTGAAGGTTTCTATGTTGAATATATATGTAAATGTACTTTGCTTTTTGTCTTGTTTCATTTTTGAGGGGGAGAAAGAAAGTTAACTATTCAGTGACTTTTCCACCCAACAGAAATATGGTTACTAATTTGAATATATAAATATTTATATTATTGTGGGCTCATTCTAGAGTTAGCCTCACCACTTAAGCAGTTTTTATTTTAAGATGGTTGTGTCATAGCACTCAAGTTCTTGTTGACTCCTGGAGTGATGCTTGTCGGGGACAAGTTATTGCCTTAGTCCAACATCTAAGAAGTTCTGCGAACTGACTCAAATCTAATGGTGTTAGCTCGATGCTTCCCATCGTGTCACCCCTCAATGTCCTGTTTAATGCTAGAGAACCTGTCTGCCCAGATCTGATGCCACTAGATGTGTACCCCTGTTGCCATGTCTCTAGGGTTGCTGGGTATATAGGTCACCCAGTATTTACAAACATGTATATCATCTGATATGCATGTTATTTTACTATCATTTTAGAGTGATTTTCCTATTAAGGTATTTGACTTTAGGAATAATTTGTACCGATGGTAAAGGAACATATGAAAGAACCAGTAAAACCTTCCAGCCCATTTCATTAACATAAACTGTAAGTATCATATTGTTGTCACTATTTCCTCACAGTGCACATGTTTTCCAGCTGCACAAAAACAAATATGCAAATGTTTTTGTTTCATGCTCAGAATGTGGGCACTAGTTTCGGTGTTGCTGCTGTTGACCTCGGTGTAAACCTACAAACATCAATTCACGTGTCACTTCAGTTTGTTGTCCTCATACTAAACCAGAGAGCAAGGTAATGTAGTGGCCAGGTGCTCTCCTCTTGGCCCGGTTTTCATGGGGTCCTCATACTAAACCAGAGAGCAAGGTAATGTAGTGGCCAGGTGCTCTCCTCTTGGCCTGGTTTTCATGGGGTCCTCATACTAAACCAGAAAGCAAGGTAATGTAGTGGCCAGGTGCTCTCCTCTTGGCCCGGTTTTCATGGGGTCCTCATACTAAACCACAGAGCAAGGTAATGTAGTGGCCAGGTGCTCTCCTCTTGGCCCGGTTTTCATGGGTTCAAATTTGAATCGAGGCAGATTTTTAACGTTGATCTCGAGTGCCGGGTCGACCCAGCCTAAATGGGTGCCAGGAAATTCATGAGAAGTGAAAGCGGCCGGTGTGATACTGACCACATCACCCCTGGAGTGACCAGTAGTTTGTACAAACATGGGTCTTGCACCATATGTCCAGTACGCCTCTTGGTGTGTACAAGAAACCTGAACTTGCTTGTTTGCATACAACATATCAGCTGAATCAGCACTTTCCACTTCATATGTTTATTCAAATGGAGTGGCTGTATTAGAACAGATAAGTTGACCACCGAGTAAAGCTGTCATACGTACATGCATGTCCATTCATGATAGTTTTATTCTCTGTCATTTTATGACATATTATGTACACCTGTATGGCTGTATGTGATGTGAAAACCTACAATTATTGAGAGCTGTATGTGTCATCTTTGTCTGCTTGGTGTCATCTACATTGCTGAAATGTGTCATCTTTGACTGCTTGGTGTCATCTACATTGCTGAAATGTGTCATGTGTCATCTTTGACTGCTTGGTGTCATCTGCATTGCTGAAATATGTCATGTGTCATTGAAATATTTGGCTCCATCACAAATAACATCAGAAAGTAAAAATAAATAAAAGTCTGTACAAATTCTGTGTTTGGTTACAAATTCTGTGTTTGGTTATAGTTCCTTCTCACAGTGTTCATTGTTGCTATGTTGAGCTTGATTGTATGGGGATATACTCACGAGTAGTGTATGGCATGCATAGAGGTAAAAGAAAGTTGTTAGCTGTTTTATCATTTTTATATTTTCCAGCGTGTCCTCTAAGTCTAAGTAAAACTGCAAAAAAATGCATGTTTGTGGGAAAATGTACAAAATGGATGAGCCACTACCTTGAGAACAGAACTGCCAGGACAAAAGTACAAGGACAAATCAGCAAAATAATGCTGTTGGAGCAAGTGTCCCCCAAGGAGGAGTTCTTTCACCAACATTATTCCTAGCATATATAAATGACATCACGGAAAATTTTCCAGCCAGAGTACACACATCCTCCTTTGCAGATGACCTAGCCATTTGGCCATCTGAAGCATATATTAGTACAGCTAACAGCAGAATACAGCAAGCCTTATTAGCGCTAGAGGACTGGTCAAAATCATGGCTAGTGAGGAGAAAACAACATGCACAGTGTTCTCCCTCTCAAATAAAACTCAACAACCTAAGCTGGTATTGAATGGAAAAATATTGCGCCATGAAGAAAATCCAAACTATCTCGGAGTCACCTTTGATCGTCGCCTGACATGGAAAACACAGGTTGAGAAAAATCGAACAAGAGCAAGGCAAAGAATGGCAATCATGAAAAAGCTTGCTGGTACAACGTGGGGAGCAGATGAGAAAGTTCTCAAGAAGTTATATACTGGACGGGTGAGGCCAGTACTGGAATATGGCATTGCAGCTTGGGCAACAGCAGCTAAGTCAAACTTTAACAAAATAAGTAGAGTCCAAAATCAAGGAATGCGAATCATAACTGGAAGCCTGGAGACAACGCCTATTAATGAACTTGAAAAGATCACTTGTTTACAACCAATGCAGGATAGAAGAGATAGCAGAGCCCAGCAACAAGCAGAAAAATTTAGAAGATTGACAGACCACTCTATGTATAAAAGGTTTAGTGGTTTTGGAAAGGGACGACTGAAGCGTAGCAACTTTGTAGAAACTACAAAACGAAAGATTAGGGCAGATCCCATACTTAACATATCAACAGTCAAACCTATTTACAATGCAGACAAGTTCCCAGCTTGGAGACAGCAGCAACTGCCTGAGATGATAGAAAACATTCCTGGTATTGAGAAAAAGAACACTCAGCATGAAACCGAAAGAAGAGAAATAACCCTAAACTACATAAAAGAACATTACCCAAGCAGCAATTGGACCCATGCATATACAGATGGATCAGCCAAAAATTCAATAGAGAATGGAGGAGGAGGAATTCTCCTAAATTTAAAAAATGGAGTGAAAAAAACACATTCAGTGGCAACTGGAAAGTTTTCAAGTAACTTCAAAGCGGAGGTAGAGGCTCTGAAAACTGCAGCAGAAATGCTCTTGATGGAGGAAAATAAAGAGAAGCAAATAGCTATCTTCACAGATGCAAAGTCAGCTGTCTCAATACTGAAGAGCAATAACAGCACAGAAATAGCTGACCTAAGAGCAGCACTCCATGGTCTATGCCAGAAATCCAAAAAAGTTGTAATACAGTGGATCCCATCACATTGCAGTATACCTGGAAATGAAGAGGCTGACAGACTGGCAAAAGAGGGCGGACGACTACCACAGTCTGACATAGACATAACCTATAATGAGGCAAAGAGGTTGATAAAAAGCACCTATAGAACCAAATGGGAATCAGAGCATCCAGGCCACCAGAAGGATGATGCATATTACAAACTCGACAGAAGAGAACAAGTAGCAATCTTCAGATTCCGCACAGGACATAACAGGCTGAAATACCACTTGTTCAATAAACTAAAGATAGGAGATACCGATGAATGTAATTGTCGAACTGGAAAAATGACAGCAAAACATTTGCTTCAGGATTGTCCAATATATGCAGAACAGAGAAAGATATTTTGGTCCACACCTGCTTCATTTGAGGACAAGCTCTATGGAGATATCAACAAGCTCAAGTTGACCGTAGCTTACTTTAACTACATACAGGTTGACATTTAAAGGTGTATGAAGAAGTATTCAGACTGCCACACTTCATACCACAGGTATGTCGGTTACAAAAGCCCCCCAGAGGCATGAAATGGAATATTGCTGGATAGGAGATCCATTACGTGGAAAGTCCGAATCAAAAGCTCACTGTGTGGGCTTTCAAAAAAGGTGGAAAAAGTGTCCTAGTGGCACGAAATGGAATATTGCTTGGATAGCAAATCCATTGTGCGGAAAGTCCGAATCGAAAGCTCACTGTGTGGATGTCATCTGCACATTGCATTCTTCTGGTTTCCGGAAGAACAGCCTATGGTGAACGGAAGGCCCAATATACGGAAGTGAGGCTAAGCAGCCATGAGCAGGACGTGACGATTCCTTGGGTGAGCCCAGTACCAGAGCGCTGTGTGTTGGCTCTGCAAGTATGGAAGCCTCCTTGGATGGCGGGGAATGCCCATGGTCTGCCCCTGCCTTCCCTTGAGGGTTGACCAGGATGTCTTTGGCTGTTCTATATGGGCCAGCTAGGATGGGAGATAACACCACAACAGTGAGAGTCTAACGTCCTTAAAAAAAACCCGGGAAGGTTAACCCGGTCAACAAATGCCCGCAGAAGTCGGATGTGTCGGCCTAACGGCGCAAGAACGCAGCTCTGCTGTAAACAGGCACAGCGCAATCACATCCGGAAAAAAAACTCCGGATGAACGAAGAAGAAGAAGAAGAACAAGAGCAAGGCAAAGAATGGCAATCATGAAAAAGCTTGCTGGTACAACGTGGGGAGCAGATGAGAAAGTTCTCAAGAAGTTATATACTGGACGAGTGAGGCCAGTACTGGAATACGGCATTGCAGCTTGGGCAACAGCAGCTAAGTCAAACTTTAACAAAATAAGTAGAGTCCAAAATCAAGGAATATGAATCATAACTCGAAGCCTGAAGACAACGACTATTAATGAACTAGAAAAGATCACTTGATTACAACCAATGCAGACTAGAAGAAATAGCAGAACCCAGCAACAAGCAGAAAAATTCAGAAGATTGACAGACCACCCTATGTATAACAGGTTTAAAGGTTTTGGAAAGGGAAGACTGGAGCGTGGCAACTTTGTAGAAACTGCAAAACGAAAGATTAGGGCAGATCCCATACTTAACATATCAACAGTCAAACCCATTTAAATTGCACACAAGTTCCCAGCTTGGAGACAGCAGCAACTGCCTGAGATGATAGATAACATTCCTGGTATTGAGAAAACGAACACTCAGAGCGAAACAGAAAGAAGAAAAATCACTCTAAACTACATAAAAGAACATTACCCAACTAGCAATTAGATGGATCAGCCAAAAATTCAATATAAAATGGAGGAGGAGGAATTCTCCTAAATTTTAAAAAAAAATGGAGTGAAAAACAAACAAACAGTAGCAACTTGAAAATTTTCAAGCAACTTCAAAGCAGAGGTAGAGACTGCAGCAGAAATGCTCTTGGTGGAGGAAAATAAAGAGAAGCAAATAGCTATCTTCACAGATGCAAAGTCAGCTGTCTCAAACTGAAGAGCAAAAACAGCACAGAACTAGCTGACCTAAGAGCAGCACTCCATAGACTATGTCAGAAATCCAAAAAAAGTTGTAATACAGTGGATCCTATCACATTGCAGTATACCTGGAAATGAAGAGGCTGACAGACTGGCAAAAGAGGGCGGACGACTACCTCAGCCTGACATAGACATAACCTATAATGAGGCAAAGAGGTTTATAAAAAGCACTTATAGAACCAAATGGGAACCAGAGCATCCAGGCCACCAGAAAGATGATGCATATTACAAACTCGACCGAAGAGAACAAGTAGCAATCTTCAGACTCCGCACAGGACATAATACTAATAATATGCTGAAATACCCTTGTTCAATAAACTAACGATAGGAGATACCGATGAATGTAATTGTGGAACTGGTAAAATGACAGCTAAACACTTTTCTGCAGGAGTGCACAATATATGCAGAACAGAGGAAGATATTTTGGCCCACACCTGCTTCGTTTGAGGACAAGCTATATGGAGAAATCAACAAGCTCAAATTGACCGCAGCTTACTTTAACTACATTCAGGTTGACATCTAAAGGTGCATGAAGAGGTATTTACACTGCCACACTTCTTACAGCCGGCTTCCTGGCCTAGAGGTTAGCGACTTTTCTCCGTAATCTCGTATACTCTCGTAAGTAACGTGACGACGGTGAGAACCAGCAGTGGTTCGAATCGCGTCGGTAACTTACGGGGTATGTGAGCCGGCCGCCCAAAAAGCAATGGCAAACTACTCAGCGTAATCTTGCCAAGAAATCAACAATCAGCTGAAAGATGCTGATGTTGACAGCAATGTCCTGTAAAGGATATGCAAATATTTGTTTTTACACTTCATACGACAGGTATGTCAGTAACACAAGTGTCCCAGAGGCATGAAATGGAATATTTGAATAACGAAGACACAAACAATAGGTTGCACGATTTATTGCCTGGCATATTTCGCTGCATCTCGTCAGGTACATACTGCAGAAATCACACAACGTAAAGTGAATTAACTAGATAAATCCTTCAAACTGAAATATACACATGTTCGCACAGTAATGTCGATTGTCTACCACGGTAATTTTAAACTGACTAAAACATGTTGTTAGTCAGTTTAAAATTACCGTGGTAGATATCGACATTACTGTGCGAAATTGTTTATATTTCAGTTTAAATGGAATATTGCTTGGCTAGCAAATCCATTACGTAGAAAGTCCGAGAATTAAGGTTATTTCAAGATCACGTTAATACAAGAACCGATTACTTGATATTGTTTTTTCCTCCATACTTTATGGTTCTGTATTTCTCGCCCTTCTGAAATTCATTTTATAAAGTAAGTAGACACGCAAATCACGTTTTATGTAGACGTTTAGACGTGTTCTAGTATGTGTTATTAAATATAGCTTCCATTTTTACGTATACTGTATACGCAAAAAGGGGGGGGGGGGGGTTATAGGGAGGAAATACAAAAGGGGGGAGTGACATTCTGAACAAATGGTGAATGTGTGCATCGGCCAAAAAAGGTTGAGAACCACTAATATAGTCGTTCCAAAATGGACAGAAAATACCACAGCCATCCTTAATGTGGGCGTGGGCATTCCGCAGTCTGTAAAGACGCCCACCCAGCTGCTGTACGTATTTTGTCCACCGCAGTTTGCTTTCACAAATTGAGCAATATTGACAGACAGCTTAAAGAATAGAGTAGCCAGTTGAAGCCAGTCATAAATCATAACAATTATATTCATGCCTGTGTGGTCTTGCTAGATTTATTTACATTGCGTGTTTGCGTGTGCCAGTGTGTTGTGTTGCTGTTGATGCATGCGTTAGTGAAGCACTGCCTTCTGTTATTTCCGTGGTTGTCTTTAATTTGTCAAGAGTTTTGTCTTACTTGAAGTCTTCGTTGTTAGTTAGTTAATTAGTCGACAGATCATCCACATTGCACATCGAACCATTCAGTCCATAAGTGCTCGGATCCCCTCCTCGGCAAATCCCGCAGCGTGTAGCGGCTAGCGATACCAGTTCTGTGTTGGTGTATCAATATTCTTTGGCTTCCTGCGTAGTGTTCTTGTTTGGCCACACCTCTTTTAATTTGTTGTTCTCGCAGTCTGGCCATGGTTGTAGATTCACAGTCATCACTTGGTTCACGCAAAAGTATTACTTCTCGTAGAGCATTCAGAATGTCAGCCTGGTCCATGGCGTGTCCGCCCTCCACAGTAGCCTCACCTGCGAGCTTGTCAGCCCGCTCATTTACTTGTACTCCCGCATGCCCTGGCACGAAGATGAAACTAATCTTTGCCAGCCGAGACCGCTCCAGGGGCAGCAACCATTCTCTTCGGATCGAACCCCCCTCTATCCTCTTGATCATGTTCATTGAGACGTTAAGGAAACATGCCCTAGTGAATGTCTGTGTCTCGAGCCATGTTATTGCTTTACTTACTGCCATGACTTCCATCGTCAGGCTACTTGTGGTTTCAGTGAAAGCACCAGAGTCCTCCTTCACAATTCTCCCTCCCGCCCGAGCCGTAAAGACCCATAAGCTTCTCACATGTCGGACGACCAACCCATCTGTGTAGATGACAGCATCACCGTCTAGCGAATTCTCGAAAATCAACGCTTGTACTTCAGCCTCCACAGCAGCCGGACTTTCTTGTCTGCATTTTCTATCTAGTTGGATGGAAACTGAAAAAGGATGTGCAGAAATCTGTTGGCACTTGTACCCACTCCTCGCCAGGTTCTAAGTCCTCAAGTCAACACACCTGTTGAAGAATGTCTTCGGCTTGACCCATCCACGACCGTCCTCTTTTTAACCTGCTGCCCTTCACCTTCATAATTTCACTATGCTGTGGATGTTGTGTGTTTGCGTTAACTCTGAGGTAGGCGCGTGCTCTGCAAACTTGTATTCTGTCTTCAATGGTTGGAAAATCAAGAAGGTATCGCATCGCCCTGCATGCTGTATCTCTTGTACATCCAAGAATAATGCGCATAGCTTCATTCTGTAACCGTTCCATCCTTTCTATCTGCTTACGGCTGAGAGTCAGAATTGCCATTGCATACTCAAAAACAGACATGACCAGCCCCTCATACAGAAGACATAAAAGGCGCTGCTCACAGTTTGCTGCCGCCATCACCCGCATCGCAGCCAAACCCCGCTTGGCCTTTGTTGTCACCTGGTCTATGTGCTCATTATAAGCAAGGCTTCGATCAAACCGTATCCCCAGGTATTTCAATGCCTGCGTTCTTTCCACCGTCTCTGAACACAGCTTTACAGTTGGTGTTGGAGTGTTGACAATATGATTATTCAACGAGAACCAAGTCACTGTTGCCTTTGTTGGGTTGACCATTGCCCCAGCTTCATCACACCAAGTACTTATGCGATTGAGTTCGGTTTGTAGTTCCACAGCAACCTGCTCTCTATCCTTACCCTGACGATACACTAAAACATCATCGGCATATGACAATGTCCTGCCAGGTCCAGTGATCTGCTCACTGGTGATTCTCACTGTGTAGGCGTTGAACAGTACCGGAGATAATGGTGATCCCTGTGATAGGCCAGGAAATATAATATATTGTTGTTGGTTCGGAAGTCCAACTGCCACATCTAAAAATTACTTTCTGTTGGAAGAGAGCTGCAGCGATCCAACTAAGGAGGAATGGACTTACTTTGACTTCAAGAAGCTGAAACATTAAAAAATCAAATGGTACTCTGTTGTACGCGAGTAGTAAGGGACACGCAATTTACTTATTATTTATGGAGTCCCTCCAGATTTGTGACGTCATTTTTTACTTTTCGCAGGGTATAGCTCCAGATTGAAAACGTCACGAAACGGCTCCATTTCGGACCACATTTTAAAAAAGTTGGCGGGTATTTTCTTGGATCGCTTTCGGTTGTCCTGATGACTACTTCCGGTCCCCAGGTGGGCGGGCGGGCGTGACCAGGTACCTCCGCCGGCCACCCCGGCTTCCCCCAACCGCTTCCGAGACCATTCAAAGACAGCGAGGTAAGCCCCGGGCATGTGGGATACTTATATAGATAAGTTGACCAAATAATTGTCGGGCACCTGGGTTCGAGTTCCAGTGTGTGGGTGTGTGTGTGTGTGTGTGTGTGTGTGTGTGTGTGTGTGTGTGTGTGTGTGTGGTCACGTGGTGTAATCGAGCTCCAGTCATCCAGATATCGACCCCTTCGCTGAGGAGACCGAAATCAACATGACAGAAAATGATTTATTCTATCACTCGAGTTACCCCGAGTAGGTCAAGTAATGACCGCATGAATAAACATTTGCACGCTGATAGCTTTGGTAGAAGTCCCTACCCATGTATCAACAGTGAGCGCTTGGTGAAAATCTGGTTTAAAAATATACTAGACATGGTTACATTACTATTAAAAAATTTAGCATAATAAAATAATAAATGGCTAAATTTCTTGTATGTCTAGCGGAGCATATTAGTGTCAATATAAAACTACTAGTCTCAATTAATATAAGACGTAACTTGCTAAGATTTACATAAAAATATGTAATGAAACACCACAAATCACGTCCCCTTAATTATAAAAGTAACCAGGGGGAGACTAGTCATGGCTCTTGACTCAACCAGAAGTAATAAGCTCCCCTGACCGCTAGATTTTACCTGCGCGCACAGGTAAAATGTCACGTGCTGACCCCACCACGGCTAGTGATTGATTGATTGATTGATTTAGGAACAGACATCACAGCATTCGGGACATTCCAATAAGCGCTCCGTCCCCATCCTCAGCAGCCAGCGAAGAGTTCCAACACTAATAGTTCCAGTAGCAATCTGATTATATGTCCGTCTCGCCTTTCCTCTGAGCTAGTGAGAAACAGTACAATGGCCAGCGATCAACGGATTGATAAGCTGTGAAGATAATACACCGGACACCCTAGTCAAGTTGTGGTCGGTGGAAAATATGCAGTGGTCAGTCATGCAAGAATTCAGCACAAATATGTATTTCTATTTGCTGTAAATCTCTCTGTCTCTGTCTCTGTATCTCTTTCTCTCGCTAGCTCTCTCTCTCCCACTCTCTCTCTTTTCTATATTCTCTCTCAATCTCTCTCCCTCTACCTCTCTGTCTCTCTCACTCCCTCTGTCCCTCTCTCTGTCTCTCTCTTATTCTATCTCCTTCTCTCCCACTCTCTCTCTCTCACAATGTGTATATGTGTGCGTGCGCGCGCGTGTGTGTGCTATCAATTACAGGACGTTGCAGCCAGCCCCAACATTGTTTGGTTGGTCCAGTGCCATCATGATGTGCCGTGTCATCTCACGATCAAAGGTATCCCTCATACTATAGCTATATGTCCATCTATTACATATTCCAGTCAAGCTGTAATGCATTGCATTACAGAACACGCAGCCAACCCCAACATTATTTGGCTGTTCGTGTGCCATCATGATTTGCCGGGTCATATCACGACCAAAATGTATGCCTCATACTATAGCTATGTATCTATCTTTTACATATCACAGTCAAGGTGTAATGAATTACATTTACATGACGTTGCGGTCAGCCCCAACATTGGTTATTTGTGTGCCAGCGTGATTTGGCGTGTATCTCATGGCCAAATCTATGCCTCGTACTATAGTTATGTGTCTATCTATTACATAACGCGGTCAAGCTGTAATGCATTGCATTTACAGGACGTCGCAGTCAGCCCCAGCATTGTTTGGTTGTTCGTGTGCCACCATGATTTGCCGAGTCATACACGCCCAAAGCTATGCCTCTTTCTATAGTTATGTGTCTGTCTATTACATATGGCAGTCAAGCTGTAATGCATTGGATTTACATGACTTCGCAGTCAGCCCCAGCATTCATGGTGTCTTCTCAAGACACAATGTATGCCTTGTACTATAGCTATGTGTCAATATATTACATAGTGCACTCAATATGTAATGCAATGCATCTACAGTACGTCGCAGTCAGCCCCAACATTGTTTGGTTGTTCGTGTGCCATCATGAATTGCCATGCCATAACACGACACAATGTATGCCTTGTAATATAGATATGTGTCAATCTATTACATAGTGCATGTTGCAGATCCACGAACAGTCTGAATAGAAACAATATACTAAGTCAAAGCCTCCGTCAAAAAGGTAAACGTTTATTAATCGAAGTACAAATGTGTAGAGTCAAATTGAAAACACGTCTTCATAGAATACAGGCTGAGTTGGGACTGAAGTCTGTTTACCTCCTGCGTCACGCGTGAGCGTCCTTAACAACCCCTTTCAATAGTGCTCACGCGTGCACCCTTCATTTATCAGTTATTCGTTTCCCAATTTATCTCCCAAACTATTAACAGAGATGGTGCTCTGTTACAATCCTCCTTTTCTTTAAAAAGACTTTTCTTCAAAAGTTTTAATCCCTAACCTACTTATTCTAATTATTCTTTCCCTCACTAAAACTTTAACCCCAATATTATTTCTCCAATTCATCTTAAACTAACTAATGAACTTTACCTCTACTCCTTCGAGTCAAATTCTCCACTTGTCTCTTATAGCTAACTGCTATTTTCTGTGATACTTCTTCTCGTTTCTGAACCCACAAGGTTTCATTTAAAAAAAACACAGTTCATAAGGATATTTCAATTCATATATATAGGTATCTATTATACATCATAATATTTCTGCATTACAAAAATCTCAGTTTTATACAACACATCACAACATATATGTGCATCTTTTCGAAATACTTCCTCTTCTTCTCTTCATAAGCGATCCGCTTAAACCTTCTCATCACGCTCTCAAAAATTCAAAATGCCGTACTCTTCTGATACTACCTCAAACTCCCTATTGTCATCACTAACAGTATTACCTCAACATTACTAATTCTCCACTTTCAACCAACCTGAGATCACTCGCACACGATAGAAAGATAAAGAATCGGTGCGCACCGGAAAGTCAAAGAACTAGAACTCTTCCTTACAAAAACCACACTCACCTTTACCCCCTTATGTCACCTGAGACTTTATGTAATAAAGTCTAAAACAATTCCATAGTTCAATTATACCATCTATTATGGCAATTCACAGTTTGCGCTGCTATCTACAAGCATCAACCACCAAAAATATTATTCACTCCTAAATGTCTATACATTACAGACACTACTGATATTATGGCTCTGAACCTTACCTCCACCTCGCATTATAATGTCAACCACAAAACACGTCCCGAGGACACAAATAAAAAGGTCCATTATGGGTCTACTACTCAAAACAACATTATAATCATTACCTAACATACCCAAATCTCTCCTATACCTCACTCAAAATTCCTTATTAATCTCGCCGAAAACTTCAGCAATCCACTAATGTCCATTTATTATGGGCATATCTCCTAACAACTCTACTTGTCAATTTATGCCGTTATCAACAGCAACAATATACCGCCACTGGACTCATGTCTGTGACCTTCTAACCCATCACTGCTTGCAATTAACGTTATTCTATCTCAGTCCATATATCACGGACCCCCAAAACCCCATGTCATTTAATCTATGTTTGCTGTGACCACAGCACTCCACAACTGACAATGTCCACTTATTATGAACATACTTACTTCCCTTTATAAACCTTCCACTGGTTTAATCCCCGAACTCTTGTAGTGATATCTACAGGGCTAAAACATGGCATTCAATTCATGTTTTACTATTTGTCTTCACGCTGTCTGGCGCAGCACGTTACCCAGTTCTACAACCCAGCAATCTCGTGTTGCTTATTAAATTTCTATTACATCATGGCACTAAATCCATGTTCACTTGCGACCCTGTGGAGACCATGTTTTACAATTGTCCCACATCTTCTGAACGTAAATATGTATCCAGAACTCCAAAGGACCCTATTAACTAGTTTCTGTTTTAAAACTTCACCTAATTAAACGTCAAAATAAAAACAATTTTACTGAAAAGTAATTATTTTTAAGAATGGTCAACGGCAACTCAATAAAAAAATTTGAAATTAACTAATCAAGTAACCTGCCAATGTTCAAACAAGGCAAACTTAAATAACGGCATAACTCATGAACAATCGAAGATGCAATCAGAACAGAACAATATCCCCCCCCCCCCCCTAGATATTCAAATATGTTTTCATATATCCCCACATTTTTCAAAATAAAACAAGCATCAACTTGATCACCCTAGAAAATTGCTTAGTGCTATATAACATCACCAGTTTCTTTTACGAACTGGTGTTATACACATAAAAGACTGAAAACACAACAATCCTATTCTAATAATTAAATGGCAATCAAGTAAAGAAAAATAATATAACATACCATTCATGATACATATTAAATTAAAACCAATTGCTTATAGTAGCCAAACAACATTGGTCAATTTATGTCTATCTCGCTACTCTTACAACATAAAAAAAACAACAACTCCACGCTAGGTCAATTATTACCCTTCATTAATATATTTATCTCTGTTACCTACAGACTATATTCTCATCATAACGCAGAACAATATTTGTTCTCCTCAACCAAAATCATTAATCAACAAATGACCGTACTTTTTCTGGAAGTCAAGCATTGATTATTTCCCTTTTCAACATTCCATCTTTCACGAAACTATCCTACTGCGACACTACTGCACTTGCTATACTAACCAAACAATTACTGTAAACTACAGCAAAAATTGCTCTATTTTCCAAGTAGCGTGGCTATTTCAGCACACTCCAATTCATCTACTCAATAAGGGAAATTGTAACTCGGCACAGCCATTTTCTAATCTAGTTGTTTCCCTTGGATTTGTACCACGAATTACCACAACTTCTTAAACATTACCGTTAACTACGGTATCTCCACAATACTACAACCAACAAAAAAATGTCTATTTACTATAGACCTCACCAACACCAACACACCTAGCTACTAGATTTGTCAATAACTAATTCTAATTTTAAGTCTCTCGTCTACCCGACGCAACTAACCAACGTATCAGTACTTTCCAACATCTCACCACAACAACTCTAAGCTATCCTCCACTCTCTCCTAGCGTTCTCACACCACGATGATAGTCAAACCAGTCACACTTATCGGAACACAGTCTATAGTGCTCTATTTATAATACTCCGATATTCATTTGGCTAATCACCTTCTTTCCTTCTCTTACTTACATCACTCCTCTTTCAGTACTACTCAAGATTACTCCTATTCATCGGAACTCTTTCAGAAACAATAAACAACACCGCACATGAATAACGACAAACCTCACTCCGACTGGGCAAACCATATTCTCTCATTTCTCTGTATCAGGCATTCTTGCTTCGACATGTCTCTGCCAACAATACTAAATCTGTTTTATGAAACGTCATTCAAAATGTTAACTCTCTTTCTGTCAGCCTGTCTTAAAATTTTCATTAATTCTGTCCAACACCACACATTCCAAACAAAAGACATCACACCTTTTCAATCACCTTCTTTATACTTTTTAACTTTCGCATACTCACTTACTTTGTCCTCTACAAAATCCACCGGTATGTTTTATCAGCGTCACCCATCAGCCACTCTTCGCATAATCGTACGGCGCTCGTATTTATACAAACAAGCTCGTTCTCACCTCACGATTATTCTCGTATCACGACAACCTGACGTGCCTATACTATTACTTCTACAAAAAAACAAAAAACAAATTAGACACCAATTTAACATTCTAGCAATTACTCACCGCAGCCTAAGCGTGTCGATCACTTCCACACACATTGACACAAGATATATCAAACGCGCAACTACTACCAATCGCTTGACAACATTTTATCCATGTACTCCACTTAGAAGACGTCTCAAAACCTCACTCCTGCTTCACTCAGCGCGACGAACACCTGTTTGTCTACACTTATACTCACGCACGGACAACGCATAACCAGACGAATTACCTCAATAGTTAACAGGACTTTCACAATTCAACTGCTTTCTTATTTCCGCTTTTCTCAATCATCACAACCAAACACTACTCTCCGTCCTACCTAATTTCCACATTAAACCACTCCGACAGTCAACTACGCACTCACTTTATCTTAACCTCCTCATCACTTCATAATGATTTACTTATTCGTGCTATTTTCAGTCGCACTACCCTATCGGTGACTATTCTATGACTCCTTTATACCTCAAAATAACCTATGCAATACATCAGTTCTCGACATCACACATTACTTGCAGTGATTCTCCACCATTTTCCACATCAACACAACATTTGAGTCGGTATAACCCTCATCAAACTTGAATTACTCCAACCAACAAAATATCTACTCTTCACGTATTAGTTAATTCTTATTTAAATATAACCATGGTCTTATCGACTTCATGAGACTTCTAGCTTTTTCCAGCGACGCTTCAGCTTTTTGCTGTTTTTGTGTTCCACTTTCCAATCTTTCTAAAAGTATCATTCTCTCCCATCTTTGGAATTCATCTCCTGGCTTTTACTACTTTTCTACCATATATACTGTTATCTTGTTCCAAAGGGTCACTAACTAAAAATTTTTCTGCTTGCCTACTAGCAACTATGCGGTACGAGGAAACATCTCGCTTCGAGTCAGGATCTGCTCGTAGTGCAATCCTCTCGTTCCTATTCATTCCTTTTAAATCCCTGTCTGGTGTACATTCTATACTAAAATCTGTGAGGTCTGAAGATTCTGATTCCAGAGACTCAAAAGATTCTTCGGTTCTACATCCATGATTATATATGAGCACACTTTTTTCATTTCTAGTCCTAACACTCTTTCTAATTTTCTTTCTGTTGTCTTTTGTTTTGGGTTGTCTAACCTCTGTATCGGTGTCTCTCTTTGATACCACGGTGTCTCTCTTTATCACTTTATCAATCGATGTCTGAGTACTCTTTTCCACACTACTGCCTGGCTGCGTCTGTGTCTCTCTTTCTTGTCTGACACTAAAGACTGAAGATACCTCCTGACTACCCAAAATCTTATCTGTGTTTCTTTCTCTGTTACTCAACCTTGCTACCGAATATCGCAACTGTCTGATCTGAAACCAGTTTTCTCGTAACGTTCTTCTCTTGCGTTTTCACTATTTGAAGGCCACGACCACTGTTTCCTTTTCTGACCATTACTAATTCCTATATATCTCTGTGTCTCACTCTTATCTGCTTTCATATGTATATGGTCGATAACTTTAGAATTGTAACCACACCGGTTATCGTTTCTATTGATCGGTTGCCATCTATTGGACTTGTCTACCTTAAAACGTCTCATACCTGTCTTGTGTTCTGTTCGTTCAAGCGTCTGTCTCTTTATTACTTTTATTATGGACGAAATTCTATCTACATCCATCCTTAAGTTGTCCATTAACTCCGTCACACGTTCTAACTTCCTATCAAAGATATCCATATTAGTTCACCACGCCTTTATGATATATTGTTTTCAATACTTAGGCAGCTATCCTATCACTATTCCATACCCTGCAAAAAAAGGTTATTCAAAGAAATCTTTAAAAAGTTTTCAATTCTTCAATATCCTACAAAAATTAATTATATACATGCCTACATCCTTGCTGTTTTATTGCTGTGTTGAGTCTAGCTACTGCCGTGCCTACTCCAGTAACACTTGTGTTAACGCAACTTGTTCTTCTGCCATGCTGAAATATGCTGAAATTTGCTATTCAATTCATATAATCACACTCACAATTATAATAGTTCAGTCAATAAATATCAACAATTGTGTAGGCCCATTTAAACTAAACAAGGGACGTAAGCAACTGTTCACTGTTCTTCTTACAAAGATTAAGCGTTCAAATTAAGAAATCAATTTTTATCTAACACACCACATTATTTTATCTTGTATTACCCTGATATCGTCTTTGCCAAATTCTAATAAGGTCGATTTAATTATTACACACTTATTATAATTGTCCTAAAATCAACATACCGTTCATGTCATATAAGGATACTTGAAGCTGTAATTTCTTAGATTTCCCCAAACGACGACCTTATCTTCTAGTTGTCCTGTCGATTTTTGGACGCCCGGAAAGCAATCTCTGGTAGTTACGTCAATCCTCAGACATCTCAGGCTTCTCTAGCGCGAGGAGAACTTTCACTTTCACCCATGGTCGGGCACATCAGACTTGCGACTTCTTTTCATCCGATAACAGGGCACATCTAGACGACTTCACCCGAAAAAAATGGCACTTCTAGACGACTTGAAACAGCTTAAGAGAAATGAAACGACTTAATTAGGTCCCCTCTTCAACAGGACGGCAACCATTATGCCCTCCCGCGTCCAAAGGGACCATAGCAAGTAAATCGCATTCCATAACGAACTTCATAAGCTTGAGTTTAGTGTAGGTAAAGTCAGCTTGGTGTCGGCTGACAATTTTCAAAGCGATGAAATGACAATCTTCATGGTCTCTCAGCAAATGAGCTTGGCATTCAATGACTCATGTTTTACATCAGCTCGTAGGAATCTTGACCACAAACTTCTTGTAGTTAATAACGATAACTCCAATAAGTGACCTCACTTCAGGCAGCCAAGGTCAATCAACGGTTGCGATTACGGCAAGTCAAACTCAGAGCATAGTGACGGCCAAGGGCAACGGTCAGGTCATATCAGGACACGATGATCAACAGCCCACGATGGTAGCTCCATCAAATAATTCCTTCTAATATGTATGTCAGCTCTGTTCCACAGCTCCGAAAATTATAGGTTGTTTTGGTGTGGCGATTTTATCGAGCAGCAGCCCAGCAGAAAGATTTGTAAATTCTATAAATTGCTTCTAAAAAATGGACTGAGTTGAATTCCACATGATTGTCCGTGGTTTCTAACAAGTTCTGAGTTTTAGAAATCCATTGTTTTACGATGACCTCCGTGATCAATTGTGGATTGTGGCCGCGACAGCGTAAGTCATAATCCTGGTCGCTGGCGCCATTTCAGACTGTTGCAGATCCACGAACAGTCTGAATAGAAACAATATACTAAGTCAAAGCCTCCGTCAAAAGGGTAAACGTTTATTAATCGAAGTACAAATGTGTAGAGTCAAATTGAAAACACGTCTTCATAGAATGCAGGCTGAGTTGGGACTGAAGTCTGTTTACCTCCTGCGTCACGCGTGAGCGTCCTTAACAACCCCTTTCAATAGTGCTCACGCGTGCGCCCTTCATTTATCAGTTATTCGTTTCCCAAACTATCTCCCAAACTATTAACAGAGATGGTGCTCTGTTACATGCACTCAATCTGTAATGTAATGCATTTACAGGACATCGCAGTCAACCCGCAGCAGTCGTGCTTCCTGGGCAAGCTTGCCATTGTCTTTCTGAACAACCGACACCCATGATCTTCTGTAGTGTCTGTCATCAGGATTACCATCATCATCATCACCGACCACCACAAACAAAATCATCATCATCATCATCATCATCATCATCATCATCATCATCATCATCATCATCATCATCATCATCATCATCATCATCATCATCATCTCAGCACCATCATCATCATCATCATTATCATCATCTGAGGGTGATCGACTGGGTGACTCATCACGGGGCTATGTCGGCGGAGTGAACGTACGTGAACGTGTTCAGACATTCTTTGGGGAAAACTGGAGGATGACTCAGAGCGTGCCGACAGCATAGCGATACAACCGAGACACTTGGGTAATGGTCACAGTCGATTAAATATGACGCTGCTTCCGGTCATATGACTAAGGTATATAATCGAAACACATTACTAAAACCGGTAAAGATGGCGTCGCACTCGATCACATGTGTAAGTGTACAACCACGTGACTAAAACCGATCAAAATACTAGTATAATAAAGAGATATATGGTGCTAATCGCATATAACTGGAGTATGTACTCGGCTGGCTGCAACACCAATCAACACATAAACATGGCTGATTCATTAACCTGAATGTTTGTATACATGTGGCCTATTCTGAGATGCAGAATAATGACTTGTCCTGATCTGTCCATAACACGGTAGTCACCTTGAGCAAGTACTGTGGCTTTCTGGCTGACTTCGTCATTCATTTCGTTTGGTGGTATGTAACAGGTGGATCAGACTTATCTTATTGCACTCCTTCCGTAACCAATCAAGCAGGGCTGGCGTGTCTGGGTACTCGACAGCGGGACGACAACCATTGTATGGTGACCTTATGCCTACTGCTAAGTTCAGAAAGTAGTGTCCTTAGTACCGATAATGTCCCACAACGAGTACCTCGAGCACTGATTTTTGCATTTGCCAATAGCAACTAACGATACAACCGAGACACGAGTTTAATGACCCAGTAGGTCAAAAACAGCGGTAGTGGAAGAAACCAACGTGGAAACTAACACACAAAATACCCCAGAGGGGGAAAGAAATTCGTTCTGGTGCATGTGTGGTCGGCGAGTGCCGCGACTAGAGATTGTCTTCTTCTGTCAACTGGTTGTTATATACACAGTAATTGGTGTATCACTATTTAATCTGTCTCGAGACAACGTCGACGCGGTCGAGGGCAAGTTGTGGATTGCTCTTCTAAGCAGCTGTCTGGGTTACATGATACCAAACCCTAAAATATGAGCTTATACGTGACATTACCGAGTAATGCTTCGCCGAACATGTTTCCCAAGAACACACCAGGTCACTATTTCGTCAAGTTACCGCAGACTATTGAGGTGAGTCAACATTTCGAAGTGAGCCTGGCAGAAATTAAATTCTCCAGCTACTACTGCAATGTGCTAGAGAATGAATTATGGCTAAGATACATCCCACCAAACGGTACAGTGATAAGAAAGGCGTGTCCCCCGGGCCTGTACAGTTCACCAGATGCGTTTATAGCTGCACTGAATCGATTAATGAAAGATCGGAAGGTGGACGATCAGCTCTGTGTTCTATTCCATTTCGACAATGCATCAAAGAAAGTCATCGTGAAAATATTCGAATCCGGGGCCACGATCACATTTAGTGAGACGTTGCATGAGATACTAGATACAATTGAAGGTGAAGGGGCGATAGACCTGAATAACGACCTGCAAAAAGTCTACGTATACTGCGATTTCATTGCGACGAGACCAGTCGGAGATGTCATGGTCCCATTACTAAGGACGGTTCCTATCATGAATCAGCGCTCGACCTCAGTGTTTCGCGCCTACGGCAAACCTCACTACATACCACTGAGTCGGTACTCCTTCGACACGGTGGAAATACTTCTAACCACTGATACGGGCACAAAGGTCACATTCACTACCGGCACTTCAGTGCTGACGTTACATTTTCCAGTTCGGAAGAGATCAGACCTAGAATAATGGTGAAATACGGGGCGTTACATCGAAACCCCAAACTGGCCCGATGTGCCCGACACTCAGATGATTGATGCCTCGGTTATCTACAAGACTCAGATATCAGCCCACCAAGCAGGAGACCAGTTTTATGACTACATGCTAAGTGACATGTGCATACCAGTCTACCAACCGAAAAATCAACCTACTCAGGCAATGGTGTGAAGAAATCCAGAAACAGCATACAATGTGTATAGCTCTGTATGTGAAATTAAATGCTGTGATGATACTATGTATACAACCTCATATCACATCATCCACTTCGTATAAGGACATTAGGCATTTTTATTCTTGAAAAATGTAATGAAATACTGTAAAATGTACTGAAATACTGTAAAATAAACAGGCATATATTATAATTACATCTTGGTTGTTGAATTTTTTTTTAGTGTTTACGGTGTGACCGTATGCCTACTGCTAAGTTCAGAAAGTAGTGTCCTTAGTACCGATAATGTCCCACAACGAGTACCTCGAGCACTGATTTTTGCATTTGCCAATACAACTAACGATACAACCGAGACACGAGTTTATTGTCATGTGATGAGAGAATGAACTGCAAAAATCTTGGTCAAGTAATAAAATTTGTTAGCCAAAGGGGAAAAACTGTGGCTACATTTCAACCAGACTTATAAAAAAGCTCAACCAAACTTACGAAAAGTAGGAAAATTTGTTAATCAAAGTGAAAAATTTTGGTCACATTTCAACCAAACTTATAAAAATCTCAGTCAAACTTATGAAAAGTAGGAACATTTGATAACCAAATGTGAAAAGGTTATCCGAATGTCAAACCAAACTTATAAACATCTCAGTCAAACACATGAAAAGTATGAACATTTATTAACCAAAAGTGAAAAGTTTGACCAACTGTCACTCAAACTTATGAAAAGTGGGAAATTTTGTTGTCCAGAGGTGAAAAGTTTGATCAAATTTCACCGAAACTTATGAAAAGTATGAAACTTTGTTAACTAAATGGCAAAAATCTTGGTCAAGTAAGAAAATTTGTTAGCCAGAGGGGAAAAATGTTGGCTACATTTCAATCAGACTTATAAAAAGCTCACCCAATCTTATGAAAAGTAGGAAAATTTGTTAACCAAATGTGAAAAGTTTAGCCGAATTTCAAACCAGACTTATGAAATATCAGTCAAACATATGAAAAGTAGGAAAATTTGTTAACCAAAAGTGAAAAGTTTGACCAACTGTCACCCAAACTTATGAAAAGTTGGAAATTTTGTTGTCCAGAGGTGAAAAGTTTGACCAAATTTCACCCAAACTTATGAAAAGTAGGAAACTTTGTTAACCAAACGGCAAAAATCTTGGTCAAGTAATAAAAATTTTTAGCCAAAGGGGCAAAATTTTGGATACATTTTCATCCAGACTTATAAAAAGCTCACCCAATCTTATGAAAAGTAGGAAAATTTGTTAACCAAAAGTGAAAAGGTTAGCCGAATTTCAAACCAAACTTATAAAAATCCCAGTCAAACATAAGAAAAGTAGGAAAATTGTTTAACCAAACGTGAAAAGTTTGGCCAACTGTCACCAAAACTTATGAAAAGTGGGAAATTGTGTTGTCCAGATGTGAAAAGTTGACCACATTTCACCCGAACTTATTAAAAGTAGGAAACTTTGTTAACCAAATCGCAAAAATCTTGGCCAAGTAAGAAAATGTGTTAACCAAATGTGAAAAGGTTAGCTAAATTTCAAACCAAACTTATAAAAATCTCAGTCAAACATATGAAAAGTAGGAACATTTGTTAACCAAACGTGATAAGTTTGGCCAACTTTCACCCAACCTTATGAAAAGTGGGAAATTTTGTTGTCCAGATGTGAAAAGTTTGAGCAAATTTCACCCAAACTTTTGAAAAGTAGGAAACTTTGTTAACCAAATGGTAAAAAGCTTGGCCAAGTAAGAAAATGTGTTAACCAAATGTGAAAATTTTGGACAAGTTTGGCCAAATTTCAAACAAAACTCATAAAGAAGTAGGAAACTTTGTTAACCAAATGGGAAAAGTTTGACCAAAGTTCATCGAAACTTATAAAAAGTAGGAAACTTTGTTAACCAAATGTGAAAATTGTTGGACAAGTGAAGAATTATTTAATGCAAAACTTATGAAAAGTAGGAAATGTCGTTAACAAAATAAGAAAAAAAATTTAGCCAAATTTCAGCCAAACTTATAAAAAGTAGGAAAATTCCTTAACCAAAGAGGGAAAAAATATCTCACATTGTCATTTTATATCCCAACCTAATAGAGATATTCACCTGTCCCCTATGCAAACAACAGCTGTATTTCAGAAAATTAAATGTATCTTATGTAATAAGTCACTATAATTGAAGGGAAAAAAAAGAAAATTTCACCAATAAAATTGTACAAAAAATTAACAATTAAATTTCGCTTTATGTTTCCATGTTGAATGTTTCATGTAGAAATTCAATTGTTGTGGGACATTGTCGGTACTAAGGACACTACTTTCTGAACTTAGCAGTAGGCATAAGGTCACCATACAAGAGTTGTCATCCCACTGTCAAGTACCCAGACACGCCAGCGATGCTTGATTGGTTACGGAAGGAGTGCAATAAGATAAGTCTGATCCACCTGTTACAAACCACCAAACGAAATGAATGACGAAGTCAGCCAGAAAGCCACAGTACTTGCTCAAGGTGACTACCGTGTTATGGACAGATCAGGATAAGTCATTATTATGCATCTCAGAATAGGCCACATGTATACACACATTCAGGTTAATGAATCAGCCATGTGCATGTGTTGATTTGTGTCGCAGCCAGCTGAGTACATACTCCAGTTATATGTGATTGGCACCATATATCTCTTTATTATACTAGTATTTTGATCGGTTTTAGTCACGTGGTTGTACACTCACACATGTGATCGAGTGCGACGCCATCTTTACCGGTTTTAGTCATGTGTTCGATTGTATACCTTAGACATATGACCGGAAGCAGCGCCATATTTAATCGACTGTGACCATTACCCAAGTGCCTCGGTTGTATCACTATGCTGTCAGCACGCTCTGAGTCATCCTCCAGTTTTCCCCAAAGACATATCTGAACACGTTTACGTACGTTCACTCCGCCGACATGATGGTAATCCTGACGACAGACACTACAGAAGATCATGGGTGTCGGTTGTTCGGAAAGACAATGGCAAGCTTGCCCAGGAAGCACGACTGCTGCGGGTTGACTGCGACGTCCTGTAATTGCATTGCATTACAGATTGAGTGCACTATGCAATAGATTGACACATAGCTATAGTACAAGGCATACATTGTGTCGTGAGATGACATGGCAATTCATGATGGCACACAAACACCCAAACAATGTTGGGGCTGACTGCAACGTCCTGTAAATGCATTGCATTACATATTGAGTGCACTATGTAATATATTGACACATAGCTTTAGTACAAGTCATACATTGAG
Source organism: Cepaea hortensis (assembly GCA_963921405.1). Lineage (NCBI taxonomy): Eukaryota > Metazoa > Mollusca > Gastropoda > Stylommatophora > Helicidae > Cepaea > Cepaea hortensis. The sequence goes on along the minus strand of OY992890.1, from coordinate 63,592,530 downwards.
TCGTGTGAAGACAACGGTAACCTTGCCCAGGAAGCATGAATGCTGGAGCTGACTGCGACGTCCTGTAAATCCAATGCATTACAGCTTGACTGCCATATGTAATAGACAGACACATAACTATAGTAAGAGGCATAGCTTTGGTCGTGACATGACGCTGCAAATCATGGTGGCACATGAACAACCAAACAATGCTGGGGCTGACTGCGACGTCCTGTAAATGCAATGCATTACAGCTTGACCGCGATATGTAATAGATAGACACATAACTATAGTACGAGGCATAGATTTGGCCATGATATACACGCCAAATCACGCTGGCACACAAACAACCAAACAATGTTGGGGCTGACTGCAACGTCATGTAAATGTAATGCATTACACCTTGACTGCGATATGTAAAAGATAGATATATAGCTATAGTATGAGGCATACATTTTGGTCGTGAAATTACCCGGCAAATCATGATGGCACACGAAAAGCCAAACAATGTTGGGGTTGGTTGCGACGTCCTGTAATGCAATGCATTACAGCTTGACTGGAATATGTAATAGATAGACACATAGCTATAGTATGAGGGATACCTTTGATCGTGAAATAACACGGCACATCATGATGGCACTCGCCCAACCAAACAATGTTGGGGCTGGCTGCAACGTCCTGTAATTGATAGCACACACACGCGCGCGCGCACGCACACATATACACATTGTGAGAGAGAGAGAGTGAGAGAGAGAGCAAGAGAGGTAGAACAAAACGAACAAACGTACAAACTTTATTTTCAAAGGGTTAAGAATTGGGCACGAGGGCCCGTCTAACATTCTGCCCTTCTATCACTCTCTTTCATACATTATTTCATTCACACATCATTCAAGGCTAACAAAGAACAGTAACAATATAAAAGATATGCATTATAAAGGCATGGGCAAAATGCAAACATCAAAACTACAGGACACAGTAATATTAGATAATGGTCTGACACTTATTAGCCATGTGGAATATACTGGCCTACAAAAAGGTGATTGGCTGTTATACTAGGGTTTTGTTATTATTATTATTATCTCAATTATTAAGGGTAAAGGTAATCAGTATTGAGATAGTGTTCGAATAATTTGCGATTATATGAATAGGGATTGGTGATGTCTTTGATTTCTTGTGGAAGATTGTTCCACAGCTGAGATGCAGAGTACGTTAAGCTTGTTTTGTATAAGTCAATCCTAGGCTTCGGAATGTGTAGTATATGTAAACGTTTACTGTGTCTAGCATTATATTTAAACAAAGGCCAAAGGTAATTTGGGGCATTCCGATGCAGGATTTTGTGAATTAGTTTAGCTTTATTGAAAAGCCGGCGTTTGCGGAATGGTAGTAACTGAAGGCGTTTATACAGGCTAGGATTGTCAGATAAATGTTTGCTATAAATTAGACTCATGGCCCGTTTCTGTAGTGAGTAAAGTCGCTTGGTGTTTGAATTAGAACAACCGTCCCAGATTGTAGAGCAGTAGTCAAAGTGTGTCTGTATATGAGAAGTATAGAATAGTTTCCTTGTGTCCTCATCAAGGAAGTTTTTAATCTTGGCGAGTTGATAGACTTTTTTCGCTGTTTGTTTAATGGGCGCTTGAACATGGGAATTAAAGGTTAGATTTCCATCAATGATTATGCCTAATGTTTTGTGCTCAATTACACTTTCTACTGGCATGTTATCGATGTGAAGTTGAAGTGATGTGTGTGGGCTTAGAGTTTGAAGTCTTTGTCTGGTTGTTAATACCATTGCTTTTGTTTGAGTGATGTTAATTTGCATACGGTTTGAATAGCTCCACTTAACTACATTATTTAATTCTTGTTGTAAAGACGACTCCAGTAAAATACAGTTTTCAGCGTTTGTGTACACCGTACAGTCATCTGCAAATAGATCGCAGGACGACGAAAGATGCAAAGGTAGATCGTTAATATATATGGCAAATAATAGAGGGCCAAGAATAGAGCCTTGCGGTACTCCAATATTGAAGGTAGTGGTTTGAGACAGAGATTTATTGTGTGATACTACTTGCTTTCTGTTTGATAGAAAAGATGATATTAGAGTGACTACATTAAGGCCAATTTTCATTATCTCGAGTTTTTTAATTAAAATAACATGGTCTATCATATAAAATGCTTTCTTGAAGTCAATAAACACAGTTCCACATAGACTGTTGTTGTTTATATTCTGGTGCCAATTTTCTATCATGTTTGTTAGGGCCGTATGGCAAGAATATTTTGGTCGAAATCCTGATTGGCTGTCAACAATAAGCTTGTTGCGAACTAGATACTGTAATGTTACTTTATGGATGTGTTTTTCTAGTGGCTTAGATAGTGATGATAGTAAGGAAATGGGTCTGTAATTGTTCGGGAGACCATTGTCCAATGAGCCAGATTTAAGAAGAGGGTACACTTTAGCGATTTTGAGAGCTGATGGAAAGTGGCCTTTGGTTAGACACTGATTATATATATATAGGTTAGTGATGTACAAATCACTGGCGCAGCACAACGGAGAATCCGGTTGCTGATTCCATCTAACCCAGATGAGGTTGTGTTTTTTTTAGGTTACTGAGGTAAGTGAATACTTCAGTGATTGTCATTAGCGGTATGTCGGAAAGAATATCGCGGGAGCATCTGTTCTCGCAAAACGATGACAATAAAGATAAGTTGCAAGGAGAATTAGGTATTGAAGCCTTCAACTGGTCTATGTCAGTTTGAAAAAAATTACTGAATTGGTCGCATGTAATATGATTTGATGGTAAAGAATTTCGGAAGTTATACTTGTTTGTCAAGGTGTTAATTGCCTTCCATATATCCTTACTATTTGTTTTATCCATTACTAAGTTCTTAAAGTAATTTTTCTTTTCCTGTCGTATGCTATATTGAACTTTGTTTCTAAGAGTACGGTATGCACTGATATCCCGCTTTTTATGTGCTTTATCTCTGTCTCTCATAATTTCAAATATTTCCTGGGTGATCCAAGGTGGCTTGACGTGGTGTTTTACTCGAACTTCCTTGACTGGCACATGTCTATCAAAAACATCAATAAAGGTTTTCATCCAGAATTCCAGAGCATCATCCGGGTCAGGAAGCTGATAAACATTGTCTAGAGGTGAACTGAGCAAGTCCTGTAAAAATGCGTTTTGGTTGAAATTTTTGTAACTTCTATATTTTACACTTATGTGTTTATGTTTAGGAGTTTTAATTCCTTTTTTAGACCACGTGCAGCATATTGGGTAGTGATCGCTCATTGCACAATTTGGTACGGTGCATTCTATGATGTTGTCTGAGCAAGTTACATAAATGTGATCTATGACTGTTGAAGATGACTTTGTTACTCTAGTAGCTTGTTGTACTATTTGTTGGAAATTGTATGATGCAATTATATTTCCCCATATTATGTTGGATTTGTTGGTGTCAATGTTAAAGTCTCCGAGTAGTATAATTTCCTTCCCAGAAGCGAAAACCACATCCATCATGGTAGTGAAGTTTTCGTACCAGACGTGTCCAGCACTGGGATTTCTATAAAGGTAGCCAATTATCAGGGGAGTGCGGTTTTGAAGTTTTAGCTCTAGCCAGATGCATTCTATTTCGCAAGTTTCAAAGTCTAGCCCACGGCGAGCATTTAGTAAATTAGAAACATAGGTTATTATGACTGTCTCTTGTTTCCTACAGGGATCCCTTCTAAAAACTTTGTACCCTTTAATAGAGATGTCCTCATCTGAAATTGTATCATTAAGCCTACTTTCACTAAGGCCGAATAAATGAAAATTTTGATTAAGAATAGAAGATAACTCTGGTAGCTTGTTAAATAAGCTGCAAATGTTTAAGTGTCCAAGGCGTATTCCTGACTTATTAAGCCAGTGTTGCCACTTCTCAGACATTTCATCCATGAAGAAAGTGTAAATTCGTCAAAGTTAAGCTAAAATACAAGATCATAAAACAAAATCACAATTACATTAACTTACAAAATGTCAGTAATACAAATCAATAAGTAAATGACAATATTATAACGATATAACTAATTAGACCAACGAATATAATGCAAACAAGGAACAAAACGAATTAAAGAACATACAACAAATAATTAACTTGAAAAAAAAAAACTACTTCACAAGTTAAGTACCAACTGTTATCCAAAAGAATCAATAAATGACTATACAAGTCAATGTCTATGTTTAAAGTGGGGAGTGAAGACCCCCTCACTCAGGGTATTAAGGCGATAAAAAGTATTATAAAAGATATCTAAGTGTCAATCTCTGTGACTTCAATACGAGTCAATGTTTACAGCCACGTACAATCTAATACGTTGCTATATAAATCAATAACCAAGTATGCGCATAAACTTTATAGGAGAGGCCCTTTCTTGTACCGAGATTAGAAGGAGAGGAGATAGAATGAGAGAGAGACAGGGAGAGAGACAGAGATAGGGACAGAGGGAGTGAGAGAGGTAGAGGGAGAGAGAGTGAGAGAGAGGGAGAGAGAGAATAGAGAAAAGAGAGAGAGAGAGAGAGTGGGAGAGAGAGCGAGAGAGAGACAGATTTACAGGAAATAGAAATACATATTTGTGCTGAATTCTTGCATGACTGACCACTGCATATTTTCCACCGACCACAACTCGACTAGGGTGTCCGTTGTATTATCTTCACAGCTTATCAATCCCTTGATCGCTGGCCATTGTACTGTTTCTCGCTGGTCGTGGTGGGGTCAGCACGTAACCTTTTACCTGTGCTCGCAGGTAAAATCTAGCGGTCAGGGGAGCTTATTACTTCTGGTTGAGTCAACAGCAATGACTAGTCTCCCCCTGGTTACTTTTATAATTAAGGGGACGTTATTTGTGGTGTTTTATTACATATTTTTATATAAATCTTAGCAAGTTACGTCTTAAATTAATTGAGACTAGTAGTTTTATATTGACATTAATATGCTCCGCTAAACATACAAGAAATTTAGCCATTTATTATTTTATTATACTTAATTTGTTAATAGTAATGTAACCATATCTAGTATATTTTTAAACCAGATTTTCACCAAGCGCTTAATGTTGATACATGGGTAGGGACTTCTACTGAAGAATTTGATAAAGTAAAACATGATGAACTGATTAAAATGTTAGAAGATATCAACATTGATGGGAAAGATTTAAGAATAATAAAGAATAGCAGCAATTAAAATGGGAAATAAAGAGGGTAGTTACGAACAGATAAAGCTAGAAGTACGACAGGGGTGTGCCTTGTCACCAGATCTCTTCTCCCTATATAGCGAAGTAATAATGAGAGAGATCAAAGAGATGCCAGGAATACTAGATGGAGGTTATAAAATAAATAATTTACGCTGTGCAGATGACACAGTATTATTGGCGGATAATTCAACAGACCTACAACAATTGTTCGACATTGTAGTAACAGAGAGTCCAAGGAAAGGGCTCTCCTTGAATATCAAGAAAACAGTAACAATGGTGATATCAAAGAAAATGGTGACACCAAAATGTGACATAGAAATAGAAGGGACAATTCTTAACCAAGTGGATAATTTTAAATACCTAGGGGCATTTATAATATCAGATGGAAGGTGTACAACAGAGATTAAGAGCAAAATAGGGCAAGTAAAGGCCGCATTTAAGAAAATTAAGAGTATCTTATGCAATAAGATGAACGTCTACGTCGGTTGGCAGGGCACTTGATGATGATGATATGTCAAGGAGAGATATATGTTGTATATATCAAGGAGAGATGTAAGTTGATTATATGTCAAGGAGAGATATAAGTTGTATATGTCAAGGATAGATATAAGTTGTATATGTCAAGGAGAGATATAAGTTGTATATGTCAAGGAGAGATATAAGTTGTATATGTCAAGGATAGATATAAGTTGTATATGTCAAGGAGAGATATAAGTTGTATATGTCCAAGGATAGATATAAGTTGTATATGTCAAGGAGAGATATATGTTGTATATGTCAAGGATAGATATACGTTGTATATGTCAAGGAGAGATATAAGTTGTATATGTCAAGGATAGATATAAGTTTTATGCAATAAGATGAACGTCTACGTCGGTTGGCAGGGCACTTGATGATGATGATATGTCAAGGAGGGATATATGTTGTATATATCAAGGAGAGATGTAAGTTGATTATATGTCAAGGAGAGATATAAGTTGTATATGTCAAGGATAGATATAAGTTGTATATGTCAAGGAGAGATATAAGTTGTATATGTCAAGGATAGATATAAGTTGTATATGTCAAGGAGAGATATAAGTTGTATATGTCCAAGGATAGATATAAGTTGTATATGTCAAGGAGAGATATATGTTGTATATGTCAAGGATAGATATACGTTGTATATGTCAAGGAGAGATATAAGTTGTATATGTCAAGGATAGATATAAGTTTTATATGTCCAAGGATAGATATAAGTTGTATATGTCAAGGAGAGATATATGTTGTATATGTCAAGGATAGATATAAGTTGTATATGTCAAGGAGAGATATAAGTTGTATATGTCAAGGAGCCTTGGAATGTGATCAACATAGAACAATTAGTATAATGAGTCACATCACAAAGATTTTGCTAAGAATTATCATGCAAAGAGTGAGGAAGAAGATACAACCTGAAATAGGGGAAGAACAATGTGGGTTTGTAGAAGGAAAGGGTACAGTAAATGCTGTGTATATGCTGCGAACAGTTATTGAACGTGCTATAGAAGTAAACAAGGATATACATCTTTGCTTTATTGACTACACAAAGGCTTTTGATAGAGTTAGACATGTCAACATGGTAGATATGCTTGCAGATCTACAAATTGATGGGAAAGACATTAGACTTATGAAGAACATATATTGGAAACAACAAACTGCAATAAGGATTGATAATGAAGTGGGACAGTATCAGCCAATTAAGAGAGGTGTTAGGCAGGGATGTGTGATGTCTCCAGATCTTTTTTCCCTATACAGTGAAAATATTTTCAGAAATGTAGAGGATATAAATGGAATCAGCATTGGAGGACGAAAACATCAATAACATTAGATATGCAGATGATACAGTATTGATTGCAGACAATGCGCAGGACCTGCAACAATTAGTAGATGCGGTTGTTGTACACAGTGAGCAGTTGGGGTTAGAATTAAATTGTAAAAAGACTCAGGTTATGGTCGTCATTAGGAAGGAAGAAGTGCCACAATGTAATATACAAGTAAATGGAAATATTCTTCAACAAGTGAATCGGTACAATTATCTTGGAACAGTCATAACATCTGATGGGAGATGCCTTGAAGAGATTAGAACAAGAATCGCCATGGCGAAAGTAGCCTTTAGCAAGATGAAAAACATTCTGACCAATAAAAAGATGTCAACTGAAACGAGAAAAAGAGTGTTGAGGGGATACATAGAGCCTGTTCTTTTGTATGGATGTGAAACTTGGACAATGGGCAGTCAAGCTGAAAAACATCTGATGGCTGCAGAAATGTGGTTTCAGAGGAAAATGCAAAGAATACCATGGACAGACAGAAAAACCAATGACCAAGTACTACAGGAGACTAATGAACATCGTAAACTGATTAGAGAAATTAGACGTAGACAGTCAACATTTTTTCGACATGTTATGAGAAGAAATGGATTGGAGAACATGGTGACAACTTGCAAGATCGAAGGGAACAGACCAAGAGGCAGACCGAGAGGAAAATACCTGGATGGCTTGGCCACATGGCATGGACGAGACAGGAACACTGAGTTGATCCACGACATTGGTGATCGAGTGAAATGGCGAGTCATGACCGCCCACGCTTTCCGGTATGGCACATGATCGATTGATTGATGTCAAGGAGAGATATAAGTTGTATATGTCAAGGAGAGATTTAAGTTGCATATGTCAAGGATAGATATAAGTTGTATATGTCAAAGATAAATATAAGTTGTATATGTCAAGGAGAGATATAAGATGTATATGTCAAGGATAGATATAAGTTGTATATGTCAAGGATAGATATACGTTGTATATGTCAAGGAGAGATATAAGTTGTATATGTCAAGGAGAGATATAAGATGTATATGTCAAGGACAGGTATAAGTTATATATGTCAAGGACAGATATAAGTTGTATTTGGCAAGGATAGATATAAATTGTATATGTCAAGGACAGATATAAGTTGTATATGTCAAGGACATATATAAGTTGTATATGTCAAGGACAGATATACGTTGTATTTGTCAAGGAGAGATATAAGTTATATATGTCAAGGAGAGATATAAGATGTATTTGTCAAGGACAGATATATGTTGTATTTGTCAAGGATAGATATAAGTTGTATATATCAAGGAGAGATATAAGTTGTATATGTCAAGGATACATATAAGTTGTATATGTCAAGGAGAGATATAAGTTGTATATATCAAGGAGAGATATAAGTTGTATATGTCAAGGAGAGATATAAGATTTATATGTCAAGGACAGATATAAGTTGTATATGTCAAGGATATATATAAGTTGTATTTGTCAAGGATATATTTAAGTTGTATATGTCAAGGATAGATAAAAGTTGTATATGTCAAGGATAGATATAAGTTGTATATGTCAATGAGAGATATAAGTTGTATATGTCAAGGACAGATATATGTTGTATTTGGCAAGGATAGATATAAGTTGTATATGTCAAGGACAGATATAAGTTGTATTTGTCAAGGACAGATATAAGTTGTATTTGTCAAGGAGAGATATAAGTTATATATGTCAAGGATAGATATAAGTTGTATATATCAAGGATAGATATAAGTTGTATATGTCAAGGATAGATATAAGTTGTATATATCAAGGACAGATATAAGTTGTATATGTCAAGGAGAGATATAAGTTGTATATATCAAGAATAGATATATGTTGTATATGTCAAGGAGAGATATAAGTTATATATGTCAAGGAGAGATATAAGATGTATTTGTCAAGGACAGATATATGTTGTATTTGTCAAGGATAGATATAAGTTGTATATATCAAGGATAGATATAAGTTGTATATGTCAATGATAGATATAAGTTGTATATATCAAGGATAGATATAAGTTGTATATGTCAAGGATAGATATAAGTTGTATATATCAAGGATATATATAAGTTGTATATGTCAAGGAGAGATATAAGTTGTATATATCAAGGATAGATATATGTTGTATATGTCAAGGAGAGATATAAGTTGTATATATCAAGGTGAGATATAAGTTGTATATGTCAAGGAGAGATATAAGATGTATATGTCAAGGACAGATATAAGTTGTATATGTCAAGGATAGATATAAGATGTATATGTCAAGGACAGAAATAAGTTGTATATGTCAAGGATAGTTATAAGTGTTGTGGGAAACGAGCGGGCGGGAAAAAAAACTGGCTGGGCTTGCACCGGTAGGCGGCGTATTGGTGCATGATGCGGACGACGTGGTCAGAGCCCTGTGGGATCACCTGTGTAGTGATGAAGAACAGATAAATCATCTTGGACCGGAGAGAATTCTTCAACATGGTGTGACCAGGGAATGTGGCAGACGCTCAATACTCTGAGAAAAGGCCAGAAGGATACATACTTAGACTGCAGCTGGTACCATTAGTATTGGGCCTCTTCGCTATCTAGTGCAGATGGGGCCAGAGCACACATGAGAACGTCCAGAGAGCTGTGATGTTGGTTCTTGACTCAACTCAAAACAGTGTGTCAAAGAGAGATATAGGTTGTATATATCAAGGAGACCTATACGTTTACATAAGATACTTGTCATCTTTTGAAATGCATCTTTTGGCTGGCATATTCTGCTGTTGGTATCATTTGAAGTAATATTTCTGACACTCTAGTAAATTATGTCACATATTATTATGCTTTTAGTAATGAGCACAGCTAACTTCTACTATACAGTAAAATATGCCATTCTAAGCTGTAGTCTGAAGTTGTAGATTGGTATCAATGGGCATTATAATGAAGAACCAATGCTTGAAAGGAAGACAAACATGCGTACTATTAAATATTTCAAGAACATGTTACAAACACATTATTAAATATTTCAAGAACAAGTTACATTTAAATTATGAAATATTCCAAGAACATGTTACATACACATTATGAAATATTCCAAGAACAAGTTACATATAAATTATGAAATATTCCAAGAACATGTTACATACACATTATAAAATATTCCAAGAATATGTTACCGAGGCCAGAAGACAGAACAGCTTATGTTCCTATCAACGAAGGCAAAACTGTGGATTATTTTATCAAACATATTGAAGCGCTTTGGACATGTGTTGCATAAAAAAAAAAACATAACTGGTGCGTGATGTGGTCCAGTATCTCACACCAACCGCCGCTATTACTATATTAATATTATAAATAACTAGCTGACCCGGCCCGGCTTCGCCCAGACCCTTGCGGGGATTTATCTATCTATCTATCTATCTATCTATCTATCTATCTATCTATCTATCTATCTATCTATCTATCTATCTATCTATCTATCTATCTATCTATCTGTCTGTCTGTCTGTCTGTCTGTCTGTCTGTCTGCCTGCCTGCCTGCCTTCCTGTCTGTCTGTCTGTCTGTCTGTCTGTCTGTGTGACTGTCTGTCTGTCTGTGTCTAATCTATCTAATCTATCTATCTATCTATCTATCTATCTATCTATCTATCTATCTATCTATCTATCTATCTATCTATCTATCTATCTATCTATCTATCTATCTATCTATCTATCTATCTTTCTATCTATCTATCTATCTATCTATCTGTCTATCTGTCTGTCTGTCTGTCTGTCTGTCTGTCTGTCTGTCTGTCTGTCTGTCTATCTATCTGTCTATCTGACCCGGCCAGGCTTCGCCCAGCTCCTGGTGGGGAGCATCTCATTTAATTCATATAAGTAGTCATATAAGCTCCCGTTCCCGACTGTCTGTCTGTCTGTCTGTCTGTCTGTCTGTCTATGTTCGGCCGGTTCCCGTTAAAAATATAGATAAAATAGAAGAATAGATAGATTCTCATCTCATCTCAGATAGATTGATAGTAGAAAATATGATTGGAAGAGATCTATCTTACGTAAACTTGCCAAGATATCACAAACAGCCAATAAATGGTGGGCGGTGGGTTGACTGCAGAGTACTGCAAAGGATATGCAACTAACTTTCCCTCACAAAAAATTACTTTTTTTTTGTTTTTTTTTTTGTAACAAACGAAAATCTTTATTTTCAAAGGGTTAAGAATTGGGCACGCAGGCCCGTCCTACATTCTGCCCTTCTTCTCTATTTTGTCTCATACATTCCTTCATTCAACATCTCTTATGAAGCAATTCTTTGACAACAAAAGAACAATAAGCATTAAAACGCATGAAAAGTAACTCGTTGAGGCAATGTTTAAAATGGGCATCATAAATAACCAACGTGGGTTTAACGCGAAATACAAATGAGAATGTTTAAAAACAAATTAAATGTGCTGTTGAAGAGAAATGAAAAGATGAGTTAGGAAATTTTCACTATTTAAATAGATGCATTATTTTTATGAAAACTTTGAAAATGCCTTAAAGATTATATCATTATTTATTATAACTTATATGCCTGTAAATAACTGTAGACAAAGAGTTTATAAATCTGTGAAAACAATGCAACAATCTATATATAAAATATATAGCAATGTTATTAAAAGTTATGCCCCTTGAAATAACTTTTCTTAAGTTAAGTCCCCTCGCTATATAGAAATGATAATGTAAATGTAAATATTAAATTTTAGTAAGTAAATAGCTGATTGTACACTAAAAAACTATGACGGTTGGATACATGAGAATGAAAAGAAGACGTGTAGAAAATTTCATCTCAATCGGATGGACCGTTCGCGAACGCATAAAGAACGGACACACATACATACATCGCCTTTTATAGATATAGATGTCTGCTTGGTATAACTTAAGAATGCCGGTCTTCCTGGCGAAGAGATTAGTGACCGTTGTTCGTGGTCCCGTATGCTCTCGTACGAAAAGCAGCTGCGCGGGATTCGGCGGCGGATCGCATCGCGTTGGTTACTTACGGGGGTATGTGAGCCGGTCGTTCAGAAAGCAACGGCAAACTCATCATCATCATCAAGTGCCACGACGACTGGCGTAGACGTTCATGACACCCCGCAGATCTCTATCTTTGGTTTTCTGGATCAACTCTACCGTTGATATTCCTCCATGCCACCGTCGCTATCCATCCAGCATCCAACCTTGGTCTGCCTCTGCCTCCCTTCCCCTCGATCTTTCCAGTTGTCACGATATTCTCCAATGCTTCTCTTCTCATCACATGACCAAAAACAGTTGTTTGCCTATTTCGTATTGTTGTATATAATGTTCTAGTCCAAGAAATTCGCAACATTCGTCTCAGGAACCACATCTCTGTTGCTTCCAACCTCTTTCTAATTTGTTCATTTACATTCCAAGATTCACAGCCATACAGCAAAACAGGTTCTATATAGCACATTAGAACTCTCTTTCTTCAATCAATCAATCATGTGCCATGCCGGAAAGCGTGGGCGGTCATGACTCGCCATTTCACTCGATCACTAGTGTCGTGGATCAGCTCTGTGTTCCTGTCTCGTCCATGCCATGTGGCCAAGCCATCCAGGTATTTTCCTCTCGGTCTTCCTCTTGGTCTGTTCCCTTCGATCTTGCCAGTTGTCACCAAGTTCTCCAATCCATTTCTTCTCATAACATGTCCAAAATTTTTTGACTGTCTTCGTCTAAATGATATGTACTTATTTATTGCATAAGATATTCTTCACTTTCTGAAATGCAGCCTTTGCTTCCCTATTCTGCTCTTAATCTCTGTTGTGCATCTTCCATCTGATGTTATAAATGTCCCTAGATATTTAATGGCAAACTTGCCAAGACATCAACATCAGCTGAAAAATGCTGGTGTTGGCTGCAATGTCTTGTAAAGTGTAAAGTATAACTGACGAACCTCGATTGAATAACTGAACAACTTGAGAAAAACAACTACAGGCATTGATCGCCAGGCATATAAACATAAGAAAGAAGTAGAGATCGGGGGCAGGCTGCTAATTAAGTGACCACCACACCGTAATCTGAAATGTTCAGATAAACTACATAAGCAAAACAATTGCGTCCTTGAACTTCGACCCCTGACACTCCCATGACGTCACCAGATTCTGTGTTGACATATATAGTCCGCCATATTGAATGTAACCGGAAAGAAAACAATAAGGCTTCGCCTACCTGTGAGGAGAAAATAAATTTATTTCACAAGACTACTGGCATTCATTCATGGATTGAGGACTTGAATCTGCCAGCGTATTCTATTTTTCACAGCAGACCGTCAGGTAAAGTATTATGTTTTATAGTAAGAAAAGTGTAAAGATCTTAGACAAAGAAATATCCCCGTCGCTGTAAAAGAACTGTGTGATTTTATAGAAGAATCTTTCATACCAGTCTTCTTCTTGTGTACAAATTGTTGTACTGAAAATGAAAATATATTATAAGTGTCGCGAGCTGTGGTGCATTTCCATTTGACAACCAATTAATATTCAGAGTTGTTGTCTGTGATGCATTTAAATACATCGAAGGTCGCATTGTTGTGTGAGAAGTATTGTTTGTGAGCAGATGTGCCGGTCTGAAGTATTTCTAGCGTTTGTAAATGCACACACATATTTGTCTCTAGTGTGATGGTGTCGCCTGGTCACGTGGTGTCTGCTATTCTGGTTAATTCAGCATTTGCAGATACGGAATGTAACTGTTCACCCTTCACATCACAATAGATGTAGCAACATGTACAGATGATTGTGTTGCACTTTTAAAATGACCCAATTTGCGCATACTGGAGACATATTATGTATTGTATGTTAACCACTTAAACCAGTCATATAGTTTAGTTTAGTATGCTTTGGCTTGGCTTTGGACTTGACATTTCATTTAGATCAGCAGAGTGGCTGTGATTTCGATTTTCGTATAAATAGAAGTTAAATAACAGAGCTAACTCTTATATGGAGCTTTGTTTATGCACAATGAACTTATTAACGATTGAACTGGGTTAAAGCATACTGTCATATTAATGTAATAACACTTTAAAAATTAGAGATGCTCCTATAACTTCCAAATCACACTGTTCAACTTCTTGTGATATTTGAAACATTTAGATGAGTGACTGTTTACTTTTATTAGTGGATTCTGTATCCAACAGTGCCAACAACATAAGAAGGATATTGTCAGTGGTTTATTACACAACATAATCCTCAGTATAACCAACTGCATTATACCTAAATCTTATATGAGAAACCTACCAGTCTAAACCTAGTACCAGTCAATCTGTATGTTCTGTGAAAGTTGAATCATGAATTGGTTATATGCTAATATGCCTTTCCCCAGATGACAAGTTCCAGTATTTGTCTTGCACACCCCATTGGTTTATGAGCTTAGAGAAAGGAGCGAAAGCTCAGCAAAATATACCAGTGGGGCTGGTACTTTGGTACTGAAAGAAAAATCTCCACAGCAACATTTGTACTAATACTGCAAGCAGTTGAGGAGCCTACTTCACATCTGGAGACGGGTTGATATGTGGACAGTCGAGGAGCCTACTCCACACCTTGAGATGGGTTGATATGTGGACAGTCGAGGACTCTACTCCACATCTTGAGATGGGTTGATATGTGGACAGTCGAGGAGGATACTCCACATCTTGAGATGGGTTGATATGTGGACAGTCGAGGACCCTACTCCACACCATGAGATGGGTTGATATGTGGACAGTTGAGGATCCTACTCCACATCTTGAGACATGTTGATATGTGGACAGTTGAGGATCCTACTCCACATCTTGAGACATGTTGATGTGTGGACAAATGAAGTAAAGGATCCCCTTTCATGTCATGACGTGGGATATGATGCCAGCCCCATATTTGTAGAGCAGTTGGCACTCAGTGGATGATGTGGTCACTTTGGCTGCCTATACTTTACTGCTACGATTTTAGACTTGAGCTGGATGCCCAGGTAAGTGGCAAATAATCCCGCTACAGAAAGCTGTGAACACATGACCTTTGGGTTGCCAGACAAGCATGAGTATTTAGGGCTAGCCCAATATTGTTATACCTCGATCAGAACTTTGTGGGTAATGTGGTTAATATCACGCATGCTGCCTTTATTTCCCAGAATATTTCCCAGTACCCATTTTAGTAGCCGATCTGGGAGGTCAGTATTATTCAGCTCCCACTACAAGTAGTACTAGTGTAAAAGTACAAATGGGTTTTTATATCAAGGCAGTGTTTTCATCAGTCAGGGTGCTGCTTTGGTGCTAAGCACATGTGTTTATGACTAACTATTTTCTGTGAAATTCAAAGCAACTTTGGTGTCATTTATTTGGGTTAGTGTTTTCCACAAAACTAGTGAATGCTGTAGGAAAGTATATGGTGGTGAAACAGGTTTGTTGTTACCCTGCCAGGCATGATTAGTAGAAGTTAGCGGCTAGGAAACTGAAGAAAATGATTCAGGCAGGGTACTAATTCTTCTTCAGCGTTCCGAGCCATTGAGGTTCTTTGCTGCAGATACAATCCGTCTCCATTCATCTCTCTGGTTGACCTTCTCAGGCAGTGTACATTTTATTAAAATAATTTTTAATATAAAATTAAAATAACCATGGACTTTCTTTATTAACTTGGCCCATTACCAAGCAGCTCAGTATATATTTAGTGGTTACTTCTTGCAAGATAAAACTTTTCTTAACTCCTTCAGCCTCACCAGTTGGTATTATATCTAATGCTTTCTTAATTGTTATATTTACCCATTCTATCACAGTTGTTTTGTTAACTTCATTTGTCTCAATGTACAATTTTAACTCCTTCAGTCTTATCGAGTTGTTACTTTATCCTGTTCTATCCCAGTTATTACATTAACCCATTCTATTTTAGTTCTTAACTAACCCATTTTATGCCAATTGTTACATTAACTCATTCTATCAGAGTTGTTGCATTAACTCATTCTATCTCAGTTGTTAGATTAACTCATTCTATCTCCATTGTTACATTAACTCATTATATCTCAATTGTTGCATTAACTCATTCTGTCTCAATTGTTGCATTAACTCATTCTATCTCAGTTGTTACATTAATTCATTCTATCTCAGTTGTTACATTAACTCACTCTATCACAGTCATTGCATTAACTCATTCTATCCCAGTTGTTACATTAACTTATTCTGTCTCAGCATTAACTCATTCCATCCATACTGTTACATTAACCCATTCTGTCTCAGCATTAACTCATTCTCTCCATACTGTTACATTAAATCATTCTATCTCAGTTGTTACATTAACTCATTATATCTCAGTTGTTGCATTAGCCCATTCTATCCATATTGTTACATTAACCACATCTGTCTTCGTGTACAATTGTAACTCCTTAAGTTCCAGTCATTCTATTTTGGCTGTTACATTAGCCAATTCTATCCCATTTATGTTAACTCTATCTGTTCGCATTGTAACTCATTCAAACCCAGCCAGTTGTTAAATTAACATACATGAACTCCATGTGAGCAATTGTAACTCCTTCAGATCCAGCCAGTTGTTAAATTAACTTATGTGAACAATTATAACTCCTTCAGACCCAAATAATTATGATTGTAAGTTTAAAGAAAAAAACTACCTGGGATATGAAGAGCTAATTAATGCAAATTGTACCATGCTTCTAGTTAATACACATAAAGGGTAAAACAGATACTCTCATCTGATCTGCCACTGCCAGTCAAGTGTTATTGTTGGTCCATGCATATGATTTACTTTGGCTTCAAGCTACTTTCAAGATGAGTGTGTCACACCTGGCTATGCATGCCTCAGTGTCCAACTTTGGCATAAGCTTATGTAAGGTTTACTTCTTCTAGGTAGATTCCATCCAAGGTAACAGATTGTCAATCTGTGGGTAGGCTTCTATCCCTCTATGAGATTTCACCAGTACATTGGCTTTGTAGCCTGTTCTTTGAGATTTATATCTGTTGTGCCCCTAGATGTCATTTTGAGATTGTGCAGATAGGGCAGTAGGAGTATCATTCTACTGGTTGACGTCGTGTTTGAGTGACATTGTTGCTGTAGGTTTCACAGATAGGGCAGTAGGAGTATCATTCTACTGGTTGACGTCGTGTTTGAGTGACATTGTTGCGGTAAGTTTCACAGATAGGGCAGTAGGAGTATCATTCTACTGATTGACATCGTGTTTGAGTGACATTGTTGCAGTAAGTTTCACAGATAGCGCAGTAGGAGTATCATTCTACTGGTTGACGTCGTGTTTGAGTGACATTGTTGCGGTAGGTTTCACAGATAGGGCAGTACGAGTATCATTCTACTGGTTGACATCGTGTTTGAGTGACATTGTTGCGGTAAGTTTCACAGATAGGGCAGTAGGAGTATCATTCTACTGGTTGACGTCGTGTTTGAGTGACATTGTTGCGGTAAGTTTCACAGATAGGGCAGTACGAGTATCATTCTACTGGTTGACGTCGTGTTTGAGTGACATTGTTGCGGTAAGTTTCACAGATAGGGCAGTAGGAGTATCATTCTACTGGTTGACGTCGTGTTTGAGTGACATTGTTGCGGTAAGTTTCACAGATAGGGCAGTAGGAGTATCATTCTACTGATTGACGTCGTGTTTGAGTGACATTGTTGCAGTAAGTTTCACACTGATTGGCTCATTCTTCCAAGGGCAGTATTTATGCATCTTTATAACGTAACATATCCCAAAGACAACAGAATTGTTCTTCTAGCTACCTCGAATGGCTGGGTTGTCATACTCTTGCCAGCCCAGTACTGCTCATCTGAAGATATTAGATTGTTGTAGCTAGTCCAGGCATGTTTAGGATGGTTGACATTGTTAGAGGTGTCCACAGGCATTTTCCTCTGACCTTTGCATTTGTATAATATTAAAGAGAAAGTTCATTTTAATGGCATTCAGATGGTATGAACCTGGAGAATAATACTGGATTTTTCTTGCTTGCTGAGTCTTTTGTGTTGTCATCCAACAGATAAAGAGTTTTCTGTTGTATCCATAGTATGACCTGTGACAAGGCTGGTTTTATTACTGTGTTCATTTCAGTTTATTGTAATGAACTCCAAAGGGGGTAAATGTGTGACTAAAAGTTACATAAAATGAAGTATTTAAAGATTGAAGGTTGACATAGTTACTTAACAGTGATTGTGTCCTGCTGTAGTGTTTTTTTCCTTTCTAATTCTACGTAATAGTGCAAATGTAAATTTCAGCATAATGAAGGAAAGCTTTCTAAAAATAGAGCTTATGGGCTTTCTACTGTTCGATAATTCTCAGATACCAGTCTATTTTTAGCTGTTTTACTTCAGTGATTTTCCTGGCAAGAGATCCATGAAGTGGTATATTTAGCTTGGACCAGGCTGTTGTGTGAATATGAAATTATGAAAACCGATCAGAGTGGTTTTGTTTGCTTTGACAAGCCAGTCAAGTTGGCATAAATAGATATCACATAATCTCACATAAATAAGAGGAAGTAAGAAATGAAATATTAAACATATGTGAACCTCACATGCACGTGACCCCTGTCTTGTAGCAGAACATTTGACTGTCCTTTGTTAGGTCAGTGATTGGGTAGTCAGTGTGTTAAACTACATGTGTGATGAACTCTTCACGGTTAGCTTACAGAGTTTGTCACCAAGATAGTATTGAGAACTAGCATGAGGAGAAGAAAACATAGAATAAGACCAGGAATGAAACTCGGGAATGAACAGTGTGGATTTGTGAAAGCACAAACAATGCCACATTCATGCTCAGTCAGTCTGGTGCTTCCTCCACAATAAAGTTGAATGCAGTAGATCTCCAGCACTCTTTATCTCTTGTCCTTGTTGTACACACTGACATATGCTGGTTGTGCATCTTCTAATGTTGTCTTCCCACTTGTACATACAAATTACATTCACAGAAAAAGCTATAGAAATTAAAAGTTAAATGTAATTGATTTGTGTTTTAATAATTCATCATCAGCGACTGCCATCTTCACATTAAAGGTAATCTGTAATGTGTCACCAACACCCTTTTCCTGTGTCTCAAAGGTACATTCCACCCATGTGTTACTGAGGCCCATGAGGAAAGAATACTCATGTGAAGCCATGCTTTCCTTTGTTATCTCCTGCAGCTTGCTCCATGTACCCCCATACTACTCATCTCCATGTTCAATTCTCCTGGGCTAGGTCTCCCTCCACCTGTGTATGCTTCGTTGGTTCTGGTGAAAGGACCCTCCAATTATACCTTTCGCAGTGCTCACTGTGTTCTATCTTCTGACCTGTTCAACTTAATGATCAGGTCAATGTATTATATTATATGACAGGCGTACCAGTTGATGGACACGTGTCATCAACCTGATAATAGTTCGGATCAGGGGAAGAGAATCATGTTTGCAGGAAGTAATGGAGCTAGTAGCAGCAGAAAGTGAAAAAAAGTTTTAGTATTAATAGAAAAAAGACAGAAGTAGTTTTAGTCATAAAAAAATAAATTTCTTTAAAATGCAATAGCATAGAAAATGGAATAATTATGAATCAGGTTAATGAGTTCAAATAGTTGAGCACATTGATAACAACAGACGGAAGAGCTATCAGTGAGGTGAAATCCAGAATAGATCAAGTCAAAGCAGCATTCCTTAAGATGATTTTATGCAGCAGATCTTTGTCAACAAAAGTGAGAAAGACACTCAGGAGAAATGTATGGTCATTTCTAAGGTGTGAATATAAATCATGGACAAATGAACAGATTATTAAGGAGTCACTTGATTGCTGCAAAGATGTGATTTTACAGGATTCTGATTACATCTTCGACAGATCCAAAGAGTCATGAATAAATGAGAGCGGATTCCTGGTATCAGAAGTGGGCAGGGGAAGAACTAGAGAGGAGATGCTACACAGCTGGACATGGTGATCACAGTATATGGGACTGGAAGCTGTGGACGAGCACGATGACCAATGCCACATGGCTTAGACTAGAAGAGGAAGTGTTAGACTACTCTGGGAATAGATTGCTGGGCATATTAAAGAAATGTAGCTTCCCCACCTCATCTACATTAGCAATTGGCACCTTGCAGTCTTGACAGACGATAGTTTGTGCTTTAAAAAGGCATAACTTTTAACTATGGCGGTAGCGAGTGTGACTGATAAGGCCAATTTGCGCTGTAAATGTCCGTTCACAGTGGGTGCATCTGAACACGTGGTCATTTCCACCATCATGCACCATCTTACGTCTCAAACGCTTGGTGTGTGACTTTTCTGCAATAATTTTCTCCTTTGACTTTATTCCATTTCTGATATTTGCTCTCCATGCAACACGTTCAGCGGCGACTTGCTCCCAATGTGCATTATCAATGCCTGTATCAATCATGTCCCGCTTACACACATCTTTGTATCGTAGTAGAGGCCGACCCTGAGATCTCTTACCCATCTGTAATTCACCAAAAAAGATATCCTTTGGTATTCTACCATCATCCATCCTCCTAAGATGTCCTATCCATCTAAGTCTACAAAGACTGAGCATGGAATAAACTGTCACACAACCTGATCTTTCCAATACTTCAGTATTTGTGATTTTGTCTTGCCACTTAATACCAAGAATTCTTCGCAGACACCGCATATGAAAGCTGTTTAAATTGTTCTCTTGGTGTGAGTAAGTTGTCCAGGTTTCACTGCCATAGAGAAGAGTACTAAGGACACAGGCTTGATAGACAAGGACTTTTGTTTTGGCAGTAAGCTTCCTGTTCTCCCAGACTCTTTTTCTTAACCTGTTCATTGTTGTTGCTGCCTTACCAATCCGGATGTTGATTTCCTGATCTAGGGATAATTTGCTATTTAAAACTGATCCTAGATATGTAAAATGGTCTACTATCTCTAGTTCGGCGTCGTCAATAAAGATTGATGGTACCCCATGTGCACCTTGTGACATAATCTGTGTCTTCTTTTTGCTAATTGTTAAACCAAATTCAGAACAAGCATTGGAGAATGCAGATAGTAGACATTGCAGTTCTTCTTCAGAGTGGGTCGTAACTGCAGCATCATCTGCAAAAAGCAACTCTCTGATCAGTACCCTCCTAATTTTGGTCTTAGCCTTCAATCTCTGAGCATTGTAGAGGCCGCCATCTGAGCGTGAGTGAATGTATATACCACCATCCTGATCACGAAATGGATATTTCAGTAGAAGTGAAAAGTATATTCCAAAGAGGGTGGGAGCTAGTACACAACCTTGCTTAACTCCACTCTTGATTACAAATTCTTCAGAAGTTGCACCATCACACTTGATTATACCCTTCATGCCTGTGTGGAACGATTCCACAATGGACAGAAGAGTTGGTGGGCAGCCAATCTTCTTTAGTGCCTTGAACAGACCCTCACGACTGACCAAATCAAATGCCTTTGTGAGGTCGATGAAGGCAATAAACAGTGGTTGATTCTGTTCACGGCATTTTTCTTGCATTTGTCGCAATGAGAATATCATATCAGTGGTAGACCGGTTCTGTCGAAAGCCACACTGTGATTCGGGGTAGACTTGATCTCCTAGGACTTGAAGTCTGCGCAGAACAATTCTGGCAAATACTTTTCCAACAATACACAGAAGTGAGATACCCCTATAGTTGTTGCAGTCGCTCCGATCGCCCTTGTTCTTGTACAGTGTTATGATGCTTGAATCTTTGAAATCCTGTGGGACTTGTCCTTCACGCCAGCATAGCTCTATTAGCTGGTGGATCTGTATAGTGAGTGTGTCTTGCCCACTCCTGATAACCTCTATTGGAATCCCATCCTTACCTGGAGCCTTGCCAGATGCAAGTTCATTTATAGCACACTTAACTTCTGTTATGGTGGGAAGTGTGTCCAGGTGGTCAAGAGTTGGTTATATTAAAGAAATGTAGCTTCCCCACCTCATCTACATTAGCAATGTTGTTATATGTATCTAATTGATACATAATTATTAGCTTTACTGTTTCTCTTTAAATTCAGGTTCATCATATTACTGTTCATATTTGTGGGTGGATAAAACTGGGTTGCTACCTTTTGTGTGCGTGTGTGTGTGCGTGTGTGTGTGTGGAGAGAGAAAGAAAGAGAGAGAGAGAGAGAGAGAGAGCAGTTCAAAAGAGGTTTAATACACTAATAGTGCCTACAAAACTCAAAGCATGTTTGTTAACAAAGAGATTGATTTTTGTGGTGGCAGTTATTATTATTTCATGTTTGACAGTTATACAGATATTTTCTTACATTGAAAGTGGTTGTTAGATAATGCTTCCTCACTGTTCATTACTCAGGTTGGGGTTCTTCATTATTTAGACTTGGATTGCTCAGTACTCAGACTAGGATTATCCAGTACTTTGACTAGGGTTGTTCTGTACCCAGGCTGGGATTGCTCAGTACTCGGACTGGGATTGTTTAGTACTTTGACAAGGGTTGTTCAATACTCAATAATGGGGTTGTTTAATACTCATGAATAGGGTTGTTCAGTACTCAGGCTGAGATTTTGGATTGTCTGACAGAATTGTAGAACACTGATGTGATGTGTGGCACATTTAAGCCACTTGACCGAATGACTAGCAAGCGGTTATCGCAGTATGTAGCCAGTGAAATATCACATTTAGTTGAGGTAACAAAGGGAGTTAGGGCTGCATTCTCTCCCTGTACCTGTTCAACATCTGTGCAGAAAATGCAATGAGAAATATCAAAAATAGTAAGACCAGAAAGTTTTCATCCGGGTATAATTGGCGGAAATCCAGTTCCAGAATACAGTTATCCTTCTGTCAAATAGTGCTAAGGGATTAGAAGAGTTGATCCTGCCTGTCAAGAGAGAGAGAGACACTGTGAAAACAATACAACAAACAAAAATAATGTCCACAGACAAAACTACCCGCAGACCAAAAATCACTGTTAACAAATGTCACAAAGTTTGAATATCTTGGCTGCACAGTCAAGGGGTCTTAACCACAGCAGTCAGAAGGGGGCTGGCCATAGCAGTGCAAAGATGAAACAGTATTCAGAACCTGTAGCACAACTCCAGCTAACAGACTGAAGTAGGCATTTTTAAGAATGTGCATGTTGCCTATAGCAACGTACGGATGCGAGTCCTGGTCCATTTCACAATAACTGAAAGAGAAAATGGAAGCTTTTGAGGTGGAATGTTACAGAACCATTCTTAGAATGTTGTGGATTAAGAAGGTGAGAACATGAACTTTCTAGAACATTGTCAACGTCTCAATTATTACTCGTTGTCGTAGGTGTGACAGAGACAGTAGATACATGCATACACAAAAGTGTCAAGACAAAAATGCATGTAACCTAATATTATTTATTTAACGCACACAGTTGCGTTAGCACATTGAATACATTCTATTTCAAGCCTATTTCAATATGATACAATATAAGTACGATCAAATACTCAGCCACAAAAGGCATTCATGCTTTCGTAACGCAGTTCTGTCTCACACACAGCGCATCGGCAAATCACTGCCTCATTCGCTTAGCAGAGGCAAGCTTTCATGTTGGCAATCAGTACATTCGCTCGCCAAAAACACACGCATCCTTCCTCTATCACGGTCCTGTCCAGTCTGATCTCTCTAGCCCTCAGCCCTATGGTCACGTGGTGTTTGACCCCCTATGGTCCGCAATAATCGTGCTATGTCAGATGTCTCGGTATTCTGGCTGTCGTCCTGTCCACACCCCGTCTGTTGATGACTGGTGTCTCAGGTCATGCAGTGCAAGGTTGTACTGTTGTTCAGGGACCTTGTCCTGTCTATGTCCTTATGTCTTGTCTGTAGATGGATACTCTAGTCCCGTCTATATCCTATCCATGGCATACTTATGTCCTGTCCTTGTCATATGTCCCCTTTTATCTCCCAGAACGCTGACAACATCTGAGTATAGAAGAAAGCTGGCCCATGAACAACATCACGTCTCTGAAACAAAGACTTTGGCCACATGAAATGTTAAGAGTTTTGGACAGAACAGCGATGGAAGGCTGGTCCATGGAAGAGTGAGGGATCGACCAGCGCCAAGGTGGACACGGCCCATTGCGGACACGGCCCATTGCGGACACCTTGGGCACGAAGATGCACGAGGATAGAGAACTGGCAAGGGATGGGCAATCTTTACGCGGCCCAGGATGAGAGCGACGTTCTCCAGAGGATATGTTACATGGTTGAAGACTGAATCTAATTCAAATTCTGTTTGAGGAAACATTGACGGTTGTTTTGAACTTATTTCATGTTGTTATTAAATGTTTTCTGCAGTGTTTGTGATTTGCTCCGTGTACATATGGTACTTTCCTGTAGTATTAGTTCAGTGAAGAAAGGCCGCTGTCGCAGGAAAGTCACATCGGTAGCGACAGAAGTCAAACGATGAACCTCAAACACTTAGCGCGCTTACATTAATATACTGTGCGGTCTGCTAGCACTTTGCATTGGAAATTACCGCAGCTTAAAATAGAAACATGGCAACAGTCCAGGTAGCTGACTTGCACTGATTAACAGGCGCTTATGACTCATAATGATGAATAATATGAAAGGAACGAATCAATAGTTTGGCGGCTCAGTAGTCTGCTTTTCATCGGACATCATAGCATTATTTATGGTGTGGCGACGATGGCCTGTTGGGGACGATGAGGGGAACAGATCGACGACGCCTCTAATCAACACAGAGGTTGGGGGGGGGGGGGGTATCGGCGGCTGGTGCATGGTGCACTCCCATGTCGGCCCAGAGGACCATGGTTCACACCCTCTAGTGAATCGGGCCAGCCTCATAAAATGGGTTGATTTAGGTGCACATCCTACAGGACATCACAATCAACCCCAGCATTTTGTAATGTTGACAGTTTGTGATTTACCAGGCAGGTTTACCTTCAGTGGTTTGCCATTGCTTTCTGACCGACCGACACTCACTCCGTTGTTAAATATCAACAAAAGCCGGTCTTCTTGCAAATCGCCTGCAGCTGAATTCCAACGCGGTATGCGGGATTGTGAATCGCGTTGGCTACCTCTTCGCCACAGACGCCGGCATACAATGGGCACTGGGCATAATAATATGCTGGGATGTAAGGCGGGCGGAAAGGTGCAGCTTGTGGGGCCGCGGAGAAGGCACCAACAAAACAACGGAGACGAGCCAGCAGGTTCAGTGTGGCGGCACATGCCCACAGACGTCGGCATACAATGGGCATAAATGCTTGGATGTAAGACGGCCGGAAAAGGTGCAGCTTGTGGGGTCGCGGAAATGGCACCAGCCAATTAACGGAAACAAGCCAGCAAGTTCTATGTGGCGGCACATCTTGCCACTTGTGTGACCACCATCTATTGTTTACAATTCCCCAAAATACCCCGAGCCGAGCTCGTGACGGACTCATCAGTCACCTCCTGACTCATAATCGTTGGATCTTATTGGAAGGATTCTTCATTATTTACCGTGGACGAACAACAGAGGCTGGCTGGCATGGCGCTGATCACCCGTGGAATGGTGGCATTTAGTCCAGTTCATTAGGGCCTCGCCCGTGGAATGGTGGCATTTAGTCCAGTAAATTAGGGCTTTGCCCTTGGAATGGTGGCATTTAGTCCAGTAAATTAGGGCCTCGCCCGTGGAATGGTGGCAATTAGTCCATTAAATTAGGTTAGTCCATTAAATTAGGGCTTTGCCCTTGGAATGGTGGCATTTAGTCCAGTAAATTAGGGCTGCGCCCGTGGAATGGTGGCATTTAGTCCATTAAATTAGGGCCTCGCCCGTGGTATGGTAGCATTTAGTCCAGTAAATTAGGGCTTTGCCCTTGGAATGGTGGCATTTAGTCTAGTAAATTGGGGCCTCGCTCGTGTGTCACTGCGGCTCCAAAGGGGAAGTAAAGTAACACTATCCTCCGGGGCAGATCGTGGAAGGCGACTACATAGCGTTGGTGTGAGGCTGGCTGTTTCATACTGCAGACACATTGAGCCAACAGCCAACCGTGAAGTGGCCTACAGTGGGCTCGGCATGGCTGGTTGTAGGCCGACTCTCCACTAGCAGTGGGGTCTTCGTGGCAGCAGAAGCAATACATAGACTAGCACAATAATGATAGCATGGAAGTTAGTTGCATATCCTTGACAGGACGTCACGGTCAACTCCGGCATTTTTGGCTGTTTGTGATTTCTTGGCAAGTTTACGTTCAGTAGTTTTGCTTTCTGAACGACCGGCACCCATATCATTGTATAAAAAACCAACACAAAGCGGTCTGCTTCTAAATCGCCCGAAGCCAGGTTTCGAAGCGATGTGTGGGATTACGAATTGCGTGCATAACCTCTTGGCCACAGCGTCGGCTGTATGGAAAGGGGATCTGTTAGTTTGTGTTCCATCAGCGCATTTATTTATATCAGATATTTATTTAGTGGCCACAGGAGATGAAGCGGGTGTAACAGCCTCATTGCCTGGTTCGGGGACAGTTCCTTCACGAAAACCATTTCTGAATCGTCTGTAGACAACCTTCAGATGTCACATTTTACCAGCGTCAGTAGCCTTCCTTCTCAAGGCCTTCTTAAACCAATTGTAGTGGCCGAGGTGGCTGCGGTAATCACGTCTTAAATACGACTGTTTCTGAATATAGAAAGCTATTTTCCCCACACATTCGGCAAAAGGTAATAGTATTATTGTGCCGCTCATCGAAACTGGAGGTACCCTTGATCATTGTCCTATCGATCGAAAACCCAAACGTAATGGCTGAGATGATAATGCAGCAACTTACGGTCACAGCGGTGGGCCAGTGGATGGCAGGTTTTTTATTTTGATGCCGCACCGGTCGCGTCACGTGGCTACAGTCATTTCTTCTTGGAATGAAATCGGCGACGAGGGAGGGGGTGGGGGGGAATTCCGTGCCAAGCCACATAATGCAGTGACGTACACATACAGTTTTCTAACTCTATCAATCAATCATGTGCCATGCCGGCAAGCGTGGGCGGTCATGTCTCGCCATTTCACTCAATCACCTGCGTCGTGATAGATCAATGTCGTGATGATCGTGTAGTAGAATGGCGATAATCTTCACCTGTAGTCACTGGGGCGCTTTAGTGTTCGAAAGGGGGGTGAAATTGTCAGTCGGTACACTTGTAAACACATCCGGGTGTTACCGGGACCGTTAAGGGCAGCAAGAATGGTAACACTGTCACACATACACGCCTTAAGAAGCTACAAGTACAAGGTGTGTGACTGGGAACCTCAGCCCGTAGAACACGTTAGCTGCAAAATCCAACTACCCATGAGGGAGTCTAAAGATACGGTCAACAGAATAACTCAGCCAACCAGGATGAGAAGAGGCTCTTCTAGAAGTACGGCACGATGCAGAGAAAGGCGCCAGGAATGTAGACCGCCAGCTTATCTGCTTTCACCTAGGAAATCCTCAAACATTAGCACCTGGGATATTAGAACTGTGTTTGAGTTGAGTAACACGGCGCTAGTGGTAACAGAAATGAAATCTGGAACCCATTGGATACACGAAATGGAAGGAGAACTATAACATATAACACACAACACACAGAAAAGATAATTAGAGACAAAGACGAATACGGTGGAGGCCGCAGTAGATAGAAAAACAAAACAATAGGACGACTTGACGTGACCCGGGGGGGGGGTGGTCTCAATGCTCCAATGGGATGTAAAAGACAGAAGGAGAAGGCATACGAGGGGAAGTCAATAAGTAAGTCAGAAATGGCTGTAGAAAATTAACTAAATATGATAACAACATGAAACCAGATCCACTGACCACATCACACACCGTGTGCCCATTGATCTATACAAATACAGGTCTAGCACTGTAGATCCAATGCGCCTTAACTGATTCGGTGCCGAGGGATACCTTCCCCAATTTCAATGCTCAGTGAAAGGAGATGTGCGTTATAATACTAGTTCACATGATTGTATACCATATCTTGTCTAATCCCACTTTTTGTTTGGCCCTGAATCAGTTATTGCATGTAAACGGCTCCTTTATTTACTCCGTCATCTGTCCCGTGGAATGTCACTCAAGAGGTATACATTGGTGGCCGATTCTGCACTGAAAAATACATGGTGGTGGTGGTGGTGGTTGCTGTCTTCCACTCATGCCGTCAGGCGTCGTAGTGAGGCGTTATTGAAGTTCCAGCGCCCGTGACTAGCGTCTTGCCTCCGTGATTCATGTGCATGTTTCTAGGGTCCAGTAAATTCCTCACCGGTTTGCTACACCTGTCATTGGTTCCTGACCTAATTGACTTGTGGTGCTAGGGATATGTTCTGCGACCACAGAAAATATATCTTGATTACTTCTATCTCCCTTTGACTGTGTCTAGAAATCTGTGTAGAAAATCCATAATTTTCACGATTTCCACCAAGGTTATCACTTGTAACATCATTACAACACAAGGAAATCAATAATTATAAACAGTAACAAATAATAACAACAATGTATTATTTTGTGCCGCGGGGCAGTTTAAATAAAATTCACCATCTTGCAATATCTTACATGCTTATTGCAAAATGTGTGCCTTTCCTTGCACAATTTCGACCACAGGGAAATGAGGGTATTTACTTATTTTAAAATTGGTACCCGTAGTCGTGACCTTAATTTTATGTGCTTTCCGAGCGGAAATTGTCGCTGCTGAGGCATGTTCTAAATATTGATGTTTACAGAAAATGCGTGAATTTAGCATTTAATATAGAAGAAAACTTGCCGTGTTATTGGATTCGTTACGATGTGAGCTGCTGCTGATGCAGTTATTTATCTTCAGTCGTATGTCCGCTGGCCTCTTTCTCTATACGGTAATTGGGGTTATTGGGCTTCTAGGTAAAACCACAACTCTCAAGCCTGGCTTGGTTTTATTCAGAATTGACTGGAGCTGCTGACATGGCAAGTCAGCATATGTTGTGTTACTCCCTGTATGACAAAAACAATTCATTGTTTCTTTGATTCCCTCAGTATTGTATGGTCATGACGTGTACCAAAACTTATATATATATATATGCCGCTATTGAGATTAATGTCCATTACATAGCCTGTAACTGGCTCCAACCCTATGCCGCTATATATATATATATATATAAACGTGTTATCATGGTGAATGTTGATAAATTCAATGAATTCACACATTGGTGCATACTTGAATAGATCTGGAATTGACAGCGGTCTCCATTGTTTCTGTGGCAGTCGCTGTTTTTTTTTCCTTCAATTTTTGTTATTGATGTCTATGGTACACTGCCGACCTTGTACAATGATAAATCCTCCTCTTATAAGCTTGCGTGTCAGTAGAATGGGCACTCTGATTGATTATCAGTAGTCAAGTTCTCCCATTGTTTCCTATCTTCAGCACAACTTTATAAGCGTGGCAGTGGTGTTGATAAATATTACTGGATGTTTAATGGACATTACTCTGCCTAGTGGTATAGGGTTGGAGTCAGTTACAGGATACGTAATGGACATTACTCTCAATAGCGGCATAGGGTTGGAGTCAGTTACAGGATATGTAATGGACATTACTCTCAATAGCGGCATAGGGTTGGAGTCAGTTACAGGATATGTAATGGACATTACTCTCCCTAGTGACATAAGGTTGGGTCAGTTACAGGATATGTAATAGACATTACTCTCCCTAGTGACATAGGGTTGGAGCCAGTTACAGGATACGTAATGGACATTACTCTCAATAGCGGCATAGAGTTGGCGTCAGTTGACAATGAAATGCCTAACACCTGTGCAGGAAACACTACCAACCCAGTAGTCCGGTTGTGCTGTGCTGAATCCTGACCTGGGTACATTCTGACACTCCCGGCGCAAGATGTCAAGTTGCGGTGCCAGTCTGGCAGTCATGACCGTTCTCTAAGCATGCAGGAGGAGAGTGAGTGAGAGAGAGAGAGAGAGAGAGAGAGAGAGAGAGAGAGAGAGAGAGAGAGAGAGAGAGAGAGAGAGAGAGAGAGAGAGAGAGAGCTCTGCCGAACAGATCAGCACAGATGGCAGTGGGATAAGTCTCTACACAATCTCACTTCCGAAGATTGCAAGCCCTCTTTCAGGGCCAAGATCATCAATGCATCGGACTTAAGAGTTAAAAAACTCAGTCTTCCAGGGGATTCCCAGCTAACCAACCAATGGCATACCTGTCAATAGCTTAGTATTGTTAGTCCAGGATTTCTTCTGTGTATCTTATCAGTTCATGCCTTCAACTGCGATAATTTTAAACATGGAATCGTGGCTAACTATTAGACAACCCCTGATAGATGTCCATGTTTCACTAACAAGAGAGATTCAGAGATTAGGAGAAAAATAAAGACAGCTCTTGCGTTTGTGTATTGATCGTTTGTGTGAGATCTGCTTTTCTGCTCACACTGAGAATGTAACTAATTTGCTGGCATGCGCATTCCAGCAACGCCTTGGCAGAGCCAGGTGTGATAGGCAGTGTTCGATTGTCTTCTTTATATAGGCGTATAACCTTTGTATATGATTGATGTTGGACTGGTATTTATTTTCTGTGCTTTTGATCCATACAGCAGTACTGATTTGACGTTGAAGTTTAATATTTGAAGTTTGGTACTAGATTTAATGTCTTTTGACTTCCCTACATTTCTCTATGCTGTAAAAGCATCTCTTGCTTTCTGCATTCTTATTTTATCTCTATTCCCCATTTTTATCTACATTGCTGCCTAACTATGTATACGACTACATTTTTCAAAGTGATGTTTCACCAAAGAAGATTGGTTTATCCATTGTTTAAATTATACTAATTATTTCTGTTACCAATATGAATTTTAGGCCTGATTGTTGTGACCTCCCACCAAGTGTTTAGTTTATCTTTCGTCTCATTTCGTGTATGGGACATGAGGGCAGTGTCATCGGTGCAGTGCAGAGCATCAGGTAGTCTATCGAATTTCTGTTCTGGTGGTATGCTTCATAATCAAGTCCGTAGTCGGTATGGATAAAAGTTGTGACAAAAACAATCCCTGCCGCACACCTTTTCTAATTTCCTTTATGAAAAACTCTGCATTTTACTTCTTTGTATTTTGCCCTTAATAGGTTAATTGCTCTGTGGCGATGGGTTTACGGACGCTGTTCGTGATCCCGCATACCCACGTTCGAAACACATCTGCGCCGGATTTGGCAGCAGATCCTGTTGCGTTGGTTTTTTACGAAATGGTATGGGTGCGGTCGTTCAGAAAGCAAAGGCAAACTTTTACTGAATATAAACTTGCCAAGAAATCACAACGGCAAAAAATGCTGGTGTTGACTGCAATGTCATGTAAAGGATATGCAACTAACTTGTTGACTTTAATAGGTTAATAATTTTCAGTGGGATCACATAGTACCATATCAATTTCCATTCTCTATCAGCGCTGTCAACGGCCTTTTCATTTCATAAATCCAATATTAAATGGCTTTGCTGTATAATTATATATTTGGTCTGAAGCATGCTTATTGATGCCTTAGTTGCGCCACAGTGGCATCTCGAACTATCTCCATATAATTCTGCTGAATGTTGTCCCGGAAACCGACAGAACAGTACATTTCAATAATGTCCACACGCCTGTAGGGTCCCAATTCTGTGGCAGCGTCACCTGGTATCCTTATCCCCAGACTGCTAGTTCTTCTGTTTCCAGACTGCTAGTTCTTCTCTCCCCAGACTGCTAGTTCTTCTGTTTCCAGACTGCTAGTTCTTCTCTCCCCAGACTGCTAGTTCTTCTGTTTCCAGACTTCTAGTTCTTCTCTCCCCAGACTGCTAGTTCTTCTGTCTCCAGACTGCAAGTTCTTCTGTCTCCACAGACTGCTAGTTCTTATGTCTCCCCAGACTGCTAGTTCTTCTCTCCCCAGACTGCTAGTTCTTCTGTCTCCCTTGACTGCTAGTTCTTCTGTCTCCCATGACTGCTAGTTCTTCTCTCCCCAGACTGCTAGTTCTTTTGTCTCCAGACTGCTAGTTCTTCTGTCTCCGCAGACTGCTTGTTCTTCTGTCTCCTCAGACTGCTAGTTCTTCAGTCTCCCAGACCCACTCAGCGGGTGATGTGGTCAGTGCCACGCCTTCTCCAGACATTTTAGGATGGGCCAATTTTTACAATTCCCTGATGCGGATTCGAACCATAACCACAGGAATGACAGGCGAGAGGTTATCCAGTACGCTAAAGCGGCTCTTATTGAAATAGACGAAGACTTCTAAAAACACACGGGGAAGAGAATTAGAGACAAATGAATAATATGAGGGCATTGGCGGATCTACAGCTTAGGATGTAACCAGAAGATAGCATGAAATAGAGCGGCTTGGGATGAGTTGATTGATGGTCTACGCCCCAATGGGGAATAAAGGGCAACCATAAGACGGGTGTTGCATGTGTATATGTTGCCTACAATGTTAGATCAGTAGGGGTTGGTAGGAAGTCAATATTCTCAGCCAGAGACAGGCAACGTCCTTGTGAACTGTGTGGGTACATGGCAATCTTAGGCTTGAGAGTAGATACAGTAACAACCACCATGAACCTGTTATGTCTGTCAGAGACGTGCAAACACTTGAGTTGGTTTGACCGGCCTCGTGTTTAGTGAAGTAACCCGTGATACGTGAACTATCTCGGGGTACGAGGTTAGAGGCAAGTAATCAGTTGAGTTAATTTGAGCGGCCTCTGTTAGGAGACATCTACCTTGTGTTACGTTACACTAACTAGCTTGTGTTACAAGTCCGGAGTTAGCCTGTGTGCACGTCGTTGACATAAAATGGGCATTGGAAGTGTATACAGCATGAGTACTGAAAACAGTAAGTAAACAATTATTTCTTCAGGGTACAG
Source organism: Cepaea hortensis (assembly GCA_963921405.1). Lineage (NCBI taxonomy): Eukaryota > Metazoa > Mollusca > Gastropoda > Stylommatophora > Helicidae > Cepaea > Cepaea hortensis. The sequence continues at coordinate 63,559,754 of OY992890.1, read as the reverse complement.
CTGATTGGGAAATAAAACTGACCAGAAGATGAGATTCGGTGATACAGCCGATTGGGAAATAACACTGACCAATAGATATTAAACTGATCAGTAGATGGGGTTCAATGACGTAGGTTCTTGATACTAGCTAAATCAACTATGCTTTGTTTTTTTCCCCTGTTAACAAAACGTGTTGTGTGACATGTGGGCGTTGTAGCCTGTTTCTGCTGTGTTGGACTAGGTCGGGGGTGGAATAGATAAGTATACAAACTGCCATTGTATGTGCACTTGAGATTAGCAGCTCTGTGCTATGCCAGGATGTAAAGATAGACGCAGTGAATGCAGGATCATTCTAATACATCGACAGTTGATCTTCAGCTGACGGGCGTTCGTGAAATTGATGCCTAGAATCTACGGTACGGTTGTAATTTAAACTTGGGGTTTCAATTATAGTTGCGGTGGCTGTGTACAATGTTATTTTATTCAGATATCACGAATGTACGTGAAACAACGGGTAGAATCAGCGGGGAAAGAAGACCCTGTTGAGCTTGACTCTAGTCCGACTTTGTGAAGACACATGAAGGGTGTAGCATAGGTGGGAGCGCAAGCGCAATTGAAATACCACTACTTTTATCGTTTCTTTACTTATTCAGTCTCTCGGTAGAGATTTGTTCGCAGCAGACGAGCAAATCTCCGGCGGGCCTATTCTCGCTGGTCGCGAGATCCGCACAGTGGAAGTATGGGGGATTTGCTTGCAAATAGACAGGCAATATCTCCTGCGGTAGCTATGGCGGACCTATTCCCGCTGGACGCGGGGACCGCTATAAGTCAGGTGGGGAGTCTGACGATAGTACACGCTTTACACAGGTCCGGACACTTGTGATTGACAGATGTGCGCGCCCCCATGGTCCGGGCTCGTACAGGGCCCTCACCTGTGGGACATGGCTGAACGTCTCTAAGCCGGGTCCCTTGGGTGTCAGGGTCTGGCCATAACTCGCCACCGGCTCGTGGTGGTGAGGTCTCGGTGGATTGACGCTGAGCCGCCAGCGTCTGCAGCCTACCTTGTGCCAGACGTATTGGTTACCCATTCCTCTGGAATACACAAGACTAGGCCGAGGGAGGGGTCATGTCGTTTGGGCATCACATGATCTCTGAAGCTCTGCCCAGACATTGTGATGGAATATTGGCCACATTCCACTCACATACTTTAGTCTGTCAAGACTGCAAGGTGTCTACTTACATGAAACAGGCCTGAATCAAATGGTAGGGAAATAATGTAAACGGTTGCGTTTATAAGAATATACGTACAATAAGAGGTGTGAATCAAATAAATAGTAGGGAGGTTACATAAAACGAAGAATGTGAATTCCATACAAGGCATAGTGGTAAGCGTGGTCGAAAGTATACGGGCACTCTTAAACTTCCTACAACGTCCTGATCGCCACGTCCTGCAAATGATAGGCTATTTGTATTATAATAGTAGGCATTTAGTTAAGTATTTCATATAAACGGAATATAGGTAACTTATTCGTGGGTTCGAGTACAACAGTAGGTGTATCAAGTCACATGAAAGATTTGAACCCAGTGGTAGGGACAGACAGACAGGGTCGAAACTTGAGAACGCCCAACGTGCTAATTCGTCTTCCCAGTGCTGGGTGTAGTGTCATCTGGTAGCTGTTTGTCTTATGGGTGTCATGTAGTTCTTGTAGATCAGCCTACTCCGTGTCGTCTCCGTGGTTTGTTTCTTCTTTGTTTGCCGATGAACACTTGTCGCCGCAACGTCCTTTGTTTTCCGTAATTGTTTTGTAAAGCCGCTCTAATTCAAGGATTTACTTTGTTTAAATGTACTTAGCTTGACCAATTAACAAATTTTATTCATAACCGACTTAGCGCACGCTTTGGCTGACTTAGCGCACGCTGTGGTTGACTTAGCGCACGCTGTGGTTGACTTAGCGCACGCTGTGGTTGACTTAGCGCACGCTTTGGTTGACTTAGCGCACACGCTTTGGCTACAGTTCATGGTGGATGGCTGTGGGATCTCTTTGACAATAGCGCCCTTTTTCTGTTGTCGCTGACTGACTGACTTGTGTGATAAACCTCAGCACGATGGCGTATGCGTGTTGGCTGCCGCGTGGAGCTTAAGTTCTCCAGTTAGCTCTTTGTAGCTTTTTTTGTGATATCGAGTAACACACAATCTAGCTTTCCTCGGGCAGAAGCCATACCCACATGTTTTATGTTACACACTTATCTCCCCCGACGTTGTTAACGGATGTCAACAGACAATGCTCAACAGGAAGTAATATCACTAAGATATAGCAGAGTGGGGGATTAGAATATTAGTTTTCTCCTCACGAATTGTGTACATCGTGTTCATCTGTGGGGTCTCAATGCCTGATCAATTTCCAAGAGTATTCCTATCAATTTTTAGTCTATAGATCCAATATATAGAGCCGAGTTCAATTAAATACATTGCCATTTGATTAGCTAGTGTTATCTGGTCGTCATTCTAGTATTATCTGGTCATTCTGTTATTTGGTTATTCTGGTGTTATCTGGTCAGTGCGGCATCCATTTGGTCGAAGGTCTGTCTGTTCATTCCTTGCTTGTCGGTCTCATATCTTAGTCTCTCCAGAATGATTCCGATTCAAGATCTTCGTTAACATTTCCATTGCTAGTTTTGACAAGTGCACTTGGTTTATTATTATTATTTTCCATTTGGTGCCATTAAGGCCCGCTTCATCTCGCTGCTAACACTTCCGCTTCTCTTGCTAACCTTTTTATTTATTGGCGCGTAACACTGGATAACATGTCTACTTTTTGTCGTTCTTTATGTTATTATTATAGAAACATTGCTTCCCACCCCATTAGTTCTTTCTCTTTCCCTTTAGACAGAGCCACTTTTCACCGTGAGGAACATTTTCCTGTTTGACAGAACAGCAGACATGTTTTAAATCTTTTTTGTCTGCTTTCTTCCATCTTGTTTCGCATAATCCCCAAATGAAAATACTTGAGTTATTTTCTGATACTTATTTATACTTGTTCTTCGCTGGTTGAACTGCAGCTAACGTTTTCTACGGGATAGTATAGCCAGTCCCACGCAAATCCTTCTTGTTCGCCTCTTACGACATATGTAGTAGGTTAGTGTCACCGTTGCTTCAAGGGCCGTGGTAACACACGGCCGGCCATTTTATGTTTCCCCACTAGTGCGTGTTTAGTTTTCTTGCCCGGGTCTTGCTGTAACAGTATCGCCAGCCATGTGGAAGAAGTCTGCGTGATGGGGGAAGAGACACCAGGTATCCGGCCGTATTCCGCCTACGGACACATTCCTTTCAGATTAATCTTGAAAAAGTGGCAAATTCGGTCACCAGATTATTTGAAGATAATAAGGGTGGAACCATATATAACCTCCTCTGGGGTTGAACGGGGTCGGATAATGGAAGAATGTTTATTAATGCTGAAGAGGCTGCGGACAGGTGCCAGGATCTGGAGTAACTCTGAAAGCATCGATGTTATGGTGGTGGAATTCAGCGACGGACCATTCAGTCTCCCTATTAAGATTCTGCTGCTGTTGCACTGCCTACTATTCTGACAACCATTCTGATTAGTTTGTGAACATATATTTTTATATGGCTAACTAAACGGTGTCCTTCCATTGGTGATTAAGATTAGTTTGTAATATCGCCACAAGGTCACATCTCAGGTCTTTATAATTTCTAGGCACGCTAGGTGTGTTGTGTTGTGTGTGTGTGTGTGTGTGCGCGCGCGCGCGTGTGTGTGTGTGTGGGGGGGGGGTCCCCCCCACATGAGGTAGTGATTAAAAGCGTGCCACTTGGTTTCAGTTTCTCTCGTTTTGAATCCGCATTCTCCCGTACCTGCCCGGGTATTTCCAGATTATTGATTGCTTGTCTTTCGTACATCATCAAGTGCCTTGCTGACTGGCGTCGGCGATCGTGCTTTTGATCTGGCGATCTTCAGCGTGTATCAGAGCGTGCGCTGACACCCTTCCATGCACAAGGCTGCCAAGAACCTTTTCTCGCTGTCTTCCTGTAATTTCACAATTTTTGTCACACGTTTCTAAGTTTTTCTCTTCTCATAATGTGGCCACACAAAAAAAAAAAAACACACACACACAAAAAAAACCTAACGCTTTGTTTGTGATAAGTTTGCATCTTAGCCTCTTTCAGCTTAGCTTATAGTGTACACCCTTCCGCTTATATCAATCTTTACATAAGGTTGTATGTTCCGTCAAACTAATAATAAAGGTTGTAATGATGGATGCACATTGTATTTCCACTGACGTGTGTAGTTTTCTATATGAGGAACGAGCTGCTTTGGCATGTTTAGGTTTTGTTTCCATAATCCATTTCCAATCTAATCACGATCAAGAATGTGTTTAAGGCATTGCTGGTCATTTGACTTTAAACATATGCCACCTAGTTTCTCTCAAGCCACTGTTCACATGTTAACTTTAAACATATGCCACCTAGTTTCTCTCAAGCCACTGTTCACATGTTAACTTTAAACATATGCCACCTAGTTTCTCTCAAGCCACTGTTCACATGTTAACTTTAAACATATGCCACCTAGTTTCTCTCAAGCCATTGTTCACATGTTAACTTTAAACATATGCCACCTAGTTTCTCTCAATCCACTGTTCACATGTTAACATTTTCTTCTCATTCGCTTGCGTTGAACTCAATCGTAGTCCATACACGTGCTTCTGCTTCTAGTGAACGAGACTGATCTTTGCGTGTGGATTAGCTTTCCTATTACCAGTTTCCATCGCCATCAGGCGAATCCACCCGACTGCTGAGGTACTTGTAATTTTATGTCATAAGTCAAGGACACGAAGTCAACATTTTAGTCCAGCTGACCTGTGTAAAGGGGGGGGGGGTGTGAACCCGCTACCTCGGCATCAGCATAGGGAAGTTTTAAGATCAAGTGCTCATACCCATTCGGCCATGCTGACCTCCCAACTAGACATTAAATGTTAACGCTGTTTCCCCTAGCCTCGTTTACATTTTCCAGATTATTGACGTTTTTCTCAAGCGTCACTGTTCATATGTTTACTCTAGACATTGTGTCAGCGTCTGTTGCCCAGAGGTTGCAGGTTCAGTTCCCCGACATACCGTGTCGGAGGTTCGAAATCAGCCACAGCCGATTTGGAAAGTTACCCTTTGCGTTGATTTATGTGGCATGAGGCACCGGTCGTTCAGAAGGAAATGGCATTTCAGCTGAATGTAAAATTGCCTAGTAAATCACAGCCAATAAATGCCGGAGTTTATGGCAACGTCATGTAAACATGCAACTAACCTTTAAACTAAACATTATACCTAGAGGCAGTGATTGCCTTGAGTTGGTTTTCACAGTGGTATGAGCGTCGGAAAGCAGTAGCAAACTACTCAACGTAGAATTGTCGAGAAGATCACAGCCAAACCAAGCAATGACGGGGTTGGTTGCGACGTGCTGTAAAGGACATGCATGTAACAAACTAGACATTAAATGCAACGTTAGTTAGTTAGTTAGTCGCGGTTCCAACCTCACAGCAACGGGTCGTCCCCATTTTGCTCCGTTCCTGTGCCAGTGAATATCACACAAAACGCCTCCCACTGCCCAATGTGAAAAGTGGAAAAGACAGGAGTCTCGACAAACAACTGTCCGCACATATTCACTGTGCATAATGCCGCCGCCAGAATGTCAACACAGTCCCCCACGAAACATCCAGTTCATCTCTGATGGAATCGGCAGTCTGGATGTTTCCTAGATGTTCATCCACACAGTACCCCAAAAAAATATAGTTCATCGTTGATGGCAGTGGCAGTCAACCAGAAGCCCAGCAGCCACGCATTTCTGCATAAGGCAAAACCCGGTCAACTCTGGGACATAGCCAGCTGCCACCACTCCGAACATGCAGTCACGTTCCAAAACACTTCAGGCAGATTCAGAAGCATTTCACACGAAGCTCACAACTCACAAATGCAACGTTGTTTTTCTCAAACCCATTATAATTTTGGTTTACTCTAAACATATTATTCACGTTTTCCCCCACCCAAGTCCGGTTTTTCATGTTATTTTGATCTATTTATGTCCATATGGGGGTGTGACTTCACTTATTTTTTATAAGCGTAGTGATCCTGAGCCAGACGTATGGTCGCCAGGTCTGTTGACTTATTTTTGTTTGTCAGCATCTTCAACCATTGAGTATTGTTAGACTATTGAACACAGCTGAAAGACCCTGGCAGACAAATGGTCCAAAAATGTGCCACTTCAGCAATTGGAATGAAGCCGACCGGGCGGTAATATTTCTGACATATATTTGTATTCTTTTCAAGAACAGCCCAGGAATGCCATCCTCATTCTTTTGTGAAATTGTTTGTGGAGATAAAAACTTGGTACTGGTGAAGCGTGTTGTTGGAGACATTGTGTTGAACAGCCTACACATCTCTAGATATGTGTGACGTCTGCTGACATCAAACACACGCGAGATGGGAGATTAAAGGCTGCCCTGCATTGAACTGGCACAACTGTACTACATCCTCATAATTTTAGTTGCAAACGTGTTCCGTTTTCTAATTTGTGGTTGGAATATGAGGTCTCCCAGAGTAGATGTTTGACTGGATGGAAAACAGCTATACATGGTCAGATATTCCTGATGTATGTTTGGATTGAACCAAGAATCGACATCACAGCACTCTGGACATTCCCATGCATCTCCTGCCCTCATCTGCACAAACCAGCGAAGAGTCCCATACTAATCATAACATTTGCAGCCTGATTGTGTGTCGGTCTGACATTTCTTCGGTGAATAGTGTGTCGGCCAGATCGTTTAGTCACTCTATGCCGCACCATTCTCTCCAGGCAATGATGATGTGTGTACTTCCACACTATACACAGTGTGTGTACTTCCACACTATACCAAATCCCAAAGGTTCCTGGCCATGTCTGCCTTATCATGTACCATTACCCCACCCAGAGATGCAGTTCCAACCAGTGTGTCCACCTGCTCGTTGCCCAACGCACCAGCAAGCCCTGGGGAGAAGATCCAACGGATGCTTCCTTTGAATGTTTAATGGAAGCATGCCGTTCTGCACGAAGCGTGCCTATCTTCACTTTTCTTGGCGTGCTCTGTGAGTTCGTTTTATCCTGCAACCAGTGGAACTACCTCCGACTACCTGGAGGTGACTCCGTTCTAACTAGATGTTGTGGTTTCATATGCTAGACTCCTGCACTATACACTGTCCGTTAATCTTGGCTAAAACCCCACAGGTACTTCTTTTGCCTTTTAGCACAGAGCCATCCATGTAGATGACTACACCACCTCAGTGTGAACTGTCGTGTATCAGTTGTTGTTCCTCACATTCAGCGCCTGGTGTGTTCGTGAGCTTTAGGGGCAACCATCTCCGTATTGGCAATGACATGTCTAAGTTGTAGCGGAGACATTAACAACCAGTCCCAGCTAGTATGTATGTGCTGTTCTAAATCATGACCTGGGTAGATCTTATATTTCTTCACATATGTGAAGTTTCAGTACCCGTTATTTTCGTATTGAACAAAATTACTATGACGAAATTAATAGGAATATGTGCAATACAATGAAACAGCAAGATGTCGTCCTCTCAGCCAATGAGTTAATGAATGGTCTGAGCATATGAATACCATCGTATATAAGGCACACACTAGAGCTCTCATTGGGTGATTCTTCTTTACCTGACACTGCAAAGCAAATTAGGATAGTGCAGGGGAAAAAACAAGAAAAAACGTACAAGATTGCTGTACATTCGATGTCTCCACAATTGTAGCCCCATTGGCAGATCTAGGGCTGAAGTTACGTGGTGCAAGTTAGCGATACGGTTATGCAAATAGATACTGTATCTCAAACAGTTGACGAAGTCACGTAGAAGCTAACGCTAATTAAACTTGTAGCCCAGAAACCTGATATACGTTTGACTTGTATGACACTCAGCTCACTTTCTGTGAAAGTCTGAATCAATCGTGTGACCTGTACCGGTAGGTATGTGTGTCAGGATTTATTTCTGTTGGTGTACATCGATAGAGACGCTCCTGTTTGTCTGGGTTGCTTCTACCTCCCACCCAACTCTTAAACCACACCTACGCCCTTCCCCCTTTCCCTCCCCCCTTGAGATTTTCATTCAGAATGTTTTTTTACCCTCTGAATGATTATGAATGGGAATACATTGACGTGCCTGGCGTATGGAAATCAGAAACCAGAACGTTGTAGAGACAAATATTAATGGGTGAATGGATAGTCAAAATGTCCACACTAGCTTTTCCCAACCCTTTCTACGCTGGAGGCGCTTGTGAAGTATTTTATATAAACATGTCTGAATGCACTCTTTGAAATAGAACATATTTCAAATATTATACATTCAAATATTATACAATCTTTGAATGATAAAAACACGTACAGTTGACAGCCGACCAGCAAGATGTGATTTCTAGATATGTCATATAGGAACCACTGAGTTTTATGTTGAGTCAGTATCGCGTCAGTGGACTAAAATGTTGACGTCTCGTCCTTGAGTACAAATACAAGTACCCCAAGAGGTTGGAGTGGGTTTGCCTGATAGCTTTAAAAAAAAATACACAAAGACACACACACGCGCGCGCGCACACGCACGCGCGCGCACACACAATCAGTTCAGCGCACTCTAGTATAGTGCGTTCACAAATGTTTGCCTTCATTCACGTTCAAGTTTTGTTGTTGAAAAGTATCTCTTGCATCATTATGCAATTTTTCCTATCGTTTTATATTTACTTACACGCAAGGAATACGTCTTTGGTAGGCCCAAAAAAGTTAGTTGCATATCCTTTACAAGACGTTGCAGTCAACACCAGCATTTTTTGCTGTAGGGATCTCTTGGGAAGTTTACATTCAGTAGTTTGCCATTGCTTTGTGAACGACCAACACCCATACCATTTCATAAAAAACCAACGCAACACGGTTTGCTGCCAAATCGCCCGCAGTTGTGTTTCGAACGTGGGTATGCGGGATCAGGAACTGCGCCTGTAACACCTTCGCCACGGAGGGGGCTGGTAGGCCCAAAAGCAACTGAAATCGTGGAAAGCGGCGACATTTCTGTCATGTTTTGATGAAAATGTATTGAATTCTCGCTAACAAAGTTGCTTTAGAGTAATGCACGTCAATTCGGGTAACGGCGCTAGGCATACCCGTTCCGCTATGTGACGTGCTTCTCATAAGGAAATTCTTGTGTCCTGTGCACCATGAAGAATATTCATTATTGAACAATGTTTCCATGTGAAGATGTAATACATTTCATAATATACACTTCTCTGAGCGGTAAATTATATACTGCATGTAAACAGACATTGAGATCTGTTGTACAGTCTCCGGAACAATTTTGTTGCTGTTGTTGTTGGATGTACATAATAAGGTTTTATGCTAAATCTGTTTCCCTCAGTTGGTTACCGAGTTATGAATTTTTATACGGAGGAAAACATTCGTGAACGCACTATAGTAGCAACTACTAGTAGCAGTTCATGTATGGGCTAGGCTCATTTTCAAAGCCAGCCAACGAACCAAAAAAAAAAAAAAAATTAATCCGAAAACGGACGTTATTCTCATGATCACCTCAATATGCTTAACTTGACTATATTCTATGAAATATGCTGGTCTCCCGTTGCCGTCCGATTCCACACGGGTGGTTTGCCACCTTGACCTTAGACAGAATTTTCCGGTTTTCAGAACAAGTGCCTGTTCTGCTCGTTGTCAGGGTTGTCCTCATGCTCCGGTGGGTGGTCCGTCCCTAGAGCTGTTTGCCACATCGTGGTGTGTCGACGTCCATTCGCGATCACCAGGAAGTATAGTTGGAATCTTTCCTTCATCAACGATGGCAGTACTCACGCTGCCCAGTACTTTGTAGAGGGCTGTTGAGTAGAGAACAAAATCTGCTCGTTTTGGCGTTAATTTACCAGGCCACCTTGTGGTTTATCACTAGCTGTCACTATCACAGAGACTCTGGCGACATGTATCACATCACAGAAACTCTAGCGACATGTATCACTATCACAGAAACTCTAGCGACATGTATCACTATCACAGAAACTCTAGCGACATGTATCACTATCACATAAACTCTAGCGACATGTATCACTATCACAGAAACTCTAGCGACATGTATCACTATCACAGAAACTCTAGCAACATGTATCGCTATCTGTCACAAAATAAAACCGTGTGTTTAACAGGTTGATTATTATAGAGGATTTTCGGATTAAGCGGACGATCTGCCAGCGACAACTATTTGTACTAACAGAGTAAACACAGCTGCACAGGTTACATCGTGTCAGCCCATAAACACATTTGGCGGTGAGTGAGAAGGAATGGATACACCGCGTTGGCAGTTTATAAACATTTAGAATCACATAGCCTTGCCCGGCTCAGTACATGGAACAGCCCTGTCTGTCAGTTATAGTTCCGAACATCAGACGGAAATGGCTGCTGGGATTGTCACCACGGAACAGAAGAGTGACAAGTTTGTCAACATTTGAATGCAGATGGAAGCCGTGAGATCACAGGGGCAGATGTAAAACGGAAGTACCTAGTACGGAAAACAGTGCATCTGTCAATTCTTGGTTTCCGGAACATCAAGATGATTGACAGCGTGTTGGGAAAAACTCTTTGTTGGAACTGTACAGTAACTCTCTAGATTGTTTTGGATGTCAAAACCATTAATGACAACTTTGACAAGGACTAAAGCCAGGAAAATAGATTCTTGACAATGGCTGATATGTCCAAATAACACCTGTGGGGACAGGAAGAATACAGTCACGTGACCAACTAGAGGTTTTGCCATAAACCATGATTGGAGATGGGGAGTTGACAAAAACCGTGGATTATGATGGACGTGTTTGTGGGAGAGCTCTACAGTGTTAGATTAATTTAACATTAACTAGCATGTGCCGTTATGGCAAAGTGTAGTAGCCATCCCGGGAATGAGGCGGTTTTTACATAAGGTAGTCAATATAGTCTATTAGTTCTAATTAATATAGACTGTGGCCTTGTTAAACTATAGTGTGATGATTAGCACTGTTAGTGGAAACTAGTTAGAGTAAGAATAGTGATATTAACTCTGCTAGTTAAGAATAGATTAGTGAAGTGTTTATAAGCTTTACTAGTTGAGAATTGAGTAATGAAGGATAATTGGGATCTTCCCGTAGGTGTCCCTGGTGGGCGGGGTTCCGCATTCTGTTTGCTGATTTTTTTTGTCTTGGCCTGATGATAACCTATGTGGTCAGTTCATCTGTCCCTGATGGGTACATTATATGTTCTGAGCGAGGCCGATGCCCACGATCATCTAATAGAGATCAGTGAAGGGGAGGCTATCACCAGTTGTATGATTTATTTTACAGGTTCCTCTGGTTGGAATGAAGAACCCGGAACAACTAAAAAATCCGATCCCGGATAAAGTATGATGTGGAGAGATGGGCCAGCAACTTTCGCAACGGAAGAAGTTAAGACACATTGCTCGGTGGAGTCTAATGGTATATGTATCCTACATGAGTGAATACCAATCGTTAACACACCTGAAGTGATGGAGGTTCAGCCCACGTGGAACTAGATCAGTAGGAACTGATGTTCACATTAGATGAAACCAAACATTGAAGTGTAGTTGTGCCACGTATCAAGGAAATCAGAACTTTCAGACTATATCTAGTGAATAAAGCAAGCCATTTTATTCTAGATACAATAACTGTTTAATAGTGAGAACTAGTGAACATTTATCAAGAGACAAAAAGTCTTGTTCATAGGACAGTGTTCCATGTTTGTTTTCACCGCGCCGGAATTATGAAGCCGGAGTTTCTATAAACTGTTAGGAACAGTTGTGTTAGGAACAATAACAGTTTTTTTCCACGGATTATATATTTACATGGGATTCAGATCTCATGGTCATCAGAGTTCCTGGAGGAGGACATGTCTGGAGAGAAGGATACGACTTCGGTGAGGTTTTTCGTACTGACTCGAATGATGTCGTGTGATCCTTGCCATGATGTGTACACTATGATCCTGAACTTTGAAGGCTGACATACACATTTATGTTATAATACACGACACACTTTTTTCTTCGCATACACGTCTCATATACGTTACACTTTTCTTTTAATAAATTAGTCTTTATTAATTTTTAGAAGCAATAGTTGTTGAGTATGTTGCGTTGGGGAAGTATGAGAAGGGGGGCATAGTACGACAGTGAGAGAGTGATAGGAAAAGGTGTCCATAGGCTGATGGAGTGTGTTGGACGGAAGCTGGTGGATTCTCCAGAATATTGAGAGGAAAAAAAATATTATAATGTGGGTGTCGACTCTCTTCACTCCAGGGACGACACTTTAAAGGAGGACACGACATTATTGGGGGCTCGTCCGGGATCTTTGGACAGCGGGATCTCTCGATAACGAGATCTTTGGACAGCGGGATCTCTCGTAAACGGAATCTTTGGACAGCGGGATTTCCCGTAAACGGAATCCTTGGACAGCGAGATCTCCTGCAAGCAGGAACGTTTGACAGGGGGATCTTCTGACAACGGGGTCCTTTGACACGGGATCCTTAGTTATAGGAGGGAGATATCAGTTTGGAGAATCCAGCTAGAGTGAATGTGGATAGGGGTTAGGACTAATATCTTACCTGTTCACACTTCACACGTCTGCATAGGTCTGTGGTCCTGATTCTACTCTTGTCACTGAGTGAATGTACTGTGTGTGGTAATATCTAGATTTATAGTACTTGTTCATATATCGGTATAGTAATTTGCAGTTATATTGTACTAGACCTGCTAGCTTACCTCTCTGTATAATGGCCACCCCTAAACTTAGCACGTTAGAATTAAAGGCAAGGGGGGAAGAAATGGGATTGGCTGGGTCTTCTCTAACGGATTACATACAGGAAGTGGAGAGAGAGTATCGTCAAGCGGAAAGGGATGATCGAAAGGCCGAGCTGGAATTGAGAAGGATGGAGTTGGAACAAGCAGCTAAGAAATTGGAAGCTGAGCAAGCAGCTAGGAAATTTGAAGCTGAACAAGCAGCTAGGAAATTAGAAGCTGAACAAGAAGCACAGAAAAGGGAGCACGAGTACCGGATGCGGGAACTCGAGCTCAAGAGTCAATCTAATGGAGAAACTGAGGGAGCAGTTGGAGGTTCCTCCATCCCAGGCTCAACACCAGTAGGTGGACATGGGTACCAGGCCATGAAGTTTCCTTTGGTGGTCTACGAGGAGGACAAAGAGAAGATTGACCAGTACCTTCAACGCTTCGAGGCTATGTCGGTTGCTATGGGTCTGGAGCGTAACAAATGGAATCTTAAGCTATCCCAGGGATTACGCGGGACCGGTTACGAGGTTTATTCTCGCCTGCCACCAGGACATGAGAACAATTATGACGAGTTAAAGACGGCTCTGCTGAAACGATTCGAGGTTACGTCACATACCTACCGGAAAAAATTTCGAGCAGCGAAACGAGAACCGGGGGAGTTGTTTGCCGCCTACAGTTTGCGTCTTAAATCTTATCTCCATAAGTGGATGGATTTGGCTGGGTTCGCACATGAATATGAGAGTCTGGAAGAGCTCATGGTGGTCGACCAGTTGAAGAAGCAAATGTCTAAACCTCTTAGGACGTTCCTGGGAGAACAAGGAGCGGAACGTATTGACCTCGTGACTAAATTAGCAGAACGGTTCGTCGAGGTACATGGGGAGGCAGGGGAAAACCTTTCAACCAACTCCAAAAGTCAAGAGAAACACGACAAGAAGAAAACTAAAAACTCAGGAACAAAAAAGTGGGAACCTTATGTGCAAAAATCAGAGGATAGTTCAGAGAAGAAGAAGGAGGGAAGCAAGAGCACTTCAAGCTCTACACCAAAACGACCGTGGTCGGAGAAGTGGTGTTCAATTTGTAAGGCACCCTCTCACAATACGAGGGACTGCAAATCGAAGGCTAAGAACCCTCACTTCGCAGCATGTCAAGTGACTTCCAAGGAGGTTGTCACGGAAAATGCCAAGGTCAACAAGGAAGCTCGCCACCAGGAGAGCTCACTCAAGTCTGGCAATAGAAAATCTAGGACAGGGAAATGGTGCAACCAATGCCAGTCGAATACGCACAATGCTATTGACTGCAGGGAAAAGTCAGGAGACACTCAATTCGTCGTGTGCTCAGGAAAACCTAAGGTGGAGCCCACCGAACAGGTCGAGGCCGAGGAAGAGACTCCAGACCAGGAAAAACCACCTGTAGTGGAATTGGTAGAGGTTAACGGTCGTCAAGTGGAGTGTTTATACGACACAGGACTGGACGGGGAGGCCGTGATTTCTGCGGATCTGGTACATCCAGAACAATTCACAGGTGAAACATTGGACATACAGCCTGCACAGAAGAGTGCTGTAACCATGAAGTTGCCCATTGCTAATGTGGAGATTCGGTCAAGGTACGTCACCGGCACCATCAAGGCCGCTGTATTGACCGATCCCATTTTTCCAGTCATCCTAGGTTGCCGGTATGTCTTTCTGGGAATGCCCAGGGAGCCAATCCATATGGGAGCAATGCAGACTCGCTCTCAGACGAAAACGGAAGAGGCAGACGCAATTGTGACTAACCCCATGCCGGGGGAGCTACGAACTGCCCAGAGTGAGGATGATACTTTACGTCCTTGCTACAAAAAGCTGCAGAAAAGTGCTGATCCACCAGGACGGGGGCAGTACTACATGAAGAATAGGATACTCTACAGGAGAGCAGGAAGGGGAGACAACCTATACGGTCAGTTGGTCGTCCCGAAAGCTCATCGGTCCCAGATTCTTCATATGGGGCATACCATCTCCTTTAGTGGACACATGGGTATTGCCGCCACCATGCAGCGGATTTCCTGCCATTACTATTGGCCGGGAATGACAGATGATGTGCGTCGGTATGTGAAGTCATGCCCTGAGTGCCAGAGGGTGGCACCGAAACACTGGACAGCACCGGTGATGTTGGGTGAGATGCCCATCATGAACTCTCCTTTCGAGAGGGTAGCCATCGATATCGTGGGTCCACTTCCCAGGACTAGGAAGAGGAACATGTATATACTCACAATGGTGGATTGCTGTACAATGTGGGGTGAGGCTATACCGTTGACCACGATTGACTCGAAAAGAGTGGCGGACGCACTGATGGAGGCCTTTACCAGATTAGGCTTTCCGGATCAAATTCTGACGGATAATGGATCTCAGTTTTGTGGAAAACTCATGGAGGAGGTATTTAGGGTGTTTCACTCTAACCACATACATACCAGCCCTTACCACCCTCAAGCCAATGGACAAGTAGAGCGTTTCAACGGCACGTTGATGACAATGCTCAGGAAATTAGCGCAGGAAAAACCTGATAGGTGGGATGAATATATCCCAGCAGCACTCTTTGCCTATCGGGAAGTTCCTCATGGCTCAACAGGACTACCACCCGCTACGTTGCTGTTTGGTCGTCCAATCAAAGGACCGTTGGAAGCCATGTTGAGGAGTTGGACTGAAGAGGGGACGTCAGAAGAAGTGATCTCATCCTATCAATACGTGGAGGAACTGAAAGAAAAACTCCATAAGGGATGGACTCTGGCAAATCAAAACTTGAAAAAGGCCAGGAAAAGACATGCGGCTTACTACAACCGTAGGTCTAAAGAAAGATCTCTAGAGGTGGGAGATAAAGTCTTGTTGCTACTCCCAACGGGAAACAACAAACTGGAGATAGGTTGGCAAGGACCATTTCCCGTGGAAAGGGTAATATCCAGAACCAACTATCAGATCCGGATCCGGGGAAAGTCGAAGATTTTCCATATCAATCTCTTGCGGAAATACGAAGAGAGACCCGGAGACAAGGCAGCGCACCTCATGGCAATGGCAGTTGCAATGGAGACGGAAGTGGGAACCAGCGAGGGCAGGGAATATCCCTTAGTACACCAGGAAACCTATAGGGATGTGCAAGTGAACCCTGATCTGACCTCCCAGGAGAGGGAAAGGATAACCCAGGTTCTCAAGTCTCATAAGGAGATACTGACTGATAAACCAGGACGAACGAGGTTGGTTGAGTTCGAGATGACTTTGACCACACAGGAGCCTGTTCGCCAAAAGGTTTACCCAGTGCCATTCTCTAAAGAAAAGGCCCTGGGGGAGGAAATAAAAAAACTGCTGGAGGATGACGTGATTGCACCATCCACATCCCCATACAATGCGGGGGTAGTTTTGTTACGCAAACCAAGTGGAGAACACAGGTTGTGTATAGATTACCGACTTCTGAACAGTCATACACAGTTTCAGGTGGAACCTTTGCCGAATCCAACTCAGTTATTCGCTAGGCTTCATAAGGCTCGGTACTTTTCAAAGGTGGATCTGAGTCGGGGGTACTATCAGATACCAGTCAAACCGGAGATTCGACCACTGTTAGCTTTCAGTACACCCAGTGGACACTACGAATTCAAGGTCATGCCCTTTGGACTCAGCAATGCACCCAGTGTGTTTACACGCATGATGAGGACTTTACTAGATCCGTTACAGGATCCGTCCATCATCTCATTCATGGATGATATTCTGATTTCCAGTGACAGCTTGGATGACCACTTACAATCCTTGGAGAGAGTGTTTAATAGACTCAAGGAAGCAGGGCTTACTGCTCGTCCAACCAAGTGCATGATTGGTTACCAGACTCTGGAATTTCTAGGTCACACCATCACTCCAGGACACATTGTCCCAGAAGAGAAGAACCTGGAGAAAATCAGAAATGCACCAAGGCCAAAAACGAAGAAGGATGTGCGATCTTTTCTCTCGTTGTGTGGGTTCTACCACAAATTTATCCCACATTTCACTGAACTGGGAGCTCCGTTGACGGAAACCTTGAAAAAGGGATTCCCGGACCAAATCATTTGGACACCAGAATGTGAGAATGCTTATAGTCAGTTAAAGGAGGCCTTGGTCAGCAAACCTGTATTACAGCTCCCTGACCTTTCCAAACAATTTGTGTTGAGAACAGATGCGAGTGCGATTGGAATTGGAGCCGCTTTGTTACAGGAAGGAAAAGACGATGCTTCGGTTTTGAAACCTGTGGCATACGCAAGTAAGAAACTTCTACAGGCGGAGAGGAATTATTCAACCGTCGAGAGAGAGTGCTTGTCCCTCGTATGGGCAGTGCAAAAATTTCAGCCATATTTGTATGGAGTTAAGTTTCGGGTCCAGTCGGATCATCAGCCCCTGATGTTCCTGGCTACTTCTCAGAAGCTCAACGCACGTTTGATGCGGTGGTCGTTGTTACTTCAACCGTATAATTTCACAGTAGAGTACATTCCTGGGAAGGAAAATGTTGGAGCGGACTTCTTGTCAAGACACCCCGCTCCTGAAGAAGAAGAATGAATCATCTGGATTAAACTCACGGTGGAGAAGAGTGAGATGGACTACTCTCTTAAGAGGGGGCCTATGTCACAAAATAAAACCGTGTGTTTAACAGGTTGATTATTATAGAGGATTTTCGGATTAAGCGGACGATCTGCCAGCGACAACTATTTGTACTAACAGAGTAAACACAGCTGCACAGGTTACATCGTGTCAGCCCATAAACACATTTGGCGGTGAGTGAGAAGGAATGGATACACCGCGTTGGCAGTTTATAAACATTTAGAATCACATAGCCTTGCCCGGCTCAGTACATGGAACAGCCCTGTCTGTCAGTTATAGTTCCGAACATCAGACGGAAATGGCTGCTGGGATTGTCACCACGGAACAGAAGAGTGACAAGTTTGTCAACATTTGAATGCAGATGGAAGCCGTGAGATCACAGGGGCAGATGTAAAACGGAAGTACCTAGTACGGAAAACAGTGCATCTGTCAATTCTTGGTTTCCGGAACATCAAGATGATTGACAGCGTGTTGGGAAAAACTCTTTGTTGGAACTGTACAGTAACTCTCTAGATTGTTTTGGATGTCAAAACCATTAATGACAACTTTGACAAGGACTAAAGCCAGGAAAATAGATTCTTGACAATGGCTGATATGTCCAAATAACACCTGTGGGGACAGGAAGAATACAGTCACGTGACCAACTAGAGGTTTTGCCATAAACCATGATTGGAGATGGGGAGTTGACAAAAACCGTGGATTATGATGGACGTGTTTGTGGGAGAGCTCTACAGTGTTAGATTAATTTAACATTAACTAGCATGTGCCGTTATGGCAAAGTGTAGTAGCCATCCCGGGAATGAGGCGGTTTTTACATAAGGTAGTCAATATAGTCTATTAGTTCTAATTAATATAGACTGTGGCCTTGTTAAACTATAGTGTGATGATTAGCACTGTTAGTGGAAACTAGTTAGAGTAAGAATAGTGATATTAACTCTGCTAGTTAAGAATAGATTAGTGAAGTGTTTATAAGCTTTACTAGTTGAGAATTGAGTAATGAAGGATAATTGGGATCTTCCCGTAGGTGTCCCTGGTGGGCGGGGTTCCGCATTCTGTTTGCTGATTTTTTTTGTCTTGGCCTGATGATAACCTATGTGGTCAGTTCATCTGTCCCTGATGGGTACATTATATGTTCTGAGCGAGGCCGATGCCCACGATCATCTAATAGAGATCAGTGAAGGGGAGGCTATCACCAGTTGTATGATTTATTTTACAGGTTCCTCTGGTTGGAATGAAGAACCCGGAACAACTAAAAAATCCGATCCCGGATAAAGTATGATGTGGAGAGATGGGCCAGCAACTTTCGCAACGGAAGAAGTTAAGACACATTGCTCGGTGGAGTCTAATGGTATATGTATCCTACATGAGTGAATACCAATCGTTAACACACCTGAAGTGATGGAGGTTCAGCCCACGTGGAACTAGATCAGTAGGAACTGATGTTCACATTAGATGAAACCAAACATTGAAGTGTAGTTGTGCCACGTATCAAGGAAATCAGAACTTTCAGACTATATCTAGTGAATAAAGCAAGCCATTTTATTCTAGATACAATAACTGTTTAATAGTGAGAACTAGTGAACATTTATCAAGAGACAAAAAGTCTTGTTCATAGGACAGTGTTCCATGTTTGTTTTCACCGCGCCGGAATTATGAAGCCGGAGTTTCTATAAACTGTTAGGAACAGTTGTGTTAGGAACAATAACAGTTTTTTTCCACGGATTATATATTTACATGGGATTCAGATCTCATGGTCATCAGAGTTCCTGGAGGAGGACATGTCTGGAGAGAAGGATACGACTTCGGTGAGGTTTTTCGTACTGACTCGAATGATGTCGTGTGATCCTTGCCATGATGTGTACACTATGATCCTGAACTTTGAAGGCTGACATACACATTTATGTTATAATACACGACACACTTTTTTCTTCGCATACACGTCTCATATACGTTACACTTTTCTTTTAATAAATTAGTCTTTATTAATTTTTAGAAGCAATAGTTGTTGAGTATGTTGCGTTGGGGAAGTATGAGAAGGGGGGCATAGTACGACAGTGAGAGAGTGATAGGAAAAGGTGTCCATAGGCTGATGGAGTGTGTTGGACGGAAGCTGGTGGATTCTCCAGAATATTGAGAGGAAAAAAAATATTATAATGTGGGTGTCGACTCTCTTCACTCCAGGGACGACACTTTAAAGGAGGACACGACACTATCACAGAAACTCTAGCGACATGTATCGCTATCACAGAAACTCTAGCGACATGTATCGCTATCACAGAAACTCTAGCGACATGTATCACTGTCATGGAAACTCTAGCGACATGTATCACTGTCACGGAAACTCTAGCGACATGTATCACTATCACAGAAACTCTAGCGACATGTATCACTATCACAGAAACTCTAGCGATATGTATCACTATCACAGAAACTCCAGCGACATGTATCACTATCACAGAAACTCTAGCGACATGTATCGCTATCACAGAAACTCTAGCGACATGTATCACTATCACAGAAACTCTAGCGACATATCGCTATCACAGAAACTCTAGCGACATGTATCGCTATCACAGAAACTCTAGCGACATGTATCGCTATCACAGAAACTCTAGCGACATGTATCGCTATCACAGAAACTCTAGCGACATGTATCGCTATCACAGAAACTCTAGCGACATGAATCGCTATCACAGAAACTCTAGCGACATGTATCGCTATCACAGAAACTCTAGTGACATATCGCTATCACAGAAACTCTAGCGACATGTATCACTGTCACGGAAACGCTAGCGACATGTATCACTGTCACGGAAACTCTAGCGACATGTATCACTATCACGGAAACTCTAGCGACATGTATCACTATCACAGAAACTCTAGCGACATGTATCACTATCACAGAAACTCTAGCGACATGTATCACTATCACAGAAACTCTAGCGACATGTATCACTATCACAGAAACTCTAGCGACATGTATCACTATCACAGAAACTCTAGCGACATGTATCGCTATCACAGAAACTCTAGCGACATGTATCACTATCACAGAAACTCTAGCGACATATATCGCTATCACAGAAACTCTAGCGACATGTATCACTATCACATACTCTAGCAACACGTATCGCTATCACAGAAACTCTAGCGACATATATCGCTATCACAGAAACTCTAGCGACATATATCGCGATCACAGAAACTCAGCGACATATATCGCTATCACAGAAACTCAGCGACATATATCGCTATCACAGAAACTCTAGCGACATATATCGCTATCTCAGAATCTCTAGCGACATATATCACTATCACGAAAATTCCAGCGACATGTATCACTATCACGAAAATTCCAGCGACACCTATAACCGCGGAAATCTAGCGTCATCTTTTGATATCCTAGACTTTCTAAAAAACGGGAGGGGGGTGTGTGAAGTGATGAGAGAAATTAACACATTTATCTCTTCATGTCGCAGACAGTTGCCAAGAGTTTGATATATATATATAATATGAGCATGGAGCTTAAATCATATAATGGAACAGGAAGGGTTAAGGTAACAATTAATAGAGTTGACCGTTGCAAGTATTTAGTGCATGAAGTCAGTACACTTTAGTCAGAATAAGTTTCGCGAGCACGACGCCAGGTTTCAGATCTTGTGACCTACACATTTGCGGTTGGTGTTCTAGTTGTAGTTCAGTTTGAAACTTCAAGTTTTGTATAGCTTCGAGTCTTGCATAACCGGGCGTTGAAGTCGCTTCAATCGATTTTCTAGGGAACACGGTTTAGAAGGGCCATATCATGGTGTGACACTCTTAATGGACACAGCGCGCCTCATGATCCCATTGTTCACCAGGAGCATTATCCTTGACAAGACAGTTTGTTGAGCTATACTTGTAAACAACAGCGCGAGGGAATGGGACTAACAAGTCGGAACCGAGTGACAATGGCAAGGACTGGTATACACTAGAACATAATATACAAATAAAAAATGTGATGTGGGTGTTTTCAAGGAAAGTAGACATATCTAGAATAGATGATACACTAGCAGCATATAGTGGAATGTTTGTAGATAAGTCACTGGCTTGAGTCAGTAGTATAGTGCAGTCAAAATGTGCCAGTCTTCAGTCTTGTCACACATATGCAATAGGGCAGTGGTTCTCAACCTTTTTTGGCCCGTGCCCCCCCCCCCCCCTTTTCACCATATTTTCTGAACGTCATTCCCCCCTTCCTATAAAAAATTTGGCCCGTGCCCCCCTTCACCGTATTTTCAGAACGTCATTCACCCCCCCCCCTTTCATATTTCCTATCTAAAAATCTCCCCACCCCTACACAGTATACGTAAAAATGGAAGGTAAATTTAATAGCATATACTAAAACAAGTCTAGACATCCACATAAAACATGATTTGTGGCTCTACTTACTTTATAAAATGAATTTTAGAAGGATGAGACGTACATAACTGTAAAGTATGAAGGGAAAAACAATATCAAGTAATCGGTTCTTGTATTAACGCGATCTTGAAATGGTCTTCATTCCCCCCTGGAAACCCTAAAATTCCCCCCTGAGGGGAATTCCCCACCGGTTGAGAACCACTGCAATAGGGGGTAGCATGTACACGTGACTATATGGCACAGCGGTTACCAATTTCCTTTTTGTATTTGGGGGGGGGGGGTGTGTACGCTTTTGGAATTATTTTCTGACAGATCTTTGTTGCACTTGCTGGTGTTATGAGCCTTGAATCACGGCACATACTGAAACACGTCAGTCAGGTTTACACAGTAGTCACATACTACAGGCCTATAGAATAGTGGGAGCACGACTGACAGTGGGACATGACTGACAGTGGGACACGACTAACCTACACGACTTAACACGACATACCTAGACGACAGCCTTATACGACAGACAGTGAAATACGGCAGACCTAAATGATACACACGACGGACCTACATCACAGACGGGCCTACACCACAGACGGACCTACACCATAGTCAGACAGCAGTGGCAGCCAGTGAAACATGACAAGCAGACAGCCAGATAGTGAAACATGACAAGCAGACAGTGAAACATGACAAGCAGACAGGCAGACAGTGAAACATGACAAGCAGACAGTGAAACATGACAAGCAGACAGCCAGACAGTGAAACACGACAAGCAGACAGCCAGACAGTGAAACATGACAAGCAGACAGTGAAACATGACAAGCAGACAGCCAGACAGTGAAACATGACAAGCAGACAGCCAGACAGTGAAACATGACAAGCAGACAGTGAAACATGACAAGCAGACAGCCAGACAGTGAAACATGACAAGCAGACAGCCAGACAGTGAAACATGACAAGCAGACAGCCAGACAGTGAAACATGACAAGCAGACAGTGAAACATGACAAGCAGACAGCCAGACAGTGAAACATGACAAGCAGACAGTGAAACATGACAAGCAGACAGCCAGACAGTGAAACATGACAAGCAGACAGCCAGACAGTGAAACATGACAAGCAGACAGTGAAACATGACAAGCAGACAGCCAGACAGTGAAACATGACAAGCAGACAGCCAGACAGTGAAACAAGACAGACAGCCAGACAGTGAAACATGACAAGCAGACAGCCAGACATGACAAGCAAATAGCCAGACAGTGAAGCATGGGTACGACACAACAGAACAGAAACGACACAATGTAACAACAGACGGACACAACGCAGAAGTGAAACAGCCCAAGGACAGTCGAAACGACACATAGTGAATCAATACAACAGACGGACACGACTCATAATCAGTAAAACAACACAACAGACGGATACAACTCACAATCAATAAAACAACACAACAGACAGATGCGACTCAATCAGTAAAACAACACAACAGACGGACTGGTGTGTTGACATTCTGGCGGCAGCATTATGCATAGTGTATGTATCTGTGCGGGCTGTTTGTCGAGACTCCTGTCTTTTCCACTTTTCACATTGGGCATTGAGGAGCGTTTTGTGTGATATTCACTGGCACAGGAACGGAGCATAATGGGGACGACCCGTTTCTGTGAAGTTGGAACTGTGACTAACTAACTAACAGACGGATACGACTCACAATCAATAAAACAACACAACATACGGACACGACTCACAATCAATAAAACAACACAACAGACGGATACGACTCACAATCAGTAAAACAACACAACAGACGGACACGACTCACAATCAGTAAAACAGCAAACAGACGGACACGACTCAAACAATAAAAAACAAGAGATTGACACAATGGGGCATGATCTAGCGAAATACAAGAGATGGGCACAACAAACGGACACGGGTGCATAATGGGACACGACCCACAATGAAAGAACACAACAGTGGGACACGACCCACAGACCAGACAGTGGGACACTATCCAAATAGGACATGACCCACAATGAAACAACACAGATTTACACGACCCAACGCAACAGACGGACACGCCACAAAACAACAGACCTTTACGACAAACCAATGTAGGCAGGCACGAGAGTAAATGCGCGGACACGACACCATCTAAAAGCATAACAAAGATACAACAAAAACAGACTGACCGAGACACCACAAAACACAGGAGACACGACCGAGACCCTGCAAAGCACAACAGGCAGTTAGAGTATTTCACAAATTGCTACGCTATGATCATATCTGACAGTGTGCTAATAAGAAACATCATCACCGCTATCTATCGAGCAGCCTTGAGAAGCTGACCGTGTGTCTATTCTGACAAGTGGGCGTGTCCACCGTCTGCCCTCTGTCGGCCGCTGCAGCAAACACATAATTGTTCTAGTTCAGTTTTTGCTCGAGGCCTTGAGGCGCATACAATGAAAGGTCACTTTGCCTTTAGATTAAATTCTCCAGCAGCTATGCTGTGAAGAGATTTTACACACAAAAATAGGCTGAACTTTGGTCTACAAACAGTCGTACGTGTTGTGGGATTAACAGGCCAGCAGCCGTCTTTCATAAGCCAACGCGGATTTATTTGCTTTCTTGTAGAATGGAGTCCCAATTCACGGGTCAGGTTGCCAGTAACTGATCATGGGCTGAAAGAGCGTCCATGCCCAGTATCCACACTCTACTAATGAAGAATCAGATTCGCTGGGCTGGTCACTTGACTCGCTTGCCAGATCACAGGCTCCCTAAAAGAATGTTTTACGGCGAGCTGCGTTGTGGTAAACCTCCCAGGGCGGCCAGAGGAAAGGCTTTAAAGACGCTCTGAAAATCTCACTAAAAGCTTTTGGAATTCATCTTGACATTTGGGAGACTGCTGCCAAAGACCGAAATTCGTGGCGTACATCATTACGCAAGGGTGCAGTCATTTGTGAAGAAATCAGGACTGCAAGAGTTGTGAAGAAAAAGGCTGGACAGAAAAACCACTGCAGGCGATCCTCCTCCTGGAACGTCAAGCATTCTTTGCCCACATTGTCAAAGATTTCGAGCCAATATAGACCTTACCAGCCATCGTAGAACTCACGGCTCCATACTTTCAACCCCACTGGGTGAAATGAATGGTCATCGTCATTCTTGATGGACAAATAACATGGGCTGGTGCAGTGGCTAGCACGCTTTCTTTCCTGACCGTGTCGTATTCGAATTCCTCTCAAGGCATGAATTTGTTGTTGTTTTAAACATTGACCTGGTCTTCCATGTCCAACCAGCCTACAATGGGTACCAGCAATGTTCTGGGAAATACGGCTGGTTTGATCACCCCCCCCCCAACCCAATCGAGTGCCCATTGATGTATACACACATGGAGCTAGCACCATTTACCCAGTATGCCCCAAGGCGTGGACAGGGGTTACCTAAAAGAAAAAACACACAAATTTACAAGCATTGCATTAATATATCTCCTTGGATGTGTTTGCTGGGGGGGGGGGTATTTATCTTACTGCAGTTCTTAATTGACCACTCAAAATGAATAACTTGTTTCACCGTGTTTATTTGCGAGTGTGGGTGGTAGTCACTTCACATGTTTCACTGTCTTGAGTTGGTTAGTGTTAATTCCCATGAAAGAGTTGAGCTATTCCGGTGTGTTGACAGGCATGTCTTGAGCCCTGAAACCATCTTGCCACCTGCCGGGCCGAGGGTATGGTAATGGCTTCTCCCGACCCAGTGCCAATGTACAGGGGACGTGTTAAGCTGACTTCTCCTAGTCCTAGCCCCTCTACACGCTAAGAATCCAGAATGGTGTGCACGATTGGTGGAGAAAGTTCATCATTATGTGCCATGCCGGTAAGCGTGAGCGGTCATATTTCACTATCTTACACAATCACCAGAGTCATGGATCAGCTCTGTATACTTGTCCCGAACATGCCATGTGGTCAAGCCATCCAGATATTGACTTGGCATCTGCGGACATACATATTGGGACGTGACCAGTCATGATTAAACACAGCACACGCTGACTGGCACACATTAGCTACAGGTTGGTCACGTTTCTCCGTGGATATGAGTTTCATTGGCATACGTGTGTTTTTCACCATAAGTTTTATTCTTGCTTCCAGCCGTCATAATTAATTTACATGGTTTATACATCCCTTAGTTTCATGTTTTATTGTTTCACTGTGTACATCACCGGGTGGAAATACCGAATAGACAATGATCAACAAACCCCACGAAGTGTTCTATTGTGGTAGTAACCACTGTAACCCAGAGCTTTTCATGGCTGTACGAAAACTCATAAAATCGATTAACCAATCGCATACACACGGGAATTAAACGTATAATTTCGTGTTGAATTTTGTTTCACGTTCCCTCTCTCGAACTCGAGCGTAGTCCATACCCTGCTACTGCTAGTACTACTAACACATTGGTTCTCAATCGGTGGGGAATTCCCACCTAGGGAAGAATTTTAGGGTGTCGTGGAGAGGGGGGGGGAATTAAGATTATTTCAAGATCGCGTTAATACAAGAACCAATTACTTGATATTATTTTTCCCTCCATACTTTACGGTTCTGTACTTCTCGCACTTCTGAAATTCGTTTTATAACATAAGTAGACCTGCAAATCACATTTTATGTAGACGTCTAGACTTGTTCTAGTATGTGCTATTAAATTTTAGCTTCCATTTTACGTATACTATGTAGGGGTGGGGTGATTTAAAGGGAGGAAATACGAAGGGGGGGGGGAATGCCATTCTGAACATATGGTGAAGGGATACATGGACCAAAAAAGGTTGAGAACCACTTTACTAATAATGCTACTACAGGTGAGGTACTCGAGCATAGTCCATACCGTGCTACTATTGCTAGCAGTTGCTACTACTGGTGAGGTACTCGAGCATAGTCCATACCGTGCTACTATTGCTAGCAGTTGCTACTACTGGTGAGGTACTCGAGCATAGTCCATACCGTGCTACTATTGCTAGCAGTTGCTACTACTGGTGAGGTACTCGAGCATAGTCCATACCGTGCTACTATTGCTAGCAGTTGCTACTACTGGTGAGATACTCGAGCATAGTCCATACCGTACTACTATTGCTAGCAGTTGCTACTACTGGTGATGTACTCGAGCGTAGTCCATACCGTGCTACTATTGCTAGCAGTTGTTACTGGTGAGGTACTCGAGCATAGTCCATACCGTGCTACTATTGCTAGCAGTTGCTACTGATGAGGTACTCTAGCGAAGTCCATACCGTGCTACTATTGCTAGCAGTTGCTACTACTGGTGATGTACTCGAGCGTAGTCCATACCGTGCCACTATTGCTAGCAGTTGTTACTGGTGAGGTAATCTAGCGTAGTCCATACCGTGCTACTATTGCTAGCAGTTGCTACTACTGGTGAGGTACTCGAGCATAGTCCATACCGTGCTACTATTGCTAGCAGTTGCTACTACTGGTGAGGTACTCTAGCGTAGTCCATACCGTGCTACTATTGCTAGCAGTTGCTACTACTGGTGAGGTACTCGAGCATAGTCCATACCGTGCTACTATTGCTAGCAGTTGCTACTACTGGTGAGGTACTCGAGCATAGTCCATACCGTGCTACTATTGCTAGCAGTTGCTACTACTGGTGAGGTAATCTAGCGTAGTCCATACCGTGCCACTATTGCTAGCAGTTGCTACTGGTGAGGTACTCGAGCATAGTCCATACCGTGCTACTATTGCTAGCAGTTGCTACTACTGGTGAGGTACTCTAGCGTAGTCCACACACGTGCAAGTACTACTAATAGACGCTACTGTTGGGGAATGCAGTGGTCTGATGTTTGCTTGTGGCTTAAGTTTGGTCCCTAATACCAGTCGCTCCCCTGCCATCTGGCGAACCCCTCCGGTTTTTTAATGGCTTGTAATTTGCGTCCCCAAGTCAGGGACAGGGAGTGAACATTTTAGAGTTCAACCAGCTACCCCACTATCTGCGCATCGGAAGTTGTAGAGCGAGCGCCCTTATCCTTTCCGCCATGCTGACCTCCAGAAGGGGGGGCGGGCGGAAGGAAATTATAGTAAAAAGCAGAGTACAACGTAGATCTGTACCCTTACTTTATAGTCTACTCAAAGACATTCGAACATAGAACATGCATTTCTGAAACAAGAGAGAAATCGGCTTCCCATAACACTGCCTCTTCCAGGCAGTCGTTGGCAGTCCAATGTGCAAATTCGTCTCAAGAACCACATCTCTGTTGCTTCCAGGCTCTTCCTGATTTGTCCATGCACGTTCCATGATTCACTGCTGTACAGCAAAACATGTTCTGTATAACATTTCCTGAAAGGACAGGCAGCATTTATATCCTTACATAATCTTAATATAATGTTTTATGTTATTTTAATCACGTGCTTCTCATAATCTTTTCTGCGCATGCTGACAGCAATCTTAATTACTCCATATATTTACTATAATCTACTGTAATCCATTTTATCATGTAATAATTAACAATTTGTAGCTTTACCGGAATATGATGAACATGACTCATTTTATCTACGTTATATCTAACCAGACTTAAGTTACACTCTTGTTTGTGTGAGCTTTCACATAACCACACACACACTCTTGCGCGCGCGAAGTGAAAGTTGCTAAGATATGGCTGCTCTATTTGGGGATTATCCTCCTACCTCCCACCTTGTCCTACGCAGAGCTCCAGATTAACACATTAAAGGAGTCTTAAGTATAATTTATCCATAAATTGGTACTGGAACAATCAGCGTGAGAACCCTGGTGACATGTGAAGAGGGGATAGAGTGTGTGTGACAAGACCCTAACGCAGTGATACCGATTCTTACATTGAGTATTCATTCTGTTGTTGAGCATTAACTATCAATTTCCGGTAACTGTAAGCTATACACTTGCCTGGTTGCCTGAATTGTACAGTTGCCAGGAGCGTTTTTCAGTTCATGCCAACGTACGATTTATCACCGAGCTCAAATAAGTTGTTTGAAACCATCAAGTATTTAGTGCAGGTGCCTAAAAGAACCGTATTTATAGCTACAGAAAATATCACTGACGGGGATAGTATTATACAGCATTCTGTAACAGTGAACGTTTCTACGGAATTGTCCATGCACTACATGCTCCTAGTAAACATGAAGGCCATTGGGTAAAGCCCCCCCCCCCCTTCCCCCTTTTTTGGTTTACAGGCCTTAATGCGCATCGGGCGTATGGGGCCGGAGCCATATTTGTGTAGATCAATGGACACTCGGTGGGGGATGTCCAGATCATACAGGTCGCTTTTACTTCCCAAGACATTTCCTGGTACCCACGCTAGACTGGCTGGATCTGGGAGTTCATGTCAGTTTTACAAATTCGCCTTAATGTGGATGCGAACCCATGACCACCAGTACTGTAGGCAGGCATGCGTCTAGCTACTTCGCTAGCGCAGCTCCCATCAAGTGTTAGCCACAGAGTGACCAGGTAGTGTGGTCAGTTTCATGTCTCTGTGTCTTTATTTCCCAGACAACGCCCAGAAACTTCGAAAAACTATCATGTGCCAGTAGTAGGAGGTGGGGTCGACCACAGAGCCGTACTGCTTGGGGCTGGGTGGGGGGTGGGGTCTTGCCACAACTGGGGATTGAACCTGGACTCTCCCCCGATGTCTCCACCTTGCCGTGGCGGGGGAGCTTGCGTGTCCCATCGACCCCATGTGCTTGCCGATGGGTGAAAACTACATATCAGACGGCTCGTGGGATAGGGACCAGACTAAGAGAGACACAACCTGCTGCTCTGCAGGTAAGACTGGGGATAGCAGTCAAAATCAGGCAAACGATCCCTAAGTCTCAGTCCGGGCATAACCTCTAAGGCTCCCATCCGAGGTGTATGGCTGAACGTCTCTAAGCCATAAACTCTCGGAAGTGAGAGCCTGGCCGACACAAACCTACATCAAAATTGTGATGATGTGCTGAGAACGCTACATACTCGGCGCAGATTCGTTCGATGGCTCTTGGCTGGGGGATATGAGGTATCCCCGGATGAAAGGGCCTGACCGTTACTCGCCCACAGACGCACGGAGGTAAGGTGCTGAGCCGGCAGCACATGTAGCCTACCTCGTGAGTGAGTACAAAAGGTGGAAAAACACCTCGGTCGCACGTCTCGCAGACGTCCGATAGTCTGTAACCACACTCATGGAGTGAGTATAGTCAAAGGTGGAAAATTGTCTCGTTGACACGAAATGGAACGCCTGTCTTGGGAATCCATTACGTGGCAGCCCGAAGCGAAAGCTTGCTCTGTGGAAGCCGAAACAAGAGTCTCGAAACCCGAGGAAGGCTAACCTCATTAAAAAATGCCCGCCGGAAGCCGGAAGTGTCGTCCTACGGGTGGCAAACTAAAAATTGACACTACGCATTTACGTCCGAGTGAAATGTCCCGTCCGAATGTCTCTCGTGCTAGGAACAGCTCTGACTACCTAGTTTCCGAATGCCGCTCTTGTTCGGAACAGCTCTGACTAGGTAGTTTTCCGAATGTCTGTCGTGCCTGGAACAGCTCTGACTGGCGCAACGACAAGCACATGTCCGAAAACTCGCTGAGTGGATACCGTCTGCAAACCTGTCTGGTTTGTGCGGGAATGGCCCGGGGCAAACGAAATGACCAATATATTGAAGTGAGGATTTAAAGCAGCCATGAGCAGGACGTGACGATTCCCTCGGCTAGCCCAGAACCAGGGCGTTATGTGTCGGCCCTGCAACTATGGAAGCAACCTTGGATGGCGGAAAATGCTATGGACTGTCCCTGCCTTCCTTTGAGGGATGACCGTTGTCTTCGACCGTTCTAACTTGGCCAGCATGGTTGTAGATGGCACCACAAAAGTGAGTCTCCCAGGAATGCTTCCTGGTCAAAAAAGCACGCTAAAGTCGATGTGTTGGCCTACGGGTTTCGGCCCAAGGGCGCATAACAGACACACCGCAATCACATCTGAAAAAACACTCCGGATGAACGAAAAGAAGAAGAAGAAGAACCTGGACTACTGGCTTAAACCTGTTATCAGGTCACAGTAATGTATGGGGAAAAATACGTAGGCACACGAAGCAGCAACAATGCTATAGGATCAGACGGCATACAGTTTGGCCACATGTAGTCGATGCAGGCATGCTTTTGAGTTTTGAGGGATTTCAGTGATAGTGTAGATTTTCAAGGCACTAGGAGACAGGTTATAGTTATCTAATACATGGAAGAGATCTTCCCAACTGAGCGATTACAGAATCATCATCCCACAGAAAGTATACGGTAAATTTCTGGGAAAATGTGGCTAAGAAATTGATGTCATATTTAGAAACTCCTGGACTGTATTGTCATCTGCAGGCCAGGGAAAGCAACAAGAGATAATGCTGGGACATTTGCGTACAAATTGCATGAGGAATTTCACAGAATGCCAGAAAGTGTGGCGGTAATCTCGAAGCTTGCTAGAAAGTGTGGCGGTAATCTTGAAGATGCATATAATGGTGTGGATTTCTCACTACTTATGCAATTCTTGGACTGTGGTGTGAACCCTTGGCTGGTAAACTGGATCGCAGCTGCAACAATGGAAAAAGAATAGGGGCCTTGCAGTTGGGAACGTGACAAAACCAATGCATATATGTCCTGAGCTACCCCAGGGATTGTCTGCTATCTAACATATACAGTAAAACTATCTAAAATACGATAGGACAAACCTTCACGTTCAGTCTTACTTTGTCTGACCGGTTCGAATAAGCGAGACATGAGTACGAAATAACATACTTGTGGAGAAGATAGAGGAGTGGTGTGAACACACCCAACACTGTGATCCCAGCAAGGCCTTTGTATTGTGGCGCTCTTTGAACAATGTCGCTGGGAAAGCTGTTTTGTCTAGCAGTCTAAAGGGGCAGACAGCTCGGAGCCGTGATCTATATCTAGGTGGGATATTTAATCGTAGAGTCGTCGTCGACGTCAACATTCGCATTTGCTAGCGCTATCAAGACAAGTCACCTAAACAAGTCAAGAAGCCTGATACGGGGGAAAATGGCAGGTTGCAAGAACACCAAAAGACACGCGGTATCCAAGATGTGTAGCGCGGGAGCCGACAAGAAGAAGAACGTGGAGAGCCTGCATGCGAGCTGTAACAAAGAACCTGAAACTACAGCAACCACTGAAGCCACCACGAGGGAGACTGTTGACAGTCCACAACAGACAAGAGTCAAACCTACTGAGAAGCAGAGAGAGGAGAAAGACACCAGAGTCGGAAACGACTCACCGACAATCAAGTGGGTTATCAAGCGTATCCAAGTGGAGCTATCAGACGAAGAAATCCTGAAGCAACTACCAGAAGAAAATCTCAGCACCCGATTCTTGAAAGCGGAGCGGCCCCTCACCTACTCCCAAGATTCCCACAACCTTGGCGGTGGTGACGACAGATGGCAGCGAGATGCCGATCACAGTATTAATCAACAAGAGAATGCAAGAATGCAGCAGCTAGAGAGATTCATCCCAAATATCACCAAATGTTCCAGATGTCAGAGGGCCGGCCACTGCAGAGCAATATGTCGCAGTAAGACGGAAATCTGCCGGTACTGCGTCGATCACCACCCCAGTAAGGAGTATCCACTGGCCAAGCTGGACACGGACTTCCGAGCACCCAACAACGAAAGAAAGTGCGCCAACTGCCTGGGCAAGCATGGAACAAGATACTTGGGCCTCCAAAGACAGAGGCGTCTTAAAGTTCGCTATAAACATAAAGACACGATACAACGAAGCAATGCAGAGGTGCGAGAGAGCCACGTGCATCTCACAAGTGGAAAAAGCTAGCTGCAAGACCAGATAGATGAGCTAAAGAAGCAAATCAAGCTGCTTCAAACACCGGCACTGACCAGCGACAATGAAAAGCTGCTTGCTGAAATAGAGATCCAGCGTAACATCAAGCAAGAAGTGGAACATATGGCCGAGATGAAGAAAGAAAACGAACAAATGCTACTCACCATTAAAGCGGAGAGAGAGCAGCTGAAAGCTGAAATGAAATCAATTCAAAACAAGCGAGCAGAAGCCATGCAAGAGACCACTGAGAGGCCGCAAGATGAAACCCAACAGACAACCAAGCCGGAACCGCAAGATAAAACCAGTAGCCAAACCACGACGCCCGAGACATTCAAGGGGAAACCAACATCCAGCCAGACAGCCGACGAAAGACAAGATGAGTACCCCGACGACGGCTTGAAGTGGAATACCGATGAACCTACCTTGGAGGAGTGCATAGAAGCAGAAAAGAGATGGGAAATTCAAGAGGGACTCAGGCACGAGGAATTAAGGAGACAGAAGAAAAGGGAAAGAAGATGCCCAAGAAACTCAGAGGAAACGATTCCCTGAGATACACTGTGACTATGAGGCCGAATTCGAGTACTATATAGATGACGGAGAGGCCGTCCCATGGCTGACCACAGAGGAAGCAATCGAAAGACAGCAAGAATTCAAACGCCAAAGTGAAAAAAGGCGCAAGGAGGAAAATCGCATTGAAAAGATTCTGCAGGCCACACACACACACACACGCACACGCACACGCGCACGCACACACACACACACACACAAAGGAGGCAAAAATACTAAATAAAAAGTCCTTATAAGGACTACAATCAGTCAAGTCAGACGAGCCAGGAGCCAACATCAACAAAGAAAACTACAAGAGGAGACGAGCACAAAGGATAACCGCCGACCAACCTCCTCCTCCCCCCTCCCCCAGCTGACGTCACAGACACAAACGCTTATGTAATCGGTCCGAGGGAGGACTCACTCGTAAGAGCGCACAAGACAAGAAACGGCTCAAAATCCACGGCTCCCAACAATAACCACCGCTGAAGAATCAGGTTAGACGAGACCGAATTTGGAATTTTTTTTATTCGAAAATTGGAATTGGAATCGTGGAATCGTAGAGTATCGTTTAAGTATCACAATGAGTAACTGTTGTCAAACGCGGACTAGCGGCACTGATGACCAAGGTAGCTAGGAACATGGAACAGACGTTTCTCATTCAACCATGTTGTTCTCTGTGATTATGGGCTTGGGTGTTTAACACTATCTGCTTTACGACGTGAAAAAAGGAACCCGCATTGCCTTGTATTTTGCACAAGATACCCCATCATATTGAGACATTAGGTTTACGTTGGTAACATCTATTATATTATTATACTTGCACTAGCACAGGACAAGGTCTAAATGCGAGCCACCAGCGACGAGTCGGTGAATACCCGGTAACCTAAATATCAAAGGAAGAGACATAGATGGTCATGGATGGCACAGGCAGAAGATACCGTCTGAGAGATGACTACAGTCAAATTAATACACAGGGTGAGAAAAGATTGACAGCGGGTCATAACATTGGGTAGAGAATGTAGCGATGTGTATAATGGGTTGGCGAGTTGGAGGTACAGCAACTTAAATATGACAATGCCAGTAGAGATGACGTAATAGCGTATACACTGGTTCGCGCAGCGCCTAGAGAAATCTGGGTGGGAATTATGTCAAGGGGAAGGTCTTTGCTGACGAAAATGGAGTCTATAAGTTCATCACCCCAAGTGCGAGGATTGCAGTCGCTGCAGTCACTGAAGCTTTAAAGTGGATAACACTTACTCCAGCCACGTGAACAACCATAGCCTCTGATTCTGTCTGTATTACGTAACGTTCAAAATGGACAGATGCAGCATAGACGACGCTTTCTTGCAGGGACTTAATGGATATACTGTTGGGGTCAAACTGGAGTACGAGGTAACGACGGATTGGTTGGCGTCGGACGTGACAGCGGTTGAACAATCACGGACAAGGCAGATACAGAAGACTATCTATGAATGACTACTTCAGTTACACTAACAGATGCTCGACTTACGGTGGGTCTCGCTGGGAGGGGTGCAAGAGGTAGTTCTGAGCTGGGACAGGGGAAGATCACGACCTCACAGATGGTACTTAGATGCCGATAGATGCAAGCACTTGTCACGACTTGAACAACCTCAACATCACCGCGTTGTGCTCAACGGTTTCTTTCTTCTTTTGTTTGCACTCGCTCACTTTGAACTCAAACTTAGTCCATACACACTGCTTCTAGTAGTGCTGGACTGAATTTTGTGTGTGGATTAACTTTCCCTATTAAGTGTCCCTCGCCATCAGGCGAACCAACTCCGACTTCAGAGGTACTTGTAATTAACGTCCCCAAGTCAAGGACGATAGGTCAACATTTTACTCCAACTGTCCAGTGCAGGGGTTGAATCCCTTACCTCAGCATCAGCACGCCGGGTGTTTAAGAAGTTATTAAGAACACGCTTTTATCCACTCGGCCTACTGCTTCTCATCTCTCATCTCATCGTGTTCCTCTTATACCTTGCGGTGTCGAGATGAAGTATAAACTTCGTGAGAGTGCCCGGTTATGGGCTTCGTATATCGACATTCCCATGGACTCTGCTATTCCCTCCGTCCAACGTTTACGTGGTCGACCTCTTCCTCTGTTTCCATCTGGTCTGTACATCATTGCTTGCTGTTGACTGGTAACCTACTTGCATGGCCAAACCATTTGACTTGCTGCTTTCTAATAAAATCTAGTGCAGCTATAACCCCCACTTTAGTCCTGATTTCTTCATTTCTGATCTTATCTCTTCTTGATACGTTGAGTATTCTTCTCAGGAACCTCATTTCTGTTGTTGTGATTTTTCTTTTCTCTTTTTGTCATTGTCCAGGTTTGGCATTGGTAGCACAGAGTTGGTAGGAAGATTGTGTTGTAAAGTGCTTTCTTAGTAGTTATTGATACATGTTTGTTCTTTAGTATTGGTGCCATTTGTCCAATGAGTTGATTTGCCTTATTGCACCTATTTTCGATCTCGTCTTCTGATCTGCCATTTGATGATATTATACTTCCTAGGTACTTGAAACTCTTTACTTGTTTCAAGAGATATTCGTTTAGGTGAATTGTTGCTGTTCTTCTTTAGTTATAGTCATTACCTCTGTTTTGCTTGTGCTAATTTTCATGTTATGTTCCCTACACATTTCGTTTAGACTATTCACGTGGTCTTGTAATTCAGCTTCTGATTTTGCTATTAGTGCTTGGTCGTCCGCAAGCAGGAGTTCTCTAATGGTTAGATTTGCAGATGGTTCTTCTTCTGTGTTCTCGTCATGCGGTATTCTTGCTGTCTCTGCTTGGCTGGTTTCTTTACATATGTTGTCTATATATGTTATGAACAAGAGAGGGGAACAGGACACAACCTTGTCGTACTCCAGATCTTATGGTGAAGGGTTCTGAGTGTCCTCCAGTTGCTCTCACTATGCATTCACTGTTGTTGTATAAACTTCTACATAGGTTTGTTAGATGTGTACTCACTCCATATTGTTTAAGGATTTCCCACAGCTACTGCTTAAAGGGTTAAACCTCGGCCTTCCAGAAGATCCTGCGGAAGGATTCACAAACAGCCAGGCATAGAGCCGAGGTGGCTGAGAGCATGTTACTATCATATTTTATGGCGCAGTCTATGAGCCACACGCAAGAGCGCTACAGTTAATACGGGATGTATTCTTATGAGAAAGTATTCCATGTGTAATCAGCACTGTACCGTGTCACATTATCGCCGAATTTAGATGTGCTCCATGCATACTTTGTCCTAACCGGTGTTGTTATCACAGCTGCATTCCACATACATATATTAACCCCGTTTCTCAAGGTCAGACCCTGATCCTAGTGTAAACACACATGTAAGACGCCAGTCTCCGGTTGCACTTCGTTTTATAATTTTTTACGACGCGATTAACAACACCGGCGTTTTCTATAGCGGCAGTCTCCGCTCCGAATGGGTAGACATCTTTCGGAAGTCGCGCTTCACAACACTCACTTGGATGTACGCACGCGGACATACCGGAGTGAAAGGTGATACGCGCGCAGACCAGCTGGCAAATAATGCTCCAATACATACGGGAGGAAGCATGGGCAGGGCTGATATAGTCGGTCCAGCACGGACTCGGTTGGCTGATACGTAGATACTCTGAAGCTAGCCCGACTACACGAACTGGGGGTGGTCTGATCAAGCATGCCAGTGTCGACTTCGAGGGAAAGAAGATATATCATAACCAATGCCTTACGTGATGTTTAAAAAGTTATTTGCATATCCTTAACAGAACGTCGCTGTCAACCCCGGTATATTTTACTGTTTGTGATCTCTTGGCAAGTTTACGTTCAGTAGTTTGCCATTGCTTTCTGAACGACCGGCACCAATACCTATTTTATTTTTAAAAAAAACTCAAGGCAGTCGGCTACCTGATTGCCCGCAGCTGTGTTTCGAACGCGGTATGCAGGATCTCGAACTGTGTCCGTTACTTCTTCGCCACGGAGCAGGCTTATGTCAACAGTGAGCAGAAATACTTAGGGATGGCTGCTGCATCGGAGGCCTGAGTACACACCAGAGGTCTGAGCATTGTACATTGTGCGCGAACTATGTGGCACCGTCGAGGATCCCGTGTGCTGTATTATATTGTCTTTGGGTAGGTTTGCTTATTTTGAAATTTAGCTTGGGCATCGGCCTTTCAGATTGTTATTGGGGATTGTGGATGTGGCCAGAAACCGGTATATGAGCCATAAATGTTAGCACTATCGTGTCATTTAAGATTTAATTAAACTAGCCACTTTAGTAACATTTTCTAAATTGCTTATTAATTATATAACCTGCATAGTTGGGTACCTCTTGAAAAAAAAAGAAATCCAGCGGTACTTTATTCGTCTGTAGGTCAATTTTAAGCCGAGATATTATTTGTGTGTCAGTTTATCATATAAGCAAATAAAAAAAAAACGATTTTGACCCTTTCACAAAATGTGACCCTACCTACACACTCACACCACTATCGGTTACACTTGTCGCCAAGGGATGTTACCACTGCCGGTGTCTCTCTCAAGGACAGATAACTACTGCCAGTTTATATACACACACACACGCACACACAGATATATACACCTCCACATCATGCTGTGATGACGTCAGACCGCGCGTGCAGTACGGCGCGCGGTCTTGTCAGCGCGAGGCTGCCAGCGTAGATGCATTTTGACAATAAAACAAGTCCCGTTGGAAATTTGCAAAATTCTCAGTGATCTTGCCCTTGTAGAGTAATGAAAAATTACACATAAATACAATATTGGGTGTTGAATGTACACATGCATTCATTATCATGTTAATCTCCCTGAATACTCAATATTAAATGGTCATAGCTGGAGTGTGACAGGGTAAACTGCTATCTGCCGCCATAGAAATACCGCATTACAGCATGCGATCTTCATAATTTCAGTGTGTGGTTGACTGCCAACTTAATGGTCGAAAAGTACAAAATACACGTAAAAATGGATTCTAAATTTAATAATACACAGTAGAACAGTGTAATACGTCTTATAAAACGGTATTTACTGGTTTACTTACCACTTAGAATAGGCAGCCAGGTTCTCCAGTATAACAAGGATTCCCGCTCCCGATGCGCCATAAATGCAGAACGCAAAACGGGGTGGGAAAAAACTTTCGAGTAATCAGTGTCCGTTTTGACTCGATCTTGAAATAATCGTGGAATTTAACAAAATGAGTACGATTACTGTCCCCATATTTATTGCAATCCCGAAGAAATCAGGAGCCATGGAATGCGATCAACATAGAACAATTAGTATAATGAGCCACATCACAAAGATTCTGCTTGAGAATTAACATGCAAAGAGTTAGGAAGAAAATACACCCCGAAATAGGAGAACAATAATGTGGGTTTGTAGAAGGAAAGGGCACAGTAAATGCTGTGTATATACTGAGAACATTAATTGAGCGTTCTATAGAAGTAAACAAAGATCTATATCTTTGCTTATTGACTACACAAAGGCTTTCGATAAAGTGAGACATGTCGACATAAGGATTCTTGAAGATCTACAAATTGATGGAAAAGACCTTAGACTTGTAAAAAAACATATATTGGAAACAACAATCTGCCATCAGAATTGATAACGATGTAGGTCAATATCAGCCTATTAAAAGAGGTGTGAGACGGATGTGTAATGTTTCCTTCAGATCTTTTTTACCTGTACAGTGAAAATATATTTAGAAATATAGAAGATAGGAAAGTATCAACATTGGGGGACGATACATCAATAACATTAGATATGCAGATGATAGTCTTGATTGCAGACAATGAACAGGACCTGCAAAATTTAGTAGATGCGGTTGTTGTACACAGTGAACAACCAGGGTTAGAACTGAATATTAAGAAGACACAGATTATGGTCGTCACTGGGAAGAAGGAAATACCACAATGTGATATACGAGTAGATGGACATACTCTTAAACAAGTGAATCGATACTGTTATCTCGGCACAGTCATAACATCTGATGGGAGATGCCTTGAAGAGATTAGAACAAGAATTCCCATTGCGAAGGAAGCCTTTTGCAGGAATGAATAACATACTGACCAATAAAAAGATATCAATTGAAACGATAAAAAGAGTGTTGAGATGCTACATAGAACATATACTTTTGTATGGATGTGAAGCGTGGACAATAAGCAGTCAGGCTGAAAAACAGCTAATGGCTGTGGAAATGTGGTTTCTGAGGAAAATGCAAAGAATACCATGGACAGATAGAAAAACCAATAAACAAGTCTTTCAAGAAACAAATGAAGATCGTAAACTGATTAGAGTCATTAGATGTAGACAGTCAAAATTTTTCGGGCATGTTATGAGAAGAAATGACTTGGAGAACTTGTTAACTGGCAAGATCGAAGGAAAGAGACCAAGGGGAAGACCGAGAAGTAAATACCTGGATGGCTTGGCGACGTGGCATGGTCGAGACAGGGACACGGAGCTTATACATGACTCTGGTGATCGAGTGAGAGACAGAACATGACCGCCCACGCTTACCGGCATGGCACATGATGGATGGATGGACTGTCCCCATATCTGAGACACAAAAACAAATAACCGAACGTAACTTCGGTAAACCGAAACGTTGTACCTAAATTAAACCTTGCTGGACACCTTGTTATGAATAAACATTCGGCATTTTTTTTTCTTACAGGAATTACTAGATATACTACTATAAGTACAGTATATGAAATTGTGATAGAATTTTGAAGGTCCTTATGGCAGAAGACAGGGTAAATATAATAATACAATAATGTTGCTGTTACTCTCAGGCCGGTTATTGTCCACGCTGTTTGGTCTCCCGTTATTTGCTGGTGTCCGTTCCAGATCTGGTGTCCGTTCTAGATCTGGTGTTTAACTGGTAAGTCTTGTCTGCTTTAGAGATTCGCTGTCGCGTGTGGATTTTAGTGCATGCTCGGTAATAAGCCCTATCAAAAATAATATAGGAAGTGATCGAGGTAGAATTGGATAGTGCAAACCAGGCTGTAAACAGCACAGCAGCGCCACAGAAACACGATACTTGGTGGGCTTGGTGAGGCATGCTAAACTTTAAAGAAGCACGCTGTTGCACATGTATTGACCGGCGCTCAGAGAGGCACAAGTAGAGATTTAAGAACATATTAGCAAGCTACAGTTACCATGCCAGGATTGGTATTTGGATTATATGAGGGATCTCAGAGAATGCAAGCAAATATTGGCGATAATCCCGAAGTGTTGCCCATGCAGCATAATCCCACTCTCGGTCTACCTAGTTTACTCCAGAGGAAAGGTCAATACGCCTGGAACCAGACAAGCTGCAGAAGCTGCCGAATGAGCAAAGCAATGCTCTATCTGTCCGCCTAATTGTATAATTATAGTTATAAAAAATATTTTATGTAATGGCTTCGGGGGGATCCTCAAAGATATTTTTAAGACATTGAGGTACCTGGTAAAAAAATAACATTACAGAAAATAATAGAATGAGCCTGGTCGGAGACGTTGCTAGGAGGTTAGTGTACGCCTCAAGGTTAAGAGTACTGGGTTCGAATCCCGGACTGGGAATTTGTACAAAAACAATTGGTATCTTCTTCTTCTTCTTCTTCTTCGTTCATCCGGAGTTTTTTTTCGGATGTGATTGCGTTGTGCCTGTTTACAGCAGAGCTGCGTTCTTGCGCCGTTAGGCCGACACATCCGACTTCTGCGGGCATTTGTTGACCGGGTTAACCTTCCCGGGGGTTTCTTAGGACGTTTGACTCTCACTGTTGTGGTGTTATCCCCCATCCCAGCTGGTCCATATAGAACAGCCAAAGATCCTGGTCAGCCCTCAAGGGAAGGCAGGGGCAGACCATGGGCATTCCCCGCCATCCAAGGAGGCTTCCATACTTGCAGAGCCGATACATAGCGCTCTGGTACTGGGCTCACCCAAGGAATCGTCACGTCCTGCACATGGCTGCTTAGCCTCACTTCCGTATATTGGGCCTTCCGTTCACCATAGGCTGTTCTTCCGGAAACCAGAAGTATGCAGTCTGCAGATGACATCCACACAGTGAGCTTTCGATTCGGACTTTCCATGTAATGGATTTGCTAGCCAAGCAATATTCCATTTCGTGCCACTAGGGCACTTTTCCACCTTTTATGAAGCCCACACAGTGGGCTTTTGATTCAGACTTTCCACGTAATGGATTTGCTATCCAAGCAATATTCCATTTCGTGCCACTAGGACACTTTTCCACCTTTTATGAAGCCCAAGGTTGTGTCCTGTCCCCTCTCTTGTTCATAACATATATAGACAACATATGTAAAGAAACCAGCCAAGCAGAGACAGCAAGAATACCGCATGACGAGAACACAGAAGAAGAACCATCTGCAAATCTAACCATTAGAGAACTCCTGTTTGCGGACGACCAAGCACTAATAGCAAAATCAGAAGCTGAATTACAAGACCACATGAATAGTCTAAACGAAATGTGTAGGGAACATAACATGAAAATTAGCACAAGCAAAACAGAGGTAATGACTATAACTAAAGAACAAACAGCAACAATTCACCTAAACGAACATCCCTTGAAACAAGTAAAGAGCTTCAAGTACCTAGGAAGTATAATATCATCAAATGGCAGATCAGAAGACGAGATCGAAAATAGGTGCAATAAGGCAAATCAACTCATTGGACAAATGGCACCAATACTAAAGAACAAACATGTATCAATAACTACTAAGAAAGCACTTTACAACACAATCTTCCTACCAACTCTGTGCTACCAATGCCAAACCTGGACAATGACAGAAAAAGAGAAAAGAAAAATCACAACAACAGAAATGAGGTTCCTGAGAAGAATACTCAACGTATCAAGAAGAGATAAGATCAGAAATGAAGAAATCAGGACTAAAGTGGGGGTTAAAGCTGCTCTAGATTTTATTAGAAAGCAGCAAGTCAAATGGTTTGGCCATGCAAGTAGGCTACCAGTCAACAGCATGCCACAACAGGCAATGACGTACAGACCAGATGGAAACAGAGGAAGAGGCCGACCACGTAAACGCTGGACGGAGGGAATAACAGAATCCATGGGAATGTCGATATACGAAGCCCATAACCGGGCACTCTCACGAAGTTTATACTTCACCTCGACACCGCAAGGTACAAGAGGAACATGATGAGATGAGATGAGATGAGATGAAGCCCACACAGTGGGCTTTTGATTCGGACTTTCCACGTAATGGATTTGCTATCCAAGCAATATTCCATTTCGTGCCACTAGGACACTTTTCCACCTTTTATGAAGCCCACACAATGGGCTTTTGATTTGGACTTTCCACGTAATGGATTTGCTATCCAAGCAATATTCCATTTCATGCCAATATTCCATTTCATGCCTCTGGGTCTTCATGCACCTTTAAATGTCAACCTGTATATAGTTAAAGTAATCTGCGGTCAACTTTAGCTTGTTGATATCTCCATAGAGCTTGTCCTCAAATGAAGCAGGTGTGGGCCAAAATATCTTTCTCTGTTCTGCATACGTTGGGCAATCCTGCAGCAAATGTTTTGCTGTCATTTTTCCAGTTCTACAATTACATTCATCGGTATCTCCTATCTTTAGTTTATTGAACAAGTGGTATTTCAGCCTGTTGTGTCCTGTGCGGAGTCTGAAGATTGCTACTTGTTCTCTTCTGTCGAG
The DNA here is from genome assembly GCA_963921405.1 of Cepaea hortensis. Taxonomy (NCBI): domain Eukaryota; kingdom Metazoa; phylum Mollusca; class Gastropoda; order Stylommatophora; family Helicidae; genus Cepaea; species Cepaea hortensis. The sequence continues at coordinate 63,516,898 of OY992890.1, read as the reverse complement.
TTTGTAATATGCATCATCCTTCTGATGGCCTGGATGCTCTGATTCCCATTTGGTTCTATAAGTGCTTTTTATCAACCTCTTTGCCTCATTATAGGTTATGTCTATGTCAGGCTGTGGTAGTCGTCCGCCCTCTTTTGCCAGTCTGTCAGCCTCTTCGTTTCCAGGTATACTGCAATGTGATGGGATCCACTGTATTACAACTTTTTTGGATTTCTGGCATAGACCATGGAGTGCTGCTCTTAGGTCAGTTAGTTCTGTGCTGTTATTGCTCTTCAGTATTGAGACAGCTGACTTTGCATCTGTGAAGATAGCTATTTGCTTCTCTTTATTTTCCTCCATCAGGAGCATTTCTGCTGCAGTTTTCAGAGCCTCTACCTCCGCTTTGAAGTTACTTGAAAATTTTCCAGTTGCCAGTGAATGTGTTTTTTTCGCTCCATTTTTTAAATTTAGGAGAATTCCTCCTCCTCCATTCTCTATTGAATTTTTGGCTGATCCATCTGTATATGCATGGGTCCAATTCCTGCTTGGGTAATGTTCTTTTATGTAGTTTAGGGTTATTTCTCTTCTTTCGGTTTCATGCTGAGTGTTCTTTTTCTCAATACCAGGAATGTTTTCTATCATCTCAGGCAGTTGCTGCTGTCTCCAAGCTGGGAACTTGTGTGCATTGTGTATGGGCTTGACTGTTGATATGTTAAGAATAGGATCTGACCTAATCCTTCGTTTTGCAGTTTCTACAAAGTTGCTACGCTTCAGTCTTCCCTTTCCAAAACCATTAAATCTGTTGTACATAGGGTGGTCTGTCAATCTTCTAAATTTTTCTGCTTGTTGCTGGGCTCTGCTATCTCTTCTATCCTGCATTGGTTGTAAACAAGTGATCTTTTCTAATTCATTAATAGGCGTTGTCTTCAGGCTTCCAGTTATGATTCGCATTCCTTGATTTTGGACTCTACTTATTTTGTTAAAGTTTGACTTAGCTGCTGTTGCCCAAGCTGCAATGCCATATTCCAGTACTGGCCTCACCCGCCCAGTATATAACTTCTTGAGAACTTTCTCATCTGCTCCCCATGTTGTACCAGCAAGCTTTTTCATGATTGCCATTCTTTGCCTTGCTCTTGTTCGATTTTTCTCAACCTGTGTCTTCCATGTCAGGCGACGATCAAAGGTGACTCCTAGATAGTTTGGATTTTCTTCATGGCGCAATATTTTTCCATTCAATACCAGCTTAGGTTGCTGAGTTTTAGTTGAGAGGGAGAACACTGTGCATGTTGTTTTCTCCTCACTTATCTTCACTAGCCATGATTTTGACCAGTCCTCTAGCGCTAATAGGGCTTGCTGTATTCTGCTGTTAGCTGTACTAATATATTCTTCAGATGTCCATATGGCTAGGTCATCTGCAAAGGATGATGTGTGTACTCTGGCTGGAAAATTTTCCGTGATGTCGTTTATATATGCTAGGAATAATGTTGGTGAAAGAACTCCTCCTTGGGGGACACCTTGCTCCAACAGCATCATTTTGCTGGTTTGTCCTTGTACTTTTGTCCTGGCAGTTCTGTTCTCAAGGTAGTGGCTGATCCATTTGTACATTTTCCCGCAAACATGCATTTTTTGCAGTTTTACTTTCAGTCCTTCCTTCCATACTTTATCAAATGCTTTTTCTAAATCTATCCAGACTGCTAGTGTGTGCTTTTTCTCTTGGAAGGCATCCTCTATTTCCTGAGCTATATAGGTTATTTGATCTTCAGTAGATCTGTACTTTCTGAATCCTGCTTGGTGAGGTGTTAAGAGTTGGTTTTCTTCCAGATGCCATGTTAGCCTGCCATTGATAATGCGTTCCATTAATTTTCCTACACAGCTAAGAAGACTGATAGGTCGATAGCCATTTGGTTCTTCCAGGTCTTTTCCTTTCTTTGGGACTGGTATTAGTATAGCTTCCTTCCATGCCTGTGGGACTATTCCCCTCTTCCAGCTGTAATTTAGGACTGCTAGTAGTTTCTTCTTTGCCTTAGTGCCTAGTCCTATTAGCATTTCATTTGTGATTCCATCCTTTCCTGGTGATGTCTTCTTTTTTAGGGTATTCATTGCCTGTTCCATTTCTTCCATTGTTAGATTTGCCATCATATATTCTGCTGCTGTCTCTGTATATGTATGATGCATCTGTTTATCTTTGATTGCTTTCTTCTGTTCGGCTGTAATATCAATGTGGTTTGCACTGGCATAGTGTTCCATTAGTGCATTTGCAGCCTTTTTTCCTGTAAGCAAGGAATTTCCTTGTTTAATTGTTATTTGTTTGTTTCTAGGTCCTTCATTGTTCATGGCTTTCACTAGTTTCCATAGTTTGTTTCCATCCCTGTCAAAATTCAGGTTTTCTGTTTTTTTCCTCCAACAATCTCTTGTTGTTTGATTTACTGTTCTTTTATATTTTGCTGAGATGGCTTTGAGAGAGATGTTCGCTTCAGTTGTTTGTTCTCTCTCTGCGGTCTTCCTAGCATCTTCAACTTTGTCCTCCAAAAATTGTAGTTCTTCAGTCCAGTATGGTTTGTAATTTTTCCTTGCTCCTCTTGGAATAGACTCAGTGGCTGCCTGTATTATTGCTCTGTTTAGACTTTCCACCATTTGCTTCATGTTGCCATATCGTGTATTTACGTTTTCACAATATTTGTCTGTTAGTATGGCAAATCTGTCCCAATCTGCTCGTTTGTAATTCCAACGGGGCAAAGGCTTTTGCTCCTGTGGAACATACTCCATATTTATTACAAGCTTGATTGGTCTGGTCACTACCTGCTAATTGTTCCAGCACATGGCGATCGATTTTGTGGAGGATGTCTCCTGTGCAGAAAGCTAAGTCTGGAGTAGAAGTGGTAATCCATCTTCTGGAGTAGAAGCTCGGTGTGTCATCCGCTTTGTTAAGTAGATGGAGATTTGAGTCTATTTCCCAGTCCTCCACTTCATCTCCTCTTTTGTCAGTATCTGGGTATCCCCATCTTTCTGAACGGCTATTAAAGTCTCCGACAACAATGCAATTTGTGTCAGTTATTTCCATGTTTGAGAGTGTAAGATCCTTATCTGCCGGGCTATATAGATTGTAAATTCTTATTTTCACGTCCTTTATCATTATATCAACACCTATAATTTCTGTTTGGTTGTCAGAGATCACAGATACTTCGCTGCAAGGTATTGTATTTCGTGTAAGTATTACAACTCCTCCTTTATGTCCTTCGCGGTCGAAACGTGTGGCCTGATATCCCTCGACTGAAAATGTGCGATTGGCGTTGAGGTGTGTCTCTTGAATGCATGCCACATCTATTATATCTTTATGAAGACGCTGTGTTAGGGAGGCTTTCTTGTTATAAACTCCTTCTGCATTCCATTGTAGTATGTTGAGTGTCCGGAGTGTTTGGTCAATAGCTCTTAACCTACTCCTCTGTGCCTTGACTCCACAGCACAGGGGAAGGTGACCACCAGTAGTCATGGGTGGACCCCCTCGAGGCAGGGGGCCCGGCACTATCACCGCCTGATGGGACTTCACGGGATTAGCACCATATCGATTAACTTTCATCTGTGGCATCATGAAATGATAAAGTTACGTTGCACTGCTTTGTCAAGCCTGTGGCTCAGTACATCCGATTTCGACAAGCATTTGTTCGGGATGCTTTCCCTAGCCTTTGACTGTCCCCAGTCTACCTACAAGGCAGCAGGTTTGTGCGTCACTTCGTCTGGTCCCTCTCCCTTGACCTGTCCGACATGGGTGACCCTACCAGTAGCTGTGCTACCGTCGGCATAGCTCTTGGGGTCACTGGAACGCTCAAGCCCCTCTACCTCGTCAAGGTGGACGCACGGCAGAGGGGCAATTGGTATCTGATATCTTACAACCCCTGATGTGTTTGGTAGCCAGATGGAATGCCTAGCTTTCTCAGAAAAGAATGAGTCCCTTGTTCCGAGTTGTGCACAAGAAAAATCCAGTCACAGATTTTGGAAATCACAAAGGGTGGGCTATAAAGCCGCTGCCTTGGCAGAATTTTTAGGAAAGAAACCTACTCATGGGTGTTAGTTGTATGATAGTACATCTGGCAGCTAGTATACATGGAAGCTAGTACACATGGAAGCTAGTACACATGGAAGCTAGGCGGTGATTGCTTTCATTACATGTCAGTTTCTTTGAGTCATCACTAGCACTAGTTTTAAACAATAGGCCACAAAACAAGACTGTCATCATAAGGGCTAACGATCTCTACAGTCTTTACATACAAGTATCCAATGGTGGTTATCTTCCGTCCCGTGTGGACTAAGACATGACAATTATCTTGTCATTGTTAACGGATGTGAATGCTGTACAATAAAGCAGGCGTTTGTGTTCACTATATATAATTGCGTGCCCCACGCGTGAGCACAGACCGGCTGACAGATTACATCAAAGCAATGTTTCGGCTATAAACGTAGACAAAGAAGACACATACATAACAGCGAAACATGTAAATCAATGGGTTGTGCAATCTACTGCTTGTGTCTACGCTGAAGTTAAGATTGAGAAAAATAAAAAGAGAAGGGGGAACTATATCAGTACGACCTAGCAGTGTCTTACACAGGGACGAAATTTCTCTTCCCCCCCCCCCCCCTTTTTCCCACCGAGAGAGATTTTTAAAAAAAGGGGTGGGGGAGAGATTGGGTTTGTTTCCGACGCCGTCATACAGGTCTCCGGTGCAGTTTTCTCGGAGACCTCTGGGGTCGTCGCCGGAGCTACAGAGTTTGTGTCCTGTGTGAGGTTTTCACCAGGGGTTAGCTGCTCTATGGAGAGAGATCTAGCGATATAGAATAAAACCCGGCGCAATGAAGCCCAACCTCTTGCCTTGTGACCCTTGTTGAATCCTAGTTTATTTCATATTCATGTTATCTGTAGAGTTTGTTGCCGGTGAGAGATTTTTCCGGCCGGGAAATGGCGTTTGTCCCAGCGGTTGTAGTACAAACCTGGATGTGTGTGTAAACCCCAAGCCTTATTGAGTATCGAACACGCCACGATGTGCACGGCGGACAGTCTGTTCCTGGGATACCTTAGTTGCTGCCCTAAATGTTACTGTCGTAGCTGTCACTTAACTCATTTGGTCGCAGGCAGGGGTTATTTGAACTGATTCAGTTCCAAACAAAACCTAGGTTATGACCAAACATGGTGCACAACCAAATAAGCAAATATTATAATGGGAATTCCCGTTCACTCAGCATTGAAATTGTAGAAGATACCACGAAACAACACAAATAACACGATGACCCCAGAATGGCGATATATTGTCCTTGTCCACATACAGGGTCATATTTGACGATATATTATTCTTTGGCATTTAGTCACTTGATTCAGTCTGACGTTTTACCTGGTAAAATGATGGCCTCTGTCAGAACGCGTTAAAGCGGACATGATCTACACCTTTAGTTGATTCAGTGTGACGTTTTATCTGGTAAAATAATGACCTCTGTCAGAACGTGTTAAAGCGGGCACTGATTGTCTTTATCCGTGATCTACACCTTCTTTCGATTAGGGAGGCTTTCAGCATATGTTGCTGTTGTCCTTGTTGTTAACTCCGTGGATTCGTGTTGTTGACTCTCGTAGGACTTAGACTTGTGGACTGGTGATGACTTGCTTGCACACCGTTGGACAAGCACACTGAATTCTTGCATACCTGTCGAGTTGCCCTAGCTGTGAGTGCGAGACTTGGGTGCTGATTGCCTAACATCACCGTGGGGAAATTGCTGTGATTCTTTTACAGTCTCGTGGCGGGCAATCAGCGAGCCCCGGACAGAAGCGTTTACAGGCACAGCTTACTTTGTGGACAGAGTCAACACGTTTAATGGCTTGAAAAACACTAGTCTGCTCTCTCTCTCTCTCTCTCTCTCTCTCTCTCTCTCTCTCTCTCTCTCTCTCTCTCTCGCTTGGGAGGATCTTCTCTTTTCTTCTCTCTCTCTCTCTCCCCCCCCCCCTCCACCGTCCATCCCACGAATAAAACCTGTGACTTGGAACAGACAACAAAAGCCCGTAACTGGAGTGGTGACACAGTTGGTGTGCGAGAAATACGTTCACGGGTATTGAATGGCATTCATAGAGGTAGACGAAAGTCGAGATTAGAGGACACACAAGACAGTATAACATTTGACAGCTTTACTTTAACACTACCAGGAATCGATCCCGCAGCCTCCACGTGACGGCTGAGCCTTACCTTATGAACAGTTGTCATGCTGAGGCGGCCCATTGAAATAATTTCGTCACTAAAAAAAAAACGCCTAGAAGGAACCTTTTTAGGCCTCCGTGCTCGAAGGAATAGGTAGTGGCATCTTTCCCTCCCGTAGTGAACTAGGAGAGCAGGCGTCGAACCCTTGGCCGACAGCGCTCATGCCTAGTCAGCGTAACTATTGCTTTCAATGTTTATAGTATGTGCTGTCCTCAGATCTCGGCTGCTGTCCTCTAATCTCTACTACTGTCCTCTTGCTTCTGTGAGTGTCGATGAATACCTTTGAATGTATTTCTGATGAATATTTCAGTATTTTGTTTATAAAAGGATTGTCTATAGCTTTGTAGGCAGCACTCAAGGAATAAAAGTTATCAATCATACATGGATCTGTCACACAAAGAGCCTGATATGTTCTTGTATGTGATGATGATTCGGATGTTTGCGTGTGTTTACGCGCACTGGCCTGGTTGAACGTTAGGAACAGGGAAACAAAATTGGTCAGATTCCACGTCAAACATTACAGATATGGCGGCAAGTGCCCTGTGATTGTCCCTGTAGCCGGTTGTTTTTTTTTTCAACCGCTGGGAGTTTACCTGATAGCGCTCTGGAAACTAGGTCGGTGCATGTTGTAAAATATCTGCGTGAGCTTCCAATGATGTGGCAGAGATTTCACAGGTGACCTCACACCATAGAGCCGTTACGTACTGTATGTCATCGGTGACCTCACACCATAGAGCTGTAACGTACTGTATGTGAGCGGTGTGCAGGGGCGTCACTAGGGGGGTTCGGGGGGTGCGGGCCGCGCCGGGTGACACCATCAAGGGGTGACACCAAAATAAAAAAATTGCAAATTTGACAAAGCAGACATAGCTCATAACCGTTCATTGTTAATTTTAGAAATGTTAATGTTAAATAACAAAAATTTAACTTTGTCCGAGTTTGTCGAAGTTCTTTATGTTTTACCTGAAGTATTGAAGTTATATTGTTCAATTTGTTTTCTTTCTTATGTCCTTATTAACTTTTTGACTTATTTTACAAACATATGCGATTATATATGGTACAAGAACAATTGGAAGAAGACCATGGTGAAAGTCTAGAGGGGTGACACCAAGAGTTTACCGCACTGGGTGACACTAACCCCAGTGACGCCACTGGCGGTGTGTTACTTTCATCGGTGACCTCACACCATAGAGCCGTAACGTACTGTATGTGAGCGGTGTGTTACTTTCATCGGTGACCTCACACCATAGAGCTTTAACGTACTGTATGTGAGCGGTGTGTTACTTTCATCGGTGACCTCACACCATAGAGCTTTAACGTACTGTATGTGAGCGGTGTGTTACTTTCATCGGTGACCTCACACCATAGAGCTGTAACGTACTGTATGTGAGCGGTGTGTTACTTTCACCCCCCCCCCCACTGACGTATATCCCCTGGTTTTATAGGAGGTCAGCGTGGCCGCGGGGCTTAATTCACATGCGCTTAGACTTAGGGTGCGCTGACGGCGGGTTTGGGTTCAACTCACACACCGGTCTGTTGAACTAAACGTTGACTTCTCGTTCAGAAAGCAATGACAAACTAGTCAACGTACAGTTGCCTAGTAAATCAACCTGGGGTTGGGTTTGGGGTTGGTAGCAACGTCCTGCAAAGGACAAGCATAATTTTCTTTTGTAGAGGTCGTGGCGAAACACAGCTGTGGATGATTTGGCAGCAGACCACCTTGCGTTGGTTTTTTATGAAATGGTATGGGTACCGGTGGTTCAGAAATCATTGGCAAACTACTGAACGTAAACAAGCCCAGGAATCACGAACAGCCAGAAAATGCTGGGGTTGACTGCTACGTCCTGTAAAGGGTAAGCAACTAACTGTAACTTAACGTTGCAAGTACTCATCGCCTATATATGTATATTTGGTTGCGTTGCGTTGCGTGGTGGTATTTCTCCAGAAGTGTGACATGTCCGGCGATGATCGTACAATTCCAATCCAGTCTAAAGGTGGCAGGAAGCCTTGGTAGTACAATAGCCAACACGCTTGCCTGCCGGCTGGATGGTCATGTAGTCGAATCCCCTTCCAGGCGGGGATGTTTGTGTGGTCTGGGATCCCTAAGATAGGCACAAGAAAATGTTCGCAGAAGTAAAGACGGCCACCGTGATAGTGGCTACATCCCACATCGAGTGCCGATCAATCAAACATTTGGGGCTCAAAAATATATACTCATACATGCCAAAGCGTGGACAGGAATTCTATACTTTACTTTTCTACTATAAAACCAATAAGAATGCCCGACATTTTACCTGGGGTAATTCCTGTTGGTGGTACTTGTGATGGTGTGTACTTTTCTAGTCCATGCTGTAGGGCGCTGGTCACGTCAATCAACAGCCGTGTCTCATGTCCTGCCAATTAGTGTTGAATCAGATACTACTCCATGCGATGATGCCAAGTGTTGTCTTGGTCTCTACCAGCTTCTCTCATCTATTTATTTCCGGCTGTCTCGCCATACTCCAACTTTCCCTTTCTCACGTGTACAAAGAATGCGGATGTTTTCCCGCTGCGGTAACCAGTTCTCTTTATCCTGCATACAACACACGTATGTTCATTGATTTTGTTTTTTTAAAATTCTGCGCTCGCTCGCTTTGAATTCACGCGTAGTCCATACACACTATTTATGGTAGTGATGGACTGAATTTTGCGTCTGGATTAGCTTTCCCTTTTAACAGTGTCCCTTGCCATCAGGCGAACCCACTCCGACTTCAGAGGTACTTGTAATTAACGTCCCCAAGTCAAGGACGACAGATCAACATTTTAGTCCAGCTGTCCGGTGTAGGGGTTGAGCCGCTTCCTTCGGCATCAGCACAGGGATGTTTAAGAACACACGTTCTTACCCATTCGGCCATTCGGACCTGCTTGATCACTGGTGATAGGAAGGCAGAAATGACATGTTTTTGAAGTTCCAATTTACCACATGCCTGGCTGTGTGTGGATACCCACGCATACCTAGCGCATCAATAGTGATACTGATATTCAGTAGTTCTTTGCTAACTTTTATTTATTTATGTGAAGATATTGAGGATTTTGCATATACATTGCTATTGTTTGTAGTGAAGTGTAAATTGAACTTCGGCTCTGTGTAGAACAAAAGGATTTGTAGTTTGTCGTCGTCAATTCAGTTTAGTTTGTAGTCGACTTCAACAGCAAAACATAATTGAAATCAGTTGATCTCTTAACACTTAATGTGCAATAATCAGTGTTTCATTTGGCTGTTGCTTGGGTCTGCATGGAGTTCTGGAACTATCTATGGCGTACCCATCATACACAGTGCTGTTTGTGGCTTCGGTCCTTCTCCTCCCTCCCCCACCCCGGCCCATCTTTTGCAAGGATGGCCGTTTGCCGCTTTCTCCCCGTTGTATTCGCGCAGTGTTGCCTGACTTCTCCGAAATACTACTTGAACTATGAATGTTTGAATGACAGTTGCGTCGCTTCCGTGTAGTGAGTGGGCGACAACCACTCTGCCCAGCATATAATGCTAGAAATTAGTGTCGCAAGCCCCCGTAGTGTGCTTTAAAACAAGCTTTAACACAAAGTAATTTTCTTGGTCCAATTGGGGTCAAATCTGCAAGCTTGGTGTGCGACGTGCGAGGCAGGTAAGTATTATCATACTTTTCTGTTTATACCTTGTTTTGTCATATTTCATCCGACGTCCGAGACTTGAACATTTATGGCACCAAACCTATTTTACCAGCTGTGTAGTGGCAGTAGGCGACGCGGGAACATCGTGGATTAGCAGTAGGCGACGCGGGAACATCGTGGATTAGCCCTGACAGTGCTGCTGTTGTACGACAGGCGGTGCTTTTTTGTTTTGTTTTTTGGTTGCATATCCCTTACAGGACGTTGCAGTCAACATCAGCATTTTTCATCTGCTGATGATGTACTAGGTAAGATTACGCTCAGTAGTTTGCCATTGTTTTCTGAGCGACCGGCTCACAAACTCCGTAAGTTACTGATGGCGGCGAGAACCGCTCCCAATTCTCGCGCACATCACGTCACTCACGAGAGTATGCGGGATTACGGAGAAAGACGCTACAGATCTGATTGTCCACCCTCCTGTCTCCTCGGACATCGTTATGCTGAAGTCTGATCTCTCCCCCTCCCATCCTCTCGCGCTCTCTGCTCTTTCATCTCTTTCTCTCTCTCCTCCTCTCGCGCTATCTCTCTCTCATCTCTTTCTCTCTCATCTTTCTTTCTCTCTCATCTTTCTTTCTCCTCATCTCTTTCTTTCTCCTCATCTCTTTCTTTCTCCTCATCTCTTTCTTTCTCCTCATCTCTTTCTTTCTCCTCATCTCTTTCTTTCTCCTCATCTCTTTCTCCCTCCTCTCTCATCTCTTTTTATCTTCTCCTCCTCTTTCTAACGTCACTTTGAAGTCTTGCCCCTCTGTCACCCCCTCCCCCGCCCCCTCTCTCACCTCTTTCTCTCTCTCCTCCTCTCGCGCTCTCTCTCCTCATCTTTCTTTCTCCTCATCTTTCTTTCTCCTCATCTCTTTCTTTCTCCTCATCTCTTTCTTTCTCCTCATTTCTTTATTTCTCCTCATCTCTTTCTTTCTCATCTCTTTCTTTCTCCTCATCTCTTTCTCCCTCTTCTCTCATCTCTTTTTCTCTTCTCCTCTCTTTCTAACGTCACTTTGAAGTCTTGCCCCTCTGTCACCCCCTCCCCCGCCCCCTCTCTAACATCGTTGTTTTGACCTCTCCGTCCCCCTCCCTGGGTAGAGACAGACAATAATACCAGTGTAATTGTTCTGCAATAGTGTCAATCAACCCCCTGAACCACAACCCTAGCCTTAGATAATGTATTTATATAGATTATATCATCTCACTTCAGGCTGGAGTCAGTTATACAGGCTATGTACTCTTACTTGAGGCCGGAGTAAGTTTATCCAGATTATGCGAAGGTCGTTCAGAAAGTAATGCACCATATCGTTTTTCTCAGCTAATAGATTATAGTAATGGTGTTTACGGATATTTCCGATAGTACGTCAAATGCTTCCTGCATGTTATGCCACCACTTTTAATATTCGTTGTTTTCCCCGTAAACAGATTTCTTGTACACTTTCTTGGAACATTTATAACGGTTCTCTGATGTCAGGACTCCGATTATCTGGATTGGGAGATAACAGTTTTGTGATTAATTTCTTGTTATTCTTGCATTCATTCTGTGTAATTAAGTTTTAGGCATTATGTTTTAGTATGTCTACCAGTTCCGGTGGTGTTTACTTGTTTCGTTGTGAATTTATAGTTTAGGCAATACCCATGCAAATGTAATGGTAGTGTTTGAGCTTTTGTAAACATTCCTAAGTTTCGTGTTAAATAGCTTTTAGATTTCAGTATAGCTTTTCCTGGACCACAATAATTTAGTACCACCACACATTTCCGATTCTGCCTCTCAACGCATTAAAATATCCTCACAGACTAGAGACAGCCACCTGGTAGTAGAATGACAAAATGTGGCTCTCTCTCTCTCTCTCTCTCTCTCTCTCTCTCTCTCTCTCTCTCTCTCTCTCTCTCTCTCGCTCTCTCTCTCTCTCTCTCTCGCTCTCTCTCTCTCTCTCTCTCTCTCTCTCTCTCTCTCTCTCTCTCTCTCTCTCTCTCGCTCTCTCGCTCGCTGCTGTCTCTCTCTCTCTCTCTCTCGCTCTCTCGCTCTCTCGCTCTCTCACTCTCTCGCTCGCTCTCTCTCTCTCTCTCTCGCTCTCTCGCTCGCTGCTGTCTCTCTCTCGCTCGCTCTCTCGCTCTCTCTCGCTCGCTCTCTCTCTCTCTCTCGCTCTCTCTCTCTCTCTCTCGCTCTCTCGCTCTCTCTCGCGCTCTCTCTCTCTCTCTCTCTCCTTCCTCTGTATGTGCGTGCGCGCATGCGTGCATGCGTGCGTTTTTATTTTGCACGCTTGCTCACTTGCTTTGAGCTCCAGTGTAGTCCACCCAAGTTCTAGTACTACTAGAAGTTGCTGCTACTAGTGAGTGAGTACATGGGATTTTGCATGGGTATGTTAGCTTTCCTTATTAACCTTCTAGACTCCTGAGGTACTTGTAATTTACCTCCGCTGAGTCAAGAAGTCCAACTGACCTTTGTGTGAAATGAACTGACCTCTGTGTGAAATGAACTGACCTCTGTGTGAAATGAACCGACCTCAAGGTTACCTACAAGGAACATCCCAATATTACGACACTGTGCCAACTGTCTGCACAATGGAATCTTCTATAATAGATAAATTAGCTACCACCTTCACATTGATGGTAGACTTCAGTTGATCTCTATTTTGTTGTTGTCTGTCTCTCGGTGTTACCTTTGGACAGTAATCTGCCAGTACTGCCGAGTCCTTCACAATGCACCACCATACATCTTGTACTGCTGGGAGTATGTCTACAGCTGGGAACTAATGTTGTCTAGTTTAAGTTCTTAAAGATGAATGTTTCCCCGTGATTAGTGTGATATTTTTCTTTCTCTTTAAACTTCCATTTACTGGTATAAAATGACCAGGTTAGTCACTCATAAGACTGGTGCTGCAGCTGTCTGGTCAGCCACTCCTGTCCCTTCGTGTCTTCCAATGCAGAATGAGTCTGAACTGGACAGTCCTTGCATGCCTGTGTAAATGTAGTTGGTGTCTGGACTTCTGCTTCCCCCAACCTTTCAAGTATCTGCAGTAGTAGATCTTCACCTTATTGTCAGAAAGGGGAAGAATGGCATTTTGGTGAAAATTGTCAGTAATACTGGTCTTATAAACACTTTAAAATATCAGCCCCAAACACTGGAGTCTAATCCTTTAACAGACTTGAAGCATTCCTGGGATAGAGATGACAGTGACCTTACTAAAATGTTGAACATGACAAATTCACGTTTACATTAGCCTTGTCATGTGATTTGAAAGACCAACCTGCAAGGTCATTGCGGGGATATGTATTTAACTGACTTTCCCTTTGGTCTGGCCAACTTTCTCTTTCGTGAAACTTGTCTAGCAGGCGCTATTTGTGGAAGAGAATTCATTCGTGTTGGGTAGACACGTTATGATTAGGTTTTCTCAGAAAGTAAACACATTTTCTCAGAAAGTAAACTCATCTTCTCAGAAAGTAAACTCATTTTCTCAGAAAGTAAACTCATTTTCTCAGAAAGTAAACCCAGTTCCAAGAAACAATTCTGATCCTGGCAAAAGTAACTTCCCAGTGGTCATGTGTGGTCATGTGCATGTGTGCATGCTTGCTTCTTTTGTTATCATGGATTGTCATAAGCACAAGTCATATCTAGTTTTACAGGGTTAGTGTGGGTGTGTGTGACATAAAGCACATCATCGTCTTGTGCTTGGTAGATTGTAATCAGGGATATCCTGTTTCTTGCTGTGTTCCGTTTTATAGCCTGTATAGAAAGCATTCATTCATTTGAGGGCCTCGTGACAACTGTTGAATGTATCCACTTCCAAATGACAAGTTTTAAATACTGTGCCCATCTTCTTCTGCACTTTACCTCCCAGTGGAGCATAGGCCTTCAACCAACTGACCCAAGCTCTTTGTAGACTTGTTCATGGCTGGTTGGGTGTGCCAGTTATTTTCTTCAGGTTCACACATGTTTAGCAGAGTTACCATTGGACATATCTGTATGTGTGGAGAGAGGGAAAAGCAGGGCATTGTCCACCTGGAGAGGAAGAAAAGTGGAGCATTGTCCACCTGGAGGGGAGGAAAAGTGGAGCATTGTCCATGTGGAGAGGGGAAACAGTGGAGCATTGTCCACATGGAGAGGGGAAACAGTGGAGCATTGTCCACCAGGAGAGGGTGAAACAGTAGAGCATTGTCCATGTGGAGAGGGAAAACAGTGGAGCATTGTCCATGGGGAGAGGGAAAACAGTGGAGCATTGTCCATGTGGAGAGGGGGGAAAACAGTGGAGCATTGTCCATGTGGAGAGGGGGAGAAAGTAGAGCATTGTCCATGTGGAGAGGGGAAACAGTGGCGCATTGTCCATGTGGACAGGGGAAACAGTGGAGCATTGTCCGTGTGGACAGGGGAAACAGTGGAGCATTGTCCATGTGGACAGAGGAAACAGTGGAGCATTGTCCATGTGGAGAGGGGAAACAGTGGAGCATTGTCCATGTGGACAGGGGAAACAGTGGAGCATTGTCCGTGTGGAGAGGGGAAACAGTGGAGCATTGTCCATGTGGAGAGGGGAAACAGTGGAGCATTGTCCATGTGGAGAGGGAAAACAGTGGAGCATTGTCCATGTGGAGAGGGAAAACAGTGGAGCATTGTCCATGTGGAGAGGGAAAACAGTGGAGCATTGTCCATGTGGAGAGGGAAAACAGTGGAGCATTGCCCATGTGGAGAGGGGGAAAAAGTAGAGCATTGTCCATGTGGAGAGGAAAAACAGTGGAGCATTGTCCATGTGGAGAGGGAAAACAGTGGAGTATTGTCCATGTGGAGAGGGGGGAAAAAGTAGAGCATTGTCCATGTGGAGAGGGGGAGAAAGTAGAGCATTGTCCATGTGGAGAGGGAAAACAGTGGAGCATTGTCCATGTGGAGAGGGCAAACAGTGGAGCATTGTCCATGTGGAGAGGGAAAACAGTGGAGCTTGTCAATGTGGAGAGCAGACAAATAATGAAGCACTGCATTTGGATGGGGAAACACAATGGGGCATTGTGTGGGAGGAGAGGAAACAAGTAATGGAACACTGCCTACATGGAGGAGGACACAGTGGAGCATGTCCTCTGGGTCTGTCAGCTTCCATGAGAGGAACTGAGTGGTCACATGGTTTTACTTGGTCAAAGGTAAAACAAAAGTTATTCGTGGAAGATAAACTTAGAAACTTGGTCTGCTCACTTAGTGCTTCCCATCTGATACTAACATTTGTAAGCAAACACCTTAATGGTTTGTAAGTCCAGTGAATGCATATTTTCAAATCCAGATTATTGTGGTTAAGGAATGTTTCTGGTTAAGAAATGTTTCATCAGCTGAATTAGACCAGAACAAGGCTGGTAAAACAACCATGTATTGCTTGGTGTGGTTTGTTTGTACAACTGTTTGCAATTTCTTGCCTTAATTCACAAGCCATCTATTTGGTGGATTTCATGCTCTGAATGTTCATTTGTAAGTGGCTTAAAGAAAGGTGTTAGTTTGTACACGACAAGAGGAGCTTTGCTCAAGCATTTCAGATTCCAGAGATTCTTTAAAAAATATTAGTGTCTCACTTATTCTGGTACTACTACTACTACTACTACTACTACTACTACTACTACTACTACTACTACTACTACTACTACTACTACTACTACCTACTACCTACTACCTACTACCTACTACCTACTACCTACTACTACTACCTACTACCTACTACCTACTACCTACTACTACTACTACTACTACTACTACTACTACTACTACTACTACTACTACTACTACTACTACTACTACTACTACTACTACTACTACTACTACTACTACTACTACTACTACTACTACTACTACTACTACTACTACTACTGGTGTATATAGTTTTTCTCAGCTTTTTCTTGTCACTTATTTTTTTTCTCAGCTTTTTCTTGTCACTTATTTTTTTTCTCAGCTTTTTCTTGTCACTTATTTTTTTTTCTCAGCTTTTTCTTGTCACTTATTTTTTTTTCTCAGCTTTTTCTTGTCACTTATTTTTTTTCTCAGCTTTTTCTTGTCACTTATTTTTTTTTCTCAGCTTTTTCTTGTCACTTATTTTTTTTTTCTCAGCTTTTTCTTGTCACTTATTTTTTTTTCTTAGCTTTTTCTTGTCACTTATTTTTTTTCTCTTGCTTTTTCTTGTCACTTATTTTTTTTCTCTTGCTTTTTCTTGTCACTTATTTTTTTTCTCTTGCTTTTTCTTGTCTCTTATTTTTTTTCTCTTGCTTTTTCTTGTCACTTATTTTTTTTCTCTTGCTTTTTCTTGTCACTTATTTTTTTTCTCTTGCTTTTTCTTGTCACTTATTTTTTTTCTCTTGCTTTTTCTTGTCACTTATTTTTTTTCTCTTGCTTTTTCTTGTCACTTATTTTTTTTCTCTTGCTTTTTCTTGTCACTTATTTTTTTTCTCTTGCTTTTTCTTGTCACTTATTTTTTTTCTCTTGCTTTTTCTTGTCACTTATTTTTTTTCTCTTGCTTTTTCTTGTCACTTATTTTTTTTCTCTTGCTTTTTCTTGTCACTTATTTTTTTTCTCTTGCTTTTTCTTGTCACTTATTTTTTTTCTCTTGCTTTTTCTTGTCACTTATTTTTTTTCTCTTGCTTTTTCTTGTCACTTATTTTTTTTCTCTTGCTTTTTCTTGTCACTTATTTTTTTTCTCTTGCTTTTTCTTGTCACTTATTTTTTTTCTCTTGCTTTTTCTTGTCACTTATTTTTTTTCTCTTGCTTTTTCTTGTCACTTATTTTTTTTCTCTTGCTTTTTCTTGTCACTTATTTTTTTTCTCTTGCTTTTTCTTGTCACTTATTTTTTTTCTCTTGCTTTTTCTTGTCACTTATTTTTTTTCTCTTGCTTTTTCTTGTCACTTATTTTTTTTCTCTTGCTTTTTCTTGTCACTTATTTTTTTTCTCTTGCTTTTTCTTGTCACTTGTTTCACCAGTTTTACAATTTTCTGGTCCTTATATCAACCCAAGAAACTGCTTGGCCTTGGTAACTAAGACAAGTTCATGCCTTATCAGCCAAAGACTTTAGGCACATGGCAACGTACTATAGCATTAATAATCTGATACGATGTTTACATAGTATTGTGACCTTGTTTCAGATACTTCAACTGTGTATATTGCTTGAAGAGCTTATTCAGCACTTCAGTCTTGCGTGTTGGAAGGAGTCTATGTTAGGGGTGTGTTGGCAGTTTTGAAGTTTTCTACTTCGTATGTTTTGGTTACAACCGTATGGTTTCCACATTTAGGAATACTGTTTGATTGCTTCATCATTACGGCTGTGCTAGCTTTATGGACAGTGTTTTGGCTTTCTGGTGTGCAGTTGGTATGTTTTTCTTTTGTAGGCTCTCCATTCTGACTAATCCTTATGAGATGCTTCAGATTCACACTCAGAACTGCCAAGGGATTTTTTATGTGCGCAAAAATACACAAGGGTGTCAGATCTTACTACTCAGAGACCAGGGGAAATTTTATTACTGGAAGTCCAGGTGAAAAAAAATCCCGGTCATCACCGGGGCATGAACCTGGGACCTCCAGCACTTGAGGCGACACCATACCTCGAGACCACTCAGCCCCCTAACTGTAGCCTAATGGTGCTGCCTGGGCAAAATTTCGAGTTAAAAATCTACCCAAAGTATTTCAGGATCCTTACCGATGCTACGGAGTTCGTGCATTGAGCTGAGTTTCTCCAGACTCGGGTTTGAGTTTGGAGGAAAACGGAGCAGTTATGGATTAAACCCGTGTGCCGTGATGTTGATCCAATGACTAAACTAAACTAAACTAAACTAAACTCAGGAGAAAAGACGTGACAAATATGGAGGCTGGTCACTGATTGGTCATTCAAAGACAGCATTCAGTGATCATTGTCATTACTCTTGAAGTTACCCACGAATCCTCCATTTTTAAGGTCCACCTGCAGGTGCTCAGGTAGTCCAGTGTACCACCAGTGAGGACCCCGATGTGTGTATACCAGAAGCAGAGACATGTATGGAGGAAATGAATACTCATTGGCAGCTACTTTTTTGAGACATTATGATCCTGCACACTGTGTAAACCTAGTATCTCCATTGCTAACAAACAACCTATTTGTTTTTCAGACATAGAAGAAATGGATGCGGATTCTAAACAAGATCCAGCACATGACCGACCTAGCCTCAGTGTTCAGGTATTTATGATCATTTCCTCTCTCTGTGTAGCATAGATCCTCAGCCAGCCCATTCCAAGCTCTATTTCTTGCTGTCTTGTAGTCCCTTCAGTATCTCTACCATTTACCCACCTCTGCCTCTTGTGCTCTTTCTTGTATGTGTGGAATTTTCTTGCCTGTGGGATCCTGGCACTCATCTTAAAGAGCTGCAGTGGCATGGTGGTGAGTGTATTTCCTTACTAGCATGGTGGTCTGAGTTCAGACCCCAGCACTGACCAGATTGCTTTCTGATCTGCACTACTCGGGTTGAGTTTTATACAATGGGTACCGTGTGACTTTTGAAGGGAGGGGGGGGGGATTTTCAGAAGGAAATGTGAGATGAAGAGAACTGGCCACCCCAACCCATTGTGGCCTAAAATATGTCAAGGCCTCAACACTTAACACTTCACACCGGCAGCATCCACCTTGACTTTTGTCATGATCCATTTTTAATTACACCCCTGTAATGGTTATGATGTACATGTTAGGGTACAGGTTGATATAAGGTTTTGCTTAGTGCAATTGAGTGGACATCATAATTTGGTTGATGCAGCATGAATTAATTGTTGCACCCATGATCTAGTGTGTTCAGAAACTGCAATAAATCTAGGCAAAGATTAAATATGGATCATTCAGAGATTGGCAGTTCAGGAATAAACTTTGCAGTGCCTTCATGTCTGAGAGAACATATTGACCCCACTTGTGTTGTCTTGCTTTAGGTATGTAGCTATTCAGATTGTGATTTAGGAGTCATCAGTGTTGCATATGACTGAATAAATAAGCACAGGAAATAGTTTTTAAAGGAATAAACACATGATAGATTGCTACTGTCCTGTGGTTTTAGGAGTGAAAGACAATCTGCCAGGAATGTTAGAGGAACAATAATCTGTAATAAGAGCAGTAGTATTCTTACAACCTTACTGAATTGGGGGTTTCTGAAGGACTCACTGTTTAGTCATGTTAATTTGTTTCTTCACTGAGACCTGTTTGCCAGCATCTTTTCATCACCTCATGCTTGGCTGGAACTTGTGTGGAGTTGTTGCAGCTCTTAATGGTGAAATCATCTGGCTGAGCCTCTAGAAGCTCTTTAGCATCTTGACATTTCACATTTCTCAAATCCCACATGCTTTAATGGTTGCTTACAGCTGGAAGAGATTTGTTTAGAACTCATTTCATATTGTGTGGCTTATATATTCTTTCTGTTTCTGCTTTCGTATTTGCAACACTCACTAACAAACTTAATACTAGCTAATGTTTTCTTATGTGATTGTGCATGAAAAGCTGACTAGTTTGTGTTGACTCATCCTTCAGTTGTTAAAAGATATGATTTTCACATAATAGAAATAGGCATTATATGCAGCAATCAGCCATCTGTTGGTAGCAGAGGTGTGGTTTCAAGTTTGTGAGGGAAATGGCCAAAAATGAAATGGGCATACAGATTACAGAAGTCTTACGAGAAGCAGATGGAAACCACAAATAGTTAAATTAATGTGGATGTCCAGGTATGTTATGAGGAGAGGTAAACTTGAAATCTTAATGACAGCGGGGTAACATGATGGGAAACATTTATCAGGTACAAATGCCTGGATGGCTTGAGCACATGGCATAATCAGGGCAAGGACACAGATCTGGTCTGACACTGTGATGTGGAATGGCCAACCATGATCAATACTGCCTACTAGAATGGCATATGGTGATGATAGGCAGGATTAGACCAAGCTCATGTGTTTCATAATACAGGGTGTATTGTTAATAACTGTGCAGTGTTTGAAAATATTGCCAGTCCAAGTTTTGTATTTACCTTTTATGTTGCATGAACTTTACATAGGGTAAATACAAAACTTGGACTGGCAATATTTTCAAACACTGCACAGTCATTAAAGATACACCCTATACCAGGTGTGAGGGAAGCTGCAGTAGCGGCGTGTCGCCATGACTAAGGCGAGGATTTTAAAAATAGATCCAGACTCCCAGGCTGATCCAGCATAAAATTGGTACCAGAAAATTCCTGGGAGTAAAGGTGACAGGCAAGATATTGATCACATGACCCATAGAGTGGCCAGGGGGTGATAACACATGGGGCTAGCACGCTATACCAGATACATCTCAAGGCTTGAAACAGTTCCATCCATTTAAACCACAATAAATCCTTTGATAGTCACAATGACAACAGTTGAGTGATGTTAGTGCTGTATCACAAGCAAGTACACACTTGTAGCTTTCAGTGTACACTTAAACAAGGTAAGTGCTAAATTAGGATCTAACTTCTGTTCAGCTAAACACGTTTAAACATTGATTTCCCCACAAGCTCCTTCACATGGTTGTTTTTCTTGTTCATTAGACATCAGGGAACCTGGATGATGATGTTTTGCAAGTCCCACCAATTCAGCGTTCCAACCCCAAAGCTCAGGTAGGATATATTTTGTATTGTACACTGTGGAAGCCCCTGTAAAAACACAGGCTAGGGCAGGAAAGCTTGATAGAAAATGTGGGCTGACAACGCCCACAAACCCAATAAGGCAATCTGTTTGTGGGAGGAGGAATCCAGAATAGAAACCGTAACCGTCAAAGTCGGAAGATGTTGGCCTAAGTTGCAAGGGAATAGAAAATGGATTTCTATGTCAGGACTAGAAAGTAGATATCTATGTACTGCAATGGATGCTATGCACCATCCTTATGTGACCCATGCTAAAATGGACACGTAGTAAAAGTTAATCACAGAAGAGAAAGAATGCACAACAAATTTTTCTAGGGGAATTTATATTTCTCCCTCCCTTTGTTCAACCTTTTTTTGGAAGATTTTTTTAACATGTATTTTATAGGTTAGTTACATTTTTTTTTTTTTTTCCGCGTTTCCATCCTGTTTCAGGATATTGCGGTCAACACCAGCATCTTTCAGCTGTATGTTGATTCCTAGGCTAGATTACGCTCATCAGCACGCCACGACTTTCTGAGCGACCGGCTCCATACTCTCATAAGTCACTTTTGCGATTCGAACCACTGCTAATTCTCGTCGCGTCACGTGACGAGAGTATTCGGAGTTAGCGGAGAAAGCTGCTAACCCCTCGGCCACGGAGCCGGTAGGTTAGTTACATTAGCCTTTTATTTTCATTTTTAAATGTGATTGATTTGTACTATTTTTCACATTGCAGTATATGTATTGTTGATCTGGCATCCTGTTTCTCATTGGAAGTAGTGTCTTATTCACAAGCTTGGAGCTCTAATGATTTTACTTCTTGCTGGAATGTTTATCTAAAAAAACCTTTTGAAGGATGACACTTCAGAAAAACCTTGATGTCAACTGCCTGGCCTGCTGAGCTGAGTAAAGATGCCTCAAAAATTGAAATCATAAAGGATAGGCTGTGCAGGTCACTTCTCTGTTAAAAATGCACAAATGAGAAAATCCACTGACAATGAAAGTATAACCAAGGTAGAATGAAAGTAGAATGTGTACTACATGTCTGGACAGATGGTGGTAGAAGAGGTGGAGGCAGACAGAGAGAAATGATCTGAGACAGTGACATAGAAGAATATCAATAGATTTGATCTAGATCACCAAGCGTCCAGATCTATGGAGACATATGAAAGTCTATGCCTTCTGGCATTCTGGTGGTGAGAGTACAGTGTGTTCTATTGTCCCCCTGTTGACATTTATGTGATGAGTACAGGGTATTCTATGATCCCTCTGATTTTGACATGTGTTGACATGTGATGAGTACGGGGTATTATATTTTCCCTCTGTTCTTGACATGTGATGAGTACAGGGTATTCTATGTTCCCTCTGTTCTTGGCATGGGATGAGTACAGGGTATTCTATTTTCCCTCTGTTCTAGGCATGTGATGAGTACAAGACATATTTCCTATCAGTTCTTGGCATGTGAAATGACGTGATGAGTACAGGGTATTCAATTCTTCCTCAGTTCTTGACATGTGATGACGACGTGATGAGTACAGAGTATTTTTTATCCACTCTGTTCTTGACATGGCCAAAGAATGCTGAGTTTTCATTGCCTGTTGGCCTTTGTAAAAACCCTCTAGGTTACCTTTGGGTAATTACTTTCCATTAAATGGTTATTGTGGGTAAAGGAAGAGAGTCCCATAGCAGGAATCTGCCTAGGCTATGTGAGGAGTTAGGATTGTCACATTTTGTTAGGCCTAGAGAGCATGAAGCAATAGGTGACTCTTTCCCTCCTGTAGCGATTGTTGAGTGCAGGCATCCAGTGCCCTATGCTTTTAACCTAGGCAGCAATATGGCTTTAGTGAAGTTTCCTTGATTATAAATTGTCCTTAGTTCACAAATTGAATTAGCTTTAACACATGTGTAATGCCTATGTTTACTTCATTATTTATTTGAAGCCTGCAAATAAATAAAGACATAATGTGTTGCTATGTTTTAAATATATTTTTCTCAACAGCTTCCACAGTTTCCAACCTTGATAGGGGAATACCCAATTCTTATTTCAAAAACTGTTGACGGAAGCGCCATGGTAACCAACTTCAGATTTTATGCTCGGGAACAGCGGTCATTCATCAACATTCCACTCATGATGATTGCTGAGTTGATTATCATTGAAGCTGCCAAAAGGTTACGTGTTAGCTGTAAAGATGGCGCCACCTACAGGTTTGCAAATGTGTTCTCATCTGTGAATTTTGCAAAATTATCTCTAGCATCTCATTGCAGTTTTGTGTTTGTGCATGACTGCGTTCACATGTGTATATGGTATGTGTGAAGGAGAGACTGACTGAATGATGGACTTTCACCTAATTTCTGAAGCTGATCATTTCATTAAATGGATATTTCTGTGCATTCCAACAGACCTGGCCTTGTAAAGCCAGTTCAGACTGGACAAAATTTGTCCATTTCATCTCTTGTAGCTAGCTGAATGAAATCAGACTTCTTCATGTAGCACATCTGTTGCTTTCACCTCCACCCACCAGAAAGATACTCTCTGCTAGTTCTGCTGCCTCATGCATGTTTATGCCCAGTGTGTCTTGTGTCCACCATCATGATTGTCCATCCATCACTTCTTTTAGGAGCCATGCCTTTCATTACAGTTCCTTTTAAACCACTACAATGTTAATACGTCAAAAGTATTCTGTTTTTTTCCTGTTGATGTTCAGGATTTGTAAAATGTCGGTATTTTCCTCTGGATCGACAATATTCTAAGAATTAATGTTTATGGCTGTCATAATGAGTTGCTTGCAGTAACTAATGTCTTAAACGTTAAAATGTTAAATACCTACCGTGTTCAGAGGATGGTCAGATTGATAGAGATCAAAACAAGATGTCAGAAAGTCATTGCAATAGCTTATCAGTTATCATTACTCAAGAATCTCATCAGCAATGAACCCAAATGAATAATAATGAGCCAATTTAAATTACGTGTCAAACATGATGTCTGACCACAGTACATGAGGAAGATTGAATCATGTGAAAGAGATATTTGTGAGATTGTTGGTGTCACTAGAAGAGACAGAATGTGTAACAGTGGTATTACAGAATCACAGGAACAATCTTGTTTACAGAAAGTATGGTAGTGGTTTAGTCATCCTTTGCGAACGAGTCCTGGCCAGCTGTTCCTGTTAGTCCATACAGTAACATGTCTAGTTTTAAAGTGCAGGATATATCTAGACATTGATGGATTAATCAAATCACATCACCTACATTGTCACGGGATCATGTTGCCTGTGTGTTATAGGGCCCACAATACAAGCAAAGAATAATTGTCTTTAAGAGACAATTAAGAATGGTTATGAGACTGGCTGCCATATCTCAGAAAACTTTAGTTGCAGAATCCAGCCAATCATGAACAGGTCGACAGAAGGCTTGGCATGAGTTTGTTGAGGGCCTGTACTTCATTGGAAGAATACACTCAGAAAAAGGATTAAGTTGGCCAGAGCTACACACCTGCTCCAGAGAGACAAACCAATCCCTGCAACAGACATGGACCAGAGATAACTTCACACTTGTTTCAAATCCATAAGTGGATAGACAAGACACACTCGAGTTAAGTGTTTAATGTCAGCACGCTCAAGCTCAGTGTTAAGTTGAACTAATCATGTAGTCCTTGTTGCTGCCTAAGTATTATTGTTCAGGAAGTGTCCGTTATCTGGTTGAAATGTTCAACACTTAAACAAATTCAAGCCTTGACCTAGTATAGTGGTGTATTTTGCAACCCTTGCCTTCTTTTAAAATATCTCCATGTAATTTCTTGTAGGAAGTTTTCTGTTAGTCTTAGGCTGTCAGTTACTAGCGTCTTTGTTTTCTTGATTCTGTTTAACTTAGTCATGTCATCTTGTTCATTTCCATCTGCTTCTTCAGTCTTACAACTTTCACATTAGAAACTTCTTTGATTAAAAAAAAAATGTTTTATCTGTCTTCAGATGATACATTTTGATAAGGTCTTTTTTTAAAAATTGTCCTCTCTGTATCTCATAAACCAATGGTTGTACTTGATTGGCAGTGTTTCAGTGGCACTTTAGTATAGGACATCAGCCCCAAGTGGACTCGGACCTCTGTGACTGAACATGGGGCAAGTGACTGAACGTGGGGGAAAGTGACAGAACATGGGGCAAGTGACAGAACATGGGGCAAGTGACAGAACATGGGGCAAGTGACAGAACATGGGGCAAGTGACTGAATTTGGGGGCAAGTGACAGAACATGGGGCAAGTGACAGAACATGGGGCAAGTGACTGAATTTGGGGGCAAGTGACTGAATTTGGGGGCAAGTGACTGAATTTGGGGGCAAGTGACTGAATTTGGGGGCAAGTGACAGAACATGGGGCAAGTGACAGAACATGAGACACATGACAGAACATGGGGCATGTGACAGAACATGGGGCAAGTGACTGAATTTGGGGGCAAGTGACTGAATTTGGGGGCAAGTGACAGAACATGGGGCAAGTGACAGAACATGAGACACATGACAGAACATGGGGCATGTGACAGAACATGGGACAAGTGACAGAACATGGGGCAAGTGACTGAATTTGGGGGCAAGTGACTGAATTTGGGGGCAAGTGACTGAATTTGGGGGCAAGTGACTGAATTTGGGGGCAAGTGACTGAATTTGGGGGCAAGTGACAGAACATGGGGCAAGTGACAGAACATGGGGCAAGTGACAGAACATGGGGCACGTGGCAGAACATGGGACACGTGGCAGAACATGGGACACGTGGCAGAACATGGGGCACGTGGCAGAACATGGGGCACGTGGCAGAACATGGGGCACGTGGCAGAACATGGGGCACGTGGCAGAACATGGGGCACGTGGCAGAACATGGGGCACGTGGCAGAACATGGGGCACGTGGCAGAACATGGGGCATGTGGCAGAACATGGGGCATGTGGCAGAACATGGGGCATGTGGCAGAACATGGGGCATGTGGCAGAACATGGGGCATGTGGCAGAACATGGGACAAGTGACAGAACATTCACAGCTGTATGAAAACAGTTCAGGACAGCTACAGCTACCTGTTCTGGTTGTTGACTGTTGTTGGATGACCACAGCCATGAAGTCTGTTTTGTTGAATACATCTTGCCGATGTGGCAGATGAAGTCATGAAAGAATTCACATCTAGCCCAGCCATTTCTTGCTTTCCACAGTTGCACTTTTGCTACCACAGAAGACCTCTCTGCTTGTTTAACCTTGCTGAAGGAGAAGACAGGCCTGCCTCAGCACAACACCCTGTTTGCCTATAGTTTCTATGAGATGGTCGCGCAAAAGGAGCAGCAGAAATCTAGCTGGACCAAGCGGGAGGAAGAGCAGATACAACTGTGTCAACCTGGTAAGGCAGTTTACATATGTGCTTTGTTTTATGTGTATAGTTGCAAATATTGTTTATATTTTCAATCAAGCCAGGCATCCTCAAGTGGTGAATTGGTACACTTATCTTGGAACAGTCATAACATCTAATGGGAGATTCCTTGAAGAGATAAGAACAAGAATTGCCATGGCGATGGTAGCCTTTCGCAAGATGAAAAACATACTGACCAATAAAAAGATGTCAATTGCTACGAGAAAGAGTGTTGAGGTGCTACATAGAACCTGTACTTTTGTATGGATGTGAAGCAGTCAAACTGAAAAAAATATGATGGCTGTGGAAATGCATGAAGGAGAATGCAAAGAATACCATGACAGATAGAAAAACCAATGACCAAGTACTACAGGAAACAAATGAAAATCGTAAACTGATTAGAGAAATTAGACATAGACAGTCACAATTTTTTGGACATGTTATGAGAATAAATAAATTAGAGAACTTGGTGACAACTAGCCAGAAAGGTAACACCAATACGTATGGAACAAGACAAGTTGCAGATGCTGCTGGATCAGTAAAGCAATGCTTTAACTGCCCGCTTGTCAGAGCTTTAATACTAGACCAGTTGCCAACTAAAGTTTGGGCCTGGTGTGCCCTGCCATGACATTTAGTCTTTAGGTTGCATTTCCTCTCACTAGGGTAAGGCTTGTACCCTCCCAATTGCACTCCTCCACCCAAAGCCATTGGCACAATGTGGGGTGTTGGATTTGGTGGGTACCGCCCAACATTCAGCGCTAACAGAAAGCAGGTAGTTCCGTCTATCATACGGCAGCTGTCATATCTAAGACATGACACTTTGCTAGCCCGGTATGTGAATGAGCCATTCAGCACTGGATAGCTGGTGTGGCCATGATCACGCTGCCTACCTTTTATCTGGCACTCATTGTAGGCTGTGTCAATCTGAAGCCCAGGTTAATATTAAAACATCTGCCTCAGTGGGGACTTGAGCTGCAGGCAAGCAAAATACCTTGGAATAGGTCTTGGTCAAAAACATTGAAAGAACTGCAGTCTCAAGAAAAAAGGAAGCATTGCCTATTGCTTCCTGTAAGATTTGTTAGCCAAATATATCATCCAGCAAAGGTGATCATACATATTTATAGACCAACAGGAACTCAGTGGGCGAGTGGTTGGTATCGTGTTGGCTGCCTGCACTTCCCCAGACATGTCCTGGCACCCGTTACAGGCTGGGTGGTGCCTGGTAGCCACTTCCCCAGACATGTCCTGGCACCCGTTACAGGCTGGGTGGTGCCTGGGAGCCACTTCCCCAGACATGTCCTGGCACCCGTTACAGGCTGGGTGGTGCCTGGGAACCACTTCCCCAGACATGTCCTGGCACCCGTTACAGGCTGGGTGGTGCCTGGGAGCCTAGGTTAGTTTTACATATGGGAAACCACCCTGATGTGGGTCAAATCCCAGACCACCGGTATGGCAGGCGAGCATCTAGATACTGCGGTTTTATTTGTGTGTGTGACTGTTTAACAGGAGAACACATCCTGCCAATAATTGGCCTCACAAAATGAAAAATCTCTGACAGGAGCGACCTTACAATACAAATTGTGGGAGACCAGTCAGACCTCCCTTGGGCTGACCATCCTGAGCACACCATCCTGATGATTTATGCCAGAATAGATTACAGCAAACAATGATCGCTGAAGTAGCTATACAACAGAACTGATATGGTTAATACTGCCAGCTGCCTGTAGTGTCCCAGCTCTGGCAGCCATTTTATGTAGCTGAGTTAACTCCAGAACTAAACTAGCCAGAGAAACTCAACTCATTGTCCCAACTGTATAACTCTCAGGTATTGTACACATCTGTTCACCTCTAAGGTGTCCTTTCCATTTGTTTTAATAAATTGGGAGACATTTTCCCTTGTGAGAAGTAAAAGATTAAATTGAAAACAGATTTTAAAATATACACTCATCAGTTATTGTTGTCAGCCTTACTTCACCCTTTAAGGATTACACCCTCTGTCTGATAATGATGTAGACTAATTACTACAGATATTTAATCCGAGCTAACGTCTACATTCTTTAGAAAGAGTAAATATTTTGTCATTTATATTCTTCTCACTGAAATATTTTAATTGCTACAATTTCTTTCCTTAGTGGATGCAAAATTTGCATACAGCTTTGGAAAGGAGGTTGAGCGTTTGGGATTTGACACAAACAGAGAAAAACTCTGGCGAATGAGTCATGCAAATGAAAATTTTGAGTAAGTTATTTGTATGTTGTAGCTAATTTAGTATTTTCTTAAAAAAATAATTTTGTTCTTGTATATGCTGTTAGTATGTTGTGGCTCCAACAGATTATGGTATTATGTAGTTAATTTTGTTTTCATAACAAATAATCCTTTAATATGTTCTTGCACTAATCTACTTGTATGTTGTAGCTAATTGTGCATTTTTATAACAAATAATCCTGTAATATGTTTGTGCATTAAGTTTTTTTATATGCTGTAGTTAATTTAGGGTCTTCATAAACATCAATTAGTACTAATTTTTGCAATGTATTTTAAGACGTTTCATGTTGGATGCACTCTACAGATTTTGTCCTACTTATCCCAAGCTACACATTCTTCCAGCAACTGTTGATGATGATAAGTTGAAGGTCAGCCTGGACTTCAGAGCCATGAAAAGATTTCCATCTGTTGTTTGGAGGTAAGCTCACTTGCCCAGGGAACTCCATGCCCATTTCACTGAATTTTGGATCATTATTAGCCCACCTAGAAAATTTCTTGTTCATTTCGTATAATTCTGTCAATTTTTATAATTGCACCAAATAATGTTTTGGTGGCTGAGTTGAGAACTGACATCAGCCGGCGAAGTGTCACAACACTGATGGAAAACCCACTCCAGTCCTGTGTTCTGTTGGCCTTTCCTCAGAGTGCTTAGTGTTGGCCAGTCTTTGTGGTCGCTCTCTGCTGAAACATTTTCTCCAGGTATTGATGATTAGGTGGCTAACAGATTATAACTGCTGTCTCACATCAGGAGCTGTAGCTCTGATAATCATGTTTTAATTACCAGACAACTTTGACTTCAGATGCCTCAGAGAAACCATTCTGGTAGACATCAGTAGTGGTAGGCAAATCAGTTATGGATAAAATATCTTTAGTGAGTGAAGTGTGGTGATTCAGCAGTCAGTGTGGTGAATATTATCCATTACTTCATGCAGTAAAGATTCACTAGAATTTTTAAAATATGCCAATTTATTATACATGCTAACAAGTCATCCATGTGTTACTGGGGCCCACAAAGAAAGCAAAGAAATAACACTTACCATGCATGCCCTAAGAGACAACTAGGGTGGGTTGGTGTGAGACTGGATGGATACCTCATTACTTCTGTAGATATAAGAAGAGAATGTGGCTTTTCTACTCTACAAATGGTTCTAATCTACTCTGTCTCATTAAAATTTAACTAGATATTTTTCTGAGGAGTAAAATGACGAGAGGAAGGGAGCCTGTCCATGACATTACATAATGTTGAGACCAAGTATATGTGATTTCCTTTCACCTGACACTCCAGTGGCAGATGTCACATGATTAGCTTTATACCTTGAGGTGCTGCTGCTGCTGCTGCTTAACTATAACAGGTATCTGAGGAACTGTTATCTGGAGGCTATTGTTAAAATTCATGAGCAAGATTGATAGACCTTTATTCATTTATGTGTGTATATAGACAATGTGTAGAGGAGTAAGTGAATTCAGATGTTTCTTGTTGTGAGAGAATCAGTTTTGGAAATTATCAAATTTGCTGCATGACTTGTCTGAGTAGAAGATAAAGGTGTTATGATTTCCAAGTAGAATTTATGGTGTTTGGAGTATTTATGTGCTCATAGTGTTTGTGGAGCATTTGTGAGTTCTATGTGATTGTTTCATTCTTTATTTCAAGAGATAAGTCAGTTTTGAAAATTGTAAAATTTGATTCATATTTGGTTTCCAGAGATAAAAGAACGGGAATGGTGTTGATTCGCAGCAGCCAGCCCCTATCCAGCTTCTTGGGAGTGAGTTATTTCACCAATCAGTCCGATGTTTTCCTCATTGAAGAAATTGTCAACGCCTGCAACAAGTGAGTGCACAACTGTCATCATCATCAAGTGCCGTGCCGGCTGGCGTAGGCGTTCATGGCTCTCCATAGATCTCGGTCTTTGGTTTTCTGGATCAACTCTGGTGCTGATATTCCTCCACAGCCATTAACATCCTTCACTAACTTTGATTTATGTTTTGCCATGAAGTCTTGGGAAGATAATGTGGTGGTTTCCCCTTGCCTTCCACATTCACACGGTGGTCTTTTAACTCTGCCTTTGACAGCCATTTCCGACTGTAAGGACAAGTGAGTGCCCTGCCCTGCTCAGGTGCAGAGTTGTCCACTTATTCCGGTGGATACTCGGTCCCCAGAGCTGTGTTAGCCACACCGTGGTGTGTTTCCATCCTCTACCACGGGGAGGTGCAGTTGGGATTTTCCCTTCATAAAGTTATGGTCTCTGACCAAAACTCTCCAGTACTTTTAGAGGACAACTGTAGCTGTTGTGTAATAGTTTACATTCAAGCTTATTATTGGTCTGTCCTTCCTTCAGGATAAGAAACTGTTCACCTTGTTCAACCTGCTTCCTCAGCCTTGGTTATAACGTATGTAACATTGTTAATGGATGGAAGGCCAGTCTGGGACTGGCAATTCCAAGTCCCTGTGATGGAAAGCTAGAAAGGTAGTTTTGTGTGTGTGTGGTCAGGACTAATTTCTGAATATTTCCTTTGAGGTAATGGTTAAGATTATAATAATGTGTCAGTGCACTAAGGACAAGATCATAAGTGGTCAGTCCTTGCCAGTGTTAGTTGAAGGATGTGGATGCTGATTGTTCTTATTGTGAACCTGGTTAGCAACACATCAAAAGTGACCATTACTACCAATTCAATACTTGATGCTTGCCTAAAGAACTGTATTGAGATGATTCATCAAGAGTATCACCATGCACCATGCTATTTATTGCCTGCAATATATCCTCTGTCAGCTTTCAAAATCCAATGATAGGTGATGTTTGAGTCATTGTATCAGTTCTGTCCCTGTGTACGCATACATGACTCGGTCAGTAGATCAAATTTCATTAATGTTTGAGGCCATTTTTCCATAGCCATCCATTCTGAACTTTCCACCATGTGGACTGAGCCAGGGATAATCACCTTTGTCAGTTAAAATTGAAAAGCATTGGTCACGGTAACCATCAATATAATTTAGTTAAATCCTGGAAATAACATCTATAAACTACTCTTGCAGTATATGAACCCTATGTTCAGGGAGTTGTCTATGAAGGGATGGCCATGTGTTCTTATTATGCCGTGGCCTGGGCAGGTGACACCCCAATGGCAGTATCAGAACTGCCACCACCTTTTACTTTTAGATTAATGCCTGAAATTTAGAAACACATAAAAAGTTTAGAAACAGATAAAAACAAATTATGTAACTTAGTCAGAAGTACTAGGATCAAAGCTCTGATAGGCGGACAGTTAAAGCATTGCTTTACTGATCCGGCAGCTTCTGTGGCTGGTCTTGTTCCAGATGTATTGGTGTTACCTTTCCTCTGGAGTAAACAAGGCAGGTCAAGAGAGGGATCATGCTGCATGGGCAACACACGGTCTCTACAATTCAGCCCAGACTTTGGTCTATGGAGAGGTATAACTTTATCCCTGATCCCCACCAGGGGTTGTAATTATTGCTTTGTTTTTCAGCACAATGTAACGATGGTCATCACAATGGCAAAGTGCCAGTCTAAGTTAAGGCATCTTGTGAGTACAGCACTAGACCCATATTTGTACGGACAGTGGCTGGGTGATGTCAGTACCATGCCAGCTGCCTCTACTTCCCCAGACATTTCCTGGTACCTATTTTATGATTGGTCAGTTTGGGGAAACCAGGTCAATTTTAAACATTTGAATCCGCCCGGTTGCAGAGGAACCCATGACCACTAGGCTAGACAAGTGTCTAGCAACTACGAAAGAAGTCGGTCCTAGCTCAACAATATTCCATGTAAAAATGTTTGCTTTCCTCAGAGATTGGAAACTGATCAACCAGAAAGAGCAACACAAATCTGTGCGAGCTTTGCCAGAGCCTGGGGTCAACAGAACTCACGGTCAGGAGAATGGTCAAGGATTCTGTGCTCAAAAAGGAGATGGGGCTCAGGGGTCCCTGGTGTATGATGACCCAGGTGGAGCCACTGACCATGGTGCAAGTAATGGCAACTGCTACTATGGTAAGTTGTTCGTTGATTTGACTAGGAAATATGCAGAGAAGAGAAAGCAAATATTCATGTCTGATCATTTTACCTTGACGATATTCTATTTTGCCTTGTTCTTACTAGTATTTCCTTCTCTCTTCTCTCTCTCTTTCTCTCCTCTCTCTGCGCACATGCATGCGTGCGTGCGAGAGAGAGAGAGAGAGAGAGAGGTGTGTGTGTGTGTGTGTGTGTGTGTGTGTGTGTGTGTGTGTGTGTGTGTGTGTGTGTGTGTGTGTGTGTGTGTGTGTGTGTGTGTGTGTGTGTGTGTGTGTGTGTGTGTGTGTGTGTGTGTGTGTGTGTGTGTGTGTGTGTGTGTGTGTGTGTGTGTGTGTGTGTGTGTGTGTGTGTGTGTGTGTGTGTGTGTGTGTGTGTGTGTGTGTGTGTGTGTGTGTGTGTGTGTGTGTGTGTGTGTGTGTGTGTGTGTGTGTGTGTGTGTGTGTGTGTGTGTGTGTGTGTGTGTGTGTGTGTGTGTGTGTGTGTGTGTGTGTGTGTGTGTGTGTGTGTGTGTGTGTGTGTGTGTGTGTGTGTGTGTGTGTGTGTGTGTGTGTGTGTGTGTGTGTGTGTGTGTGTGTGTGTGTGTGTGTGTGTGTGTGTGTGTGTGTGTGTGTGTGTGTGTGTGTGTGTGTGTGTGTGTGTGTGTGTGTGTGTGTGTGTGTGTGTGTGTGTGTGTGTGTGTGTGTGTGTGTGTGTGTGTGTGTGTGTGTGTGTGTGTGTGTGTGTGTGTGTGTGTGTGTGTGTGTGTGTGTGTGTGTGTGTGTGTGTGTGTGTGTGTGTGTGTGTGTGTGTGTGTGTGTGTGTGTGTGTGTGTGTGTGTGTGTGTGTGTGTGTGTGTGTGTGTGTGTGTGTGTGTGTGTGTGTGTGTGTGTGTGTGTGTGTGTGTGTGTGTGTGTGTGTGTGTGTGTGTGTGTGTGTGTGTGTGTGTGTGTGTGTGTGTGTGTGTGTGTGTGTGTGTGTGTGTGTGTGTGTGTGTGTGTGTGTGTGTGTGTGTGTGTGTGTGTGTGTGTGTGTGTGTGTGTGTGTGTGTGTGTGTGTGTGTGTGTGTGTGTGTGTGTGTGTGTGTGTGTGTGTGTGTGTGTGTGTGTGTGTGTGTGTGTGTGTGTGTGTGTGTGTGTGTGTGTGTGTGTGTGTGTGTGTGTGTGTGTGTGTGTGTGTGTGTGTGTGTGTGTGTGTGTGTGTGTGTGTGTGTGTGTGTGTGTGTGTGTGTGTGTGTGTGTGTGTGTGAGTGAGAGAGAGAGAGAGAGAGAAAGATTTAACTTGGTAATGCTGTGATGTAATTTCTAGAATTGAGTATGGCAGACTTATACATGTTATAAGAGATGACCTAGGGGTTTTCCGGCTCCATGGCAAAGGGGTTACAGACACAGATGTGGGCGATTTGGCAGAAGACTGTCTTAGTTGGTTTTTTTATGAAAAGGTATGGGTGCTGGTCATTCAGAAAGCAATGGCAAACTACTGAACGTAAACTTGCGTAGGAATCATAAACAGCCAAAAAATGCTGGGGTTGACTGCTACATCCTGTACATGACATGCAATAAACTGTTTAGGCATGGGCCTGGGACTGGCTTCCCCATTCTATAGAAAAACTGAGCTGCAAAATCCAACTAAGCATGACCAAACTAAGAATATTTAATTCTAACATTAAATCGGTTCATCTGATTGGTTCAGAAACATGAATGACTAAAAGAATAACAGATCAACTATAAACGATCATTCATTAGTGCCTGTGGAAAATAGGACTAAAATAACAGTGACAGAATCACTAGTGTGGAACTTGTGAAAAAAAATTAGACAAATACCAGTCAATCAGGAGGTGAAGAAAAGGCACTGGTGATGGATAGAAGATAGAGTAAATCTCAGAATTGTTTCACTAGAAAGGTGTTGATGATGGATAGAACATAGAGTAAATCTCAGAATAGTTTCACTAGAAAGGTGTTGATGATGGATAGAACATAGAGTAAATCTCAGAATAGTTTCACTAGAAAGGTGTTGATGATGGATAGAACATAGAGTAAATCTCAGAATAGTTTCACTAGAAAGGTGTTGATGATGGATAGAACATAGAGTAAATCTCAGAATAGTTTCACTAGAAAGGTGTTGATGATGGATAGAACATAGAGTAAATCTCAGATTAGTTTCACTAGAAAGGTGTTGATGATGGATAGAACATAGAGTAAATCTCAGAATTGTTTCACTAGACAGGTGTTGATGATGGATAGAACATAGAGTAAATCTCAGAATAGTTTCACTAGAAAGGTGTTGATGATGGATAGAACATAGAGTAAATCTCAGAAT
This sequence comes from Cepaea hortensis, assembly GCA_963921405.1. Classification (NCBI taxonomy): domain Eukaryota; kingdom Metazoa; phylum Mollusca; class Gastropoda; order Stylommatophora; family Helicidae; genus Cepaea; species Cepaea hortensis. Next base: position 63,482,456 of record OY992890.1, on the reverse strand, counting down.
TGTTTCACTAGACAGGTGTTGATGATGGATAGAACATAGAGTAAATCTCAGAATAGTTTCACTAGAAAGGTGTTGATGATGGATAGAACATAGAGTAAATCTCAGAATTGTTTCACTAGACAGGCCTGTATCTGGAATCCACAGGGAACAAGAAATAGGGGAAGACCTAAAACACACAAAGAAAAGTAGGAACAGAAATTATGGGCAGGGCATTGATTTAGCTGCATGGGATAGCTAGGGGCAGCTTTGTAGGTATAGGTACTAGATTACTGCAGATCTCTCAGTAAAACAGCCCCAAATAAAGGTATCACTGAGTTAAAAACTCAAGAATGGTACACCTGTTATCTTCGCACTTACTCAGACTGGGTCACCTTATCTGATGCAGTGTAGACACTGTAGGCTGCTGACTGTGCACTCAGTACAGTAACAGAACGTACATGTGCTTCTTCTGTGCACGTGATATAGCACTGATTGTGGTGGGACTGTAGAACACAATCTGATGTAATTATATGGGGCTGTAGAATACACCATGAGGAGACTACAACACACCATGATGACTGTATGGACACCCTGATGCGACTGTAAGAACACCTTGATGTGACTGTAAGAACACCTTGATGTGACTAAGAACGATTTTTACTGTAAGAACACCTTGTTGAGACTAAATTCTCCCTCCTATTATATAGAACTATTCTTAAGGTTTGGATCTGGTTTTTGGCATTCCATGTTTGTAGTGGACAGTCTTGTCCCAGTGTGACGAGCAAGGGAGCGGGCCATCTTACCTCACATGCTGTAGCCTGGAATGTGCAGGTACTTACACCCAGTGACAGCAGCTCTAACACTTACACCCAGTGACAGATATACTGTGGGGCAACCTACCTTTTTAAAAAACACAACAAAAAAGCTCAACAATATCTCTCCTATGAAAAGATAATGATGTAGCATGTCTGTCTGTCATTTACTGCCAATATAGTATCTTGTGGTGTATGGCAAGGGGGTCTTGAGCCTGAGGAATTAAGGCCGCCTGGCTAGTGCAGTCGCCGCGAACTGTGCAGGTTAGTTTTCTTTTTGCCCCCGACAGAAAAAACCCCAACACCTTACCGAGGATTCAAATCTGGATCTCCCGAAGGAGAATCCGGTGTTCTAGCCACTCGGTCAGCCGCTCCTTCTAATGATGTAGCATGATATGCCAAAATAGCAAGCAACATATTGAGATCTAGCAGGGAAACCATGCAAACTCTACGTGCATGTGTCTGCATGGTCTTTTTTATATGCAGTTTGGTGATCTTTTGTAATATAATATTAGTAAGACTGTAGCCGGCTGTTTGTCTTGGGTGTGTATTGGTGAGAGGAGGCAATCATTCAGCACATTTTTCTTATAAATTTCAGATGATGGTCTTAAACCCAAGAAATTAGCCATAGTCGACTGTCGGAGTCTGGCTGGTGTGTGGGGTAACAGTTTTAAAGGTGGAGGAACTGAAGATGAAGGTAAATAGAACGAGAGACAGTGAGAGAAGCTGAGAGAAAGCACTAGAGTGTGAGGTAGCAGGTCTAAAGTTAATGTGAATATGAAGGTAAATGGAAGATGGGGGGGGGGGGGGAGAGTTAATAGGAGAGAAAACATTGTGTGGGGTAAGTTTTTAAGATGAAGCTGAAATAAAATGGGGGGGGGGGGGGGAGAATGAGAAACCGAGAATGAGAAACCGAGAATGAGAAAGAATGATAGAAAACTGGCTCATAAACATCAGGTCTCAGAAACAGACTGAAATAATGTAAAGAACATAACAAAGGATACGGTTCCTGGAAGGAGGGTCATGCGTGGATTAGCACAAAGATGGACAACACACTGCAGACACTCGGGTGCGTGAGGTGCAAGAAATGGCTAGAGAGTAAGACTTTCCGGCAAATCATGAGAGCGATGTTCAGCATGGGACCTGCTACATAATGAATGCATCATTGTGCACATTTGTATTTCTTCTCTATACATTTCATTCATATTTCTCTCATTTGTACTTGTCATAGTCTTGCTCGTATCTAGATAACTAAACTTGGGTTCATACAGGCAACAATAAATCTGGTCGTTATGAGATCAATTATTTATTGTATCTACATATACAGTATGTGTTGGCGCAATGGGTAAACAGACCCGCGCTCGATTACATCTCCCACATAGTAAACATCAAACATATAAGTATCATTTAACAGTCTAGCAAACTATCTAGCCTATGTCTATATATCTATTGATATCTATAGAGTCCCTCGAAGGCAGGCCCTGTTGCCTCTCTCAAGTCCATTCGTCCTCTGCCGGTCTCCGCGTGTCCTAACCCGACACGGGCGGTAACTCGGTCCGAGTTCCTCGTGGACCCCGCATTAGGCGGGCCACATCAGTGTCCACGGAATCATGGACTTGGTGACCCTCTCTATCTAGAAGGTTCTAGATTACTTGGGTCCTGCTCGACTCAATGGTTTCCCTTGGGCTGGAGTTGCAGCCCTTTACTAGATATATACGTGAGGCGGTGACAGGATCCCCCCTCCCCCGTGACCTGATTTGTTGTTGGGAATTAGATCCGTTCTAATTCTGTCACCGACTCACCTACAGTTGGTGTTGTAGTTTGGTGGATAGTAACCTGGCAACCTACCTATTAGCACTAAAAACTCATGTATTCTACCATACAACACTTGTCTGATTTGGTGCAGAGATCCCTGTCTCTCGTGTGCTTAAATATGCTTATCAGACCGAAGTTACGTGGCATTTTAGTAGTTGTATTTACAACTTGCCCTTCTCATAGTACCCAAAATGGTACCCAGACAAATAACCCCTATATAATAGAGGGTTAACAAGACCGAAGTCTTGGCTAAATAAGTACACCTTCAAATCTTGATCTGTGTGTGTATTTCTATACACTTTTACTCCCGTATGTTATATAATGCTAAATATGTAGTTACCTTGTTCTTTTTATCCCCCTCATACTACAAGTGTCCCTGTTGGCTTGTTAGTGTGTTCAACTAATATGATGTTTCTAATAAAGTGACTGTATTTTAACTTGATAGTGTTGAGTTTTAAGGTTTGTGTACTGTGTGTGCTGAATGTGTGGCGTATTTCCAAGCGTCACGAGTTGGGATAACCTCAATCATGAACTACTGCACTGTGTGCAATACATGAAAAGGCATTCCAAGTAGTGGTGCTTAGATGTATCCTAACTGCTAAGCTAAGTATATTAACTCACTATTAAACTAAGTACTACACATGTATTCACAAATTAGACAAGTCATACAATTTACATGAAAGACGCAGACAAATTAAAATAAATACGGTTTGCGTACAATTTGTCCGCCAAGTGTATCGTTCTCTCATTTAATCCATTCACACAGTCATTCACTCACTTTTGATTAAAAATAGTATTTGGTTAAAATATATAATTAAAGTTGAGGTAAGTGTTATTGCCCTTAGAAAAAATGGGCTAGGCGATATTTGCCCTTTAAGTAAATACGTACTTCTTGTACGATGAATGACAAATGGGTTACAATTTAAATAGAGACAATTGTATAGGACGGTTCTTTAGCTTAGGAATGGTACCGCCTGTAATATTAATGTCGAATACGTACAAATTACAGGTGAATACAATTTATATACAACAATAATGGAAATATAATACATATTTAATCCTAAACTAATTAATTAATTAAATCCAACGATGATGTGCGCGTCGTCCTCCTGTCGCTAGCGTGGTATGCCATGAATGGTAAAGCTAGTATGGATCTCTATTGAGTGTTGTCGTCGATGTCGTTCTGTTTCGGCTGTTAGTAAGGTTACGTAGTAACAGCAAGTATGGCATGTTCTTAATGTCCTATATAACGAGTTCGTACAGAATTCGGGGTTAGTTCGTTGGTTGATCTTATTGGTTGAGACAAACACAGTTACTGTTTCTTGTTGGAATCGTTCTAGCGCTTAGGCACTTGATGGTATAGTTCTTAAAGTAACGTATCATGTTCTTGGGTGTCGTAATTCAACTAATCACTGAGAGTACTCTAGCAGGTGTAGAGTTCCACTGTAATATGCAACCGACTAAAAGTATCACAGTTTATAGTATGGCTAATGGTAGATGTGATCAGAGTCATTCTACTGGCGCATTCACTTGCCGTGACAAAAGGTCAGCCACAATGTTGTCGGTGCCTCTGATGTGGCGGATTTCGAAGTCGAAATCTTGAAGTAGAAGACACCATCTTTGTAGCCGATGGTTTTTCGGCGACCCCTGGTTAAGGACTAATAATGGCGAACTGTCAGTGAGGACCACAAAGTGACTCCCTAAGAGGAACTTCGATAATCTCAATATACAAAACACTAGGCTCAAACACTCTAATTCAACTGTGGCATACCGAGTCTCAGCCTTCTTTAGTTTGCGGCTTACATAGAGAATTGGGTGTTTTATGCCATCCATTTCCTGCATCAGGCATCCTCCTATTGCGATAGCGCTCGCATCTGTGGTCAAAATAAAGGGTAAATTAATGTTGGGTAATCGTAAGACTGGTGGGTTAGAAAAAATATGTTTCAATTTACACATTGCATCATCTAAGCTGGTACTTTTACAAATTTTTGATGGATGATCTTTAGTTAACATATCAGAGAAAACTGAGGTTAGTTCTGCCCAATGTGGAATAAATTTTGAATAATAGTTAATCAGGCCTAGTAAACTTCTAACTTGCTTCTTTGTGGTAGGTACTTCTAGCTTAAGGATCTTGGAAACAATTTTATCATCAGTCAACAATTTTCCTTCAGAAATTCTATGTCCAAGGAAGTCTATCTGTGTATAACCTATTTCAACCTTGGAAGGTTCGATAGTAAGTCCAAACAGAGAGATTTGGTGGAAGATTTGTTTAAGGGTGAGTACGTGAGAAGTCATATCAGAAGAATGGATGCATATATCATCAATATAAGCAACTACGTCATTAATTCCGTCGTCAGTCATGATTGGTACAGGGATTTCCATGTTGTCCACGTCTGTCTGATTTATCACAGATGCCACTGTTTGTACATTGTCTTCAATGTCATTGTCGTCGTCGTTTTTGTCGTCACATTTGTTGTCGTTGTTGATATCACAGATTGTCGGTAATGTACATATGTCTTTGTCGTTTTCATCGTCGGAAGAGTGTCGTTAACGATGCTTCGTTTGTCGAGGTGTCATTTCGTTGAGAAATTGTCGTTTCGTCTCCGTCACCTGTTCGTTGAGTCAGTTCATTTGTCTCATTGTCCTGTCTAACATAATATGGTTTCAACATACTTCCATAGCATAATTGCAAGTTTCTATTTAAAGAGAATACAGTATGGTTGTTTCTCTTGTTGACCAGTTTTTGACATATAACACAAGTTGCACAAAAGGTTTTAATATCCTGGTCAAACTTTGGCCAATAAAACTGGGTCAGGATAATAGCCTTGGTCATTTCGTATGTCATATGACCTCCAAAAGGGGAGTCATGGGCTATTTTTAAAACTTTGTTTCGATGTGCTTGTGGTAGCACTATTTGCTGTGTCGTGGTCTGTTTTGTTGTGTAAAATCTAGTTAAGATGTTATCCTGTAGCCTAAATGTCCACGATGCGTTCTTTGTTAATTTTGGTTTGCGGCCTACTAACTTAAAGTATGGTGCTAGTGTAGGGTCATTTTTCTGTTCATTACCAAAAGTGATGTTAGTTGAGTTTGGCGCTACTATTTCTAATGATTCCTGTAGTTGGTCGGTGTTGGTTTTGTGGGTTGTCTGTCGTGTTATTGCGTTTGTGTGTTGTGTGTTTTGTTGCACATTTACAGGTTCGGTACTTGGTAGTTTGGTCGCATTATCAATTCGAGGTTTTAATTCGGTCGTATCGTTTCTTGATTCGACCGCCCCTGCATTGTACACCTCGGTAAATTCTTCTTGAATTACCTCAGTGGTTGTCTCCCTTGGTCTTTTGGCAGATTGAGACAAGCAAGAATGGTGTTTCTCTTTTGTGTCGCTATTTCTGTGGTGGATACCGTGTTTTTGCTCCCACCTTTTTATTTCTCTTTTAGAGCAAGGATGTATGTTGGGTAAATTACCAAGTATAATATCCGCGACGGGATTTTCAAGAATAGCACACAATACTTGCCCCGATATGAATGGTGTTTGAATTTCGACCAAAGCAAGGGGATATTTCTCTGTTGTACCTGAAAATGTGCGACACGTCACATGTTTGTCTGTGTAGTCTTTAGCGTCTATCAATGTTCTCCTCACCCCACAGAGAGTTGCGCCGGAATCACGAATTAACGTGCCCTTCTTGTTGTTAACAAACCCTGTATAAAAAACTAACTTGCCTGTAGATGATAAGGCAGCGTTAGCTATTTCATTTGCAATTGGGATAATGTGACCACAATGTAGTGTTGTGTCCAGTTGGAACTTTGTACAGGTGTTGCATGTACTGTCTGTTATGGTGTTTATGACGTGTACAGCATTCCCAAGCTCGCTCTCATTGTCGTGTTGATTTTCACATTCATTTAGTGACTCAAGCTCTTCGTCAGTCGACGTTTCTACTAATGCCGCATTGGCCTGTTTCAATAACTTTCGGCCTTGACAATCTTTATTATAGTGACCCCAGCTATTGCAGAAATAACATTTAACTACTCTGTGGTAAGCCATGCGTTTTGCTGTTTGCTTCTCTACCATCTTTTTGAGGTGTTCAGGGTAGGAGGGTGATTTGTCACACATACCGTAACTGTCGTGATGAGCATTGCAATATTGGCATCTTACTACTTTACCGACATTGGATCGCGGTTTAAATCTACTCTGTGATTGTTTGGAGTATTTGGTGTTCACTACTGCAGCTGCTGTATCATTGTGACTTATATTATGTTGAAAAATATCCCTATTTGCTGTAAAAAATGCATTCCCTTTCGCCTCGATTTCCTGAATGCTCTTACAATCCATTTGTTTTAAGAACTTGGCAAAAGGTGTGGGGATGGTGCTAACTATTTTATCTATTATAATTAGTTCCTTAAGTTTATCATGGCTATTGTTGGTTTTAGCCGAGTTAATCCATTTTGTGCATATGTCTTGGACTGTACTGACATAATCTATGAAGGTTTGGTTTGGTTGTGGAGATAATTTGGCAAATTGTTGTTGGTAGCCTGCAGTGTCTAAAGAAAAATGTTGGAGAATGCGTTGTTTTAGGTACTCATAGTCTTTTCGCATTTCCTGTGGTATTGTTTCTATTACTTTAAGTGGTTCGAGAGCCAAATTCCTCATTAGAATAAATGCCCAATCTGCTTTACTGATTTTATGATGAGACATGAGGCATTCAAAATTTTCTAAGTAAGCGGAGATGGAATCTCCAGAACAGAAAGCCTTAACGAGACCTTTATATTTATTATATTTTTGTTCCTCTTCTTTGCTTCTTAACTTATTTATTGATATTTCTGTGTTGGACTCCATTTCCATCTGTTTTAGTTTAATCTGTGTCTCGGAATTTAACTGGGCCTGTTTGGCGGCGGCCTCAAGCTCCATCTGTTTCTCTTGAGCCTGCAATTGTATTTTCTTCTCTTCAATTTGCCATTGCATTTTCTTTTCCTCGGCCTCTATTTGTAGTTTCTTTTCATCTGCTTGCATTTGCATTTGTAATTTCTTTTCATCGGCTTCGATTTGCAATTTCTTTTCATCTGCTTGCATTTGCATTTGTAATTTCTTTTCATCGGCTTCGATTTGCAGTTTCCTTTCTTCGGCTTCCATTTGAAGTTTCCTTTCCTCTCGTTCTATCGCTCTTTCTTCACGGGCAATGTTTTCTGCGTGTGTTTTCTGTGCCCATTCTGACAATTTCTCTTCTTTATAACCTAACTTTATTCCTTGTTCAATGCACTTATCTAAGGAAGACATTTTGTGTTTTAATTGTTTGTTAAGTTTATAGAGTTAAATCCCTTAGAAAAATATGTTGTGTGGTCGAAAATTTGGTTAACTCCCCTACTTATTAATGTGTAAATCAAAATGCAAGGTTATGTTGGTGAAAATTTCATGAATATGCAACGAAATCCATATGATACAAAATAATACATTGATGAAACATGAGAAGTACAGCTTAGAAGTACAATGAGTATGAGGTGAAACTTAGCTCTGAATTTTGAAGCTCCTCGCTGTTATCTTGCACTCTCGTTATTGTTGGAAAGGTTTCATCGGTTGGACGCGGCACTTGTTGCGGAACAATCTGCTCGTGGAGCGAGAAAACATTAGTGACTGTCACAAAAAAAAAAAAAAAAAAGTCAAAATAGTAACATGTAAAAAAAAATGTTTACAGAATCAAAATAAAGAGGCGCTGTGGAGGCAATGTTGAGACATTGCCGAGGGACTCAGATTACTTCTATTTTATCGCTAGATAGCTACTAGTTCTATGTAAATTTACAACGTTAACAATTTCTTTGATTTAACAAATCAATGTGTTATCAAAAATCAATGTTTTATCAACAATCAATGTAATATGATTAAATAATTACTTTTACATGGCATTTAACAGGTTTTTAAGAAAACATTCTATGCCAAAACCGGAAAACTAGCCCCCAAAAAGCCTGTCATAGTCTTGCTCGTATCTAGATAACTAAACTTGGGTTCATACAGGCAACAATAAATCTGGTCGTTATGAGATCAATTATTTATTGTATCTACATATACAGTATGTGTTGGCGCAATGGGTAAACAGACCCGCGCTCGATTACATCTCCCACATAGTAAACATCAAACATATAAGTATCATTTAACAGTCTAGCAAACTATCTAGCCTATGTCTATATATCTATTGATATCTATAGAGTCCCTCGAAGGCAGGCCCTGTTGCCTCTCTCAAGTCCATTCGTCCTCTGCCGGTCTCCGCGTGTCCTAACCCGACACGGGCGGTAACTCTGTCCGAGTTCCTCGTGGACCCCGCATTAGGCGGGCCACATCAGTGTCCACGGAATCATGGACTTGGTGACCCTCTCTATCTAGAAGGTTCTAGATTACTTGGGTCCTGCTCGACTCAATGGTTTCCCTTGGGCTGGAGTTGCAGCCCTTTACTAGATATATACGTGAGGCGGTGACAGTACTGTTATTATTCTTATTCGTTTCTCTGCAAAGTTTTCTATCGCCTTAAAATTATACGATCCATCTACATATATTTTTCATGCCTATGTAAAGCTGCTTGATGATCTGTTTACAAGCAGCCTTAAATGTTTTTCATATGCCTGTAAAATTGCTTGCAAACGTTTATCTCTGCATAATATTTTATATAATGTTCATCTGTATAGTTACGTTCGTGGTCTCTGTGTATTGTAAACATGCCCCCACCTGTGTACAGTTGCTGGGGGATGTCTGTTGTGCGTCTGCAATGCCCCACCTGTATAGAGTTGCTGGGGGATGTCTGGTGTGCGTCTGCAATGCCCCACCTGTGTAGAGTTTCTGGGGGATGTCTGGTGTGCGTCTGCAATGCCCCACCTGTGTAGAGTTGCTGGGGGATGTCTGGTGTGCGTCTGCAATGCCCCACCTGTGTACAGTTGCTGGGGGATGTCTGGTATGCGTCTGCAATGCCCCACCTGTGTACAGTTGCTGGGGGATGTCTGGTGTGCGTCTGCAATGCCCCACCTGTGTAAAGTTGCTGGGGGATGTCTGGTGTGCGTCTGCAATGCCCCACCTGTGTAGAGTTGCTGGGGGATGTCTGGTGTGCGTCTGGAATGCCCCACCTGTGTAGAGTTGCTGGGGGATGTCTATTGTGCGTTTGCAATGCCCCACCAGTGTACAGTTGCTGGGGGATGTCTGGTATGCATCTGCCATGCCCCACCTGTGTACAGTTGCTGGGGATGTCTGGTGTGCGTTTGCAATGCCCCACCTGTGTACAGTTGCTGGGGGATGTCTGGTGTGCGTCTGCTAGCCCAGTATCAGTATGTTCTAATCCCTGGGGAGGCAGGGATGATTGGCCGGGAACCCAGGTGGATCCAGCCTATACAAGGTTGGACAAGTGTTGTGGGAAATCCAGGTGGCTGCTGGGATATTGAGTGTGCTCTCTACAAATATGGACTAGCACCATATACTCAACAAGCCTCAACGCCAGTGCAAGGGAGTTTTATTGTACTTTTATTTCTATATTTGCATTTCGGTACAATTATATGTACTTCTCATCTGTTCATTCTTCATATCTCTATTCAGTTAATACTTCACACCTCGGTACATTGAATGCTTCAGATCTGTGTACATTTGTTAATACTTCTCTGTGTATATTTATACCTCACATCTATACTGACTAATGTATGATTACCTCTGCAGTTGTGTACAAATGCAACATTGTGCACCTGGACTTGGCAAACATTCACACAGTGAGGGACAGCTTCTACAAGCTCCGGGCCTTGTGTCATGCTTATGTGGAAGGAACGTAAGTGAACATGCTCAAGAGTTGTTAAGACTTGTACTCATCAAAGCCTTTCTGTTAGTGGTTAGTGAAGAAAATATGTGATGAACGTTGTGTTAGTTTATCAACAGAAGAGGTGGAATTAGAAGTGAGCCTTATATAGAGAATATACTAGGCACTAGAGAGGCAGAGGAATGTGATGGAGAGGAAGCAGAGAAAGATGTGGAGAGCTTAAAACAACTTGACATAAATAATATAAGCAAAATCAGTTTCATAAGGGAGTGTATTAGTGTAATGGTTATGTTATACTGACAATGGCATGAGTCCGGGTGGATGAGGTATCAGTGCCAGCTCTCACTGCAGGAGGCAAATACTGGCCACCTAGTCCTCCATGCACTCAAGCCTACAAGATGTGGTGGTCCCACAGGATGTGGTGGTCCCACAGGATGTGGTGGTCCCACAGGATGTGGTGGTCCCACAGGATGTGGTGGTCCCACAGGATGTGGTGGTCCAGAAGAAAACATGACTGATATACCGTGTGTGTGTGCGCGTGCATGTGAGAGAGAGCGAGCGAGAGAGAGAGAGAGACACTCTTTGCTTGCTTTGAGCTTATAGTCCATACATGTGTTACTACTACTTCTAGTAAGATTTTTATGTGTTAAGCTTTCCCTTTTACCAGGCGAACCAACTCTGACTTCAGAGTTACTTGTAATGTACATCCCTGAGTCAAGGAGGCAAATCAACATTTTAGTCCAGCTGACCAGTGTAGGGGTTGAACCCGCTACCTCGGCATCAGCACACAGGATATTAAATCATGAGAGCTATTCTCCATTCAGCCATGCTGATCTCTGAAATATTATTTGATAACATGATCTGTTGTATGTAACAAGTGATTGTTGTATGTAACAAGTGATTGTTGTATGTAACAAGTGATTGTTGTATGTAACAAGTGATTGTTGTATGTAACAAGTGAGTGTACATCAGTGACATTAGCTTTGTTTGGACATTTCATTGTGCTTGCAGATTCTATAAGAACCTGACCGGATGTATGTGGTTGACGTATATATCTGCACTGTTGCGTGGTGCAAACATAGTTGTGGAGCTAATGCATGTGATGAAGAGGCCAGTTCTGGTGCACTGTTCTGATGGCTGGGACAGGACATCTCAGATAGTGTCTCTGTCAGAACTGATGATGGATCCCTACTACAGAACACTAGAGGTGAGCACTGTGTCGACTTTGATTCTAGATTCACCATAATACTTGGAAATTATCAGCTGGGGTGTTAGAAAATATAGGCTAGATTCTAGATTCACCATAATACTTGGAAATTATCAGCTGGGGTGTTAGAAAATATAGGCTAGATTCTAGATTCACCATAATACTTGGAAATTATCAGCTGGGGTGTTAGAAAATGTAGGCTAGATTCTAGATTCACCATAATACTTGGAAATTATCAGCTGGGGTGTTAGAAAATATAGGCTAGATTCTAGATTCACCATAATACTTGGAAATTATCAGCTGGGGTGTTAGAAAATGTAGGCTAGATTCTAGATTCACCATAATACTTGGAAATTATCAGCTGGGGTGTTAGAAAATATAGGCTAGATTCTAGATTCACCATAATACTTGGAAATTATCAGCTGGGGTGTTAGAAAATATAGGCTAGATTCTAGATTCACCATAATACTTGGAAATTATCAGCTGGGGTGTTAGAAAATGTAGTCTAGGTTCTAGAGAACACTTTGAAATGATACACCAGAATTGTAGATTATTGATTCTAGATTCACCATAATACTTGGAAATTATCAGCTGGGGTGTTAGAAAATGTAGTCTAGGTTCTAGAGAACACTTTGAAATGATACACCAGAATTGTAGATTATTGATTCTAGATTCACCATAATACTTGGAAATTATCAGCTGGGGTGTTAGAAAATGTAGTCTAGGTTCTAGAGAACACTTTGAAATGATACACCAGAATTGTAGATTATTGATTCTAGATTCACAATGCCTAGAAATCATGCTAGAATGTAGATTCTAGATTGACAACTTCTAGAATATTTATTCTACATTCACTAGAATACTTAGAATTGATACATCAGAATTGTAGAACATTGATTCTACATTTACTAGAATACTTTGAAATGATACAACAGAATTGTAGAACATTGATTCTACATTCACTAGAATACTTTAAAATGATACAACAGACTTGTAGAACATTTATTCTGGATTGACTAGAATACTTAGAATTGATACATCAGAATTGTAGCACATTGATTCTACATTCATTAAAACACCTAGAAACGATATACCAAAATCTAGATTCTAAATTGACAGCATGCAGAACATTGATTCTAGATTTACTAGAATACTTTGAAATAATACACTAGAATTGTAGAACATTGATTCTGGATTCATGATATTCAGGAGTGTCCAACATACGTAGAACATAGAAAAGTATTTTGGCCTATATCCATTCCATTTGATAAAAAAAAACAACTATGATGATGTCAGCAAGCCTAAGGTGACAGCTGCTATATCTGCATTTATTCAAACTGACATCTGATGGTGAACAGAGAAGATTCACGAGAATACTTAGAAATATAAGAAATGTAGAACATTGATGTAGAATCATTCATGAGAACTTGTAAAACAGAGATTCTTAATTCATGAGAATACATTGAAATGATACATAGAATTGTAGCACATTGATTCTAGATTCACAAGAATACTTAAAAGTGATCTTGGAGAGAATGGTGTGGTAGGCTGACATTCAGTACTCCAAAGAAAGGCCAGATGGACATCATCAGATTGCAAGTGGTACCATTAGTATTGGAACTCTTCGCTTATTGCTGATCGTGAAGCACATATGGGAATGTTCTAAGGTCTGTGATGGCACTTCCTGGCTCAATTCAATACTCTACACAACTTAGAAATGATACATTGAACAATATTCTATTATACGATTACCTTGAATTTGTACAACATTATGCTGTGCTAAGTTTTTAATACATTTGTACAACATTGTTGTATGATTACCTTTAACTTGTACTACATTGTGTTGTAAGATTGTTATAACATTGTGTAAACTGACCTGTTGAAAGATGACCCTATGAAAAATGACCTTGTACAGAATTATAAGCTACAAGATTACTCTTGTGTGTTTTTGGTGACCTGGTTGAACAATCTTCTCTTGGTTCTGCAGGGTTTCCAGGTTCTAGTGGAGAGAGAATGGTTACACTTTGGTCACAAATTCGGTGAGCGTGGCGGCCATGATCCCAAATGCAGTGACACCAGTCAGATTAGTCCAATCTTTCTGCAGTTCCTGGACTGTGTCTATCAACTGACCGTTCAGTATCCGGCCCAGTTTCAGTTCAATGAGGCTTACCTGGTCAGTGTAATAAAATTAAGAACTAGTTACAATCTTATAACGGTTACTGCAGACCTGCTTTTTATTCACATTTCAGGAGTGAGCAGTAAATAAATGGGTGACGGTTATAAGGTTATTGATATCCTTCAGAGGAACAGAATAAGATTGACATGGTGTTTAATATGAGTCTATTTTGATGAAATAGTCTTTTACAACTTAATTCTTTGAAATAGTTATTTGCAATATAATACTGTGATAGTGCATTGTAACTTGATATTGAAAGTTCTTACTGACTTAACAATGGTAAATAGTTAGTTCCTTGCCATTGAAATTTGATGCTGAAGTTCTTACTCACTTAATGCTGGGAAATGGTTCATAGCAACTTGATTCTATGAAATATTTTGTGGCAAAATTATACTGTGAAATAATTTGCAATTAGGGATTTTGGGGCCCAGACCCTACATGACTCCTTGCCCCTTACTTAGTATGAGGTCGATTTGTCATTTTTTGATAAACAGACATTGCTCAAGCATAAGGTTATATATTTGTCCAGTTTTAGTAAATAATTTTTCTCTCAGTATGAGATTAAGGACTCTCCTTGAATGTCAAGAAAACAGTAACAATATTATAATATTAAAGAAAACTCTGATACCAAAATGTGAAATGGAAATAGAAGGGACAATTCTTAACCAAGTGGATAATTTTAAATACCTAGGGAAATACTATTTTAAATACCTATTTATAACATCAAATGGAAGATGTACTACAGAGATTAAGAACAGAATAGGGGAAGCAAAAGCTGCATTTCAGAAAATGAAAATTCTTACGCAATAAGTCACTATCATTGAATGTAAGAAAGTGCTGAAGTACTATACAGAACCTGCTTTTCTGTCCGACAGTGAATCTTGGAGTGTAAATGAACAAATTAGGAAGAACTTGGAAGCGACAAAGATGGGTTCCTGAGACGAATGTTGCAAATTCCTAGAACTTAGAGTAACTAACGATTGCCTGAAAGAGGCTAATGAAATTAGAACATTATGTACAATAAGAGAGAGACAAACAGCTTTCTTTGGTCATGTGATAAGTGAGACATTGAAGAACATCGTGACAACTGGAAAGATCAAGGGGAAAATATGCAGAGGCAGACCAAGAGAAATGATGCTGGATGGATTGAGATGATGCTGGATGCTTTTAGACAATGCTGGATGGATTGAGACAGTGGCATGGAGGAATATCATCAACAGAGTTGGTCCTGAGCATCAAAGACCGAGATCTGTGGAGAGACATGAACATTTACACCAGCCGGCAGGGCACTTGATGATAAGGATATATATCCAGATTTAGTAAACAGATGATCTTTCTGACTAGTACCTGATTATTGTCTGGCCTGGGGTGCTTGGGTTATTGTCTGGCCTGGGGTGCTTGGGTTATTGTCTGGCCTGTGTGCTTGGGTTATAAATGCAATTCATGATCCCGCATGACATGTTTGAAATACAGCTAAGGGCGATTTGGAAGCAAAATCGCCTTGCTTTGGTTTCCATACAATGGTATATGAGTGCTGGTCATTCAGAAAGCAATGGCAAACTACTGAATCTAAATGTGCCAAGAAATCACTAAGAATACAATTCTGGAGTTGACTGTTACATCTCCTGTAAAGGATATGCAACCAATTAACCTGATTATTAAGTACTATTGTTTGATAACTGATATTAGTAATTGGAAACCACCATCAGACTGAGGCGAGAGAAAATGCATGAAATCAGTGTTTTTCTTTGTGAAGGCAGTTTGAATACTGTACATTTAGAATAAATACATTTAAACCTTCCAGAAGTTACTATTGTACAGTCTCATAATCTTCTTGCCTTAAATATGAGTATTGCGTATGCATTGGAAATGTTATTTTTTTTTCTATTGTAGGTGAAACTTCTTCAAAACTCACAGAGCTGCCTGTTTGGCAATTTCCTGTACAACTGTCAGAAAGAGAGAGAAAATTATCCTAAGAAAACAGCATCAGTGTGGTCTCTGCTGAAACCAGAAAGATCGCAGTTTGTCAACCTACTGTATAGGCCGTCTGACAAGGTGATTGCAGAAAGACATAAAAACATTTAATCTGGTTCAGCTTTCAAGAATTGTAATGCTGTTGCTATAAGCAGTCTTGTTTCCATCTTTCATGGACCTGATATTGCTCCAGTTTGTGTTATTCACATCCTCAATATCTAGTTTCACTGTTCTCCACCTTCTTGATGGCTCTTGTATCTTGGCTTTGTTCTGGGTAATCTTGCTGTTTCTCTAGGTGCATTTGTTCAAGATCAGTCTGTTGCAATTCAAGTCATTGATGATTGATTGGCATTGTTAAAGGCAATCTTTCTACAAACATGCTCTTAATGTCAGAACTTTGCAGTGGCAGCAAGGGATAGAAAAGCTGTACTATTTTACCTCATGTGACAAGAAAGATCATACATGACTTGAGGCATCTGTATCCGCACTGGACTGTATTGAGACTAGTCAGATGATATCAAGAAGATGGGCACAATTTCAGAAGTGTATTGTGTTGGGAGAGATTCTGTCATGTAACAACCTTAAACTGCATACCTCAAATAACCTTCACATTAATAAGCAAATATAGATAAGCAAAATCCCCCAAAGAGATGGGTTAGAGCAGTGGTTCTCAACATTTTTGGCCCATGCACCCCTTCACCATATGTTCAGAATGTCACCCCCTTTTTTTTTTCACATTTTCTCCCTATCCCCCCCCCCACCACACACGCACAGACACGCATGCACACACACATGCACGCATGTGCGCGCGCACACACACACACTCACAGAGTATGTATAACATAAAAATGGAAGCTAAATTTAATAACACAAAGTCTAGACGTCTACATAAAACATGAGTTGCAAGTCTACTTACGTTATAAAATAAATTTCAGAATGATAAGTACCGAACCGTAAAGTATGGAAGGAAAAAGAATATCAAGTAATCGGTTCTTGTATTAACACGATCTTGAAATCTTAATATATCTCTCTTCTCCCCCCCCCCCCCCCCCCCTGGAAACCCTAAAATTCCCCCCTTGGGGAATTCCCCACCATTTGAGAACCACTGGGTTAGAGGAATAAGCGACAACAAAACACCAGTTTCTAGCTTTAGAGACATCTTCTGGAATTAGACGAATAACAGACAAAAAAAATACTACCTTGTAGGGTTAAGAGGAATAAGTTTAGGGTTAGGAACACAGGCAACAAAAAACTACCTTCCTGGATTAGAGAAATAACAAACAACAAAACACCATCTTCTACGGAGCCTACACAAAGGACTTGTTATTCAGACAGCTCTTTCTAACCTGATGCTGATGGGCATAGCAGGGAGCATGGAAGGAAAGGAATACACATGTAGGCAATAATGGATGTCCAGGCGGTTGCTTGAATTCTGTTCTTATCTTTCATACATTGGTGTTACCTATGACCACTGCATACTTTTGTGTGTAGAATACACGGTCTGATTAACTGCATATCATGACATGTCTGAGCATAAAAGTTTGAAGACAAATCTTTGAACAAACTCATCATTATGGGAACATTTGTGTTCATGACAGATTTTTGCATAGATACAGAATATTCTAAGCCTTGTGATCTTCACATAATCATCTATCCTACAAGTTCCTTGTGGAATATAGGCTTGCGCCATATGCTGCATGTTGATTTCTGTTTAAACATTCCTCAATGCTTTTTTCAAGCTAGTTTATCTCATCTCATCTCATCTTGGATTGACTTATACAAAACAAGCTTAACGTACTCTGCAGCTCAGCTGTGGAACAATCTTCCACAAGAAATCAAAGACATCACCAATCCCTATTCATATAATCGCAAATTATTCGAACACTATCTCAATACGGATTACCTTCCCCCTTAATAATAGAGATAATAATAATAATAACAAAACCCAAGTATAACAGCCAGTCCCATTTTTGTAGGCCAGTATATTCCACATGGCTAATGACAAGTGTCAGACCATTATCTAATATTACGGTGTTGTTCCTCTTGTATCTTGCGGTGTTGAGGTTTATCATTGCTCTGGTTTTATTGCATGTAATTTCTACCTTTTGTCAAGTCTTTTATATGTTCCAGTTATGGAGTTATGGCTGTGCTTGCCTGACAGTTCTCATTTTTATTAATAAGTGGCCACTCTCCTGCTATTTATACTTCACCTCGACACTGCAAGGTACAAGAGGAACATGATGAGATGAGATGACACTTGTCATCGCATGGAGACATTCTGTTGTGTGTTCTTCAGTCTATATGTCTTTGGTCAAACATCTCACAATGAAAACAAAAATATAGTTGGTGACTCATGTGGTCAATATCATTCCGGTCATCTTCTGCCCTCTATTTCCCATTGGAGTTTATACCCTCAAGCCCAACTCATGACAAGCTGTCCTGTATTTTTCGATTTCCCTTTGTGGCCTCTCCATATCAATTTGTTTCTAATTCTCTTCTGCCTGCTTGTTAAGTCTCCATTTAATTTGTCCTGTGCATTCTGGTCGATGTACATCTGGGCTAATGTTCTGGTGCCTGGTTTGTTTGCCCGGTGTGCTGTGGTCAGTATACTTCTCAACGACATGTTCTACTATTCATTGTTAAAGTTTGGATGGTCCCAGACAAGTGGTCGGTCTCATTTTGGTTTGAACTGTGGACCACAAGGCCAAACAAGTGCAGTAGTCATCATGTTACTGTCTTCTATTTTACAGTAACTATATAAGTAAATTTGCCAAGAAATCAACAATCAGCTGAAAGATGCTGATGTTGACAGCGATGTCCTGTAATGGAAATGCAAAACATTTTTTTATATAAGTAAATTTGGTTTCTGAGGAAAATGCTAAGAATCAATGGACAGACAGAAAAACCAATAACCAAGTCCTACAAGAAACAAATGAAAACTGTAAACTGATTAGTGAAATTAGTCACAGACAATCACAATTTTCTGGACACGTTATGAGAAGAAATAAATTGGAGAACTTGGTGACAACTGGCAAGATTGAGGAGAAAAGAACAAGGGGAAGGCATGGAAGTAAATACCTGGATGGCTTGGCCGTGTGGTATGGCTGATCCATGACTCTGATCATGTGAGATGGCAAAACATGAACGTATATGCTTATCGGCATGGCACATGATGATGATATCAGCAAATGGAAAAACTGCTTGTAAACTCCAGACCAAAAAAATTTGGTAATCGCCTTATGATCTGTGGTTGGTTTGATCTGTATGATACTTAGCTTTTATTGAATGAGCTGTGTGATGTTTCTTGGCCTATGTTGTCATATTTTTTTTTTTACATTTGATATGTGATCTATATGATACTTAGCTGTTATTGAATGAGTTGGCCAGTGTTGTCATATTTTTAACATTTGATATGTGATCTGTAGGTGCTGACAGCGACGGTGAATGAACACGACATTGTCTTGTGGAAGTCTGTCTACATGGCTGGGCTGTCCCCTATGCTTCACATTAGTCAGTCAGATTTTGGTCATGAATTGGCTCAGATGGGTGCAGTTGAAGAGATTGGTAACCCTTCCACTGATGGACTTCCTAGGTCCAAGTAAGTCCAGAGATATTATAGCCCTGTGCTATAGCACTGCTCATTGTTTGTTTACAGCCCTCTGTGTTGGGTGTTGCCAATCAGTTCTGATAGAGATGTTTCTCCATTCCATGATGATCTGACTCTCAAATCTCTAGAACATCTTGTCTCTCACTAGCTCCAGCTTTCCCATTGTCACATTTTCACGTTCACCGACCCTCTGCTCATGGATTGTCTGTGTCTGATGTAACTTGCTTTATGCAACCTCTAAGTAAATTTATCTGTTAATTGTCCCTGGTCACTTCTATCATCATAATGGCTCTATGTAATGCTGAAGAATTGTCCCTGGTCACTTCTGTCATCATAATGGCTCTGTGTAATGCTGAAGAATTGTCCCTGGTCACTTCTGTCATCATAATGGCTCTGTGTAATGCTGAAGAATTGTACCTGGTCACTTCTATCATCATAATGGCTCTGTGTAATGCTGAAGAATTGTCCCTGGTCACTTCTGTCATCATAATGGCTCTATGTAATGCTGAAGAATTGTCCCTGGTCACTTCTGTCATCATAATGGCTCAATGTAATGCTGAAGAATGGTACCTGGTCACTTCTGTCATCATAATGGCTCTATGTAATGCTGAAGAATTGTCCCTGGTCACTTATGTCATCATAATGGCTCTGTGTAATGCTGAAGAATTGTCCCTGGTCACTTATGTCATCATAATGGCTCTCTGTAATGCTGAAGAATTGTCCCTGGTCACTTCTGTCATCATAATGGCTCTGTGTAATGCTGAAGAATTGTCCCTGGTCACTTCTGTCATCATAATGGCTCTGTGTAATGCTGAAGAATTGTCCCTGGTCACTTCTGTCATCATAATGGCTCTATGTAATGCTGAAGAATTGTCCCTGGTCACTTCTGTCATAATGGCCCTATGTAATGCTGAAGAATTGTCCCTGGTCACTTCTATCATCATAATGGCTCTGTGTAATGCTGAAGAATGGTACCTGGTCACTTCTGTCATCATAATGGCTCTGTGTAATGCTGAAGAATTGTCCCTGGTCACTTATGTCATCATAATGGCTCTCTGTAATGCTGAAGAACCACATGCTCACCTACATTGAAAAAGGCATGTTGTATAAAGTATTCATCTTGTGGGAAGCAGTTATTTGCTATGTGCCTTCCTGTATTTTTCTGTACTTCATTTTTAGACCTCACTGTGTATGGGATAAGAACATGGACTTGATCCCAGACTGGTGATCGTGTCTGATGGTCAACCATGACCGCCCATGCCTATTGACATGTAACATGATGACTGCATACTTTCTGCTACTTTCTTGTGGTCTTCGTTTTAAGTTTTGTTCTATAAAGAGGGTTGAGGACAGGAGTCCAAGCTATCAGATGTTTATCAGTGTGATGTGTTGATACACTAAGCATTGGATTATTGGATTGCAGAAAGTGTTAATTCTGTTTTATTTACATATGTATTATGTACATATGAATGAGGACAAAGCATGGTCAGTGAAGACTGTATTGCGTATCCAGCACTTTCCAGCAGGGAGGAGAAGCTGTACCACTTTAGATTGCTACAACACTATTGATCTCTCCCTTTCCAGTTGCTAGCCTTATTAGGCGGCCATTATTCAGCACAAGGCAAACTTGATTTAATATTCAGGAGCTTAAAATGGACAGCTAACATAATCAATTTTGGACCAACGCAGACATTTAATTTATTGCAACAGAAAGAGACCATCTTTTGACCATCTTACAAGCAGAGAAAAACTAATACATACTTATGGAAAGATAGATTAGAAGAAGGCACATAGTTATTGCTAGCCTGTCATCAACAAATGTCAGCACATTGAGTTGTGAAGCAGCATCATCGTCCCTGCCAGTCAGCAAGACACTTTATATCTGTGGATAACATTTGTTATATTTAATATCTACAGCTGTTTGATTAAGAAATATTTAATATCTACAGGTCTTTGATTTAGACATACTTATCTACAGGTCTTTGATTTAGAAATATTTAATATCTACAGGTCTTTGATTTAGACATACTTATCTACAGGTCTTTGATTTAGACATACTTATCTACAGGTCTTTGATTTAGACATACTTATCTACAGGTCTTTGATTTATAAATATTTAATATCTACAGGTCTTTGATTTAGAAATATTTAATATCTACAGGTCTTTGATTCAGAAATATTTAATATCTACAGGTCTTTGATTTAGAAATATTTAATATCTACAGGTCTTTCATCAGAAATACTTATCTACAGGTCTTTGATTCAGAAATAGTTAATATCCACAGGTCTTTGATTCAGAAATAGTTAATATCCACAAGTCTTTGATTCAGAAATATTTAATATCTACAGGTCTTTGATTCAGAAATATATCGGTGTATTTATCTTCAGATCTGTTTGATATCTACATGTCTTTGCATTTATATTCAGGTCTTTTGTAGCAAAACCTTTAGCATATGATTGTCTCTTTGGCATCTGCTGGTCAGTATTTGACATTTACAGATTCTGTGTTAACCACGGGTCTGTGTTTAATAACCACAGGTCTGTATTTGATATATACAGGTCTGTATTTGATAACCACAGGTCTGTGTTTGATAATCACGTCTGTATTTGACATATACAGGTCTGTATTTGATAACTACATGGTCTGTATTTGATAACAACAGGTCTGTATTTGATATATACAGGTCTGTATTCGATATACACAGGTCTGTATTTTACATATACAGGTTTGTATTTGATAACCACAGGTTTGTATTTGATATATACAGGTCTGTATTTGATATACACAGGCCTGTATTTGATAACTACAGGTCTGTATTTGATAACTACAGGTCTGTATTTGATAACCACAGATCTGTATTTGATATCTACAGGTCTGTATTTGACATATACAGGTCTGTATTTGATAACCACAGGTCTGTATTTGACATATACAGGTTTATATTTACTATCTACAGGTTTATAATAATCTACAATCTGTATTTAACATCTCCAAGCCTGGTTATTTAACATCTCCAAGCCTGGTTATTTAACATCATAGGGTATTTATTTTCAGATATGTTACAAGTTACTAGCATATCCTTGACAGGATGTTGGTCATCCCCAACCCCAGCATTTCTTGGCTGTTTGTGATTTCTTGGCATGTTTACATTCAGTAGTTTGCCATTGCTTTCTGAGCGACCAGTACTCATACCATTTTATAAAAACCCAACACAAGGCGGTGTGCTGCCAAATCGCCTGCAGCTGTGTTATGAATGCGGTATGCAGAATTAGAATTGTCTAATTCCCTTCACCACAGAACTAGATGTGTATTTACTTAAAATGTCTCTGTATTTTTGACATTTCCAGGTCAGCAGATGACTTGTCCAAGATCAGTGTTGATAGTGGACGTCGCAACAGTGACCCTAGCGTTACTCAGAGTCAGGAACTTGTATCTGTCTCTCCACCAGGCACACACAATCTGTATGATGATTCATTGCCTATCCATCTCAAGCTTCATCAAGAAGACCCGCCTCATATAACTAAAATACCGAGCTCATCAGTTCAACTTGAGGAGTGTGTAGGGGATTGCTCCAAAGTTGTTTCCAGCACATCTTCCAGCATTAAACATAGCGATAGCCAACATTCATTTTATAGTAATGACACATTAGAAAAGCTGCAAGTTGAATGTGCCACCATTTCACCATCACCAGACATTGTCCAGCTATCCCCAGATAGCATGCTTTTGAATGGACACAACTGTGATGCTGAACTATCCACTGAACCAGTAAGTATTAAAGAAGTAGGTGTTTTTTTACCTGAGGATTCGGGTGCCCAGAGTCTGGATGCATCGTCGTCAGCTGTGTTCTGCCAGGAGAATGGCTTGCCTCGGAGTTCTAGTGAACAAACAATGTGTTGTGATAGTCAAGTGGTCAGTACTGATTCCCAAGTGCTTTCAGAGAAACTTTTCACTCTCAATGACAGTTGCGGTGCTGGCATTGCAAGACGGAATGGACGCTGCAGTAAAATTTGTGGCAAGTTGGTAGATAACTTTGCTTCAAGGACTAATTCTTCACCGAAAGATGATTCAAATTGTGGCTCAGCTACTTCTCAGTGCAACTCTAATCCGACTTCTTTGTTATCAGAAAGATTAGCACTGTCTGAGGAAGCAGAACCACTGCGTGGGGATGTAGAACTAACACAAAATGGTGAAGCTGAGAACAAGAACTCTGCACCAGTTGATGGTACTGTCAGCCAGCTTAATGGAGATGAAGGGCATTCCAGGAAATCTGAGAATTTATATCACATCAATGCTGCACTTAAATCTCAAGCTCACAGGGAAGTTTACAGAAAGTTTCCAGAAGTTTCTAGCCATCTACATGTCCACTGCACTGTTGGGAGCAGTATGTGTACACAAGTTATGAAAGCTGGTACTGTGGACCTCAGGTGTCGTCACAATGAGAGCATGTTGCCTGGTCAGTCACTGAACTGTTCAGAACTTGCTGGCTGGGATTGTTCAAGAGCTTCCATCAATTCTGTCTCAACTGATACTTTAAAGGGAGATGTGGAACCAGGGAACGATTCACTTTCACCTCCACTCTCACCTTACTCAAAGCATTTGGAGGTCAGCACACTGACCCGTGGCAAGCTGACTGTGACAGTTCCCCTGACATCGGCACTGCATCCATCTGCACTGAATGGCAATGGCTATCTTTCTGAGGCAAATGAAATCCCTGGATCAAGTGTAGTTTCCAGGAGAGCACGAGCTGCTTCAGGTGCTAGTCGAGACTTCAGCGTATCACCCTGTGCTTGTCGAAGGCATTTGTCTGATGCTGGTCGACTGTTCTTCCCCAATGGAAGTGAACTTGTCTCCAGACGAATACTAGGCGCCACTGTAGCAACAAGCACCACAGATATCAGTGATTCTCATGTTGCTCAGGTAGGTGTCCACTTTTTTAACTTTAACCTTTCGTATTAAAATCTCCAAGTTTCTTCCTTGCAAATCTGTGTGCGTTTTCCCCTCTCTGTATAGGACACAGTTCTCTCTATCCTTCCCGCTCAGTACTTCCTCTTATCTCTGCCCTCTTTTTCTCCTTTTACTGTTTTTACCTCCATTTTAGTTCTATCTTGGCATTGGGTTAGTCTGTTGACAATGAATAACTAAAATCTATGGAGGAAATATGGGCAACCCAGGCTTAACCTCAAGCAGTCCATGTGTACTGTGCTGAGTCTTGACCTGGTTACATCCTGACATGCCTCCCTTACCATGTGAGGTTCCATGACTGGCCTGGGTCTGACACACACTGCCAGTGTCTGTGATTGGGACGAGGGAGGAGAGCTTTCAACACGTCTGGTGTAGATGATTAGTTCTATGACTGGTCTGACACACACTGCCAGTGTCTGTGATTGGGATGAGGGAGGAGAGCTTTCAACACGTCTGGTGTAGATGATCAGTTCCATGACTGGCCTGGGCCTGACACACTCTCCTGTCTGTGATTGGGACGAGGGAGGAGAGCTTTCAACACGTCTGGTGTAGATAATCAGGTCCATGACTGGCCTGGGTCTGACACACTCTGCCAGTGTCTGTGATTGGGACGAGGGAGGAGAGCTTTCAACACGTCTGGTGTAGATGATCAGTTCCATGACTGGCCTGACACACTCTGCCAGTGTCTATGATTGGGACGAGGGAGGAGAGCTTTCAACACATCTGGTGTAGATGATCAGTTCCATGACTGGCCTGGGTCTGACACACTCTGCCAGTGTCTGTGATTGGGACAAGGGAGGAGAGCTTTCAACACGTCTGGTGTAGATGATCAGTTCCATGACTGGCCTGGGTCTGACACACTCTGCCAGTGTCTGTGATTGGGATGAGGGAGGAGAGCTTTCAATACGTCTGGTGTAGATGATTAGTTCTATGACTGGTCTGACACACACTGCCAGTGTCTGTGATTGGGATGAGGGAGAAGAGCTTTCAATACGTCTGGTGTAGATGATTAGTTCTATGACTGGTCTGACACACACTGCCAGTGTCTGTGATTGGGATGAGGGAGGAGAGCTTTCAATACGTCTGGTGTAGATGATCAGTTCCATGACTGGCCTGACACACTCTGCCAGTGTCTGTGATTGGGATGAGGGAGGAGAGCTTTCAATACGTCTGGTGTAGATGATTAGTTCTATGACTGGTCTGACACACACTGCCAGTGTCTGTGATTGGGATGAGGGAGGAGAGCTTTCAACACGTCTGGTGTAGATGATCAGTTCCATGACTGGCCTGACACACTCTGCCAGTGTCTGTGATTGGGATGAGGGAGGAGAGCTTTCAATACGTCTGGTGTAGATGATCAGTTCCATGACTGGCCTGGGTCTGACACACACTGCCAGTGTCTGTGATTGGGACGAGGGAGGAGAGCTTTCAACACGTCTGGTGTAGATGATCAGTTCCATGACTGGCCTGGGTCTGACACACTCCGCCAGTGTCTGTGATTGGGATGAGGGAGGAGAGCTTTCAATACGTCTGGTGTAGATGATCAGTTCCATGACTGGCCTGACACACTCTGCCAGTGTCTGTGATTGGGATGAGGGAGGAAAGCTTTCAATACGTCTGGTGTAGATGATTAGTTCTATGACTGGTCTGATACACACTGCCAGTGTCTGTGATTGGGATGAGGGAGGAGAGCTTTCAACACGTCTGGTGTAGATGATCAGTTCCATGACTGGCCTGACACACACTGCCAGTGTCTGTGATTGGGATGAGGGAGGAGAGCTTTCAACACGTCTGGTGTAGATGATCAGTTCCATGACTGGCCTGGGTCTGACACACTCTGCCAGTGTCTGTGATTGGGATGAGGGAGGAGAGCTTTCAACACGTCTGGTGTAGATGATCAGTTCCATGACTGGCCTGGGTCTGACACACTCTGCGTCTGACACACTCTGCCAGTGTCTGTGATTGGGACAAGGAAGGAGAGCTTGCAACACATGTCTGGTGTATAGATGGTACGCTGGTGCAGGGTCAGGAGGGTAGTGTTTGCACCAAGCTGTTGGATGCAGACCCTACCAGGGCTGCAAGGATCTGAACATGAGAGCATCGGAGATGGTTCAAACTTGGTGACATGAAGGCCCTTTCACGGCTCAGATGACATAAACATGACAGCACTAATCCACCATGTTGTATGAGGTGACTTAAGGGATTTCCAGTGGCAGATAAGTTTTGAAAAACTGCATGTGGTGCTGTCCAAAATAAGGCAATACCTCATGGTAGCATGGCAGAGCATTTTTCAGGTGTCAGTAGATTTATGACTTGGCTCTCCTCCCTCGTCCCAATCAGACAGAGGCCAGTCATGGAACTGATCATCTACACCAGACGTGATGAAAGCTCTCCTCCCACATCCCAATCACAGACACTGGCAGAGTGTGTCAGACCCAGGCCAGTCATGGAACTGATCATCTTTTACTTCACTTCCCAAGGTAGTCTCTGCTGTGAAGAAGGTTGCTGAGAACCACACATCTTGCATGCTTCGAGACTCACAGCAGATCCCTACCATGATAGTAGACATTCTGTACCCAAGCCTTGCTCTCACTACTTGCAGACCTCACACGATTATCAGAATGTGGTGTATGTCTACCTGCATGGAAACAGTGACATTACCACTGTTCAGATTCTTGTTGCATCAGAGTAAACAACTGGAACATTGGGGTTCAAACAAGTATTAACCTTATGGCTGGACTACTGTCTGTGACTTGGCTGCTGTACAGGTCCAGAATGGAACACTGGGGTTCGTACAACAAATATTGACCTGATAGCTGGCTGACAGTGGATTTATGTCTTGGCTGCTGTACAGATCCAGAATGGAACACTGGGGTTCGTACAACAAATATTGACCTGATGGCTGGCTGACAGTGGATTTATGTCTTGGCTGCTGTACAGGTCCAGAATGGAACACTGGGGTTTGTACAACAAATATTGACCTGATGGCTGACAGTCAGTAGATTTATGACTTGGCTGCTGTACAGGTCCAGGAACACTGGGATTCATACAACAAATATTGACCTGATGGCTGACAGTCAGTAGATTTATGACTTAGCTGCTGTACAGGTCCAGAATGGAACTCAGTTGCAACTACTGAGTTGTAGGTCAATGTGGAAGATGCACTTCTGATTGTTTAAACAACTGATAGATAACACCAAGCAGTAAATTGTGGAATCTCTTTACTTTTCTTCATTGTTGTTTTCGCCGTCTGTACACATATAGCTTACTTTGTGTCTGCCACAGTAGTTTGCCATATTTGTCTGTTCTTGTATAGTTTACATTTTGTCTGCCTCTTTTGCCATATTTGTATTTGCCCGTATAGTTTACATTGTCTAGCTCATTGTTTGCAATATTTGTCTGTACATGTATAGTTTACATTGTCTATTTTATTTGCAGTGTTTCTGTTCATGTATAGTATGTCTGCCTCATTTGCCATATTTGTCTGTAGATGTACAGTTTATTCTGTCCACCTAATTGTTTGCAATGTCTGTACTAATGTAGTTTACATTGTCTGCCTCATTTGCCATACATGTCTGTTCATGTATAGTATGTCTGCCTCATTTGCCATATTTGTCTGTAGATGTATAGTTTATTCTGTCCACCTCATTGTTTGCAATGTGTCTGTACTAATGTAGTTTACATTGTCTGCCTCATTTGCCATACATGTCTGTACATGTATAGTTTATACATTGTCTACCTCATTTATGTCTGTACATGTATGGATTCTGTGTATACCTGTCTGTCAGCACTTGTATATGAAAGCATAGTTAGTGCCATGGTGGGACGCAGAGGTGTTTCCAAGGCACCAGGGCCGGGTTATATACTGGTCAAGACCTATTGACGTGTCCTTGCCGAGCGTCCTGGGCAACAGGTCCCTTCAGGGTCCTGGCTGAAGTCAATAGGATCGCCGATTCCTCCGAAGTCGGAGAGTGTCTGCCTGTATGGCGAGGAACCACCAGTCTGCACACCAATAAGCCAGACATGGGACAACGGATACTCACGCAAACCTCAGGTCCTGTATGACATCACACTGATGTTGGACAACAGGATGTCTTCATCCGACATACAGGACTTTGCGTTGGAGCTCAAGCCAATGAACACAAGCAAGCAAGCAGTGCCGTGGTTTACTAAAACATTGGTCTACATTTGAGTAGAAGCAGGATCGTTATCACACCAGCTTGACAGTGGGCGCTACCAGCCTCGTGAAACATCATATTTTTCTGTGATTAAACATCCAAGGAAGGAAGTTTAAACATCGCACCTCAGAATAGTTTATGTGAAGCCATAAAGCAGGCTATGTCACAGAATTTCTATTAATCTGATCCTTACAGTATCTGCTATAGACTTAATTTATTTTATGCTCTGCTTCTGTATATTTCAGCTGCTTCTTTCTACTAATCTGATTGCTGTTTCAGCTTCGCCAGCCCAGCATTGCACAGCACATTGATATTGATGGTCTAACTTTATTCTGTGATGAGAGGCAAGGCCTGCTGGCCGAGCTGATTGCTGAGAAGGATCGCAAAATTGAGTATCTCAGGTGCGAACTGACTCAGGCCTTGCAGTATATTGAGGCCCAGGGATATCCACATGAGGTGCAGCTACATCCGGCAGTTCTGGATGATGTGAGTTTGACAGATGTGTTTATGTTGATGTGGTGTCTCCATGTGGTGTCTCCATGTTGATGTGGTGTCTCCATGTTGATGTGGTGTCTCCATGTTGATGTGGTGTCTCCATGTTGATGTGGTGTCTCCATGTGGTGTCTCCATGTTGATGTGGTGTCTCCATGTGGTGTCTCCATGTTGATGTGGTGTCTCCATGTGGTGTCTCCATGTTGATGTGGTGTCTCCATGTTGATGTGGTGTCTCCATGTTGATGTGGTGTCTCCATGTTGATGTGGTGTCTCCATGTTGATGTGGTGTCTCCATGTTGATGTGGTGTCTCCATGTTGATGTGGTGTCTCCATGTTGATGTGGTGTCTCCATGTTGATGTGGTGTCTCCATGTTGTGGTGTCTCCATGTTGATGTGGTGTCTCCATGTTGATGTGGTGTCTCCATGTTGATGTGGTGTCTCCATGTTGATGTGGTGTCTCCATGTTGATGTGGTGTCTCCATGTTGATGTGATGTCTCCATGTGGTGTCTCCATGTTGATGTGGTGTCTCCATGTTGTGTCTCCATGTTGATGTGGTGTCTCCATGTTGATGTGGTGTCTCCATGTTGATGTGGTGTCTCCATGTTGTGGTGTCTCCATGTTGATGTGGTGTCTCCATGTTGATGTGGTGTCTCCATGTTGATGTGGTGTCTCCATGTTGATGTGGTGTCTCCATGTTGATGTGGTGTCTCCATGTGGTGTCTCCATGTGGTGTCTCCATGTTGATGTGGTGTCTCCATGTTGATGTGGTGTCTCCATGTTGATGTGGTGTCTCCGTGTTGATGTGGTGTCTCCGTGTTGATGTGGTGTGTCTCCATGTTGATGTGGTGTCTCCATGTTGTGGTGTCTCCATGTTGATGTGGTGTCTCCATGTTGATGTGGTGTCTCCATGTTGATGTGGTGTCTCCATGTTGATGTGGTGTCTCCATGTTGATGTGGTGTCTCCATGTTGATGTGGTGTCTCCATGTTGATGTGGTGTCTCCATGTTGATGTGGTGTCTCCATGTTGATGTGGTGTCTCCATGTGGTGTCTCCATGTTGATGTGGTGTCTCCATGTTGATGTGGTGTCTCCATGTTGATGTGGTGTCTCCATGTTGATGTGGTGTCTCCATGTTGATGTGGTGTCTCCATGTTGATGTGGTGTCTCCATGTGGTGTCTCCATGTTGATGTGGTGTCTCCATGTTGATGTGGTGTCTCCATGTTGATGTGGTGTCTCCATGTTGATGTGGTGTCTCCATGTTGATGTGGTGTCTCCATGTGGTGTCTCCATGTGGTGTCTCCATGTTGATGTGGTGTCTCCATGTTGATGTGGTGTCTCCATGTTGATGTGGTGTCTCCATGTTGATGTGGTGTCTCCATGTTGATGTGGTGTCTCCATGTGGTGTCTCCATGTTGATGTGGTGTCTCCATGTTGATGTGGTGTCTCCATGTTGATGTGGTGTCTCCATGTTGATGTGAGTTTGACAGATGTGTTTATGTTGATGTGGTGTCTCCATGTTGATGTGGTGTCTCCATGTTGATGTGGTGTCTCCATGTTGATGTGGTGTCTCCGTGTTGATGTGGTGTCTCCGTGTTGATGTGGTGTCTCCATGTTGATGTGGTGTCTCCATGTTGATGTGGTGTCTCCATGTTGATGTGGTGTCTCCATGTTGATGTGGTGTCTACATGTTGATGTGGTGTCTCCATGTTGATGTGGTGTCTCCATGTTGATGTGGTGTCTCCATGTTGATGTGGTGTCTCCATGTTGATGTGGTGTCTCCATGTTGATGTGGTGTCTCCATGATGTGGTGTCTCCATGTTGATGTGGTGTCTCCATGTTGATGTGGTGTCTCCGTGTTGATGTGGTGTCTCCATGTTGATGTGGTGTCTCCATGATGTGGTGTCTCCATGATGTGGTGTCTCCATGATGTGGTGTCTCCATGATGTGGTGTCTCCATGATGTGGTGTCTCCATGTTGTCTCCATGTTGATGTGGTGTCTCCATGTTGATGTGGTGTCTCCATGATGTGGTGTCTCCATGTTGATGTGGTGTCTCCATGTTGATGTGGTGTCTCCATGATGTGGTGTCTCCATGATGTGGTGTCTCCATGATGTGGTGTCTCCATGATGTGGTGTCTCCATGATGTGGTGTCTCCATGATGTGGTGTCTCCATGATGTGGTGTCTCCATGTTGATGTGGTGTCTCCATGTTGATGTGGTGTCTCCATGTTGATGTGGTGTCTCCATGATGTGGTGTCTCCATGATGTGGTGTCTCCATGTTGTGGTGTCTCCATGTTGATGTGGTGTCTCCATGTTGATGTGGTGTCTCCATGTTGATGTGGTGTCTCCATGTTGATGTGGTGTCTCCATGATGTGGTGTCTCCATGTTGATGTGGTGTCTCCATGTTGATGTGGTGTCTCCATGATGTGGTGTCTCCATGTTGATGTGGTGTCTCCATGTTGATGTGGTGTCTCCATGATGTGGTGTCTCCATGTTGATGTGGTGTCTCCATGTTGATGTGGTGTCTCCATGTTGATGTGGTGTCTCCATGATGTGGTGTCTCCATGATGTGGTGTCTCCATGATGTGGTGTCTCCATGTTGATGTGGTGTCTCCATGTTGATGTGGTGTCTCCATGTTGATGTGGTGTCTCCATGTTGATGTGGTGTCTCCATGTTGATGTGGTGTCTCCATGTTGATGTGGTGTCTCCATGATGTGGTGTCTCCATGATGTGGTGTCTCCATGATGTGGTGTCTCCATGATGTGGTGTCTCCATGTTGATGTGGTGTCTCCATGTTGATGTGGTGTCTCCATGATGTGGTGTCTCCATGTTGATGTGGTGTCTCCATGTTGATGTGGTGTCTCCATGTTGTGTCTCCATGTTGTGGTGTCTCCATGTTGATGTGTCTCCATGTTGATGTGGTGTCTCCATGATGTGGTGTCTCCATGTTGATGTGGTGTCTCCATGTTGATGTGTCTCCATGTTGTGGTGTCTCCATGTTGATGTGGTGTCTCCATGTTGATGTGGTGTCTCCATGTTGATGTGGTGTATCCATGTTGATGTGGTGTCTCCATGTTGATGTGGTGTCTCCATGATGTGGTGTCTCCATGTTGATGTGGTGTCTCCATGTTGATGTGGTGTCTCCATGTTGATGTGGTGTCTCCATGTTGATGTGGTGTCTCCATGTTGATGTGGTGTCTCCATGTTGATGTGGTGTCTCCATGTTGATGTGGTGTCTCCATGTTGTCTCCATGTTGATGTGGTGTCTCCATGTTGATGTGGTGTCTCCATGTTGTGGTGTCTCCATGTTGTGGTGTCTCCATGTTGTGGTGTCTCCATGTTGATGTGGTGTCTCCATGTTGTCTCCATGTTGATGTGGTGTCTCCATGTTGTGGTGTCTCCATGTTGATGTGGTGTCTCCATGTTGTCTCCATGTTGATGTGGTGTCTCCATGATGTGGTGTCTCCATGTTGATGTGGTGTCTCCATGTTGATGTGGTGTCTCCATGTTGATGTGGTGTCTCCATGTTGATGTGGTGTCTCCATGTTGATGTGGTGTCTCCATGATGTGGTGTCTCCATGATGTGGTGTCTCCATGTTGATGTGGTGTCTCCATGATGTGGTGTCTCCATGTGGTGTCTCCATGTTGATGTAGTGTCTCCATGATGTGGTGTCTCCATGTTGTGAGTTTGACAGATGTGTTTATGTTGATGTGGTGTCTCCATGTTGATGTGGTGTCTCCATGTTGATGTGGTGTCTCCATGTTGATGTGGTGTC
Source organism: Cepaea hortensis (assembly GCA_963921405.1). Lineage (NCBI taxonomy): Eukaryota > Metazoa > Mollusca > Gastropoda > Stylommatophora > Helicidae > Cepaea > Cepaea hortensis. The sequence goes on along the minus strand of OY992890.1, from coordinate 63,449,701 downwards.
TCCATGTTGATGTGGTGTCTCCATGTTGATGTGGTGTCTCCATGTTGATGTGGTGTCTCCATGTTGATGTGGTGTCTCCATGTTGATGTGGTGTCTCCATGTTGATGTGGTGTCTCCATGTTGATGTGGTGTCTCCATGTTGATGTGGTGTCTCCATGTTGATGTGGTGTCTCCATGATGTGGTGTCTCCATGTTGATGTGGTGTCTCCATGATGTGGTGTCTCCATGTGGTGTCTCCATGTTGATGTGGTGTCTCCATGTTGATGTGGTGTCTCCATGTTGTGGTGTCTCCATGTTGTGGTGTCTCCATGTTGATGTGGTGTCTCCATGTTGATGTGGTGTCTCCATGTTGTGGTGTCTCCATGTTGTGGTCTCCATGTTGATGTGGTGTCTCCATGTTGATGTGGTGTCTCCATGTTGATGTGGTGTCTCCATGTTGATGTGGTGTCTCCATGTTGATGTGGTGTCTCCATGATGTGGTGTCTCCATGTTGATGTGGTGTCTCCATGATGTGGTGTCTCCATGATGTGGTGTCTCCATGATGTGGTGTCTCCATGTTGATGTGGTGTCTCCATGTTGTGGTGTCTCCATGTTGTGGTGTCTCCATGTTGTGGTGTCTCCATGTTGATGTGGTGTCTCCATGTTGATGTGGTGTCTCCATGATGTGGTGTCTCCATGTTGTGGTGTCTCCATGTTGATGTGGTGTCTCCATGTTGATGTGGTGTCTCCATGTTGTGGTGTCTCCATGTTGATGTGGTGTCTCCATGTTGATGTGGTGTCTCCATGTTGATGTGGTGTCTCCATGTTGTGGTGTCTCCATGTTGTGGTGTCTCCATGTTGATGTGGTGTCTCCATGTTGATGTGGTGTCTCCATGATGTGGTGTCTCCATGTTGATGTGGTGTCTCCATGATGTGGTGTCTCCATGTTGATGTGGTGTCTCCATGTTGATGTGGTGTCTCCATGTTGATGTGGTGTCTCCATGATGTGGTGTCTCCATGTTGATGTGGTGTCTCCATGTTGATGTGGTGTCTCCATGTTGATGTGGTGTCTCCATGTTGTGGTGTCTCCATGTTGATGTGGTGTCTCCATGTTGTGGTGTCTCCATGTTGTGGTGTCTCCATGATGTGGTGTCTCCATGATGTGGTGTCTCCATGATGTGGTGTCTCCATGTTGTGGTGTCTCCATGTTGATGTGGTGTCTCCATGATGTGGTGTCTCCATGTTGATGTGGTGTCTCCATGTTGATGTGGTGTCTCCATGTTGTGGTGTCTCCATGTTGATGTGGTGTCTCCGTGTTGATGTGGTGTCTCCGTGTTGATGTGGTGTCTCCATGTTGATGTGGTGTCTCCATGTTGTCTCCATGTTGATGTGGTGTCTCCATGTTGATGTGGTGTCTCCATGTTGATGTGGTGTCTCCATGTTGATGTGGTGTCTCCATGTTGATGTGGTGTCTCCATGTTGATGTGGTGTCTCCATGTTGATGTGGTGTCTCCATGATGTGGTGTCTCCATGATGTGGTGTCTCCATGATGTGGTGTCTCCATGTTGATGTGGTGTCTCCATGATGTGGTGTCTCCATGATGTGGTGTCTCCATGTTGATGTGGTGTCTCCATGTTGATGTGGTCTCCATGTTGATGTGGTGTCTCCATGTTGATGTGGTGTCTCCGTGTTGATGTGGTGTCTCCGTGTTGATGTGGTGTCTCCGTGTTGATGGGGTGTCTCCGTGTTGATGTGGTGTCTCCGTGTTGATGTGGTGTCTCCGTGTTGATGTGGTGTCTCCATGTTGATGTGGTGTCTCCATGTTGATGTGGTGTCTCCATGTTGATGTGGTGTCTCCATGTTGTCTCCATGTTGATGTGGTGTCTCCATGTTGTGGTGTCTCCATGTTGATGTGGTGTCTCCATGTTGTCTCCATGTTGATGTGGTGTCTCCATGATGTGGTGTCTCCATGTTGATGTGGTGTCTCCATGTTGATGTGGTGTCTCCATGTTGATGTGGTGTCTCCATGTTGATGTGGTGTCTCCATGTTGATGTGGTGTCTCCATGATGTGGTGTCTCCATGTTGATGTGGTGTCTCCATGATGTGGTGTCTCCATGTGGTGTCTCCATGTTGATGTGGTGTCTCCATGATGTGGTGTCTCCATGATGTGGTGTCTCCATGTTGTGAGTTTGACAGATGTGTTTATGTTGATGTGGTGTCTCCATGTTGATGTGGTGTCTCCATGTTGATGTGGTGTCTCCATGTTGATGTGGTGTCTCCATGTTGATGTGGTGTCTCCATGTTGATGTGGTGTCTCCATGTTGATGTGGTGTCTCCATGTTGATGTGGTGTCTCCATGTTGATGTGGTGTCTCCATGTTGATGTGGTGTCTCCATGTTGATGTGGTGTCTCCATGTTGATGTGGTGTCTCCATGTTGATGTGGTGTCTCCATGATGTGGTGTCTCCATGTTGATGTGGTGTCTCCATGATGTGGTGTCTCCATGTGGTGTCTCCATGTTGATGTGGTGTCTCCATGTTGATGTGGTGTCTCCATGTTGTGGTGTCTCCATGTTGTGGTGTCTCCATGTTGATGTGGTGTCTCCATGTTGATGTGGTGTCTCCATGTTGTGGTGTCTCCATGTTGTGGTCTCCATGTTGATGTGGTGTCTCCATGTTGATGTGGTGTCTCCATGTTGATGTGGTGTCTCCATGTTGATGTGGTGTCTCCATGATGTGGTGTCTCCATGTTGATGTGGTGTCTCCATGATGTGGTGTCTCCATGATGTGGTGTCTCCATGATGTGGTGTCTCCATGATGTGGTGTCTCCATGTTGATGTGGTGTCTCCATGTTGTGGTGTCTCCATGTTGTGGTGTCTCCATGTTGTGGTGTCTCCATGTTGATGTGGTGTCTCCATGTTGATGTGGTGTCTCCATGATGTGGTGTCTCCATGTTGTGGTGTCTCCATGTTGATGTGGTGTCTCCATGTTGATGTGGTGTCTCCATGTTGTGGTGTCTCCATGTTGATGTGGTGTCTCCATGTTGATGTGGTGTCTCCATGTTGTGGTGTCTCCATGTTGTGGTGTCTCCATGTTGATGTGGTGTCTCCATGTTGATGTGATGTCTCCATGATGTGGTGTCTCCATGTTGATGTGGTGTCTCCATGATGTGGTGTCTCCATGTTGATGTGGTGTCTCCATGTTGATGTGGTGTCTCCATGTTGATGTGGTGTCTCCATGATGTGGTGTCTCCATGTTGATGTGGTGTCTCCATGTTGATGTGGTGTCTCCATGTTGTGGTGTCTCCATGTTGATGTGGTGTCTCCATGTTGTGGTGTCTCCATGTTGTGGTGTCTCCATGTTGTGGTGTCTCCATGATGTGGTGTCTCCATGATGTGGTGTCTCCATGTTGTGGTGTCTCCATGTTGATGTGGTGTCTCCATGATGTGGTGTCTCCATGTTGATGTGGTGTCTCCATGTTGATGTGGTGTCTCCATGTTGTGGTGTCTCCATGTTGATGTGGTGTCTCCGTGTTGATGTGGTGTCTCCGTGTTGATGTGGTGTCTCCGTGTTGATGTGGTGTCTCCATGTTGTCTCCATGTTGATGTGGTGTCTCCATGTTGATGTGGTGTCTCCATGTTGATGTGGTGTCTCCATGTTGATGTGGTGTCTCCATGTTGATGTGGTGTCTCCATGTTGATGTGGTGTCTCCATGTTGATGTGGTGTCTCCATGATGTGGTGTCTCCATGATGTGGTGTCTCCATGATGTGGTGTCTCCATGTTGATGTGGTGTCTCCATGATGTGGTGTCTCCATGATGTGGTGTCTCCATGTTGATGTGGTGTCTCCATGTTGATGTGGTCTCCATGTTGATGTGGTGTCTCCATGTTGATGTGGTGTCTCCGTGTTGATGTGGTGTCTCCGTGTTGATGGGGTGTCTCCGTGTTGATGTGGTGTCTCCGTGTTGATGTGGTGTCTCCGTGTTGATGTGGTGTCTCCATGTTGATGTGGTGTCTCCATGTTGATGTGGTGTCTCCATGTTGATGTGGTGTCTCCATGTTGATGTGGTGTCTCCATGTTGTGTCTCCATGTTGATGTGGTGTCTCCATGTTGATGTGGTGTCTCCATGTTGATGTGGTGTCTCCATGTTGTGTCTCCATGTTGATGTGGTGTCTCCATGTTGATGTGGTGTCTCCATGTTGATGTGGTGTCTCCATGTTGTGTCTCCATGTTGTGTCTCCATGTTGTGTCTCCATGTTGATGTGGTGTCTCCATGTTGTGTCTCCATGTTGTGTCTCCATGTTGTGTCTCCATGTGGTGTCTCCATGTTGTGTCTCCATGTTGATGTGGTGTCTCCATGTTGATGTGGTGTCTCCATGTTGATGTGGTGTCTCCATGTTGATGTGGTGTCTCCATGTTGATGTGGTGTCTCCATGTTGATGTGGTGTCTCCATGTTGATGTGGTGTCTCCATGTTGATGTGGTGTCTCCATGTTGATGTGGTGTCTCCATGTGGTGTCTCCATGTTGTGTCTCCATGTTGATGTGGTGTCTCCATGTTGATGTGGTGTCTCCATGTTGATGTGGTGTCTCCATGTTGATGTGGTGTCTCCATGTTGATGTGGTGTCTCCATGTTGATGTGGTGTCTCCATGTTGATGTGGTGTCTCGGTGTTGATGTGGTGTCTCCATGTTGTGTCTCCATGTTGATGTGGTGTCTCCATGTTGATGTGGTGTCTCCATGTTGATGTGGTGTCTCCATGTTGATGTGGTGTCTCGGTGTTGATGTGGTGTCTCGGTGTTGATGTGGTGTCTCCATGTTGATGTGGTGTCTCCATGTTGATGTGGTGTCTCGGTGTTGATGTGGTGTCTCGGTGTTGATGTTGTGTCTCCATGTTGATGTGGTGTCTCGGTGTTGATGTGGTGTCTCCATGTTGATGTGGTGTCTCCTCCCTCCCCGTCCCCGTTGGAGAAAAGTCTGGACCTAATTTAGAATAGATCAAGGTAACATAGAATAGATCAAGATAACGCAGAATAGATGAAGGAAACAATAGATAACAGTAAATTATATGTCCTTGTATGAAGTTTTTCCGTCCGTGCCTTCTCCTTCTCACCTAGACCAGTTAAAAAAGTAAGTTGCATGTTCTTTACTGAATGTTGCAGTCAACCCCAGCATTTATTTGCTGTTTGAGGCAATTTTACCTACAGTAGTTTGCAATTGCTTTCTGCATGGCCGACCCCCTCAAACTATCTAAATCAGCGCAAAGGAATCTGCTTGACCCCGTGTGTTAGGAATTGTGAAACTGTAGTATGTGTACATTTTCCTCTGATTTAGAAATACAGGCCATGTTTTTGTGTGTGTTTAAAGGTTAAAGATGAAAGTTCAGGACATTCACTTCATGTCACTAGGTTGTCTGTGCTCAATGTCTGTGCTGAATGCAAGTCCCTGTGGGCATTGGGTTGGAGTCTGTTGACAGTGAAATACCTCACACTTGTTGAGGCAGAAACATACCACCCTAGTCCTAATCCCAGACGTCTGTATGGTGTTGACCTGTATGATGACCTTGCTTACATCCTAATGCCTTCCCGCAGATGCAAAATTTCAGTTTTGCTCTGGTTTGTGAGCATGGAAATGGGACAGACCTTTGCATCATCGTCATTGTGGTGATGGTACATTGATATCGGGCCAGAAGTCTCTATACAAACCAAACTAGACAGGTGCAAGCCCTTTGCAGGGCTCCTGAATGTCTTGCCTCACACTTGAAGAGTTCAACTGTCTTCCATAGGATTCACTAAGCAAACCTACTCCACCACACAGTGATGGTTCTAGAAGCAGACTGCGTTACTGCTGCCTGGTCCAGAGAGTAGGAGGCATAGGAGTCTACAGCCCAAAAACAAAATGGCTTTGCTATGATTAATCTTATGTTGTTTGCTTTGTCTGTGGATACCCTGGAAGTTCAGTTGTCTGCATGTGCTCAAATATATTCACATTCAAAGACAGTAGAGGAATATGTGCCAGCATGTGTGTGGGTGGGTGGGTGGGGGGAGGGAGGGAGGGAGAGGATAGACAGTAGAGGAATACATGCCAACATGTTTAAGTGTATCTGTATATGATAGTTTGAGGGAGGTGCAGCGGCAGAGTGGCTAGATTCTCACCTGCCAAAACAGTAATCATGGGTTTGAATCCATGTCAAGGTGGATTGTCAGAATTGACCTGGGCTCCCAAGTTGACCCAACCTGAAGTGGGTCTTGGGAAGTGAAGCTGGCTGGTGTGATAGTCCATCCATCGTGAAGCAATATGCAGCGAATGGCTGTCGTCTGTTGGAATAATTCTTTGCACTCCAAACAGAATCATGTTAACGGAAGAAATAGTTTTTGGTTAAACAAGTTTTTTTTTTAAATGGTGGTTTATACACACGGAAATAACAGACACGTTGTGGAAGGTATTTGATAATATGAAGCGGCGTGTACATTCATGTCTTAAAACCCATGTTGGACATTTCCAACACCTGTTATAATGAATAATAATGAATTGGTACTTTCCAGCTTCCCCAAAACAGTGCTAGACCATAGCAGTGATTATTGTAACTATTTTTAAAGCACATTTTCTAGTGCCATGTGCTTCGTTGTTTTCATATTTGACCTACACACAAAGTGTAATGAGACTTTACAATCACCCAGTTGTATTGTGACCTATGCAAGTTGTAGGTGAACTTGCTGTTTATATTCTCTTTCTGCAGCAATGGTATGACTGAACCACCGTGGAGCTCATGGAGAAAACTGAACAAATTCAACGGAACTAAGCAGGAAGAAAGACAGTCGCAGGGTACATGGAGAAACCCTATTAACAGTGTAGCTAAAAGGCTTTTCCTCCAGAATAAGGCAATATAAATAAGGGAAAATTAATGAGATTTCTCAGGGTAATGAAGACAGTGAAGGGAACAGGTCACCCTATTACTGGTGGCTTTATGTCATGCAACAGTATCTTCCATAGGATGACCATTATGCATTGCTGCAGGAAGTCAGAATATCTTGTACTTTGTGAGACAGGCAGACTTTCTCTAGGTCTAGTAAATGGTGGTCATTGTTTACTTGCAGGTGAATGACTCGGACAGAGGGGAGTTAGGTTCATTGGGTGCCATCAGCAATGCCTCGGATGCCAGCTGGGAGACAGTGGACAAAACTGAAGCAGAGATCGTGATGTGGGTGCCAGATACAGCTGTCACCCATTGTGCCGCATGTGGTGTGAAGTTCATGATGTTCATACGCAAGCATCACTGTCGGTTAGTTCATTAAAGTGTGTATCAGGGGTGGTACAGTCTGGTTCATAATGTACTTCATACTTGTCCCAAGGCTTGCTTTCTTATTGGTGGAATACATGTATCTGGGCTTCATTCTTACAGGATGTCTCATTGGGCATCATTCTTACAGAATGTCTGATTGGGCATCATTGTTACGGGATGTTTCATTGGGCTTCATTCTTACAGGATGTCATTGGGCTTTATTCTTACAGGATGTCTGATTGGGCATCATTCTTACAGGATGTCTGATTGGGCATCATTCTTACAGGATGTCTCATTGGGCTTCATCAGGATGTCTCATTGGGCTTCATTCTTACAGGATGTCTCATTGGGCATCATTCTTACAGGATGTCTCATTGGGCATCATTGTTACAGGATGTCTCATTGGGCATCATTCTTACAGGATGTCTCATTGGGCATCATTCTTACAGGATGTCTCATTGGGCATCATTCTTACAGGTTGTCTCATTGGGCATCATTCTTACTGGATGTCTCATTGGGCATCATTCTGACAGGATGTCTCATTGGGCATCATTCTTACAGGATGTCTCATTGGGCATCATTCTGACAGGATGTCTCATTGGGCATCATTCTGACAGGATGTCTGGTTGGGCATCATTCTGACAGGATGTCTGGTTGGGCATCATTCTTACAGGATGTCTGATTGGGCATCATTCTGACAGGATGTCTGGTTGGGCATCATTGTTACAGGATGTCTGATTGGGCTTCATTCTTACAGGATGTCTGATTGGGCATCATTCTTACAGGATGTCTGGTTGGGCATCATTCTGACAGGATGTCTGGTCGGGCATCATTCTGACAGGATGTCTGGTCGGGCATCATTCTGACAGGATTTCTGTGTGGGCTATATTCTGACAGGATGTCTGTGTGGGCTATATTCTTACAAGATGTCTGTGTGGGCTTTATTCTGACAGGATGTCTGTGTGGGCTTCATTCTGACAAGATGTCTGTGTGGGCTTCATTCTGACAAGATGTCTGTGTGGGCTTCATTCTGACAAGATGTCTGTGTGGGCTTCATTCTGACAAGATGTCTGTGTGGGCTTCATTCTGACAAGATGTCTGTGTGGGCTTCATTCTGACAAGATGTCTGTGTGGGCTTCATTCTGACAAGATGTCTGTGTGGGCTTCATCCTGACAAGATGTCTGTGTGGGCTTTATTCTTACAAGATGTCTGTGTGGGCTTTATTCTTACAAACATGGAGAGGGCTTGGAGTTGCTCTCTACTCCAGTGGGAGATAAAGGGTAGAAGAAGAAATCAAACATGCTGAGCCAAAACCATGTACTACAGTACAAGCTGTTCATGTATGTGGGTTTTATTTGTTCATATCCTTTACAGGACGTAGCCGTCAACTCCAGCATTTCTTAGCTGTTTGTGATTCCTGGGCAAGTTTACCTTCAGTAGTTTGCCATTGCTTTCTGAATGACAGACACTAATACCATTATAAAGAAACCAACGCAAGGCTGTCTGCTTCCAGATCGCCCACAGCTGTGTTTTGAATGCTGTATGCAGGATTATGAATTGCATTCATAACCGCTTTGCCACAGAGCGGCTTCATGTGTGCTAGATAATAAATTGCCCATATTTGTAATTTATAAATGATTATTTTTGCAATGTTCTTGCCAACACTTGCATGCAGTCTATAGTTTGTCACTAAGCAAGTCTGTGTTCAGTGTCATATCACTTGATTGCTGTTACCGATTTCAACTGACATGTTGTATGTATTTCTGCAGCAACTGTGGGAAAGTATTCTGTGGATACTGTTCTGACAAGCTGGCACCGGTGCCCCACCAGCATCTGAACAACCCCGAGAGAGTGTGTCGTCGCTGTCACTCCCACCTTATACAGCTGAGTCCTGGTGCATCCTCAGATGGCCGAATCCCTACTCTCGTGGCCAATGGTTAAGTCCGGGTTGACCTTTCTTAGGAATTTCTAACAAATTGATAGTTGTCTGTTGGTCAAAGTTTTTCAGTTTGTTTCCATTTAATATAAATGTATAGTTACCTTCTGATAAACATTTGAACATTTTCATTTAACATAAATTTATAAATGTCTTCTCATAAATATTGAACATTGTTTTTTTAACATAAATTTATAGATAACATTTGAACATTGTTTTTAACAAATTTAATATTTGAACATTGTTTTTATTTAACATAAATTTAATATTTGAACGTTGTTTACATTTAACATACATTTATAGTTGTCTTCTGATAAACATTTGAACATTGTTTTAACGTAAGTTGATAGTTGACTTTTGTTTAACATAACGTTGATAGTTGTCTTTTGTTTAACATAAATTTTCTTTTATTTACCATAAATTGATAGTTTTCTTTCAACATTAATTGATAGTCTTTTGTTTAACATAAGGTGATAGTTGTCTTTATGTTTAACATAAATTGATGTTTTCTTTTGTTTAACATAAGTTGATAGTTTTCTTTTGTTTAACATAAGTTGATAGTTGTCTTTTTGTTTAACATAAGTTGATAGTTGTCTTTAATTGAACATAAGTTGATTATTTTTTTTTAAAACATTGATAGTTTTCTTTCATTTACATACGTTGATAGTTGTCTTTTGTTTAACATAAATTGATAGTTTCCTTTTATTTAACATAAATTGAGTTTTCTTTTGTTTAACATAAGTTGATAACATAAATTGATAGTTTTCTTTTTAACATATGTTGATAGTTATCTTTAATTGAAAATAAGTTGATTCTTTTGTTTAACATAAATTGATAGTTTTCTTTTGTTTAACATAAGTTGATAGTCTTTTGTAATAACATAAGTTGATAGTTGTCTTTCAGTTTAAAATAAGTTAATAATCTTTTGTTTAATATAAGTTGATAGTTGTCTTTTGTTTAATATGTTATTAGTTTTCTTTTATTTAACATAAATTAACATTTAGACATTATTCTCATTTAACATAATGAAATCTTTGTTCTTCTCTTGGCTTGGTTTTTATTTCTGGTAAACATGTTTGACTCATATGAAAGAAAAAGTGTGGCCTGTGCCGTACAACACATGACATTACTAATCGGCCTGTGTTACAATTCTGTTTACTTTCCTCATTTTATGTAAATCACTGATCATGAATATCGGTAGAGCCTAGAAAGTTATTTTTGTTTTCAGCCTCTTCTTGAGGAGGAACTTGTTTGTTAAAGTGACCCCTTCCTCATGATCAGCATGTTTGTCTGGAAGCAGATTGTGAGTGGTTCCAGTGTGGTGGTCAACAGAAACGGGGCATGTTAAGCTCATGAAGACTGCCTGCGTGGTGGTCAACAGGAACGGGGCGTGTTGAGAAGCTCATGAAGACTGCCTGCGTGGTGGTCAACAGGAACGGGGCGTGTTGAGAAGCTCATGAAGACTGCCTGCGTGGTTGTTTTTGGTGGAAATTTTTAAAAGTACAATTGTGCTGTCTTTAATACAGCAGTGAATTCTGTTACGGATAATACAGCAGTGGTGTGAATCCTGTTATGGATAATATTGCAGTGATGTGAATTCCTTTTGTGGACAGTACTGTGTTGGTGTGAATTGCTGTTGTGGAAAATACACTGGTGGTGTGAATTCCTGTTGGGAAAAATACAGTGGTGGTGTGAATTCCTGTTGTAGATAACAGCAGTGGCGTGAAATTTTTGAAATTTGACATATATTACACATTTGTGAATTTGAGTGACTAGTTTCCTGCCTCACTGCTGTTTCTTAGGCAAATTTGAAATGGGAGGTGCATATTTTTTATTGTACTATGATTGGAGCAAATTCAGACAAGGTTTTTAAATTCCCTGCCCAGTACAAACAGCATTGCAAGTTCCTCCTGTCAGTAACAGAAACATATTGATCAATTGAGAGATAAAATATGTCATGTTACCTCAGACTTGGGTCTTTTAAACCTGTAAAACACAATACGAGTGAGCTAGTCATCACATGTGAAGTGTAAGTCTGTAGAGCTAGGGAAAAGCCAGGAACAGATGATCAACACTTAGATTGGATTAGTAGCTTGAAAGAAAGATACTTGAAAACATGACCTTGTTGGAGCACCTTGTGAAGGCAAACAATTATCTGGCAAAGCTGAGGCAGCTGGCTGAAGAGAGTGATAAAAATTTAACAGACAGTTGACATTGGATGCAGATGTTGCATGACTCATCTGAGCATGTGCCTAAGCTTCTTGGTGACTTAAACGTGTCTTAAATAAAAGTAGTAGCCATCCATACTGTTAAAAACACCCCACAGGGCATTTCAGCTCAACCTGGCAGCACATGTGGCTACAGTAAATCTTCATTTAATCCTTCACTGTTTGATGACTGGTTTATGAACTAGGGTTCGCTTTAAATGCTGAGATGTGGGTTTTTAAGGTAATCTATTTTGTGGTTTTCCCCTGCCTCTTGTTTCCATTTTTATGTTGTATGCTCTTGATGCTGGTGACGTTGGGTTCATTCTCACTAGGCGGAAGTCTTTGCTTATCAATGAATTTAACAACTGGTGTTGCTCCACTGTTTTATAGATCTCCTCATTTCTAATAGTCCTTTCTAGATTTGTTCACTGCTTTTCTCAGGCATCTTTCACAAGTGGTGAGTTTTCTTTCTTGTTCCGTAGTTAGTGCTCATGTTTGGCATTGATAGCACAACATTGGTATAAAAATTGCATTTATAATGATCTTAATTTCCATGGGGATAGCTGGATGTTTCAGGATGGGTGTAATTTGATATGTAACATTATTGGCTTGTTTAGTTCTTGTCTCAATCTCTATCTAAATTGCTATCTGATGTAAAGGTTCTCCCAAGATACTTGAATTTGTGTGCTTGTTTTAGCTTTTAGTCGTTTATCTGTATAATATTTCATAGACTTAACTTATAGTCATAACTTCTGGTTTTTTCCAGTGTTGATCCTCGTTATATTTTGTGCAACTATTCTGGAGTAAATGTGTTCCTGCAGTTATTCACTACTGCTATGCAGTAGACATTGGTCATCGGCAAAGAGCAGTTTATCCAATAGATACTTGTTCATCATCTGTTTGATTTTTGTCTATTTTGGTGATGCTATACATATATTTATTATCATTGTTATATTTTTTATTTATTTATACATATATATAATAAAAAGAAGTGACAGGACGCATCTTTGTCTAACTACAGTTGTTATTAGGAACCATTTTGTGAGTCCAGTTCTTGCACTTTTGCTCTCTCTCTGTAGATGGCTTTTAAACTGTCTAGTAGTCGAGCTTTTATTCTGTAGTTTTCAAGTGTTCCCCAGAGTGTTCTGCTTACTCTGTAAAAAGCTTTCTTTTGTTCTATGAAGGCATTATTGATGTGCTGTTTCTGTTCTGTTTTTTTCCCCCACTAATTTATTGTCAAGCAAATATTGCATTTATGCATCCTCTACCCTTTCTGAACTCAAGCTGGTGAAGGCTGGGTAGTGGTTCCATGATAAGTCTTCTTCATTGTTCAAGAATCTTTGCAAACATGTTACCCACTGACTGAGGAGGGAAATAAAAGACACAGTAAATGCATTGCTTAAACATCTAACAGGCTCTTCTTGTGATACATGGACATCTAAGGGAGGAAGAGACTCCCCAACAAATTAAATGAAGCAGCAGCAGCTCAGATTACAGAAATGCAGTAAAACAAAATGATAGCTCATAGGTTTAAGTAAAAAAACAAACATGAACAAAGCTGTGATAGTTGGTAGGTTTAAATAAGCGAAAATAAGCAGTGACATTTGTATATAAACAGTAATCAATGAGTATCAGTTGCCAGTTTGTAATGTGTAGGCCATATTTGTTTTTCTAGACTCAATTGATTTTTAAGTTCTGCCATAACAATTTTAATGATTAATTTATAATGGTTAACGAACATTGGTGTTTGCTTCTCATTGCACTAAGATTACTTTTCAGCTGATATTGTCTTGATGCATGTGTTTCATGAATGTATATCATTTGTAAATGTTTTCATGCATGAGTGTGTCACATGATCATAAATGTCTTCATGATGGTGCGTATTGTCTTGCCTTGCATTTGTTTTTATGATTGACATGTGTTCATCGTGTCTGTGAAAGTATATTTATATGTAAGTGTATACATCTTTACAAATGTTTGAGTGTGTGCATGTGTGTGTGTACGTGAATGATAGTGTTCACATAATTAGTTATATGAGCATGTCAATCTTGTGTGTGTTCATGCATGTTTCCATGAATGTAAAAATGTATCTTCTTATTCTAAACATGATTTACATGCAGCCATTGTAAAAGTATTCAAAGTAGATTGCTTGAGGGGCTACCGAATGCAATAAACAATTTTACATTTGCTTGCAGACAGGTGTTTTATTTTGTCTGCTCACTATGTGAAATTAGACATTAGAATAAAAACATGTTGGTTAAATCTTAATTTTGTCTGCTCCCCACATGAAGTTACATACATGAAAATGAAAACATATTGGTTAAATCTTACATTTTTGTTTGCTCCCCACATGAAATTAGACATTAGAATGTGAAAACATTGGTTAAAGCTGTTTGAGTCGTTACAACAACTAGAAACAGGAATATAAAAACGTTGGATAAAATCTTCATGGTATTCACACAGTTGCTCTTCTTTTAATGCTAGAAAATAATTTATTTATTAAAGTTAATTTTAGTTCCATGTCTTGTTTTGTTTTTAAATTTTAAATCTTGTCTTCTTGCCTACGAAACGGTGACTTTGTGTACCAATTCCTATTTCAGAGTGAGGACAACTGTTTGTCCCAATTCTGCTGAAATGCTGTATGTGGGGACTGTCAACTTAAACTGTTTTGTTTCAATGCTTGTTTCAATAATTTTACAAGGGTAAGTTAATAAGTCAGCCACAAATAGCTGTAGAAAAATAACTAACAATGATAACAACTTGAAACCAGTTTATTTTTATACATACATTGTCCCTTTATTTTTCAACATAATTTCCACCAACATTGATGCACTTATCCTATCATTTTATCAGTCCTCCCCAACCGGCTGCATGAAACGTGCTGTTTTCGAAACCACATTTTCACTTCACATTCAACTTCGGCGTCACTCATGAAATGTCCCCCGGCAAGGTGGGTTTTCAGTGGACTTAACCCCTAGCGATTTCCTGTAAAGCGGTGCATAGCTGGGTAGAAAAAGGTTACTAGGGTGAGTCAATAAGCCAGTCACACAGTTCTGTGGGAAGGCAGGTAAATGAAAACATAGCACACAGTTCTATGCAGCCGGTTTGGGTGGACTGATAAAATGATGGGATAAGTGCATCAATGTTGGTGGGAATTATGTTGAAAAATAAAGGGACAATGTATGTATAAAAATAAATTGGTTTCAAGTTATCAGTTATTTTTCTACAGCCATTTGTGACTTAATTATTAACTTACCCTTGTATTTCTTCTGTTATGGACTTTATTAGTGATACAAATGCAACTCAAATAGTGATCTATGTGTATGTAGTTTAATTTGAACACAATTTGTATCTCTGTATATATGGAAAGCTGTCTGTTGTGACTTGTTTATGCGCAACTCTCAAAGTTAAGAAATCCAATACTGTATGGAATAATTTTACCAGTCTCACGTGTTTTAAATTAGTATAATCTCATTGACATTATTTTATCTTGGAATACCGATATATTAGTACACCGTTATTATAGGAAATAAATTTTCATATTTTTTGACATTATTACATGTGTATTTTATGCAGAAAATATTACAGAATGTATCATGAAATATGAACTTTGTCTAAATGTCACATTAAAATATTTCATTGTGGCTCTTTTATTCACAAATACAGGAAATGATATTTTCATACATTGTGATGCCATTTTAATGTATTATCGCATTCTTCATGATTTCTGTACAATACATTCTCACAATAGTTTCCCCACTGTTATCTTTCATTATTTCTTGTACCGTACATTATCTCATGTTTTCTCATGTATCTTTCGTTATTTCTTATACAGTACATTGTCTCAATAGTTTCCTCATTATCTATTTTCTCATACAATATATTCTCTTGATAGTTTTCTCATTACCTTTTATCTTCTCATACAATACATTCTTTAAAAATTTTTCTATTTATTTTCTCATGCAATACATTCTCTCAATAGTTTTCTTATTCTTTTTAATTTATTTCTCAAGCAAAACATTATCACAAGTTTCCTCATCTTTCATTGGATTTCAGACAGGGTGGGGCAAAATGATCTGACACATTTGTAACTTTAATAAAACTAAATTAGAATAAATGAACAAAAAAGTATTTTTATTTATCAAATGTGCACATGATGCCATTTTGTTTTGTGTTTGAATAATGAAAAAAAGTATTTTTAATTCCTAAATGTACATATGTCATTTTATTTCATTTTCTTTTAAAAATTACATGAGTCAAATGTTCGCCGTTATTGTCCACGCACTGTTGACGATCGCGAAAGTTGTCCATAACTCGGCGGATCATTTCATGTGGAATAGACTCAATTTCTTGATGAATTGCATCTTTCAATTTTTCAATAGATCGTATACCTTTGATTTTAGGTATCCCCAGAGAAAAAAAATCACATGGGTTCAAGTCAGGTGATCGGGCAGGCCAACCGAGGTCACCTCGGAATTAAATTAAATGACAGGGGAACATCTCCCTAAAAATTTCCATTGAACGTCTAGACGTGTGGGCTGTTGCGCCATCTTGTTGGAACCAAACATTATTTCTGACGCCAAGTTCATCCAATTTGGGTCGCAGAAAAGTGTCCAGTAACACGCAATATCGTGTTAACGGTCACTGTAACATTGTCTTCTTCAAAAAAGTACGGACCCAAAATGCCAAATTCTGCTATTGCACACCATACAGTTACATGAGGACTGCAAGGGGCGTTCGTGTAACTCATGAGGATTGTTTTGGGACCAATAGCGGAAATTTTGCTTATTCATGCTTCCACACAAATGAAAATGGGCCTCATCACTGAAAATCACAATAGCAGTATGGGGAACCTGTTGTTGAATTTCCCCACACAAATCATTTAAACAACATAAAACAAAATGGCATCATGTGTACATTTGATAAATAAATATACTTTTTTGTTCATTTATTGTAATTTAGTTACAAATGTGTCAGATCATTTTGCCCCACCCTGTACAATACATTCTCAAAGTTCTGCATTGTTACCTTTAATTATTTCACATGAAAAACATTCTCAAGTTTTCTTTTATTGCTTCTAACGCATTACATTCTCTCAGTAGTTTCATCTTGGTTCTTGTGAGAATGTATTTTATGAGAAACATGAAACACAACAGTTCCTTATTGTGCTTATCTTTCATTATTTCTGAAATACATTCTCTCAAGTTTCCTCATCTTTATTTCTCATACAGTACATACTTTCAGTAATTTCATTGAGGTCTGACCTTTCATTTAATCTCATAAAATACATTCTCTCAATAATTTCCTCATTGTTCTGAACTTCCATTGTTTCTAAAATACATTACCATCTGTTTCCTCATTTTTTGAACTTCCATTGTTTCTAAAATACATTACCACCAGTTTCCTCATTGTTCTGAACTTCCATTGTTTCTAAAAATACATTACCACCAGTTTCCTCATTGTTCTGAACTTCCATTGTTTCTAAAATACATTACCACCAGTTTCCTCAATGTTCTGAACTTCCATTGTTTCTAAAATACATTACCACCAGTTTCCTCATTGTTCTGAACTTCCATTGTTTCTAAAATACATTACCATCTGTTTCCTCATTTTTTGAACTTCCATTGTTTCTAAAATACATTACCACCAGTTTCCTCATTGTTCTGAACTTCCATTGTTTCTAAAAATACATTACCACCAGTTTCCTCATTGTTCTGAACTTCCATTGTTTCTAAAATACATTACCACCAGTTTCCTCAATGTTCTGAACTTCCATTGTTTCTAAAATACATTACCACCAGTTTCCTCATTGTTCTGAACTTCCATTGTTTCTAAAATACATTACCACCAGTTTCCTCATTGTTCTGAACTTCCATTGTTTCTAAAATACATTACCACCAGTTTCCTCATTGTTCTGAACTTCCATTGTTTCTAAAATACATTACCACCAGTTTCCTCATTTTTTGAACTTCCATTGTTTCTAAAAAAAATACATTACCACCAGTTTCCTCATTGTTCTGAACTTCCATTGTTTCTAAAATACATTACCACCAGTTTCCTCATTGTTCTGAACTGTTTCTAAAATACATTACCACCAGTTTCCTCATTGTTCTGAACTGTTTCTAAAATACATTACCACTAGTTTCCTCATTGTTCTGAACTTCCATTGTTTCTAAAATACATTACCACCAGTTTCCTCATTGTTCAGAACTTCCATTGTTTCTAAAATACATTACCACCAGTTTCCCCATTGTTCTGAACTTCAGTATACATGGTCAAGTTGGCTAGAACATTGTCATTTGTGTAGATTCATTCTTCAAGTATTTGTGACAACACTTCCATGCAATCTAGTGCTGTGATATGAGTGGTATATGTTTGTTCAATCACTAGACAATCATTAAGCTAATGTTCACATTCACAGCATCATTGAACATGTCAGATTTGGGGGCTGTATTAACTTCAGAGCTTCAGAAGTGGGACATTCCGTACAGTTTGACAAGTGTATGTTCGTGAAAATGTGAATGTTACTTGAGATTATAATACATACATATATACACATATAATACATTGCTATAGGATTTAAAACAATATAAATGGAGGATGGGAGAGAGAGAGAGCAATTTTAACATTTGTTAAAAAAAAATGGTTTAGAATTGGAACTGATTTCCCCAGTCGTCTTGTTACTCACCTGAGTTTCATTGTCAGCCTGTATACAGTGCACATAGTTATAACAATACTGAATTAGTATTATGAATTATATATGAGTGATAAATTACCAATTGATTATTAGTCCATCCATCTGTCCATAAATCCAACACACATGTACATACATCATATACATAACATGCATGCATGCATACGCACACCCCACACATGCAGTGTAAATCTAGAATACGTAAACAGCACCCACGTTGTATAATATGCTTTGTTTTTCTCTTTCGGCATGATATTTTCTTCTTGTATTTCATTCATGAAGCATGTGTCCTTACATTAGCTTCAGACATTTGAATGAATTCTGATTATGTATAGCCATAGTTATTTAAAATAGGAACCATTCATTGATCGTACATTGTTGTAACAGATGGGACAATGTTCCCCCTCATGATTGATGTTCTCAACCCAGAGTCCAGACGTTTTGCTCATTTAATGTTTTGCACTGTTAAAGTAGTTGGACATTGTCTTTCCTGTATAATCAGTACTTTTAAGTCGTGTTTTTGAGAACATTTTGTCCACATGAATACCTTGACAATACTTAGCAAATGTCTTTCTTTCCAATGCCATATATAATAATCACATTGTTGAGAAGTGTCACTTTTTAATTCACATGTCATATGCCATTTTGCCATGCATCTATGTATTTCTATATTGCTTGTTTGCCAGTGTACTCATGATTATCTATGATTGTCTGCGGTGTCACAAAACAAACTTTGTATTTATTAACAGTTCAAAATCATAAACTCAGTTCATATTTCTGAATACGTGACCAAGTAATGTCATGCTCATAGCTTTTAGTTGTATTTTTATCTTGTCCCTTGTTTGAGGGGAAACATGCAGTCAAATTTCTAACCAAAACATTGCTGGAAACATGGGCATGCAGTGACTGCTGGTGATCAGATTGTATTACAATTTGTGAGTATATTACATTTGCTATTGCATTTGTACAGGTGTTAGTGTTTTTTAATTTATTTATTCATACATTGAGGTAAAGTATATTTCTTACAATTAGGTAAATATGATTATCACATTCAGTTTTCTGTGGGATGGTTTAGCTAGTTCCATGCCAACCCTTAGCTGCCTCGAACAACATGAATGGTAGGTTAGTGTTGCTGTCAATGCTTCTCAGTGGGCCTTGGTCATGTATGGGCCCTGGTCATATATGGGCCCTGGTCATATATGGGCCCTGGTCACATATGGGCCTTGGTCACATATGGGCCCTGGGCACATATGGGTGTAGAAAAGGTGTCAGCTCCCGTTTTTTACCTCTTTGAAGAAGTCATGTGAGGTTTGCTGTCGAGCTTTGTATTGGTGTCAATTTTTTTTTTAAAATGAAACAAAATATTATAAAAACAAACACATTAGGTGGTCACAGAACGCAGATTATTTTTATAGTGTTTTTATATTTTATATGGCAGAGGAAATATTGATCAGCCCTAATGGTTTTGTCAGTGTGAATTTTCAGTCAGAATTAAGTTTAGTTCACCAGAATTTATCATTTGACTATTGTTGCAGCCTAGTTTGTCTAATTTGCTGCAGCCTTGTTTGTTGTAGTCTAGTTTGTTTACTTGTTTGTGGCAGTCTAGTTTGTTATAACTGTTGCAGGCAAGTTTGCATAGTTTGTCTCATCCTAATCTATTAACTTTTTGTTGTAGCCTGGCTGATTTCTACATTGTTTCAGCTTAGTTATTTGTTGCAGACTGGTTTGTTGCAGGCTAGTTAGTTTGTTGCAGACTGTTTGGTTTGTTGCAGGCTAGTTGTATGTTTGTTGCAGGCTAGTTGTTTGTTTGTTGCAGGCTAGTTGTTTGTTGCAGGCTAGTCGGTTTGTTGCAGGCTAGTTGTTTGTTGCAGGCTAGTTTGTTTGTTGCAGGCTAGTTGTTTGTTGCAGGCTAATTGTTTGTTGCAAGCTAGTTGTTTGTTTGTTGCAGGCTAGTTGGTTTTGTTATCACTGTTTGTTACAGGCTAGTTGTTTGTTTTTTACAGGCTAGTTGTTTGTTTGTTGCAGGCTAGTTGTTTGTTTGTTACAGGCTAGTTGGTTTGTTGCAGACTAGTTTGTTGCAAGCTAGTCAGTTTGTTGCAGACTAGTTGATTTGTTGCAAGCTAGTTGTTTGTTGCAGGCTAGTTGTTTGTTGCAGACTAGTTTGTTTGTTACAGGCTAGTTGTTTGTTTGTTGCAGGCTGTTTGTTTGTCACAGGCTAGTTGATTTGTTATAACAGTTTGTTGCAGGCTGTTTGTTTGTTGCAAGCATGCTGCAACATAGTTTATTGCAGTTTAGTTTGTTTTGTTGTGGTCTAGTTTGTTGCTTTTGTTGTAAAGGAACCAATATTTAAAAGCTGACAAATCTGCTCCTGTCTCTGTTCAGGTCTTAATTGCTTAGCTTGAAAGTATATATATCTGCATTTTTCTAATTTGAAAGCCTGTTGAATTGTAGCACACTCTATTTAAATAGTCAAAATGTCTAATTGCGTATTTATCGGAAGCAGCTTCTAAGGTAAACATGGAAACATGAAATAATTTAATATTAAAAAGATGAAAAATGTAATGTCATTCTTCGTGATTGCATCAAAAGGGCAATTTGTATTGTTTCATAATTTCCTATGCTATTTTTTTCAACTTGTGTTTAATATAAGCAAAATGGGATCTGTCCTGTAATTTAATGATGCTAGCATACATTTTGTGAGCAGTAACATATTGTGTGTGAACAGTAATTTTAACAGACGTGTTAAATTCTGTCTCTGGCAGTAAAATCAACCTGTTTGTGCTTGAAACATTTTCTGAATGCAAGCGGTGAAGAAACATTTTCTGAATGCAAGCGGTGAAGAAACATTTTCTGAATGCAAGCGGTGAAGAAAGAAAACCAAATGTACCACTTGTCAGGCTGACTAGGACACATTCGCCAGGGACAACATGCATGTCGACGGTTTTCACTCAGACTAAACAAAGGTTTTATTACTACACCATATCAATACATATTGAACATGCTCTGCTGTATGGCAGTGAGCCTTTGAATGTTAGCAAATTTAAAATGTGAAGGCGAAGGCTGTGTGCTTTCTGGAGACAAATATTGGGAAAAACCTTTGATGGCCTGGGTAATTTATTGCCTGGAGGAAACTGATGGAAGTAGAACATTATCCGTAGACAAGATGCAGGCAGAGAACATTATATATAGACAACAGGGAGACAGTAGAACATTATATATATAGACAAGATGGAGACAGTAGAACATTATATATTGACAAGATGGAGACAGTAGAACATTATATATTAACAAGATGGAGACAGTAGAACATATATATATATATATATATATATATATATATATATATATATATATAGACAAGAGGGAGGCAGAGAACATTATATATAGACAAGAGGGAGGCAGAGAACATTATATATAGACACGAGGGAGGCAGTAGAACATTATATATTGACACGAGGGAGGCAGTAGAACATTATATATTGACAAGAGGGAGGCAGTAGAACATTATATATTGACAAGAGGGAGGCAGTAGAACATTATATATTGACAAGAGGGAGGCAGTAGAACATTATATATTGACAAGAGGGAGACAGTAGAATGAACATTATATATTGACAAGAGGGAGGCAGTAGAATGAACATTATATATTGACAAGAGGGAGGCAGTAGAATGAACATTATATATACTGTTAAAATAAAAAGAAACGCAATTTATTATTAAGAACAGACCTCTGTAGGGTCTTCTAGCCCAAAGACCAGTGTCGTGCAGCCAGTTCCTGACCGATTGATCTGAAATTTGACGAGTTCCTAGCATTTACTGGACTGCAGAGGACGCAGATGCAAATTGATTCCTAAGGTGATGCAACCATATGAAGCGGTCTTTGGCAGCAGTTGTGATTCTGGGTCTTCCACTGTGTGCCGGACTGCCATTGAGCCAGTTTCTTGAAATAGCCTCCAAAGGCAACTAATGGTGCTTCTAACCACATTAGATTCCTTGGCTACTACATTTTGTGACTGTTCAGCCTATAAACATCCAATGAGGAGTTGTTCTGTAGTGAGATAAGCCATACTTGCGCATTGAATTTTCAACTGAATTTATGTGAGGAGCGTCAATCTTTTATAGGCATAGAATAATATGGTTAGTTTTGTGTTCAGTAAGTTTCACGGGATTATCATGAACCAGTCACGAGTTATTGTCAATTTTCTTTTGATCTTGACCTCTTTCATGACCTCACAAATCATGAGGTGAGTACAATTCAGGTAACCATGATAAGTCGATAGGTTGACTGATGTCCAATCAGCGAATATCTTTTATAAGAGTAACACCAAAAATGTATATGTGACAAGATGGAGACAGTAGGATGAATATTTTATATATATATATATATATATATAGCAACGAGATGAAGCAAGTGTTCTTTGGTCATGTCATGAAGAGAGCATAGGGGAACATCGTGACGACTAGATAGATCAGCTGTAGGAGAGGCACAGGCAGACAGAAATAATGCTGGATGGTCTGACATGATGTCATGAAGTTATGCCTGGAAGGGACTGAAACATTCACTGAAACAGTTGAGGGGACTAATACATTCACTGACACAGTTGAGGGGACTACGGCATTCACTGCAACAGTTGAGGGGACTACAACGTTCACTGCAACAGTTGGGGGGACTACAACGTTCACGGACACAGTTGGGGGGACTACAACATTCACTGACACAGTTGGGGGGACTACAACATTCACTGACACAGTTGAGGGGGCTACAACATTCACTGCAACAGTTGAGGGGACTGCAACAGTTGAGGGGACTACAACATTCACTGACAGTTGAAGGGACTACAACATTCAATGACACAGTTGAGGGGACTACAACATTCACTGACACAGTTGAGGGGACAACAACATTCACTGACACAGTTGAGGGGGCTACAACGTTCACTGACAGTCGGGGGGACTACAGCGTTCACTGCAACAGTTGAGGGGACTACAACATTCACTGCAACACTTGAGGGGAGACTATCTGACCACGAGAAAGCTGCTATTGTGCCAAATCTGCTGTGGAGCTCATACCATAGGACGTCAGTGACTTGTCAAATTCTTTTAAATCTGGATACCTCATATGTTATATGTTGTTTGTCCATTAAGAATGATGATGACCATTCATTTCATCCAGTGGGGTTGAAAGTATGGAGTCGTGGGTTCTAAGATGGCTTATAAGGCCTATTTTGCCTCGAAATGTTCTTTGACAATGTGGACAAAGAATGCTTGACGTTTCTGGAGGAGGACTTCCTGCAGTGGTTTTTCTGTTCTGTCTTTTCTTCACAGCTCTTGCAGTCCTGGTTGCCTCACAAGTGACTGCACCCTTGCGTAATGATGCACGCCATGAATTTCGGTCTCTGGCTGCAGTCTCCCAGATGTCAATATGAATTCCAAAAGCATTCAGTGAGATTTTCAGGGTGTCTTTAAAGCGTTTCCTCTGGCCGCCTTGGGAGCGTTTACCACAATGCAATTCGCCGTAAAAAATTCGTTTAGGGAGCCTGTGATCTGGTATGCGAGTCAAGTGACCAGCTCAGCGAATCTTGATTCTTTAGTAAAGTGTGGATACTGGGTATGGACGCTCTTTCTACTGGGATCTTGTCTTGCCATTTAATCTTCAGTAACTTCCTAAGGCTAAACTGTGGAAGTGGTTTAATTTCCTGGCGTGTCGCTGATAAACAGTCCAGGTTTCGCAAGCATATAGCAGTGTGGACAATACAACTGCTTTGTAGACTTTCAGCTTTGTTTGCAGGCTTATTCCATTTCTGTCCATACATTCTTGTACAGTCTGCCAAAGGCCGCGCTGGCCATTGAGATTCTTGCATTCACTTCATCATCAATTGTGGCAGCTTGTGAGACAGTGCTGCCAAGATAGGTGAATTTGTCCACAACACTTAGACTATGACCATTCACTTTGATATTCGGCACAGTGTGATTATTCCCTGGAGCTGGCTGGTACATAACTACGGTCTTCTCCGGGTTGATATTGAGCCCAAAGTTGGCACAGGCATGTGAGAAAGCTGAAACATTGTTGCATGTCCGCCTCTGATTTGGCGTATAGAGCGCAATCGTCAGCAAACAGGAGCTCTCTGACGGTGCCGCTGCCAATTTTGGTTTTAGCTTTCAGCCTTCTGAGATTGAATAACTTTCCATCCATACGGTAGTTGATGTCTATTCCAATGTCGTTGTTCTCGAAGGCATTCATCAACATGGCTGAAAACATGAGGCTGAACAGTGTTGGTGCCAGGACACATCCTTGCTTCACTCCATTGGTGACAGGAAAGGGTTCAGATAGTTCACCATTTTCCTGTACTCTTGCCTGCATACCATCATGAAACAGCCGCACTATTTGGACAAACTTTCGTGGACAGCCATATTTTGCCATAATCTCCCACAGTCCTTCTCTGCTGACTGTATCGAAAGCCTTGGTAAGATCATTTAAGGTGGAGAACATTTCGCAGTTCTGTTCCCTTGCAGCTGATACCTCATATATTGCTTCAGTGAATTGTCTATCGCCTTGGGTAGAACCAACAACACAGAAACACAACTGACACGTACTCTGTGCAAGCAAATACAGCATAATTTGATTCCAGACAGGATTTGTGTGTGTATGCGTGTGTGCGCTCTTAGCACTGAACATGGCACACATTTCAAAGAAAGATGGGTAGTAAGTTTGCTTGATGCCATTGTGACCGAGTCCACCAGGTTCCCTGATACAAATTAAATCTTGTAATATTATGTATGGCGTGATAACATAGCAGTTCACCAGTGTTCTCTCTCTCCCTGTAACACGCCCTCTCTCTCTCTGTCTCTCTCCCTCCATCTCCCCCACGTAGTCCCCTACCCACACACATACAGACGACCCTCCCTCCCCGCCTCTCTCCCTCCCTCCCCCATCTCTCTCCCTCCCTCCATCTCCCGCACGTGCAGTCACCCACCTCTCCCTCCCTCCCATCTCCCCCACGTGCAGTCACTCACCCACCCACACACGACCCTCCCTCCCCACCTCTCTCCCTCCATCCATCTCCCCCACGTGTAGTCACCCACCCACACACATACGACCCTCCCTCCCCCACCTCTCTCCCTCCCATCTCCCCCACATGCAGTCACCCACTCACACACGGACGACTCTCCCTCTCCCATGCGCGCGCACACAGCCCCCCCCCCCCTGCACATATGCACACATACCCCCCCCCCCCGCACATATGCACACAGACGACCTGACCCTCCCCCCCCCCCCTCCCCATCGATGCAGACTGTAGAGTTGAAAGCAGTGATAACATGTTATGCAGTATTACTAGCATTGTGTATTAATCACAATTTGAATAGAATTGGTTGTAATAAATGATATAGGTCGTAACACGCCAAGGCACGAAGGCACACTGGAGGGCATGTTACTGGAGGGAAAGAGAACGGGTTAGAGCATTTATAAAACATGCATGCACAGACCTACAGAAACTGGAATGTAATAAGGAATAATGGGTTGTATAGATATTCGTCTGTCTAGTGCACTGGTACACAAAGCTAATACTGTATTGTGTAGTAGCGTTACTTATAGATGACGGTGGTGCTGGAGTTTACTGAGAGGCACGCCACCAGAATGTGCCCCAACTATTTCTTTAATTTAATAAACAGCTATCTGTGCTGAATTGTCCCCACCCTTACTTCGTGAAACTTGCGCTGTCATGACAGACGGTAGACTTATTTTTTAAAAGTATCTGGATGTCTGTACATTAGTTTGCTTGGACTTGCCTGCTATATGAGGGAAAGATTGGCCACATGTTCTTCGGTGCATGAAGGAATGAAACTGCTTCTGGACAAATTTCCGTTTACCGAGGTTTTTTCACTTCTCCTAGATCAGTGTTCTCAGTTGGTGGGGAATTTTAGGGTTTCCCGGGGGGGGGGGGGGGGGGGATATTAAGATTATTTCAAGATCTCGTTAATACAAGAACCGATTCATTGATATTGTTTTTCCCTCCATACTTCATGGTAAGATGTAGAGGTGTTACCTTTCCTCTGGAGTGAACTAGGCAGGCCGAGATAGGGATCATGCTGCATGGGCAACACATGATCTCTATATTTTAGCCCAGGCTTTGTGCTATGGAGAGATAATAACTCCATCCCTTACAAACTATCGTCTGTCAAGACGGCAAGGTGCCAATGATGACTTTATGGTTCTGTACTTATCGCCCTTCTGAAATTCGTTTTATAACGTAAGTAGACCCGCAAATCACGTTTTATTTAGGCGTCTAGACTTGTTCTAGTATGTTAAGTTTAGCTTCCATGTTTACGCAAACTATAGGGGCGGGAGGGGGATTTATAAGGAGGAAATAGAAAAAAGGGGACGGGGAATGCCATTCTGAACATATCGTGAAGGGGTGTATGGGCAAAAAAAGGTTGAGAACCACTGTCCTAGATGATCAATTTATAAATGCAGTTCTGGGTGCCTCTCACTAGTTAATTCATCAGTTTTTGTTTTGTAGGTGATAAATTTATAAATTCAATTTCATGATGATAAACTGATACGCAACATTGTATTTATGTTTAATGATGGTAAATTGATAAAAACATTGTTTCCTGGATTATAAATCAGTAAACCAGTGTTGGATCTCTGTTTGCATAGATGATAAATTGGGACATCGTGGATGTATTTTTCTGAGGTGATAAATCAATGGACAGTTGTGTGTACTGCTTTTAGTCAGTGATGTGCCATTTGTTGTATTGTTATTTGAGACATTTTACTAGACGTAGTTTCACAAATGCAGTATTTTATCATATACGTTTTAACAATTTCAAATGATTTCATGAAATTGTGCTGTTTCATGATTACTTTTCCTTAGAAGTTTTGTTTGAATTATTTCATTTGTCCCATTTGCCTTGTGCTAATGAGAACTGACCAACTGGCAAGTTCAGTTTTGATAACTGTGGGAAGCCGCCCATCTGTGGCCACGTGACCCGCGTACTGACACTGAAATAAAGCTCTAGGGTACATGAAGGAACACTGTGTTGTGTGGGCGAACGTTTTGTATGTCTCTGTGTTGTGTGTGGGAGAGTGTGTGTTATGTGGGAGAACGTGTTGTCACTGTGTTGTGATGGGGGAAAAGTGTGTTGTGTGGGCGAACTTGGTGTGTCCTCCTGTGTTGTGTGGGCGAACTTGGTGTGTCCTCCTGTGTTGTGTGGGCGAACTTGGTGTGTCCTCCTGTGTTGTGTGGGCGAACGTGGTGTGTCCTCCTGTGTTGTGTGGGCGAACGTGTTGCCTGTCTGTGTTGTGTGGGGAAAAGTGTGTTGTGTGGACGAACGGGTTGCCTATCCCTGTGTTGTGTGGGGAAAAGTGTGTTGTGTAGACCAACGAGTTGCCTATCCCTGTGTTGTGTGGACGAACGTGGTGTCTCCTCCTGTGGTGTGTGGGCGAACGTGGTGTCCTCCTGTGTTGTGTGGGGGTAAAGTGTGTTGTGTGGACGAACGTGTTGCCTATCCCTGTGTTGTGTGGGTGAAAGTGTGTTGTGTAGACCAACGGGTTGCCTATCCCTGTGTTGTGTGGGGAAAAGTGTGTTGTGTGGACGAACGGGTTGCCTATCCCTGTGTTGTGTGGGGGAAAGTGTGTTGTGTAGACCAACGGGTTGCCTATCTCTGTGTTGTGTGGAGGGAAGTGTGGTGTGTGGACGAACGTGTTGGCTATCCCTGTTTTGTGGGAGAAAGTATGTTGTGTAGACGAACAGGTTGCCTGTCCCTGTGTTGTATGGACGAACGGGTTGCTTGTCCGTGTGTTGTGTGGGGAAAAGTGTTGTGTGGGCGAACGGGTTGTTATCCCTGTGTTGTGTGGGCGAACGGGTTGTTTGTCCCTGTGTTGTGTGAGAAAATGTATGCTGTGTGGGCGAACGTGTTGCCTTTCGTTGTGTTGTGTTTGTGTGTCTCTGTGTGTGTGTGGGGGGGGGGGGTGTGTCAGTGCAATGTGTCATTGTGTTGTGTCGGTTAAAGTGTTGAACCCGTCCCCTTACTGTTTTGCTTCTTCGTCCATCTCTTTCCCTACTATTACCACCACCCCTTCAACCTCTCTACTCTTTCCCACTCAACTGTCCCACTCCCTACTCTTATCACCTTCCTAATCCCCCTCCTCTCTCTCTCTCCCTCCCTCCCCTTCCCTCTCTCGTCCACTAGCTTTAAGTTCCTGCTTTAGGCCCTCCTTCCTCGTATTACCTCTTCTATATCACCTTTTCTGACATCTCCTGTCTGCCTCGCTTTCTGCTATGCTTTCTTTCTTGTCCTGGTTGTGTGGGTGCACGATCTAGTGACGGCTGCAGCTCTCAGTGCCACATACATTGCACGCCTGTGTTCAGGTTGTGTGCGTGCACCATCTAGTGACGGCTGTAACTCACACTGCCCCAGCTTTTTCTCTCCTGAATCACGATGGCAATGAATGCACATTTACAAACGTAAGTCGAGTAGTGGAATATACTATTTAATAAGCGTAATGAAGATATCTTGAGAAAGGGTCAACTGACAAAGATAACAGGTTACTCGGATGAGAGGAAGACAACACACATCCTCTAGGCAGGTCATGAAAAGCGAAAAACTAAGAGTACATAGTGACAACGAAAAATTCGGAGAGGAACAAAGACAGGGAGGCACCCAGAGTGGTGGTGCTAGGAAGTTTGGCATCATGGCATAGAGGAAGACCTGTATCAGAAATGACTGGCAGTGCACGAGACAGAGGGCCGTGGATAGACATGATCACAACTCCTCAAAGCATGTACTATGAGAAGAAAAGTATTTAATTTGATTAGAAATGCAAATAGCAGCAAACTTAGTTTGTAGGAACCAATTGTGAGGAATGTATGTTAAGTTAACCCTGTGCCACTTCAAGTATCGCGCGTGATTACGTTTCGCGCTTCCGTCTGAATATTTTGGCTTCTGGCGTGCGAATTGCTGCCCAGCAGTGCTGAACTTGGTACATACCTTGCTGTCATCTCGTCCTGCCAGATGCTTCCCTCTCCCTCTCCGGAACCAGCCGTATAACTCAATTAATGACACGTTTCAGCGCTGGTGCTGCGTGCCAGCTGTCACATAGGATTTGCAGAAGATTAAGACAATGTCATTGTCATTACAGCTCGTCGCGCTGTTTTCTGAGTTACTTTCCCTGCACCGCATACAAAATGAATAATTTACAGATGGCCAATCAGCGTAACCGACATAGCTGGAGTGGGCGGGTCTGTGGTGTGTGTTAGGTACAACACAATATCTCAAGAAACATGGCCGTGCTGCTAAAACAAAACTTTTAGCAACAGTAATCTCTTGTTTGTTTTATTGCAGCCGACACGAGGAGAAAAATGTCTGCCTGTGGTTATTGTTACAGACATGGACTCCATCTGAGCCGTGGGTTGAAGTCCGTGGACAATGGAATGAAAGGCATAAAGCCCATGGACACTTGACCAACCTTGACCTCTAACCCCAGCCAGTCCGTGTGTGCCGTGGAATCACGACCTGGTCACATCCTAATATTAATATACCTCTCCACAGATGTGAAGTTCCGGTGCCGGCCTGGCACACCTCGCTGGCTTCTCGGTTTAAAGAGGGGGAGGCGAGCTCTGCACACAGTCCTAGAGATGGCACTTGGACTGGCCCAGGGAAAGTCTGTAGTCTCGACCTGTACTGGCTTGAAGAAAGTCTGTAGTCTCTACACCGACCTGTACTGGCTTGAAGAGTCTGTAGTCTCTACACCGACCTGTACTGGCTTGAAGAAAGTCTGTAGTCTCTACACCGACCTGTACTGGCTTGAAGAAAGTCTGTAGTCTCTACACCGACCTGTACTGGCTTGAAGAAAGTCTGTAGTCTCTACACCGACCTGTACTGGCTTGAAGAAAGTCTGTAGTCTCTACACCGACCTGTACTGGCTTGAAGAAAGTCTGTAGTCTCTACACCGACCTGTACTGGCTTGGGGAAAGTCTGTCGTCTCTACACCGACCTGACCCCTATAGATTCCAGGCATCATGAGGTATTAGGCGGCCTTAAGCGTTAAAACCCATAGTCGTCCAGGGGATTCAGAAGCAACCATTCAACGAATCAACATTATCATACCGATGTTCGTCCATCATGAATGGCGTTGACCTTTCATTGACGATGACCATTCATTACACTACATCTTGATTTGATGAAGAACGAATGACTTGCGCTTTGGTTTTGTATAGCGAGGAAGTGGTCGCGCAACACCCTCGCCCCCGCTCCCTCGTCTGTGTCCGACTGGCTCCAGTGGCGAGCATGGCAAGACGACTGGAAGACGGACACAGATGCAGTGGACGTTAGGCTGCCACGGCCAGTTATCCCTGTTTATATTGGCTCAGTAACAGATAACGCATATACCAACTGAACACTAAAGTTCCGCAACGTGGTAGCTTTATCTCACTGTCGTTGAACTGACCAGAATGTTCCAAAGATAAAGCGAATTTAAAACAACTGTAGATGGTAGGTCTTTAACTTAATGTGGATCGTTCAGTCTCTTGCAGATGTTCATAATGTATTCGAAGCAACTCACGGTAGCAGTTGACATAAAGTTTATTCACTAATAATGCACAGCCAAACAACCTTCACAGCCAGCTGAGTCACTCTCTTACTTATGTTCCTTAAGTTCTCATACACTGTCTGCTGTGAACAAAATGCCTGGTGGCCATTCTACTTCTGTGTATATAGCGTGGCATGCCTTCGACACAACAGTATCAATGTGTCTCTGTCGCCACCTAGTGACGTGCCAAGCGCTGGTCATTCTGTATGTGTGGGGAAAACAGAACTACTTTTGGGGTATAACTATAGCTGCTGACACTACAGTAGTCTATATTCGTCTAAAGATATTCCTTGCGTGTCTGCTTGTGTCTAACATGTAGTCTCTCTAGCTTGTGTGATTCTTTTAAAGTGTAATACTTGTGTCTGAAAAACCTATAACGTGTATAACTTGACGCTGAAAAAACATATAACGTGTATAACTTGACGCTGAAAACCCCATAACGTGCATGAGTGACACGTCATTCCCGTACACCTCCGAGCAAGCACTTTTGATGTCAGCGTTTCTCGTGCAATTCCGAGATTACCGTCATAGTTAATTCTTTCTGGACTATGAGAGGTACAATAATGGAAGCATTAACACTCAGTGTCAGCTGATCGTCACTGCATCTAGAAGAATAAGAGGTCAGCTTGGCATTCCTCGTGTTTTCTGTAACCTGGATTAACTATACATATCCCCTGTCACATATGGAACTCTATATGGATATCCCCTGTCACATCTGGAGCTCTATATAAATATCCCCTGTCACATATGAAACTCTATATGGATATCCTCTGTCACATATGGAACTCTAAATAAATATCCCCTGTCACATATGGAACTCCGTATAAATATCCCCTGTCACATATGGAACTCCGTATAAATATCCCCTGTCACATATAGAACTCTATATAAATATCCCCTGTCACATATGAAACTCTATATGGATATCCTCTGTCACATATGGAACTCTATATAAATATCCCCTGTCACATATGGAACTCTATATAAATAGTCTCTGTCATATATGGAACTATATATGCTGTGCGCCGACGTTCGTCTTCTTAGCCATGCTACTTCTTCGTACCCCGTTTATGGCACACAGAACCGCACTCTGGGAAGCCGGCTCTTCCTCTGGGTTCCTCTTATGGTCTCTGCTGCGGAGTGCGGTCCTCACAAGACGACTACCACCATGGCATGGAGAAAAAGAAAATCCTAACCTGCACAATTCGCAGCGACTGCACTAGCCAGGCGGCCTTAATTCCTCAGGCTCACAGACCCCTCTGCCATACACCGCAAGGTACTATATTGGCAGTAAATGGCAGTGACAGTAAAGCCAGTACCGTGCGGTAGATTTTCACAGCATGATGATGCAAGTCTTCGAAATACCGCCCCTTATATGTGTTTTGTTTGTTGGTTTAAAAATGTCCCATCCCTCTTTTGAAGCCCCCTTACGGTACCGCCCGATGCGACCGCCTCTCTGTATCGTATGAATACAATTTGGTGGAACTGCGGTAAAGCTGTGAAAGTGTAAACAATATAAAATGACACAAAGTAGTGCAGCTTTACATAACAGAGTTAAGACACATACAGAACGTTGCGGCGATTAGCCTTCATCAGCAAACAAACAAACATTCACAAACACAACATATAGTCAAGGAGATCTCCTGTGACTACATCAGAAGGTGACGATAGGGCGAGAAGAACAAAAGCATGGATCGTAGCACGGCACGACCCTGGCTAAAGTCTTTGCCAGCACACAAACAACACAAATACGCTGATGCAGCAATAAATAAAGGTCGACATACACAATTTACATAAACATCTTGACGGTTCTACATGTTCACACGTCACTACTAACACAACCGACCATTTAACTTGATGCCATGTTCCGTGTCTTGAAACAAGTGTATAAATAAATCATCATCAAGTTCCCTGTCGGCTGGCGTAGGCGTTCATAGCTCTCCACATATGTCGGTCTTTGGTGTTCTGGATCAACTCTGCTGATGATATTCCTCCATGCCACCGTCTCAATCCATCCAGCATCATTTCTCTTGGTCTGCCTCTCTTTCCCTCGATCTTTCCAGTTGTCACGATGTTCTCCAATGCCTCTCTTCTCATCACATGACCAAAGAAAGCTGTTTGTTTCTTTCTTATTGTTGTATAAAATGATCTAGGTTCATTAGCCTGTTTCAGGCAGTCGTTGTTAGTTACCCTAACAGTCTAAGGAATTCGCAACATTCGTCTCAGGAACCACATCTCTGCTGCTTCTAATTTCTTCTTATTTTGTTCATTTACATTCCAAGATTCACTGCCATACAGCAAAACTGGTTCTATATAACACTTCAGCACTCTCTTTCTTACATTCAGTGATAGTGACTTATTATAAAATAATAAATAGTGCGGTCATTAATATATGTTATTACACTGCCACAAGAAACGCGGACCGGCCTGGGTGTTAGCTTGCCCGATGGCAAGAGGGTCCTGTGGGGTCCAAATAAAATGGATAAGTTAGTTGCATATCCTTTACAGGATATGTCGCAGTCAGCACCAACATATTTTTTGCTGCTGTGATCTCTTGGCAAGTTTACGTTCAGTAGTTTGCCACTGCTTTCTGAAAAGATTGGCACCCATACCATTTAAAAAAGAAACAACAACGCTAGGCGGTCTGCTGCCAAATCGCCCGCAGCTGTGTTTCGAACGCGGTTATGCGAGATTATGAACTACGCCCGTATCCACTTCGCCACGGAGCAGGCAAATAAAATGGACCCCCTTAAAAATGTGACAATATGTTTAAAAATGCTCATGATCTTTCAGTCCTGGCAACCAACATTTTTAGACCCATCTCGCCACTGCTAGTGGGTCCATGGTCACCCTGTCAGACATAACTAACACGATCCATCTTCACTGTTCTCTACATTCACACTCCGCTGCCTTCACTATTCAACTTGATGTCATGTTCGCCTTGGTGATCTTCACTAGGCCATCCCGGGAAACAGGCAGCATTTTTTTTTATCTTTACACAGCCCGAAGTCGACCAGTTGACCTTGACCTTGGATGCAGACGTCGTTGAGTACACAGGTGGATTTCTGATTGTAGTACTCACATGCTGGCATAGGAAAGAAACAAGATATATGATTGTAGTACTCACATGCTGGCATAGGAAAGAAACAAGATATATGATTGTAGTACTCACATGCTGGCATAGGAAAGAAACAGGATATATGATTGTAGTATTCACATGCTGGCATAGGAAAGAAACAGGATATATGATTGTAGTACTCACATGCTGGCATAGGAAAGAAACAGGATATATGATTGTAGCACTCACATGCTGGCATAGGAAAGAAACAGGATATATGATTGTAGTACTCACATGCTGGCATAGGAAAGAAACAGGATATATGATTGTAGTACTCACATGCTGGCATAGGAAAGAAACAGGATATATGATTGTAGTACTCACATGCTGGCATAGGAAAGAAACAGGATATATGATTGTAGTACACGCACGTTGGCGTAGGAAATAAAAGGGATTTTTTTTTTTGCGCTAGCTCGCTTTGAACTCAAGCGTAGTCCATACAGACTATTTTTAGTAGTGCTGGACTAAATTTTGAGTGTGGGTTAGCTTTCCCTATTAACAGTGTCCCTCGCTGTCAGACAAACCCACTTTGACTTCAGAGGTACTTGTAATTAACGTCCCCAAGTCAAGGGCAACAAGGTCAACATTTTATTCCAGCTGTCCGGTGTAGGGGTTGAACAGCTAATCTCTGCATCAGCACACCGGATGTTTAAGAACACGCGTTCTTATCCATTCGGCCACGCGGAACTGCTAAAAAGGGATTTATGATTGTAATACTAGCAAGCTGGCATAAGAAAGAAACAGAATTTACGATTCTAGTACTTGCAAGCTGGCACAGAAAGACACAGGATTTATGATTGTAGGACTCGCGAGCTGGTATAGGAAAGATACAGTATTTACGATTGTAGCACTCACGAGCTGGCATAGGAAAGATGCATGATTTTATGATTGTAGCACTCGCGAGCTGGTATAGAAAAGATACAGGATTTATGATCATGTTGTGTCTACAGTTAGCTTTTATCTGTGCATTATTTTTGCAATAGTCTTTACTTGTTTCAGCCCAATAGCATTCTAACACAACCAGGGTTAAAATATAAGAAGTTAGCATTGATACATTATGATTTGTTCACCCATTCAGGGCACACCTACAGATGCTGACTGGAGTCTTCCTTAGACTCGTACAATCGTGAACCTCCTACTTTTGCTTCTTCGTTTGTCCTACCGCTTTTGCAGTGAGGCGTCGCAGAGAAGAGGCAGATGTCATTTTCTGTGTTTCGCATGTTCTGTTGCTTGTACAAACGCCATATTCGATTTCTTCCCTCACTCTTTTACTCCATCTAGTCAACTCTTTCTGTGTCGCCTTGTATCCCGATGTTCACATATAGAATGCTCTAGCCACTGGTCGATCTTAGTTAGTTAGTTAGTTAGTCGACAGATCATCCTCATTGCACATCGAACCATTCAGTCCATAAGTGCTCGGATACCCTCCTCAGCAAATCCCGCAGCGTGTAGCGGCTAACGACGCCAGTTCTGTGTTGGTTTATCAATCTTCTTTGGCTTCCTGCGTAGTGTTCTTGTTTGGCCACCCCTCTTTTAATTTGCTGCTCTCGCAGTCTGGCCATTGTTGTAGATTCACAGTCATCACTTGGTTCTCGCAAAAGTCTCACTTCTCGTAGAGCATTCAGAATGTCAGCCTGGTCGATGGCGTGTCCGCCCTCCACAGTAGCCTCACCTGTGAGCTTGTCAGCCCGCTCATTTCCTTGTACTCCCGCATGCCCTGGCACGAAGATGAAACTAATCTTTGCCAGCCGAGACCGCTTCAGAGGCAGCAATCTTTCTCTTCGGATCGACCCCTCCACTATCCTCTTGATCATGTTCATTGAGTCGCTAAGGAAACAAGCCCTAGTGAATGTCTGTGTCTCGAGCCATGTTATTGCTTTACTTACTGCCATGACTTCCATGGTCAGGCTACTTGTGGTTTCAGTGAAAGCACCAGAGCCCTCCTTCACAATTCTCCCTCCTGCCCGAGCTGTAAAGGCCCATGAGCTTCTCACATGTCGGACGACCGACCCATCTGTGTAGATGACCGCGTCACCGTCTAGCGAATTCTCGAAAATCAACGCTTGTACTTCAGCCTCAACAGCAGCCGGATTTTCTTGTCTGCATTTTCTATCTAGTTGGATGCAAACTGAAAAGGATGTGCAGAAGTCTGTTGGCACTTGCACCCACTCCTCGCCATGTTCTAAGTCCTCAAGTGAACACACCTGTTGAAGAATGTCTTCGGCTTGACCCATCCACGACCGTCCTCTTTTTAACCTGCTGCCCTTCACCTTCCTAATTTTACTATGCAGTGGATGTTGTGTGTTTGCGTTAATTCTGAGGTAGGCGCGTGCCCTGCAACCTTGTATTCTCTCTTCAATGGTTGGAAAATCAAGAAGGTAGCGCATCGCCCTGCATGCTGTACCTCTTGTACATCCAAGAATAATGCGCATAGCTTCATTCTGTATCCTTTCCATCCTTTCTATCTGCTTATGGCTGAGAGTCAGGATTGCCATTGCATACTCCAAAACAGACATGACCAGCCCCTCGTACAGAAGACATAGATGGCGCTGCTCACAGTTTGTTGTCGCCATCACCCGCATGGCTGCCAAACCCCGCTTGGCCTTTGTTATCACCTGGTCTATGTGCACATTATAAGCAAGGCTTCGATCAAACCGTATCCCCAGGTAATTCATTGCCTGCGTTCTTTCCACCGTCTCTGAACACAGCATTACAGTTGGTGTTGGATTGTTGACAATATGATTATTCAACGAGAACCAAGTCACTGTTGCCTTTGTTGGGTTGACCATTGCCCCAGCTTCATCATACCAAGTACTTATGCGATTGAGTTCGGTTTGTAGTTCCACAGCAACCTCCTCTCTATCCTTACCCTGACGATACACTAAAACATCATCGGCATATGACAATGTCCTGCCAGGTCCAGTGATCTGCTCACTGGTGATTTTCACTGTGTAGGCATTGAACAGCACCGGAGATAATGGTGATCCCTGTGGTAGGCCAGGATATATTGTTGTTGGTTCCGAAGTCCAACTGCCACATCTAAAAACTATTTTCCGTTGGAAGAGGGCTGCAGCGATCCAACTAAGGAGGAATGGACTTACGTTTAGTTAAAGAAGCTGAAACATTAAAAAATCCAGTGGTACTCTGTTGTATGCGTCCTCAAGATCAATCGCTGCAGCAACGGTTTCAGTGCCTGAGTGGAAACCTTCATAGACATCATGGGCAAAGACTGCTGCATTGGTCCAGGTTTCTCTTTTTGGACGGTACCCAACCCAGGGTAGGTGGGAAAACACCTTGCCTCTCTAGTTGGCTTGATATTTTCCTGGCAATTACCTTCTCCAGCAGCTTGCCTATTGTATTCTGCATGGTTATAATTCGATATCCCTGAATTTTTTTGTGGTCTTTGTCAGGCTTCGGCAAGGGAATCAGATAGCAGTGTAACCATTCCTCCTTGATGCTAGCACTCCCTATACTGTTGTTGTACATGTCTGCTAGTTTCTCTAGCTCATTGTCGGTACACCTATTTATGTCGTCGTATCTTATGCCATCAGGACCTGGAGCACTGTTTTTTGATCGTCGAAGCACAGCCTTGATTTCTTTCACTGTCACTGTGTCTTCATCCGAAGTGTTCTGGGCCTTGCATCTGTCTGAGGTGACCTCCTTGGCCAGATTTCGGCCTCCCATGTCTGTCTGGTTGCTCTGCTCAAGGTAGCGTTCAAAGAGGGCTTTGCCCTTGTCCTCGTCAGTCCTCTTCCAGATGAGGTCAGCACCTTGGAAGTCAGAAATGCTCTTATTCTTGACTACACCACTCATGCTTTTATGTAGTCGCCAGAACAATTTCAGTGACTTGTCTGTGCTTACTCTTTGACACACCTCTGCCCATTTTTCGCTTTTAACCACCTTGACCAGTTTTTTTAAATAGCTTACTTTTGTGTGCATCTCTCTTTCTAAGTGCAAGCAGGGACTAGGATGACCAGCTCTGTTCTTCTTGGCATTTTGCCATCTCCTTACAGCACTACGCTTATCCACCCAAGCCTTCTCCACCTCAAAACTCCACCACGGTGGCTGCTCCCAGCTTTTTTTCCTGCCCTGAAACGTTCTGCGCTTGTCACGTCTTATTTTACTCACCACATCTTGCCCTGTACTGTCATACTGGAACGTCTTTACCTTTAGCTTGTGCTGCCTGGTTCTGCCTTTCTCCACCAATATGCTGCAAGGGTGGTGGTCGCTGACATGGTGTCCTAGGACACCCCATCTACACACTGTAGTGAGTGAAGGTGAAACTAGCGCCAGATCAATAACACTGTCCTCATCGCCTGGACTGTTGATACAAACCAGGTCGATGGTTTCCAGTGCAGTCTCGAGCTCCTCCCCGTGTGTATTGGAGGAAGTGTTTCCCCATGATCTGCCTTTAGCGTTGAAGTCACCACAGAAAATAACATTTCTCTCGTGGCCTAATATGCCACTTAAGCACTGCCACTTCTGGGCGTCCACACTCGCATTGCGGGCATAAACATTAACCAACACGAATGGTATACTGGAATGAACTCTCAACGCCTGTATTTGTATATCGTCACTGTCCCAACTGGACATGTCTATCTCTGACGCCACCATGCTGTCGCGAACGAGAATCGCCGTT
The DNA here is from genome assembly GCA_963921405.1 of Cepaea hortensis. Taxonomy (NCBI): domain Eukaryota; kingdom Metazoa; phylum Mollusca; class Gastropoda; order Stylommatophora; family Helicidae; genus Cepaea; species Cepaea hortensis. Next base: position 63,411,256 of record OY992890.1, on the reverse strand, counting down.
CCCATATGTCGTCTGTTGTAGAAACATTTGAAGCCGGCAATTCGGAGTAGCTGATCGCCCAGTCTCGTCTCCTGGAGTGCTACAATGTCGTTCCTGTAAACTAGGGTTTCTAAAATAGAGCCCCGTTGTTTTACACTGGCACAGTTCCAATATAGAATACGGATGTTCCTGAGTCCTAGACGGTGACACTTGAGTCTAAAACGTCTCAAACCACCGCGCTTACCTTGCTTCTTTCTCCCTGCGCGGCTACCACGCCGCTTCGTTATGTTGACTGCTGACCGCTCGGAGAACACACGTTGTTCCGCCATCTTGAAAAAACGTAAACACAATTGGTGTTTGGTGTGCCAGGATGTAAAACCAGGAATTTCTACTCAAGATCTGCCCGAGTGCTACGGAGTTCGTGCATCGAGCGAAGCCATCCTTGAGTGAATTTTCAGCAGCGTGTGTGGTTCTCAGCAGTCTGTGTTTACTGGTCGATCTTGTTCTATTCTAGCTAAATGTCCGAACTATTTAATTATTTGCTGTTCTATAAAGTCAGTGATAGGTGTTGGCCCCATACTTGTTTTTAGTTTCTCATGTGTCTATTTCTCAATCTATTTTTCCATCCTCAGTGGACATACTGTCCAGATACTTGTACTCTCTAATTTGTTTTAATGATTTGCCATTTATACTTACGCTCTATTGCAGTGGTGTTCGTCGATTTATCGTAAATTGTGTCTTTTCTACGTACCCCTCTGTCTACATACCTGTCTGTCGGTCGGTCCGGTCCCGTTTGGTCGGTCCGGTTCGGTCTTTCCTGTCCGGTCTGTACTGTCCTGTCCGGTATGTCCTGTCCTGTCCGGTCTGTCCTGTCCTGTCCTGTCCGGTATGTCCTGTCCTGTCCGGTCTGTCCTGTCCTGTCCGGTCTGTCCTGTCCGGTCCGGTCTGTCCTGTCCGGTCCTGTCTGGCCTGTCCTGTCCGGTCTGTCCTGTCCTGTCTGTCCTGTCCTGTTCGGTCTGTCTGTCTGTCTCGGTTAACTAAGCTGCCAGGTACTACCCGTGTAGCTATAGAGACCGAACAGAAACCAATTCACCAAGACGTGCAAAGTTATCGAACTCTGCTACAGACTGAGGACGGGTGGTCGACTCGTGCCACGATGTAATGCTGTGCGTATGCGTGTGTGTGAGTGCGTGCGTGCGTGCGTGCGTGTGTGTGTGCGTGCTTGCGTGCGTGTGTGTTTTTGTTTTTGCGTGCGCTTGGTTTGAACTCAAGCGTAGTCCATACAGGTGCTACAACTTCTAGTGCACTGGAGTGATTTTGTTTGTGACAGCTTTGGCATTGTACGTTTCACAGCAGCCGCCTAGGGATTGCCTCCGTGAGTTTACCCAGGAGAATAAGGAAATGCCCGCCAACAGAAAGCCGGCAAGAAAACAACCAACATTAAAGGGTGACAATCTGACATCTGACATGATAGTAAACACTCTTGTTATTTACCGCACGATAGATACCGAGACGCATATTTTGGAAATAAAATGTTAAAACTATATGTTGTCTACCTTGCCTGTCAGTCCAGTGCCCATGTCCAAGAATTCCCCTGGATGCGGGAATTAAAAGAAAATTTGACCCATGTTCCCAAGTGGATCCAGTCTAACTGTGGTACCAGGACATGCTGAAGGGTGTCACGTCATCCTGTGTGATATTAATCTCACGGCCCGCCGAGTGCTGATTGGTCTATACAAATACCAGGCTAGCACCGTATACCCAACTCCCTCACACAGAGTGGGAGAGGGTCCGTTACTGTGACTGACCCCAGCTTGCAAGAGTCGTGGGGGGGGGGGGATGTTGGTGGCTAGTGCTTGATTACCCCGACGCTGGTGGGCATGTACCCCTAAGCAGTAGCTGGGTTCTCACCAACCTAGATCCGGGGTCGACACAGCCTCCTACAACGGGTAGCGAATAGTTGTCGTATTGATCTGGGAAGTCTGGTAAGGAAAGACGAGGAGGAAGGGAACTAGACACTCAGCCTCGCTATGCCAAGACCTAGAATAACCGAAAGCCTAACCCCTTGCACCCCGGGGCGTGTCTGCTAAGGATCTACAGGCACCCTACCATGTCCCTTTATACCGTGTCTACAGGCACCCTACCATGTCCCTTTATACCGTGTCCCTTTATACCGTGCCTACAGGCACCCTACCATGTCCCTCTATACTGTGTCTACAGGCACCCTACCATGTCCCTTTATACCGTGTCTACAGGCACCCTACCATGTCCCTTTATACCGTGTCTATAGGCACCCTATCATGTCCCTTTATACCGTGTCTACAGGCACCCTACCATGTCCATTTATACCGTGTTTACAGGCACCCTACCATGTCCCTTTATACCGTGCCTACTGGCACCCTACCATGTCCCTCTATACTGTGTCTACAGGCACCCTACCATGTCCCTTTATACCGTGTCTACAGGCACCCTACCATGTCCCTTTATACCGTGTCTACAGGCACCCTACCATGTCCCTTTATACCGTGTCTACAGGCACCCTACCATGTCCCTTTATACCGTGTCTACAGGCACCCTACCATGTCCCTTTATACCGTGCCTACAGGCACCCTACCATGTCCCTTTATACCGTGTCTACAGGCACCCTACCATGTCCCTTTATACTGTGCCTACATCAAGTTCGCAGGCTCTGTGGCCATGGCGTTACGGAGGCAGTTCCTAATCCCACATACAGCGTTCGAGACACAGCTGCGGGTAATTTGGTAGCTGACCGCTTTGTGTTGGTTTTTAATAAAATAGTATTAGTGCCGGTCGTTCAGAAAGCAATGGCAAACTACTGAACGTTTACTTGCCAAGAAATCACAAAGAGCCAAAAAATGCTGAGGTTGACTGCGACGCCCTGTAAAGGATATGCAAACTATATCAGGGCGTTATTGGTGCTGACGTTGGATTAAAGATAAGTGTTAAGTTAGTACAGATCGTGGTTCTAATTAAACTCACCAAAGTGTAGATTTTGATCATTAGCACAGACGTTAAACTAAACATAATAGTTAATTTGGGACAGACCGTAGTTCTGGTTAAAGTCTAGTTATTAAACTCACTAACGTATGGCTAGAGGTCAATGGCACTAACATGAGACTAAATACAAGAGTTAAAATGGCACATATCGATGTTCTAATTGAACTCACCAAAGTCTGGTTGGGTATCACTTGCAATCACATTAGACAAAACACAGATGTATGTTAGACTAAACACATATGTCTGTTAGACTGTAGACAAATGTCTGTTAGAGTAAACAGTCTGTTAGACTGTAGACAAATGTCTGTTTGACTAAACACACATGTCTGTTAGACTAAACACAAATGTCTGTTAGACTGTAGACAAATGTCTGTTAGACTAAACACACATGTTTGTTAGACTAAACACAAATGTCTGTTAGACTGTAGACAAATGTCTGTTAGACTAAACACACATGTCTGTTAGACTATACACAAATGTCTGTTAGACTAAACACGAATGTTTGTTAGACTATAGACAAATGTCTGTTAGACTATAGACAAATGTCTGTTAGACTAAACACAAATGTCTGTTAAACTGAACACAAATGTCTGTTAGACTAAACACAAATGTCTGTTAGACTATAGACAAATGTCTGTTAGACTAAACACAAATGTCTGTTAGACTAAACACTAATGTCTGTTAGACTAAACACAAATGTCTGTTAGACTATAGACAAATGTCTCTTAGACTAAGCACAAATGTCTGTTAGACAAAACACAAATGTCTCTTAGACTAAACACAAATGTCTGTTAGACTATAGACAAATGTCTGTTAGACTAAACACAAATGTCTGTTAGACTAAACACAAATGTCTGTTAGACTAAACACAAATGTCTGTCAGACTAAACACAAATGTCATACTTACGCTTGTACAGGCACTCCCCGGCTTCTGGGAGAGACATATCAGACCAAATGTTGAAGCAGTCGAAAGGAGGAGGCGGGTCCTCTTCTGTAACCAAACAGCCGGCAGCGATGAACTCACATTTGAGCTTTTCACAGAGTCGGTTCTGCCGACGTTCTAGACGAGTGCCATAAAACACGGCCACTTTATACATGCACTCAGCTGCCAGCTTGCCGGGGCTGCTAGTTGGTGGTGAGACATTGAAAGAAGAGGCGCGATAGTTAGGGTCGTGATGTGCTATTGATCAGTTACAGAATGGACATAACATTCTCACAGTTGTTTCATTCGTTCGCTGTGAATTCTCTGAAGAATTGGGGTGTAAGTATAATCAATACATTGGCGTTGTAGTCGTTTGGACCTTTAAGCGGACTTGCACCTACCAGTTTGTTATGTGTGGAGACTTTCATGACGATCCCGGGACCAACATACCATCTCCAGGGTTCCAAAGCTCTCCTTCCCCTCCCCAGGCTCAGAAACCAGCGGGATGTCCTAGACTGGCACTGGGACTTAATATCGGTTGAGGGAGTTATTTTCTTTCCGTTCGCTTTGAACTCAATCATAGTCCATATATGAGTTACTACTTCTAGTGCACTGGACTGATGTTTGCGTTTAGGTTAGCTCTCCCTATTACTAGTGTCTCTCGACATCAGGCGAACTCACTCCAACTTCAGAGGTAGTTGTAATTTACGTCCGCAAGTCAACGACGAGAATTCAACACTTTAGTCCAACTGACCGGTGTAGGGATTGAATCCTCTACCTCGGCATCAGCACACCGGATGTTCAAGAACAAGCTAACTTATCCATTCAGCCATGCTGATCTCCAGAGGGTAATTAGTATGCAACCAGGTCATGACTTAACAAAGCACGCGCGCTCACACACACACACACACACACACACACACTTACACACACGCACGCACGCACGCACGCACGCACGCACGCATGCGTGCGCGCGCACACACACACAAACACAAACACACACACAAACACAAACACACACACACACACACACACACACACCGACCGACAGATACCACGCCCAGGTCGGTTATGTTTCCTCCACCGGTGTTAGGCTGTTCACCGCCAACAGACTCCGGCCCAGAACTGTCTGGCTCCCAGGGGGAGTCACCACTGGTTGTTAAATTAGCTGTATTCCCTTTACAGGATGTCGCAACCAACCCCAGCATTGGGGGAGGGGGGGGGGGGTTATTTGTGATTTTCTAGGGAATTTGATGTTCAATAGTTTGTCATTGTTACCTGAATGGAAGACGCTCATACCATTGTGAAAACAAACGCAAAGTGATCTGCTTTAAATCGTCTGCGACTGACTTGGAACTAGTCTATGTAGGTCAAGTACAAGATCCTTGTCTACTTCTGGAGACGTAATGGACATATGTAGGTCAGGTACAAGATCTTTGTCTACTTCTGGAGACGTAACGGACATATGTAGGTCAGGTACAAGATCTTTGTCTACTTCTGGAGACGTAACGGACATATGTAGGTCAGGTACAAGATCTTTGTCTACTTCTGGAGACGTAACGGACATATGTAGCTCAAGTACAAGATCTTTGTCTACTTCTGGAGAAGTAATGGACATATGTAGGTCAGGTACAAGATCTTTGTCTACTTCTGGAGACGTAATGGACATATGTAGGTCAGGTACAAGATCTTTGTCTACTTCTGGAGATGTAATGGACATATGTAGGTCAGGTACAAGATATTTGTCTACTTCTGGAGACGTAATGGACATATGTCGGTCAAGTACAGGACCCTTTTACACACCTTAAGGCGCACTGAGCATCTGGTCCTAGACCCACACATATATTGTAGACCCACCCATATATTGTAGACCCAACCATATATTATAGACCCACCCATATATTATAGACCTACCCATATATTATAGACCTACCCATATATTATAGACCCACCAATACATTATAGACCCACCCATATATTGTAGACCCACCCATATATTATAGACCCACCCATATATTGTAGACCCACCCATATATTATAGACCCACCCATATATTGTAGACCCACCCATATATTGTAGACCCACCCATATATTATAGACCCACCCATATATTATAGACCCACCCATATATTGTAGACCCACCCATATATTGTAGACCCACCCATATATTATAGACCCACCCATATATTGTAGACCCACCCATATATTGTAGACCCACCCATATATTATAGACCAGCCGACACTCGGTGGGAGGGTGGTGAGTATCGCACCGGCAGCCTTTACTTCCCAAGACTGTCCTGGTACCCGTGGTATCCTGGGTAGACCTGGGAGCCCAGATTAATTTTTTTAAACAATTGGCGTGCGAACTAATGCGGCTCAAACCCGTGACCACCGAGCAGACAGGCCAGAGTCTCGCCACAACGAGGCTCCCAGAGTCTCGCCACAACGAGGCTCCCAGAGTCGCCACAACGAGGCTCCCAGAGTTTCGCCACAACGAGGCTCCCAGAGTTTCGCCACAACGAGGCTCCCAGAGTCGCCACAACGAGGCTCCCGGAGTCTCGCCACAATCAAGCTCCTAGAGTCTCGCCACAACGAGGCTCCCAGAGTTTCGCCAAAACGAGGCTTCTAGAGTCTCGCCACAACGAGGCTCCCAGAGTCGCCACAACGAGGCTCCCGGAGTCGCCACAACGAGGCTCCCAGAGTCGCCAAAACGAGGTTCCCAGAGTTTCGCCACAACGAGGCTTCTAGAGTCTCGCCACAACGAGGCTCCCAGAGTCGCCACAACGAGGCTCCCAGAGTTTAGCCACAACGAGGCTCCCAGAGTTTCGCCACAACGAGGCTTCTAGAGTCTCGCCACAACGAGGCTCCCGGAGTCTCGCCACAATCAAGCTCCTAGAGTCTCGCCACAATAAGGCTCCCAGAATCTTTCCACAACGAGGCTCCCTGAGACGACACAACGAGGCACTCGGAGTCTCGCCACAACGAGGCTCATGGGTGTCTCCCCACGACGAGGTTACCAAAGTCTTGCCACAACGAGGCTCCCAGAGTCGTCACAACGAGGTTCCCAGATTGATTTATTTGGTTGTTTCGAGATTTGAAATTTAAATACTGAGCACAACCCACCACTGGCAAAGCTGATCGCATTCTGGCATGAACCTAAAGCCTATCCACGTCAATATGGAAGCACTATACTCGAGTTTCGCTCTCGTTTGAGCTCGTCAGTAGTGCATATCCCTGACCGGATCCGGAAACAAGCCCCGGATCACGCGTGTGAAGCGGGTGTGTAACCACGCGGCACACACTGGACACAGCCAAATTATCATAACAGAATACCACACCGTCACCCATCTCCGGATCCGGTCAGGGATATGCACTACTGACGAGCTCAAACGAGAGCGAAACTCGAGTATAGTGCTTCCATATTGATGTGGATAGGCCTTAGGTTCATGCCAGAATGCGATCAGCGTTGCCAGTGGTGGGTTGTGCTCAATATTTAAATTTCAAATCCCGAAACAACCAAATAAATCAATTTGATTATTGCTCACTGGATTTTAGGAGGCCTGGTGTTCCTTGCCAGTGAGAAGTCCTAATCGTTCGGGTCCACATCGATTGACGGACGTCAGTCGCGGCGATTGGGCAATCTTGAGCATAGCCTACGATGAGTGACGGTGTAGTATTCTGTTATGATAATTTGACTGTGTCCAGTGTGTGCCGCGAGGTTCCCAGAGTCAAAAATACACATTTCGACCACGTATTAGAGATTGAATGAGGCTTCTTCGTCTAGTCCATGTCGTGTGGCTCTGGTCATCAAGTCTTTCCGCAGCCTTCTGTATTGTGGGCTGCCAATAATTTCTGATGCTAGTTTACCATCATGTCATGATGTCAAACTGTCCAGTATCTTTTGTCCTGGTCTCCCCATGCCTCTCCTAACCTCTAATATTTTCAAACACTGCAGTCATTAAAAATACACCCTATATTCCCAGTCAGGTTTCCGGCGTGCTAGCCGTTTTATATAGCCAGGAAAATCAAACCACATCCCAGTACAAACTTAACGAACAACAGTGGGATATCAACATCAATGATTTATGATGGTTACCTGGATGATTGAGCAGCCTTCTGGTTCTTGAGCCTGTCCATGGCCGGCACGCTCCACACACCATCGACAAACTGGCACACACAGGTCGACAGAATGAACACAACAACTGGGAATATCCGTAACTGTACAGTCATAAATGCTAGAGTTTCCAGTAAACACATTGAATTGGTGTAGTTTCGATTTCATGCTAGGTTATATTTTAGTTGCATGGGTGACGCTTGTTGGACATTAGTGCTACTAGATCAACAAAGAAACCCGTGTATCAATACACTCACTAAAGAAACAAATGGAGAAATTTGGGCTTAAATGTTTCTGGCAGATCCTTATAACACTGTGGATGAAGTTGACGAAAACAGGCAATTTGTAAGATCTAAATATTGAAGAAACTCGACTCACAAACAGCATCCTTTCTCGTAAACTGAAATTGTATGGACACATTAAACACGACAGTGGTTGGGAAACAATCATAATGGAAGGCATTGGTTTCTGGCAGAAGCAGCAGAAGTCGATCAAGACGACAGGGGACACAGAACTTTGAAAATATCGTGGACAAGAACATGTGTCAGGCAGGAGAACTGGCGAGGAATCAAATCTTTCCGATCGTCAGTGGCGATAGCGCAGGTCTGCAAGGAACTGACTTCATGGCAATGATGGTGGTGGTGTCAGGGGGTGTTATGAGCGTCATTTGAGAGCAAGACCACAACGAGGACTTTCAACTTTCTGAATTAGCATAGAGTGAACTGGCAGGAAAGATATCTCAGTCAAGAAACGGGGGTCCCCCATGGATTTGACAGGAAAGAGATAACACATGATTCCAGCATGAGAAGGCAATACAAAGAATGGTGTTGACACGAAGGAGATCACAATGGTACTGGAAGGAAGGAGATCACAATTGTAATAGCGGGTAGGAAATCGCAATAGGAAAGAGAACACAAGCGTATTGGCAGGAAGGATGTCGCAATGGTACTGGCAGGAAGGCGATCACAATGGTACTGGCAGGAAGTATGTCACAATGGTACTGGCAGGAAGGAGATCACAATGGTACTGGCAGGACGGATGTCACAATAGTACTGACAGAAAGGATGTCACAATGGTACTGACAGGAAGGATGTCACAATAGTACTGACAGGATGGATGTCACAATGGTACTGACAGGAAGGATGTCACAATGGTACTGACAGGAAGGATGTCACAATGGTACTGACAGGATGGATGTCACAATGGTACTGACAGGAAGGATGTAACAATGGTACTGACAGGATGGATGTCACAATGGTACTGACAGGAAGGATGTCACAATGGTACTGACAGGGTGGATGTCACAATGGTACAGACAGGAAGGATGTCACAATGGTACTGACAGGATGGATGTCACAATGGTACTGACAGGAAGGATGTCACAATGGTACTGGCAGGAAGGATGTCACAATGGTACTGGCAGGAAGGATGTCACAATGGTACTGGCAAGAAGGATGTCACAATGGTACTGGCAGGAAGGATGTCACAATGGTACTGGCAGGATGGATGTCACATTGGTACTGGCAGGAAGGATGTCGCAATGGTACTGACAGGATGGATGTCACAATGGTACTGACAGGATGGATGTCACAATGGTACTGACAGGATGGATGTCACAATGGTACTGGCAGGAAGGATGTCACAATGGTACTGGCAGGAAGGATGTCACAATGGTACTGGCAAGAAGGATGTCACAATGGTACTGGCAGGAAGTATGTCACAATGGTACTGTCAGGATGGATGTCACATTGGTACTGGCAGGAAGGATGTCGCAATGGTACTGACAGGATGGATGTCACAAAGGTACTGACAGGATGGATGTCACAATGGTACTGGCAGGATGGATTTCACAATGGTACTGACAGGATGGATGTCATAATGGTACTGGCAGGATGGATGTCACAATGGTACTGGCAGGAAAGAGATCACAATGGTACTGGCAGGATGGATATCACAATGGTACTGACAGGATGGATGTCACAATGGTACTGACAGGAAGGATGTCACAATGGTACTGACAGGAAGGAGATCACAGTGGAACTAATGGGAAGGAGGTCTCGTGTGATACTGATAGGAAGGATGTCCTATGTGGTACCGCTAGGAAAGAGATCTTACTTGACATTGGTGGAAGAAGAGCGTGAGAATAATAAGAATTGCCAATGAAGAGATGCAGTAGAGACAGTCAATGAAAGATATTATGTAGACACGCTCAATGTGACAAACAATAGGATCCTCCTTAGGGAAGAGCGGTTGAGTATGACATGGAGAGAATATGGTAAACAGCTTTTTAACTTCCCAACTTCCTTGCTTGGAGGGATATATGTATCGAACACGGGAGACGGAGGATGTGAAGGAATAGCCAACATTGTGTGGCAATGACTGTAAAAAGCTAGTAACTCTGCTACAGGAACAAGCAGCGTAAACTGCTACAGGAGCAAGCAGCGTAAACTGCTGCAGGAGCAAGTAGCGTAAACTGCTGCAGGAAAAGGCAACGTAAATTGCTGCAGGAACAAACAGCAAAAGCTGCTATAGGATCAGGTGGCGTAAATTACTGCAGGAACAAACAGCAAAAACTGCTACAGGATCAGGCAGCTTAAATTGCTGCAGAAATACCCTCACCTTGTACGATGGATAGCTGCAGTTCTACTCCAAAGGAAGGTGGTGCTAAGATGCGGGAGTTGGTCTTCTGAGCCGATAACGATATGTCCAGGATTGCCGCAGGGTTCACCACTGTCACCAGTACTATTCAACGTGTATACGGTGCCGATCACTGAACAACAGTTGGATGGGAGGGGTAGGACTCTATCATTCGTTGACGACATCCTCGTGTATCCACAGGGTCGAGATAGACAGGCGGTTGCCAACTATATGCAGGGCGAACTAGATCGAATTTCCTCATGGTGTGCTGATGCCGATGCCCTTGTCAACCCTGCAAAGGCAACGGTTACATGGTTCTCACTAAACAACCATATTGTGAAAACAGACCTGCCGGCAGTAAGAAAGGATGGGAGCATTCTGAGTAGAACCCAGTCAATGACATATCTTGGCGTGAGGCTTGATCGTAGCCTGTCCTTCAGAGATCATGTCGATTATGTCATAACGAAGGCTCGAAAAGGTTTGGCAGCAATGAGAGTCATGGCGAGTGCCAATATCGAGCAAAGACTGCTATTACTTCTGTTCCAAGGACTTGTGCTTTCACGCATCGAGTATGCCCTGGCCATCCTCACTGTCAGCCCTACACAGATTGGAAGACTTGAAAAGGTACAAAACGAAGCCATGCGCATCATTTTGGGCTGCACGAGAGACACCAGCTGTGTAGCAATGAGATACCTCCTTGACTTCCCGACAATGGAACACAGGATCAAGATCTGGAGAGCTCGTGCATACTTAAAAATAAGTGCAGATGAGCAGCACCCTCTGCATGACGCTGTATTCAGAGAAAAGGGTGACAGGCTAAAGAGGGGCAAATCATGGATGGGTCGGGCGGAAGATGTCGTCGGACAGGTCTGCAGTCTTACCAGTATCAACCCCGGCAAGGAATGGGTGCCGGTGCCTCCAGCTTTTAAGTGTACCTTCTCCTGCATTATCACACTCGACAGACGGTGCAGAGAGCAGAACCCTGCCGCTGTCAATGCAGAGGTTAACGCGCTCATCTATGATCACTCAGATAGCCCCGAAGTGCTCATCTATACAGATGGATCTGTTGTAAAGCAGCAGAGAAGTGCGTGGGCATTTACAGCCCGCTCAGCGGGCCGAACCGTTCAAGAATCCAGTGGTGCCCACTCCATGACCACGAGCAGCATGACGATGGAGGTGATGGCAGTTACACAGGCTTTCATATGGCTGGAATCACAGCATTATACCAACGTGTGTGTACTAAGTGATTCAATGAGCATGATTCAGAAGGTCGAAGCTGGATCTGTACGTAGACAGTGGACTGAGTCGCTGCGGAAGTCTGTTGTCCGCAAAGTCACCTTCATCTTCGTCCCGGGACATGCGGGAGTCGAGGGAAATGAACGAGCTGATAAATTAGCTGGCTCTGCACCCCCTGTAGATGGCCAGCCCATGGATCGTGCCGATGTTATTAACGCCCTTAAAGATATGGCGAGAACAGAGGATTTTGACGCCAGTGATTCCACATCGCTTTCCAGGATGAAAGACCTGGGAGTAAGAATCGGCACAGCCAGACGCGAGAGGTACATCGGGAAAACAAAGCGCCTCGTCAACCAACACAGAACTGGCACTATTAGCCACCGGACGCTGATGCATATGCTGGGGGGAGGATCTGAGCACCTATGGACATGTCCGGAGTGCAACGAAGATACCCCAACTGATAACTAACTAACTAACTAACTAACTAAATTGCTGCAGGAACAGGCAGCGTAAATTGCTGCAGGAACAAACAGCAAAAACTGCTACAGGATCAGGCAGCTTAAATTGCTGCAGGAACAGGCAGCGTAAATTACTGCAGGAACAAACAGCAAAAACTGCTACATGATCAGGCAGCGTAAATTGCTGCAGGAACAGGCAGCGTCAACTACTACATGAGCAAGCAACGTAAATTGCTGCAGTAACAAGCAGCAAAAACTGCAACAGGAACAAGCAGCGTAAACTCTTTGACATTTGTTGGACGAGACGGAGTATTAGGCGCCGTGCTATCGAGTGCACTAAAGGTCAATATGTTAGATAATGTAACACATGTTAACACTGACAGCATTCACTTTATTCTTGTGTTATCATAAAGTCACAACTTACTCGACCGAACCGCCCTAAACGAACATGTCTATATTTAAAAGATTACAAATAATGAACAGGCCCTGTCAGTAATAATGTAAACTAAATGGAGGACGACAAAACTTACTCTTACAACAAAAAGTTCTTCGCATTCTGGAGACCCGTATTGTTGAGTAGAGTACTGAATGTCGGATGTTTTGTTTGACTATTCTAGAAACAACGTCACAACACGTCACAAACATTGGTGTGGCATTTAAACAAATCCACGGCACAATCACAACAACAAGATTACAAATGTAACCGCCCAATTAACTCATTAATTACACAAGATCTTGCCAAAGCTGTTTAGATGTCGTTCATGCAAGCGGTATCTTTAAAACGCATGTTAATTTGTAAACTTTCGTGTTCACTAAAATAGCAATATTTTGTTTGACTTAAACTTAGTAGGCCTGTGAAGTTATGCCATACTAATGTAAAAAAAATAACAACAACAGACAATATTTCCTTCTGGAACTGTACATATCTCCATAGCCAATGAGTTCAGAATGTCCCGGATAATAAAACGAAACATATAAACAATGCACAATATAACGCCTTGAACAGTAAACAGCAATAAATAACTACTTCATACGTCAGCTGTTCACAAACGACTGTATGTATGTTAGCAATCTGTCACAGCTGAAATCCGCTTGGCGTTCTAAATATGTTAGCATTTCTACAACAATTAATTACTCCTCCAGCTTCCATTTCAACGTTCGTGACAAAGAGTGACATTCAAATGCCTGGCTACTTCGAATATGACAAGCTTCCGCTGTTAATTCGTAAAGTTTTCAGGAAAGGTGAGAACACATTTCAAACTTCTATTTCTGTGATCTTAGAGTGTGAATAAAAAATGTTTGCATATCCTTTACAGGATATCGCTGTCAACATCAGCATCTTTCAGCTGATTGTTGATTTCTTGGCAAGATTACGCTCAGTAGTTTGCCATTGCTTTATGAGCGACCGGCTCACATACCCTGTAAGTTACCGATGCGGTTAGAACCGCTACCGATTCTAGCCGTCGTCACGTTATCCTATTGTTTCTCACACTGAGCGTTTCTACTTCATATCTTTCATTGACTGTCCCTAATTCAACTCTTTCATTAACTGTTCCTACAGTATATTTTCCACTTAAAGCCCCTACTTCTTAACGCTCAGTAGTTTGCCATTGCTTTATGAGCGACCGGCTCACATACCCTGTAAGTTACCGATGCGGTTAGAACCGCTACCGATTCTAGCCGTCGTCACGTTACTCACGAGAGTATACGGGATTACGGAGAAAGTCGCTAACACCTAGGCCAGGGAGACCGGCTTAGAGTGTGAAGTGTGTGAAAATTATTGCCGCCAGGTTTTCATTTGACCAATAGCAGCGAGACCATTATTCACAAAGAACAACAGTTACTTACTTCCTATAGTCATTGCCACACAATGTTGACTAATTGTTCACATACCCTGTTCTCGCTTGTCTATACATATATACACCTCCAAGCAAGGAAGTTGTGAAGTTACAAAACTGTTTAGGCCCTTCTCTCTATGTTATACAACTCAGTCGTTCTTCCTTAACGAGTATCCTATTGTTTCTCACACTGAGCGTTTCTACTTCATATCTTTCATTGACTGTCCCTAATTCAACTCTTTCATTAACTGTTCCTACAGTATATTTTCCACTTAAAGCCCTACTTCTTAACCTTCCATTAACTGTCCTTAATCCAACTCTTCCATTGACTGCCCTTAATCCAACTCGTCCAATGACTGTCCCTAATTTAACTCTTCCATTGACTATCCTTAATTCAAATCTTCCATTGACTGTCTCTGAAGACAGAAGTTCAGAAACCATATGAAATCTGGCAAGATCCCGGGTCCAAACAACATCTCAACAGAAATGATTAATGCTTTAGAAGAATATGGAACACAATATATGATATTGAAGATAGGCCTCCTGAATTATGTAATTCTATATTTATTGGAATCCCGAAGAAATCAGGAGCCATTAGAATAATGAGTATAATCACAAAGATTTTGCTAAGAATTGTCATGCAAAGAGTTAGGACGAAACTATAACCCGAAATAGGAGAAGAACAATGTGGATTTGTAGAAGGCAAGGGTACAGTAAATGCTGTGTATATATGAGAACATTAATTGAACGTCCTATAGAAGTAAATAAAGATTTACATCTTTGCTTTATTGACTACACAAGGGCTTTGGATGATGTGAGACACGTCAACATGATGGAGATGCTTGCAGTTCTGCAAATTGATGGAAAAGACCTTATACTCATAAAAAACATAAATTGGAGTCATGCTGCCATAAAAATTGATAATGACGTAGGTCAATACCAGCCTATTAAGAGAGGTGTGAGACAGAGATTTTTAATGTCTCCAGATCTGTTATTCCTGTACAGTGAACGTATTTTCAGAAATCTTGATGATATGAAATAAATCATCATGGGGGGGGGGGGGGGGGCACACACCTAACAATCAATAACATTTGATATGCGGATGCTACAATATTGATTGTAGACAATGAGCAGGACATACAACATTTAGTAGATGCGATTGTTGTACACAGTGAACAACTTGGGTTAGAATTAAATTGTAAGAAGACACACATTATGGTCGCCACTAAGAAGAAGAAAATACCACAATGTAATATACAAGTAAATGGGAATATTCTTCAACAAGTGATTTGGTACAATTATCCCCGAACAGTCATAACATCTGATGGGAGATGGAGATGTCTTGAAGATATTAGAACAAGAATCGCCATGGCAAAGGCAGCCTTTTGCAAGATGAAAAAGATACTGACCAATAAAAAGATGTCGGTTGCTACGAGAAAAAGAGGGTTGAGGGGATACATAGAGCCTCTATAACAGTGGTTCTCAACCGGTGGGGAATTCCCCGCTAGTGGGGGGGGGGGGGATTTTAGGGTTTCCAGGGAGGGGGGGGGGGGATTAAGATTATTTCAAGATTGCGTTAATACAAGAACCGATTACTTGATATTGATTTTCGCTCCAACTTTACGGTTCTGTACTCCTCGCCCTTCTAAAATACGTCTTATAACGTAAGTAGACCCACAAATCACGTTTCATGTAGACGTCTAGACTTGTTTTAGTATGCGTTATTAAAGTTAGCTTCCATTTTACGTATACTATGTAGGGACATGGTAGGGGGGGGGGGGGGTTATAGGGAGGAAATACGAAAGGGGAGGAATGACATTCTCAACATATGGTGAAGGGGGGCATGGGCCAAAAAATGTTGAGAACCATTGCTCTATACTTTTGTATGGACGTGAAGCGCGGACAATGAGCAGTCAAGCTGGAAAACATCTGATGGCTGTGGAATTTTGGTTTCTGATGAGAATGTAGAGAATACCATGGACAGACAGAAAAATCAATGACAAAGTCCTACAAAAATCAAATGAAAACCGTAAACTGATTAGAGAAATTAGACGGAGACAGTTACGACGTTTTGTCACGTTATGAGAAGAAATAAATTGGAGAACTTGGTGACAATTAGCAAGATAGAAGGGAAGAGAACAAGGGGAGGGCAGAGAAGTAAATACCTGGATGGCTTGACCACGTTGTATGGTCGAGACAAGAACACAGAGCTGATCCACGACTCTGGTGATAGGGTGAGATGGAAAAACATGAATGCCCACGCTTACCTGTATGGCACATGATGATGATGAATTCAACTCTTCCATTGACTGTCCCTAATTCAACTCTTCCATTGACTGTCCCTAATTCAACTCTTCCATTGACTGTCCCTAATTCAACTCTTCCATTGACTGTCCCTAATTCAACTCTTCCATTGACTGTCCCTAATCCAACTCTTCCATTGACTGTCCCTAATCCAACTCTTCCATTGACTGTCCCTAATCCAACTCTTCCATTGACTGTCCCTAATTCAGCTCTTCCATATATCTCTGTCTGTGATGTTCTGGATCAACTCTGCTGCTGATATTCCTCCATGCGGCTGTCTCGATCCATCCAGCGTCATTACTCTTTGTCGACTCTCTTTCTTTTCCCCTCAAACTTTCCAGCCGTCATGTGTTCTCCGATGACTCTCTTCTCATCACACGACCAAAGAAAGCTGTTTGTTTCTTTCGTATTGTTGTATATAATATTCTTTCAGGCAATCGTTGTTAGTTACTCTGGAAGTCCAGGGAATTCGCAACATTGGTTCAGGAACCACATCTCTGTTGCTTCCACGTTCTTCCTAATTTGTTCATTTACATTCTAAGGTTCACTGCCACACATGGTATATATATATATAAATATGAAAATATATGTTTTTATATGTATATATCTTAGACTCGACAGATACCTGTTCCCGTCTTTCTAGCTCTCTACACATCACATGATCTACAGCACCTCGCGTATCCAGAATGAGCAGATGGCTGTGCATTTATGGTAGTCAGACCCATTATATGAAGCTTTGAGATAGGGTATGACTGATACACAAAAACCACTATATGAAACAATAACATATATCACTCTTGTCATAGCGAAAACTCACTGTATGAAACGACAACATATGCTGCAATTCGGGATTATAAATCAGAAGGGTTGAACCTAATCTGTCAACTCGTATTTATTCAGGAAGTTACTATTGTCACTTCTTCTATCCCACTGAATTGTATTTCAAAGTACTGAATATTTGGTTCTGGAGGATGTTATATTATGATACTATATTATGATACTATATTATGATACTATAGTATGATACTATATTATGATACTATATTATGATACTATATTATGTCACTATAAGACAGCACAAAGGAGTAATGCAACAATCCAGGTGTATAGATTTCATGGGACCAGTCAACAATCCGGGTATAGAGAATTCACGGCGCGAGTGTCAACAATCCGGGTATAGAGAATTCACGGCGCGAGTGTCAACAATCCGGGTGTAGAGATTTTATGGAAGGAGTCAACAATCCGGGTATAGAGAATTCATTCATAGGAAGGTATCAACAATCCGGGTATAGAGAATTTATGAAAGAAGCCAACAGTCCGGGTATAAAGAATTCATGGGAAGGTGTCAACAATCCGGGTATAGAGAATTCATGGGAAGGTGTCAACAATCCGGGTATAGAGAATTCACGGCGCGAGTGTCAACAATCCGGATATAGAGAATTCACGGCGAGAGTGTCAACAATCCGGGTGTAGAGATTGTATGGAAGGAGTCAACAATCCGGGTATAGAGAATTCATGGGAAGGTATCAACAATCTGGGTATAGAGAATTCACGGGAAGGTATCAACAATCCGGGTATAGAGAATTTATGCAAGAAGCCAACAGTTCTGGTATAGAGAATTCATGGGAAGGAGTCAACAATCCGGGTATAGAGAATTCATGGGAAGGTATCAACAATTCGGGTATAGAGAGTTTATGGAAGAAGCCAACAGTCCGGGTATAGAGAATTCATGGGAAGGTGTCAACAATCCGGGTATAGAGAATTAACGGCGCGAGTGTCAACAATCCGGATGTAGAGGTTGTATGGAAGGAGTCAACAATCCGGGTATAGAGAATTCACGGCGCGAGTGTCAGCAATCCGGGTATAGAGAATTCACGGGAAGGTGTCAACAATCCGAGTATAGAGAATCCGGGTGTAGAAACTTTATGGAAGAAGCCAACAGTTCTGGTATAGAGAAGTCATGGGAAGGTGTCAACAATCCGGGTATAGAGAATGCATGGGAAGGTGTCAACAATCCGGGTATAGAGAATTCATGGGAAGGTGTCAACAATCCGGGTATAGGGAATGCATGGGAAGGTGTCAACAATCCGGGTGTAGAGAATTCACTGAAAGGTGTCAACAATCCGGGTACAGAGAATTTATGGAAGAAGCCAACAATCCGGGTATAGAGAATTCATGGGAAGGTGTCAACAATCCGGGTATAGAGAATTCACGGAAAGGTGTAAAAAATCCGGGTATAGAGAATTTATGGAAGAAGCCAACAATCCGGGTATAGAGAATTCATGGGAAGGAGTCAACAATCTAAGTATAGAGAATTCATGGGAAGGTGTCAACAATCCGGGTATAGGGAATGCATGGGAAGGTGTCAACAATCCGGGTGTAGAGAATTCACTGAAAGGTGTCAACAATCCGGGTACAGAGAATTTATGGAAGAAGCCAACAATCCGGGTGTAGAGAATTCATGGGAAGGTGTCAACAATCCGGGTATAGAGAATTCACGGAAAGGTGTAAACAATCCGGGTATAGAGAATTTATGGAAGAAGCCAACAATCCGGGTATAGAGAATTCATAGGAAGGTGTCAACAATCTGAGTATAGAGAATTCATGGGAAGGTGTCAACAATCCGGGTATAGAGAATTTAAATATTGAGCAAATCCCACTACTGGCAACGCTGATCGCATCCTGGAATGAACCTAAGGCCTATCCACGTCAATATGGAAGCACTATACTCGAGTTTCGCTCTCGTTTGAGCTCGTCAGTAGTACATATCTCTGACCGGATCCGGAAACAAGCCCCGGATCACTGGCGTGTGAAGCGGGTGTGTAACCACGCGGCACACGCTGGACACGCCAAATTATCATAACAGAATATCACAACGTCACCCATCGTAAGCTATGCTAAAGATTGCCCATTCGCCGCGACTGACGTCCGTCAATCGATGTGGACCCGAACGATCAGGACTTCTCTATAGATAATTTATGGGAAGGTGTCAACTATCCGGGTTTAGAGAATTCAAGGGAATGTGTCAACAATCCGGGTATAGAGAATTCACGGGAAGATGTCAACAATCCGGGTATAGAGAATGCATGGGAAGGTGTCAACAATTCGGATATAGAGAATTTATGGAAGACGCCAACAATCCGGGTATAGAGAATTCATGGGAAGGTGTCAACAATCCGGGTATAGAGAATTAACGGCGCGAGTGTCAACAATCCGGATGTAGAGATTGTATGGAAGGAGTCAACAATCCGGGTATAGAGAATTCACGGCGCGAGTGTCAACAATCCGGGTATAGAGAATTCACGGGAAGGTGTCAACAATCCGAGTATAGAGAATCCGGGTGTAGAAACTTTATGGAAGAAGCCAACAGTTCTGGTATAGAGAAGTCATGGGAAGGTGTCAACAATCCGGGTATAGAGAATGCATGGGAAGGTGTCAACAATCCGGGTATAGAGAATTCATGGGAAGGTGTCAACAATCCGGGTATAGGGAATGCATGGGAAGGTGTCAACAATCCGGGTGTAGAGAATTCACTGAAAGGTGTCAACAATCCGGGTACAGAGAATTTATGGAAGAAGCCAACAATCCGGGTATAGAGAATTCATGGGAAGGTGTCAACAATCCGGGTATAGCGAATTCACGGAAAGGTGTAAACAATCCGGGTATAGAGAATTTATGGAAGAAGCCAACAATCCGGGTATAGAGAATTCATGGGAAGGTGTCAACAATCTAAGTATAGAGAATTCATGGGAAGGTGTCAACAATCCGGGTATAGGGAATGCATGGGAAGGTGTCAACAATCCGGGTGTAGAGAATTCACTGAAAGGTGTCAACAATCCGGGTACAGAGAATTTATGGAAGAAGCCAACAATACGGGTATAGAGAATTCATGGGAAGGTGTCAACAATCCGGGTATAGAGAATTCACGGAAAGGTGTAAACAATCCGGATATAGAGAATTTATGGAAGAAGCCAACAATCCGGGTATAGAGAATTCATAGGAAGGTGTCAACAATCTGAGTATAGAGAATTCATGGGAAGGTGTCAACAATCCGGGTATAGAGAATTTAAATATTGAGCAAAACCCACTACTGGCAACGCTGATCGCATCCTGGAATGAACCTAAGGCCTATCCACGTCAATATGGAAGCACTATACTCGAGTTTCGCTCTCGTTTGAGCTCGTCAGTAGTGCATATCTCTGACCGGATCCGGAAACAAGCCCCGGATCACTGGCGTGTGAAGCGGGTGTGTAACCACGCGGCACACGCTGGACACGCCAAATTATCATAACAGAATATCACAACGTCACCCATCGTAGGCTATGCTAAAGATTGCCCATTCGCCGCGACTGACGTCCGTCAATCGATGTGGACCCGAACGATCAGGACTTCTCTATACATAATTTATGGGAAGGTGTCAACTATCCGGGTTTAGAGAATTCAAGGGAATGTGTCAACAATCCGGGTATAGAGAATTCACGGGAAGGTGTCAACAATCCGGGTATAGAGAATGCATGGGAAGGTGTCAACAATCCGGATATAGAGAATTTATGGAAGACGCCAACAATCCGGGTATAGAGAATTCATGGGAAGGTGTCAACAATCCGGGTATAGAGAATTAACGGCGCGAGTGTCAACAATCCGGATGTAGAGATTGTATAGAAGGAGTCAACAATCCGGGTATAGAGAATTCACGGCGCGAGTGTCAACAATCCGGGTATAGAGAATTCACGGGAAGGTGTCAACAATCCGAGTATAGAGAATCCGGGTGTAGAAACTTTATGGAAGAAGCCAACAGTTCTGGTATAGAGAAGTCATGGGAAGGTGTCAACAATCCGGGTATAGAGAATGCATGGGAAGGTGTCAACAATCCGGGTATAGAGAATTCATGGGAAGGTGTCAACAATCCGGGTATAGGGAATGCATGGGAAGGTGTCAACAATCCGGGTGTAGAGAATTCACTGAAAGGTGTCAACAATCCGGGTACAGAGAATTTATGGAAGAAGCCAACAATCCGGGTATAGAGAATTCATGGGAAGGTGTCAACAATCCGGGTATAGCGAATTCACGGAAAGGTGTAAACAATCCGGGTGACACAAAGTGAATGTTGACTAAGTGACAGATAGAGTGGCTATGGTTGTGTCTAGGGTATGTCCTTGTAACAATGTGATGTTGAACAACAGATTAACCAAGATGCATCACACCCAAACACCAGTCAGTGAACAAGCGTTAATTTGCGCACATAATATTCCTTTAATTATGAATTAACACAGACACATGTAGCATATAAATCCAGGAACAATAATTCTCTAAGAATATATCTCCATCCCAATGGAACACTTCGAATAACATTGCCTCTCAAGGCTACTAAAATCTCGTCCCACACGACAGGTATACTAGCCTCTCTCTAGGCCCGACTCAAAGTAACCCACTATGGGTCTCGAATTCCACTCACTATCCCTGGAACCCACAGTGCGGAGTTATCTTCCAAACTCCGTCACAATTCTTCACTTTAGCAGACCACGACCTTCTCCTGGTCTGGTCTACACTCAACTCCCTCTCAGCTCGGAGTCTACACATCAACTGCCCCTCGTCAATCTTTGTCCCTGTCTTTTAAACCATTCTATGCGCCCTCACAATGATCCACACAAACACCACCTCCCTGCTCCAACTGTCTGCCCCTTCTTGCAGCCCCTCTACCTTACACCCTTCCCCGTTTATCTCCTTATATTTTCTTTCCGGTGAATGCCCTTTCACCTCGTGAACTGTTTATATTGTACGGCCACTCACCTTAATGCCACTGAACACAGGCATGTGACACCGGGTATAGAGAATTTATGGAAGAAGCCAACAATCCGGGTATAGAGAATTCATGGGAAGGTGTCAACAATCTAAGTATAGAGAATTCATGGGAAGGTGTCAACAATCCGGGTATAGGGAATGCATGGGAAGGTGTCAACAATCCGGGTGTAGAGAATTCACTGAAAGGTGTCAACAATCCGGGTACAGAGAATTTATGGAAGAAGCCAACAATCCGGGTATAGAGAATTCACGGGAAGGTGTCAACAATCCGGGTATAGAGAATTCACGGAAAGGTGTAAACAATCCGGGTATAGAGAATTTATGGAAGAAGCCAACAATCCGGGTATAGAGAATTCATAGGAAGGTGTCAACAATCTGAGTATAGAGAATTCATGGGAAGGTGTCAACAATCCGGGTATAGAGAATTTAAATATTGAGCAAAACCCACTACTGGCAACGCTGATCGCATCCTGGAATGAACCTAAGGCCTATCCACGTCAATATGGAAGCACTATACTCGAGTTTCGCTCTCGTTTGAGCTCGTCAGTAGTGCATATCTCTGACCGGATCCGGAAACAAGCCCCGGATCACTGGCGTGTGAAGCGGGTGTGTAACCACGCGGCACACGCTGGACACGCCAAATTATCATAACAGAATATCACAACGTCACCCATCGTAGGCTATGCTAAAGATTGCCCATTCGCCGCGACTGACGTCCGTCAATCGATGTGGACCCGAACGATCAGGACTTCTCTATAGATAATTTATGGGAAGGTGTCAACTATCCGGGTTTAGAGAATTCAAGGGAATGTGTCAACAATCCGGGTATAGAGAATTCACGGGAAGGTGTCAACAATCCGGGTATAGAGAATGCATGGGAAGGTGTCAACAATCCGGATATAGAGAATTTATGGAAGACGCCAACAATCCGGGTATAGAGAATTCATGGGAAGGTGTCAACAATCCGGGTATAGAGAATTTATGGAAGAAGCCAACAATCCAGGTATAGAGAATTCATGGGAAGGTGTCAACAATCCGGGTATAGAGAATGCATGGGAATGTGTCAAGAATCCAGGTATAGAGAATTCATGGGAAGGTGTCAACAATCCGGGTATAGAGAATGCATGGGAAGGTGTCAACAATCCAGGTATAGAGAATGCATGGGAAGGTGTAAACAATCCGGGTATAGAGAATTTATAAAAGAAGCCAACAATCCGCGTATAGATAATTCATGGGAAGGTGTCAACAATCCGGGTATAGAGAATTCACGGTAAGATGTCAACAATCCGCGTATAGAGAATTTATGGAAGAGGCCAACAATCCGGGTATAGAGAATTCGTTGGAAGGTGTCAACAATCTGGGTATAGAGAATTGATGGGACAAGTGTCAACAATCCGGATATAGAGAATTCATGGGACAAGTCAACAATCCAGGTATAGAGAATTCATGGGACAAGCAACAGTCCTGGTATTTAGAATTCATGGAACAAGTGTCAATAACCTGGGTATTGAGAATTCATGGGGCAAGTCAACAATCTGGGTATAGAGAATTCATGGGGCAAGTCAACAATTCTTATACAGAAAATTCATGGCGTGAGTGTCAACAATCCAAGTTAAGGGGAATTCGTAGGGCATGTCAACAATTCGAGTATAGAGAATTCATGGAAAAAGTCAATAATCCGCGTAATACAAAATTCATGGGACAAGTCAACAATCCATATTATAGAGAATTCATGGGACAAACCGCGTTATACAAAATTCATGGGACAAGTCAACAATCTACAGTATAGAGAATTCATGGGACAAGTCAACAATCTGGTTATAAAGAATTCATGGGACACGCCAACAGCTGTGATCAGTACCTGACATATTTCTGGTTTGTAAATTATTTAGAATGCGCACAGACCATATCCCTGTCATTGTCTAGAACGACACACGAAAAAAAAAAAAAAAAAAAAACAGCACGAGAAAAAGAACATTTAACGCAACAGGCTTTTATTTTTTTTTCATAGGCACATATTTCATGACTATGATAGGAAATATGTTGTGTATGAAATTATGGATATTGTTGGACACTTCATACTTTAAACATCGACATAACTGCACTCGGGACACTGCCACACATGCTCCACCCCCATCTTCAAAAGCCATTGGTGTTTCCATGGTAATTATTCAAGGAGCAATATAATAAGAAGTCGGCCCGGTTTTTTCTCTACGCTTCGAGTATCATCAAGGCCCTCTGCTGACTCCATTCAGAGTCAGTGTTTCCAGATATGAATATCCCGTCTCTTCAATTGCACTCTTCACCCGATCCCAGAGAGCCTTTAGCACATCAACTTATCATAAAGTAGCTCTCCATAAACAGGCACAGCAGCAGCCTGTCTCTCTGTCTGTTCATAACTCCATAAACCTGCATATGTTTGGCAGAACATCCACGATAATTTCACATAGCATACACCTGTATTTGCTGGACAGAACATTCAAGTTGGCAGTGATTGGAGTTTTTCACGTGTGTCTGCTTGCAACAGACAACTTGGGTATAGAAAATTCACCAACTGTTGCTGGGTTTCCACATATTATAGGGCAGTGGTTCTCAGGGGGTAATTTTTAGGGTTTTCGGGGGGGGGGGGGGTCTGAAATTCGTTTCATAACGTAAGTAGACCCACAAATCACGTTTTATGTCTAGACTTTATGTCTAGACTTTTTCTGGTATGTGTTATTAAATTTAGCTTACATATTTACGTATACTGTATAGGGGCGGGAAGGGGGAGGGTGTTGTAGGGAGGACATACGAAAAAAAGAGGGGGGGGGGGAATTGCGTTCTGAACATATGGTGAAGGGGTGCATGGACCATAAAAGGTTGAGAACCACTGTTCTAGGGCATGTCGTTATGATATGGAATGACCGGCGCCTGTCTTTACTGCAGTCTCTTTCCAGAACAAACCACACACAAAAAATCCTAGGGAGTTCCATCGAACCAGAGCCGTATGTGAACCCTGAGGCGTATGTGAACACAAAGCTGTACATGAACACAAAGCCGTACGTGAACACAAAGCCGTACGTGAACACAGAGCTGTACGTGAACACAGAGCCGTACGTGACCCCAGAGTTGTATGTGAACACAGAGCTGTACGTGAACACAAAGCCGTATGTGAACACAAAGCCGTACGTGAACACAGAGCCGAATATGACCCCAGATCCGTATGTGAACACAGAGCCTATGTGAACACAGAGCCGTATGTGAACACAGAGCCTATGTGAACACAGAGCCGTATGTGAACACAGAGTCGTATGTGAATACAAAGCCATACGTGAACACAGAGCCGTATGTGAACACAGAGCCGTATGTGAACACAGAGCCGTATGTGAACACAGAGCCGTATGTGAACACAGAGCCGTATGTGAACACAAAGCCGTATGTGAACACAGAGTCATATATGAACCCAGAATCCTATGTGAACCACGAGTCGCATGTGAAACCATAGTCATATGTGAACCCATAGTCATATGTGAACACATAGTCGTATGTGAAGTCAGATTCATATGTGAACCCACGGTCATAATTGAACCCAGGGTCGTATGTGATACTACTCTATATCACTACAACACAGTCGCATTCGAGACAGAGCCACAAGCGACCCAGAGCCATATTCCTCCAAGTGCCTATAGATGTATGTGCAGAGGGAAGGACATTTCTTTCTAACGGAGGCTTGAGGCCAAGCCTTGGGCTATCATCTGGTGTAAGCACGCGAGCTGATCAGACACCAGGAAGTCAACAACAGCTTAGGTAGTTAGTTAGTTAGTCGACAGATCATCCTCATTGCACATCGAACCATTCAGTCCATAAGTGCTCTGATCCCCTCCTCAGCAAATCTCGCAGCGTGTAGCGGCTAACGACACCAGTTCTGTGTTGGTTTATCAATCTTCTTTAGCTTCCTTCGTAGTGTTCTTGTTTGGCCACCCCTCTTTTAATTTGCTGTTCTCGCAGTCTGGCCATGGTTGTAGATTCACGGTCATCACTTGGTTCACGCAAAAGTCTTACTTCTCGTAGAGCATTCAGAATGTCAGCCTGGTCCAAGGCGCGTCCGCCCTCCACAGTAGCCTCACCTGCGAGCTTGTCAGCCCGCTCATTTCCTTGTACTCCCGCATGCCCTGGCACGAAGATGAAACTAATCTTTGCCAGCCGAGACCGCTCCAGAGACAGGAACCATTCTCTTCGGATCCACCCCACCTCTATCCTCTAGATCAGGGGTCACCAAACTACGGCCCGCGGGCCGGATCCGGCCCGCGACGTCATTTCATCCGGCCCGCCGACAGTACTCGAACTTGCTTGATATAACGTAAGGAACACGAGACGTTGTGATACAATTTAAATGTAAATATTATGTTTAGAATAATAGGAGATCTTCACACGTGCGGAGACCTCCTGGCTGCTATGTGCCTTAAATTTACTATTTTCAATTATAAATTGTTGTATCTAGATTTTCTTGTTTATTGTAATGTTTGCTTATTTCGCACCATCCCAAGTCCTTCCCCGGCTCGTTATAGAGAGCCGACTACACTTTGACGTTACCATGGTTTCCATGGCAACACCTACCCCCCACACACACACATCTTTCCCTCCCCCAGCTGCGTCCGCCTGTCAACACAGGTCCGCTGCTCAAGAAGTGTTTACTTCCTTTTGCCTATTATCCATGTTATAGGTATGTCACAAGCATTTCTTTGACAGTGATAGGTAAGTGAACTACAAGTGTGAATAGAGGCAATACAGTAACAAACAGCATTAGAATGCCATAGAAGCCTCGTGTTATTGCGAAAATATTAGTTTAGTTTAGTTTAGTCAGCTGATCAACATCACGGCACACGAGTGTGACCCATAAGTGCTCTGTTCTGCTCCTAACTCAAGTCTGAGAATCTCAGCTCAGTGCATAAACTCCGTAGCACCGGCGAGGATCCTGAAATACTTTGGGTAGAATTGTAACTCGAAATTTTGCCCGGCCAGCGCCGTTAGGCTACTCTTTTTCAATTTCCAACTGCCAAGGGATGTTTTACGTGCGCAACAATACACACGGGCGTCCGACCTCCCTACCCAGAGACCAGGGGAAATTTTTGTTCCTAGAAGTCCACGTGAAAAAATCCCGGCCTTCACCAGGGCTTGAACCCTGGACATCCAGCACTCAAGGCAGACACCATACCTTGAGACCACTCAGCCCAACCTCCCCCCGACAGACAGACAGACAGACAGACAGACAGACAGACAGACAGACAGACAGACAGACAGAAAACATTTGAAAGCAATTCTCTTGATTGGATGCAGCAATTCCAAACCAAATATTGATGATATTTTGAAAGCCAAATATCAGTTTCACACATCTCACTAACCATATTTGCTGCTTTATTTGTGAGATTCGGATATGTGTACATTAGGTCTGATGTAACTATCTTTTTGCTAACGTCGCTTTCTTTGATAACTTTTTTTAAAGTGAATAAATATTTTGGTTGTATTTGTTTTTTGTGCATTGCACACTGCTCACCCATGATTAACTTAGTTTTTCGTCTTTTTCCCCAGAGATTTTGTTCTGGCTTGCAAATATTGTTAAAGTTAGTTGCATATCCTATACAGGACGTTTGCAGTCAAAAAAGGAATTTTTTGCTGATGTTGATGTCTTGGCAAGTTTACGTTCAGTAGTTTGTCATTGCTTTCTGAACGACCGGCACCCATACCATAGCGAAAAAAACCAGCGCAACGCGGTATGCTACCAAATCGCGCGCAGCTGTGTTTCAAACGCGGGTATACGGGATTACGAAGCGCGTCCGTTAAAACTTCGCCACGGAGCCGGTGCAAGTATTGTACAGAATGAGTATCCGGCCCGCGCACGTCATTTTTGTCAGTTATCCGGCCCGCCGTGAAAAATGTTTGGTGACCCCTGCTCTAGATCATGCTCATTGAGTCGCTAAGGAAACATGCCCTAGTGAATATCTGTGTCTCGAGCCATGTTATTGCTTTACTTACTGCCATGACTTCCATAATCAGGCTACTTGTGGTCACAGAGTCCTCCTTCACAATTCTCCCTCCGGCCTGAGCTGTAAAGGCCCATGAGCTTCTCACATGTCGGACGACCGACCCATCTGTGCAGATGACAGCATCACCGTCTAGCCAATTCTTGAAAATCAACTCTTGTACTTCAGCCTCCACAGCAGCCGGATTTTCTTGTCTGCATTTTCTATCTAGTTAGATGCAAACTGAAAAGGATGTGCAGAAATCTGTTGGCACTTGCACCCACTCCTCGCCAGGTTCTAAGTCCTCAAGTGAACACACCTGCTGAAGAATGTCTTCGGCTTGACCCATCCACGACCCTCCTCTTTTTAACCTGCTGCCCTTCACCTTCATAATTTCACTATGCAGTGGATGTTGTGTGTTTGCGTTAACTCTGAGGTAGGCGCGTGCTCTGCAAACTTGTATTCTGTCTTCAATGGTTGGAAAATCAAGAAGGTAGCGCATCGCCCTGCATACTGTATCTCTTGTACATCCAAGAATAATGCGCATAGCTTCATTCTGTATCTTTTCCATCCTTTCTATCTGCTTACGGCTGAGAGTCAGGATTGCCATCGCATACTCAAAAACAGACATGACGAACCCCTCGTACAGAAGACATAGATGGCGCTGCTCACAATTTGCTGCCGCCATCACCCGCATCGCAGCCAAACCCCGCTTGGCCTTTGTTATCACCTGGTCTTTGTGCTCATTATAAGCAAGGCTTCGATCAAACCGTATCCCCAGGTAATTCAATGCCTGCGTTCTTTCCACCGTCTCTGAACACAGCTTTACAGTTGGTGTTGGAGTGTTGACAATATGATTATTCAACGAGAACCAAGTCAATATTGCCTTTGTTGGGTTGACCATTGCCCCAGCTTCATCACACCAAGTACTTATGCGATTGAGTTCGGTTTGTAGTTCCACAGCAACCTGATCTCTATCCTTACCCTGACGATACACTAAAACATCATCGGCATATGACAATGTCCTACCAGGTCCAGTGATCTGCTTACTGGTGATTCTAACTGTGTAGGCGTTGAACAGCACTGGAGATAATGGTGATCCCTGTGGTAGGCCAGGATATATTGTTGTTGGTTCCGAAGTCCAACTGCCACATCTAAAAACTACTTTCCGTTGGAAGAGGGCTGCAGCGATCCAACTAAGGAGGAATGGACTTAAATTTGAGTTCAAGAAGCTGAAGCATTAAAAAGTCAAATGGTACTCTGTTTTACGCGTCCTCAAGTTCAATCGCTGCAGCAAAGGTGTCAATGCCTGAGTGGAAACCTTCATAGACATCATGGGCAAAAACTGCTGCATTCGTCCAGGTTTCTCTTTTTGGACGGTACCCACCCAGGGTAGGTGGGAAAACACCTTGCCTCTCTAGCTGGCTTGATATTTTCCTGGCAATTAACTTCTCAGGCAGCTTGCCTATTGTATTCTGCATGGTTATAACTCGATATCCCTGAATGTTTGTGTGGTCTTTGCCAGGCTTCGGCAAGGGAATCAGATAGCTGTGTAACCACTCCTCCTTAATGCTAGCACTCCCTATACTGTTGTTGTATATGTCTGCTAGTTCCTCTAGCTCGTTGTCGGTACACCTATTGATGTCGTTGTATCTTATGCCATCAGGCCCTGGAGCGCTGGTTTTTGATCGTCGAAGCACAGCCTTGATCTCTTTCACTGTCACTGTGTCTTCATCCGAAGTGTTCTGGGCCTTGCACCTATCTGAGGTGACCTTCTTGGCAAGATTTCGGCCTCCCATGTCTGTTTGGTTGCTCTGCTCTAGATAACGTTCAAAGAGGGCTATGCCCTTTTCCTCGTCAGTCCTCTGCCAGATGAGGTCTGCACCTTGGAAGTCAGAAATGCTCTTATTCTTGACTACCCCACTCATGCTTTTATGTAGTTGCCAGAACAATATCAGTGAATTGTCTGTGCTTACTCTTTGACACACCTCTGCCCATTTTTCACTTTTAACTACCTTGACCAGTTTTTTTTAAATAGCTTACTTTTTTTCTAAGTAAATGCAGGGACTAGGATGGCCATCTCTGTTCTTCTCGGCATTTTGTCATCTCCTTACAGCACAACGCTTATCCACCCAAGCCTTCTCCACCTCGAAATTCCACCAAGGTGACTGGTCCCAGCTTTTTTTTTTCCTGCCCTGAAGCTTTTTGCGCTTGTCACGTCTTATTTTACTCACGACATCTTGCCCTGTACTGTCATACTGGAAAGTCTTGACCGTTAGCTTGTGCTGCCTGGTTCTGCCTTTCTCAACCAATATGCTGCAAGGGTGGTGGTCGCTGCCGTGGTGTCCTAGGACACCCCATCTACACATTTTAGTGAGTGAAGGAGAAACCAGCGCCAGATCAATAGCACTGTCCTCATCGTCTGGACGGCTTGCTGTCTTGGTGACACATCCACTGTTGATACAAACCAGGTCAATGGTTTCAAGTGCAGTCTCGAGCTCCTCCCCCTGTGTGTTGGAGGAAATGTTTCCCCATGATCTGCCTTTAGCGTTGAAATCGCCACAGAAAATAACATTTCTTTCGTGACCTAATATGTCACTTAAGCACTGGAACTTCTGGGAATCTATACTCGCGTTGCGGAGATAATCATTAACTAACACGAATAGTAGACTGGATTGAACTCTTAACGCTTGTATTTGTATATCGTCACTGTCCATACTGGACATGTCTAGCTCTGACGCCATCATGCTGCCGCGAATGAGAATCGCCATTCCCAGATGTCGTCTGTTGTAGAAACATTTGAATTCGGAGTAGCTGATCACCCAGTCTCGTCTCCTTGAGCGCTACAATGTCATTCCTGTAAACCAGGGTTTCTAGAATAGAGCCCCGTTGTTTTACGCTGGCGCAGTTCCAATACAGAATACGGATATTCCTGAGTCCCAGGCGGTCACACTTGAGTCTAAGACGCCTTAAACCACCACGCTTACCTTGTCGTTTGCGGCCTGCCCGGCGCCCACGTCGCCTCGTTAGGTTGACTGCCGACCGCTTGGAGAACACACGTTGTTCCGCCATGTTGAAAAACCGAAAACCACAGAAACCACTCACGCTGCGAAAAACTCACTCAGGATTGCTTCGCTCAATGCACGAAACTCCGTAGCATCGGCGCAGATCTTGAGTAGACACTCCTGGTTTTACATCCTGGCACACAAATTACACTCAAGAGATGAATAAATCCATCTCCTACGCGAAAAGGTTAACGATCACAAAACAACACGACCGTCCATCGCCATCTTGAAACCGGAACCGCCAGTCAGCAACAGCGCTGGGATCTTCTAGAATACTGCCGCGGCATGGCTGAGAAGGCACACTACCTACTATAACACTATGGCTGGTTTTGTTTTCAATGAACATCTTCGCAAAACCTATTTAAATAAACCTATAGTATATACAACAATAAGAAAGAGGCAAACAGCTTTCTTTGGTCATGTGATGAGAAGAGAGGCATTGGAGAACATCGTGAAAACTGGAAAGATCGAGGGGAAGAGAGGCAGAGGCAGACCAAGAGAAATTATGATGGCTGGATTGCGACGGCGAAGTTGATCCAGAAAACCAAACACCGAGATCTGTGGAGTCATGAACGCCTACGCCAGTCGGCATGGCACTTGATGATGATGATGATGATGATGATGATGATGATGATGATATGTCCTTATATCTCCTCCGTTAGGTAACACATGGGGTCTCTCTGCACAGTACACGAACTAAAATAGCTCTTGGTTTAAACAGTTCTGAACAAAGACGACGAGACTCAAAATAGCAGCACAGATTCAAATTGCTGAGCCTTACAAAACTAAAACAAAGAACTATTGTCACGAAACGAAACTGGAATGTTACGTTTTCAGAGCTGAAGCTGATTCATGTTTAGCTAACTTACATTCATGCAATGAATTCAGAATTCGTACGAGGTGTCATGTGACAAAGAAAATACGGTTTTAAGATCATATAACGCATATTTTGGTGGCCGTGCGCCTGTATACGCAAGAATGTACGGCCGAGCATGTCAACTTATGCTTCCTCTATCTGCTCCCTCCCTCCCTCCCTATAGACTGTACAGCAGTGTTTCCCAACGTGGGGCCCACGCCCCACAGGGGGGCAATTTGACTGTTACGGGGGGCAATTCGAAAATGGAAGAAATCGGCTGAATATAACAAAACGGGGAGGCTTGAGACTGAAGTTAACTAAATTGGAATCTGACATAAGATCTCTTTGCAGCAAGCATCAAGCGCAAGGATCTCGCTAAATTTAAATAATAAATAATTACTAATAATTAAAATAATATAGAAAAATCTTTCATTAAAATTATTCTGTACTTGAATTTCAGTTCTCCATTATATGTTTTGAAAATTTACTTACTGTGTTTGCTCAATAATTACCTAGTGATTTCTTCCTAAAACCTATCATTCAAGTTTCTTTAGTGAACATTTCAATTTTTGAATATTAAAAATAATGTATATGTATGGGGGGGGGGGGGCAGGGGAGGGGGGCAATATGAATTTTAGAAAGGCTTAAGTGGGGCATGGCACAAAAAAGGTTGGGAAACACTGCTGTACAGTTTCATTCAGGAAATTTAAAAAATGAGTCGCGAAACGCTACGTCTTCAAACGGATATCTGAAACTGGCGTGTCCTACTCAGGTTGATTTCCTTGACAATTTTACATTCAGTAATTTACACTCCTCGTGGCAGAAAGGAGACGAGCACTAGCTATTAAATTTCCGGTGTGCTGATGACGGGTTGGGGTGGTTCATTATTATAAATTGAAAATGAGGCTCAGCAAATACCATGTTAACATTAAATTAGTAATACTGTAGTGACCAGAAACACGGAGACCGACCAGAACAATCACACATAAACTACAAACATTCACTAATTGGCGTCTCCTCAAAGTAAAAGGAACAATTGGTTTGACAGAATGGCAAATGTGGGGCTCATAGAGAGAACCAGACAAATACCAGTGTGGGGCTCAAAGAGAGAACTAGACAAATACCAGTGTGAGGCTCATAGAGAGAACCAGACAAATACCAGTGTGGGGCTCATAGAGAGAACCAGACAAATACCAGTGTGGGGCTCATAGAGAGAACTAGACAAATACCAGTGTGAGGCTCATAGAGAGAACTAGACAAATACCAGTGTGTGGCTCATAGAGAGAACCAGACAAATACCAGTGTGAGGCTCATAGAGAGAACCAGACAAATACCAGTGTGAGGCTCATAGAGAGAACTAGACAAATACCAGTGTGTGGCTCATAGAGAGAACTAGACAAATACCAGTGTGAGGCTCATAGAGAGAACTAGACAAATACCAGTGTGGGGCTCATAGAGAGAACTAGACAAATACCAGTATGGGGCTCATAGAGAGAACTAGACAAATACCAGTGTGTGGCTCATAGAGAGAACTAGACAAATACCAGTGTGTGGCTCATAGAGAGAACTAGACAAATACCAGTGTGGGGCTCATAGAGAGAACTAGACAAATACCAGTGTGGGGCTTATAGAGAGAACTAGACAAATACCAGTGAGCCAAGAGGTGAGGGACAGACGCTGGCACTGAGCACATCTGAGAATAGTATAACTAGACAGGCATTTGTCTGGAACCCACAGGGCAACAGAAATAGAGGAAGATCCAAAAACTCACGGAGAAGTGACGGTAGAGATAGACATTAATAATATGGGGGAGGGGGAGACGGGGGGGGGGGGGGGGGGGACATGGAAGGGACTGCTGGGATGGGAGAGATTTGAGTGAGTTAGTTGAGGGTCGTTGCCCTTGTGTCACAATATGGGATAACGTGTCACAATAGAGGGTAATGTGTCACAATATGGGATAACGTGTCACAATATGAGATAACGTGCCACAATAGAGAATAAACAATATAAAATGACACAAAGTAGTGCAGCTTTACATAACAGAGTTACGACACATACAGAACGTTGCGGCGGTTAGCCTTCATCAGCAAACAAACACATTCACAAACACAACATACAGTCAAGGAGAACTCCTGTGACTACATTAGAAGGTGATGACAGGACGAGAGGAACAAATGCATGGAAAAATAGAAGCAATGAAGAGAAAATGAGAATTGAAAAAAATGTTAATTGAAAAGAATGTTAGTTGAAGAAAATGTTTAATAGAAAAACTGTTGATAGAGAAAAAACTGTTAATAGAGAAAAAACACTGCATACTCACCTCACCTACGGATCTGTAAATGACTACGAAAATCTCGGGTGTAGTTATGTACGGTGCTGGGTGTTACGGTTCAGTGAGCACATAGAAAGAAGGGGGCGGGGTAGGAGGCGTGTAAAATTGGTATTGACCAAGACCCCATTGTATTATTTAAGGTTTGGGTGGACTATAACATGCCACAATAGGGGATAACGTGTCACAATATGGGATAACGTGCCACAATAGGCGATAACGTGCCACAATAGGGGATATGTATCACAATATGTGATAACGTGTCACAATAGGGGATAACGTGTCACAATAGGGGATAACGTGTCACAATAGGGGATAACGTGTCACAATAGGGGATAATGTGTCATAATATAGAATAACGTGTCACAATAGGGGATAATGTGCCACAATATGAGATAACGTGCCACGATAGGGGATAACGTGTCACATTAAGGAATAACGTGTCACAATACGGGATAACGTGTCACAGTAGGGGATAACGTGTCACAATAGGGGATAACGTGCCACAATAGGGGATACAGGGTGAAAGAAGAAGAAACACCGTGTGAATTCAACACCGCCATCTGGACTGGAAACACGGGGCTCAGATGTTCAGAAAGAGCACACGGTTTAGATTTGTCTAATCTGGGTCTTCAGAAGACGAGATACTTTCCTGAAAGAGAACACTCATAAGGAAGATTTAGAACAGCTCGGTATAAATTGGGTTCTACCGAAGGAAATACAAATAAGGAAAAACAATTTACTAGTCATACACAAATTCACAGACTGGCACTCATGGAAGTAGTAGAAAGAAATAGAGATTAGAGGGCACACTACGCAACATAAACATTGAAAGTTATACTAGTTATCATACCGGGATTCGAACCTGACACCTCCAGGTGACGACACGTCATGCTTTAGGAACATGTGACCTTCGATACATGGCCAGCTCGACATCCTTCAGTGACCTCAGAGGTTCCACAACACTTCATACACTGGTCGTATCAAACGACATAAAATTGTGCTGAAACTCATATTGACAGGACAAATTGGAGTGGGGGGGGGGGGGGGGGGGGCAGAAACATCAATGATATAAGTGGCATTATATGATTATAGAACCAAGTGAGTATCAAAATAGCCATCAGAATGACGATGCATATTTCAAACTCCGCCGTAGAGAGAAAGCAACAATCTTCAAACTCCACGTAGGACACAACAAGCTGATAAACCACATCTATATATATAAAATGCAATGTATGTATGTCTGTACGTTATTGATGCGTTCGCGAACGGTCCATCCGATTGAGATGAAATTTTCTACACGTGTTCTTCTCATTCTCGGGATGCCAACTGTCATAGTTTGTTAGTTTACAAATAGTTATTTACGTAATACAATTTTGTTTTTATTATTTTTATAATTTATATATAGCAAGGGGACTTAACTTAAGAAAAGTTATATCAAGGGACGTAACTGTTAGTAGCATTGCTATATCTTAAGTTAAGTCCCCTTGCTATATGTACGCCGAGCATAGATAGATAGATAGATAGATAGATAGATAGATAGATAGATAGATAGATAGATAGATAGATAGATAGATAGATAGATAGATAGATAGATAGATAGATAGATAGATAGATAGATAGATAGATAGAGAGAGAGGGAGGGATAGACGGGGGGAGAGACGGACGGACGGGTAGGCAGACAGGCAAGCAGACAGACAGACAGACAGACAGACAGACAGACAGACAGATCGATCCCCGCAAGGGACTGGGCGAAGCCGGGCCGGGTCATGTTTAATAAACTACAGACAGTCGATACTGATTATTTCATTTGAACTAGTAAAATGACAGCTAATCATCAGGATAGACAGCAGAGGTACAACGAATGCTCGGGGCAGAAACGGCTGAACTGCGAAGATGACACTGTGGGAAGATAATGAAGCAAAGGGAACAATAATAGTAGTTCCACCGTAGATACTGTCGTAGGTGGCAAGTGCTAGGTCCACCCAGACTATCTGCCAACACATCCTGTCATTATCGCTAATTGAACCAGCACCACTGCGCTGGTACAAAAGTACACCAACCACTTTGTTACCGCTGCTCTGAAATAGTGGAAACTGCAGCGAGTGTAGAGGTGGTGATCTTCGAGAAGGATGTTGACGATGTTGTGCACAGAAACACAACAAATGCCCCGGTGTTGACAGCTGCGCGCATTGCTAGATCATTCATCAACACCATACGAAAAATACAATGAAACAAAACTACGTGGCACAAACACTAATGAGGTGGATTGGCGAAAACAATCTTATTCAGGAACACACTTAAAAGAAAAGAAGCAAAGGAAGACAGAGAGATGTGTATACATGGAATGAGTATATAAAATAACAAAAGCAGCATCAATTTCTTTAAAATATCAGATAACAAAGAGCATTGGGGGCTGTTATGAACAATATTAGCATTATTGTGAAGTATATTAGCATTATTGTGAAGTATATTAGCATTATTGTGAAGTATATTAGCATTATTGTGAAGTATATTAGCATTATTGTGAAGTATATTAGCATTATTGTGAAGTATATTAGCATTATTGTGAAGTATATTAGCATTATTGTGAAGTATATTAGCATTATTGTGAAGTATATTAGCATTATTGTGAAGTATATTAGCATTATTGTGAACAATATTAGCATTATTGTGAACAATATTAACATTAGTGGCACAAACATTTGAGTCAGGTCTTAGTCAGATATGACTGAGCTACCGTATGACAGTAGACGGTACTACCTGCTTTCTGTCAGCGCCGAATGTTGGGCTGCGCTTACCAAACCCGACACCCCACATTGTGCCAACGGCTTCGGGCGGAAGGGCACAATTGGGAGGGTACTAGCCTTATCCTGGTGCGAGGAAATGCAACCCAAAGACAAAATAAGTCATGGCAGGGCAGACCAGGCCCTAAGCCTTGGTTGGCAGCTGGCCTTGGATCGAAGCTCCGACAGGCGGACAGTTAGAGCATTGCTTTGCTGATCCGGCAGCTTCTGCAGCTTGTCTTGTTCCAGATTATAGGTGTCAACTTTCCTCTGGAATGAACTAGGCAGGCCGAGAGAGGGATCATGCTGCATGGTCAACACATGGTTTCTTTATTTTAGCCCAGGCTTTGTGCTATGGAGAGGCAATAACTCCATCCCTGGTCTTAACCGGTCTCGGAATCAAAGTGAGAGGCAACTGTTACGGGTTATAAGTCCTTGTCAGTTGGCGTAGACATGGGGCGCCACGCGTTGCCTCTGACGGTGGGAGACACCTACAGGTGTCACTGATCAGCTACCGCCCGCCTCAAGCTGGGCAGCCCCCAGCCAATTGGGTGCTGATCCGCCACAGCCTGCCTGCTTCAATGGGTGCTTGGGGCTAGGACAAAATCTGGATCGCAGGCTGTAAAACCAATGCACCAGGTACTAATAAAAAGAATAGAAACCTCAAGCTACGGCTTGCAACCTGGAACGTGAGAACCATGTGTCCAGGTTTTTCCACTGACTTGACAAATATTGACGATGTGAGAAAAACGGCTGTGATTGATGCTGAACTCAATCGTCTTAACATTGATATTGCTGGCCTGCAGGAGAGAAAACAATTACACCTTTTTTTTGGAAGGGAAGAGGGCAGGCAGAAAAAAGGCAACATGGTGTGGGCTTTGCAGTGAAGAATTCGCTATTGGGAATGATTGATATCCCAGCTGGAGGTAATGAAAGATTATTATCACTGCGCTTGGCAACCTCTTGTGGATTTGCCACCATTCTCACTACATATGCACCGACACTCGCTTCCTCTGATGATGTGAAGGATACGTTCTATGAGCAGCTAGACTCTGCGATCAAGGCAGTTCCAAAATCCGACTACATTTATATGCTCGGTGATTTCAATGCTCGTGTGGGCAAGGATTAGAGTTCATGGCCAGTGTGCCTTGGAAAATACAACATCGGTCGCATGAATGATAATGGGCAAAGGCTGCTGGAGCATTGCACTAGAAATGACCTATGTATTACAAACTCCTTTTTTAAAACAAAAGAGATGCATAAGGTCACATGGAAACATCCAAGATCCAGCCATTGGCATCAGCTGGACTTCATTATCACACGGAGACAACATCTGAACCATACATCATTAACTCGAAGTTACCACAGTGCTGACTGTGATACAGATCATTCTTTGGTTGTTGCAAGGGTTAGACTGAGACCAAAGAGAATCTACACAACTAAACACAAGTCTAGCCCCAGGATTAATATTACTAACACTCACGATCCTGGAAAGCGCTTTGAATTTCAACAGCAACTTGAAGACGCTTTCAATGATACATCAGAAAATTGTATAGTAAATGATAAATGGAGTAAACTTAAGGAAACTATTTATAAAACAGCGGTAGGGGTTTACGGCACTGTGGATCACAAGAGGCAGGACTGGTTTGCGGCAAACAGCCAGATACTGCAGCCCTTGATTGATAAAAAGAAGATAGCTCTCTTAAGAAACAAGGAAAGACCAACGCGTAACACTCTGAGTGAGCTGAAGCAAGCGAGGAAGGATGTACAAAAGGCTGCCAGGCAGTGTGCGAATGACTATTGGATCAAGTTATGTGAGTCCATTCAAATCGCAAGTGATACGGGAAACATCAGAAGCATGTATGAAGGGATAAAAAAAGCCTGTGGTCCAATGATCAAAAGAAGTGCACCGCTGAAAACCTTGACTGGAGAAATCATCACTGATAAGAAACAGCAGATGGATAGATGGGTCGAGCACTATTTAGAGCTTTACTCAAGTGAGACCAAGCTAGCGGATGATGCCCTCAACGCTATAGAGGCCCTGCCAACTCTTGACCACCTGGACACACTTCCCACTATAACAGAAGTTAAGTGTGCTATAAATGAGCTTGCATCTGGCAAGGCTCCAGGTAAGGATGGGATTCCAATAGAGGTAATCAGGAGTGGGCAAGACACACTCGCTCTACAGATCCACCAGCTAATAGAGCTATTCTGGAGAGAAGGACAAGTCCCACAGAATTTCAAAGATTCAAACATCATAACGCTGTACAAGAACAAGGGAGATCGGAGCGACTGTAACAACTATATGGGTATCTCACTTCTGTGTGGATGAAATCCCTGTGGCACTATTAGCCACCGGACGCTGATGCATATGCTGGGGGGAGGATCTGAGCACCTATGGACATGTCCGGAGTGCAACGAAGATACCCCAACTGATAACTAACTAACTAACTCACTTCTGTGTATTGTTGGAAATGTATTTGCCAGAATTGTCCTGCACAGACTTCAAGTCCTGGGAGATCAAGTCTACCCCGAATCACAGTGCGGCTTCCGTCAGAACCGGTCTACCATTGATATGATATTCTCATTGCGACAGATGCAAGAAAAATGCCGGGAACAAAATCAGCCACAGTTTATTGCCTTCATCGATCTCACAAAGGCATTCGATTTGGTCAGTCGTGAGGGTCTGTTCAAAGCACTAAAGAAGATTGGCTGCCCACCAACTCTTCTATCCATTGTGGAATCGTTCCACACAGGCATGAAGGGTATAATCAAGTTTGATGGCTCAACTTCAGAAGAGTTTGAAATCAAGAGTGGAGTTAAGCAAGGTTGTGTACTATCCCCCACCCTCTTTTGGGATATACTTTTCACTTCTACTGAAATATGCCTTTCGTGATCAGGATGACGGTATATACATTCACTCACGCTCAGATGGTGGCCTCTATAATGCTCAGAGATTGAAGGCCAAGACCAAAATTAGGAGGGTACTAATCAGAGAGTTGCTTTTTGCAGATGATGCTGCGATTACGACCCAGTCTGAGGAAGAATTACGACATCTACTATCTGCATTCTCCAATGCTTGTTCTGAATTTGGTTTAACAATTAACAAAAAGAAGACACAGATTATGTCACAAGGTGCACATGGTGTACCATCAATCTTTATTGACGACGCCGAACTGGAGATAGTAGACCATTTTACATATCTAGGATCAGAGGTAAATAGCAAATTATCCCTCGATCAGGAAATCAACATCAGGATTGGCAAGGCAGCAACAACAATGAACATGTTAGCAAAAAGAGTCTGGGAGAACAGGAAGCTTACTGCCAAAACAAAAGTCCTCGTCTACCAAGCCTGTGTCCTTAGTACTCTTCTTTATGGCAGTGAAACCTGGACAACTTACTCACGCCAAGAGAAACGTTTAAACAGCTTTCATATGCGATGTCTGCGAAGAATACTTGGTATTAAGTGGCAAGACAAAATCACAAATACTGAAGTATTTGAAAGATCAGGTTGTGTGACGGTGTATTCCATGCTCAGTCTTCGTAGACTTAGATGGATAGGACACGTTAGGAGGATGGATGATGGTAGAATACCAAAGGACATCTTTTTTGGTGAATTACAGACGGGTAGGAGATCTCAGGGTCGGCCTCTACTACGATACAAAGATGTGTGTAAGCGGGACATGATTGATACAGGCATTGATAAGGCACATTGGGAGCACGTCGCCGCTGAACGTGTTGCATGGAGGGCAACTATCAGAAATGGAATAAAGACAAAGGAGAAAATGATTGCAGATAAAGCACACACAGAGCGTGAGATACGTAAGATGGTGCAAAATGGTGGAAATGACCATGTTTTCACATGCACCTACTGTAGGCAAACATTTTCAACAAGAATTGGCCTTACCAGCCACACTCGTCACCGCCATGGATCGTAGTTATTAAGCCTTTTTGAAGCACAATGTACCAAACTATCGTCTGTCAAGACGGAAAGTTGCCAATGTAAATTAACATTAGTGTGAACAATATTAGCAATATTGTGAACAATATTAGCATTAGTGTGAACAATATTAATATTATTGTGAACAATATTAACATTAGTGTGAACAATATTAGCATTATTGTGAACAATATTAACATTAGTGTAGACAATATTAGCATTAGTGTGAACAATATTAGCATTATTGTGAACAATATTAACATTAGTGTGAACAATATTAGCATTATTGTGAACAATATTAGCATTATTGTGAAGTATATTAGCATTATTGTGAACAATATTAACATTAGTGTGAACAATATTAGCATTAGTGTGAACAATATTAGCATTATTGTGAACAATATTAGCATTATTGTGAAGTATATTAGCATTATTGTGAACAATATTAACATTAGTGTGAACAATATTAGCATTAGTGTGAACAATATTAGCATTATTGTGAACAATATTAGCTTTATTGTGAAGTATATTAGCATTATTGTGAACAATATTAGCATTATTGTGAAGTATATTAGCATTATTGTGAACAATATTAGCATTGTTGTGAACAATATTAGCATTATTGTGAAGTATATTAGCATTATTGTGAACAATATTAACATTAGTGTGAACAATATTAGCATTATTGTGAAGTCTATTAGCATTATTGTGAAGTATATTAACAATATTGTGAAGTATATTAGCATTATTGTGTAGTATATTAGCATTATTGTGAACAATATTAGCATTATTGTGAAGTATATTAGCATTATTGTGAAGTATATTAGCATTATTGTGAACAATATTAGCATTATTGTGA
The DNA here is from genome assembly GCA_963921405.1 of Cepaea hortensis. Lineage (NCBI taxonomy): Eukaryota > Metazoa > Mollusca > Gastropoda > Stylommatophora > Helicidae > Cepaea > Cepaea hortensis. Next base: position 63,369,114 of record OY992890.1, on the reverse strand, counting down.
AGTATATTAGCATTATTGTGAACAATATTAGCATTATTGTGAAGTATATTAGCATTATTGTGAACAATATTAGCATTATTGTGAAGTATATTAGCATTATTGTGAACAATATTAACATTAGTGTGAACAATATTAACATTAGTGTGAACAATATTAGCATTATTGTGAACAATATTAGCATTAGTGTGAACAATATTAGCATTATTGTGAACAATATTAGCATTATTGTGAACAATATTAGCATTATTGTGAACAATATTAGCATTATTGTGAACAATATTAACATTATTGTGAACAATATTAGCATTATTGTGAACAATATTAGCATTAGTGTGAACAATATTAGCATTATTGTGAACAATATTAGCATTATTGTGAACAATATTAGCATTATTGTGAACAATATTAGCATTATTGTGAACAATATTAACAGTGTGAACAATATTAACATTATTGTGAACAATATTAGCATTATTGTGAACAATATTAACATTAGTGTGAACAATATTAGCATTATTGTGAAGTATATTAGCATTATTGTGAACAATATTAACATTAGTGTGAACAATATTAACATTAGTGTGAACAATATTAGCATTATTGTGAACAATATTAGCATTATTGTGAAGTATATTAGCATTATTGTGAAGTATATTAGCATTACTGTGAACAATATTAGCATTAGTGTGAACAATATTACCACTATTGTGAACAATATTAGCATTAGTGTGAACAATATTAGCATTATTGTGAACAATATTAGCATTATTGTGAACAATATTAGCATTAGTGTGAACAATATTAGCATTATTGTGAACAATATTAACATTAGTGTGAACAATATTAGCATTATTGTGAACAATATTAACATTAGTGTGAACAATATTAGCATTATTGTGAACAATATTAACATTAGTGTGAACAATATTAGCATTAGTGTGAACAATATTAGCATTATTGTGAACAATATTAGCATTATTGTGAAGTATATTAGCATTATTGTGAACAATATTAACATTAGTGTGAACAATATTAGCATTAGTGTGAACAATATTAGCACTATTGTGAAGTATATTAGCATTATTGTGAAGTATATTAGCATTATTGTGAACAATATTAGCATTATTGTGAAGTATATTAGCATTATTGTGAACAATATTAGCATTATTGTGAACAATATTAGCATTTTTGTGAAGTATATTAGCATTATTTTGAACAATATTAACATTAGTGTGAACAATATTAGCATTATTGTGAAGTATATTAGCATTATTGTGAAGTATATTAGCAATATTGTGAAGTATATTAGCATTATTGTGAACAATATTAGCATTATTGTGAACAATATTAACATTATTGTGAAGTATATTAGCTTTATTGTGAACAATATTAGCATTATTGTGAACAATATTAGCATTATTGTGAACAATATTAACAGTGTGAACAATATTAACATTATTGTGAACAATATTAGCATTATTGTGAACAATATTAACATTAGTGTGAACAATATTAGCATTATTGTGAAGTATATTAGCATTATTGTGAACAATATTAACATTAGTGTGAACAATATTAACATTAGTGTGAACAATATTAGCATTATTGTGAACAATATTAGCATTATTGTGAAGTATATTAGCATTATTGTGAAGTATATTAGCATTACTGTGAACAATATTAGCATTAGTGTGAACAATATTACCACTATTGTGAACAATATTAGCATTAGTGTGAACAATATTAGCATTATTGTGAACAATATTAGCATTATTGTGAACAATATTAGCATTAGTGTGAACAATATTAGCATTATTGTGAACAATATTAACATTAGTGTGAACAATATTAGCATTATTGTGAACAATATTAACATTAGTGTGAACAATATTAGCATTAGTGTGAACAATATTAGCATTATTGTGAACAATATTAGCATTATTGTGAAGTATATTAGCATTATTGTGAACAATATTAACATTAGTGTGAACAATATTAGCATTAGTGTGAACAATATTAGCACTATTGTGAAGTATATTAGCATTATTGTGAAGTATATTAGCATTATTGTGAACAATATTAGCATTATTGTGAAGTATATTAGCATTATTGTGAACAATATTAGCATTATTGTGAACAATATTAGCATTATTGTGAAGTATATTAGCATTATTTTGAACAATATTAACATTAGTGTGAACAATATTAGCATTATTGTGAAGTATATTAGCATTATTGTGAAGTATATTAGCAATATTGTGAAGTATATTAGCATTATTGTGTAGTATATTAGCATTATTGTGAACAATATTAGCATTATTGTGAAGTATATTAGCATTATTGTGAAGTATATTAGCATTATTGTGAACAATATTAGCATTATTGTGAAGTATATTAGCATTATTCTGAACAATATTAGCATTATTGTGAAGTATATTAGCATTATTGTGAAGTATATTAGCATTATTGTGAAGTATATTAGCATTATTGTGAACAATATTAACATTAGTGTGAACAATATTAACATTAGTGTGAACAATATTAGCATTATTGTGAACAATATTAGCATTAGTGTGAACAATATTAGCATTATTGTGAACAATATTAGCATTATTGTGAACAATATTAGCATTATTGTGAACAATATTAGCATTATTGTGAACAATATTAACATTAGTGTGAACAATATTAACATTATTGTGAACAATATTAGCATTATTGTGAACAATATTAACATTAGTGTGAACAATATTAGCATTATTGTGAACAATATTAGCATTAGTGTGAACAATATTAGCATTAGTGTGAACAATATTAGCATTATTGTGAACAATATTAGCATTATTGTGAACAATATTAGCATTATTGTGAACAATATTAACATTAGTGTGAACAATATTAACATTATTGTGAACAATATTAGCATTATTGTGAACAATATTAACATTAGTGTGAACAATATTAGCATTATTGTGAAGTATATTAGCATTATTGTGAACAATATTAACATTAGTGTGAACAATATTAACATTAGTGTGAACAATATTAGCATTATTGTGAACAATATTAGCATTATTGTGAAGTATATTAGCATTATTGTGAAGTATATTAGCATTACTGTGAACAATATTAGCATTAGTGTGAACAATATTACCACTATTGTGAACAATATTAGCATTAGTGTGAACAATATTAGCATTATTGTGAACAATATTAGCATTAGTGTGAACAATATTAGCATTATTGTGAACAATATTAGCATTAGTGTGAACAATATTAGCATTATTGTGAATAATATTAACATTATTGTGAACAATATTAGCATTAGTGTGAACAATATTAGCATTATTGTGAACAATATTAACATTAGTGTGAACAATATTAACATTAGTGTGAACAATATTAACATTATTGTGAACAATATTAACATTAGTGTGAACAATATTAGCATTATTGTGAACAATATTAGCATTAGTGTGAACAATATTAGCATTATTGTGAACAATATTAACATTATTGTGAACAATATTAGCATTAGTGTGAACAATATTAGCATTATTGTGAACAATATTAACATTAGTGTGAACAATATTAACATTAGTGTGAACAATATTAACATTATTGTGAACAATATTAGCATTAGTGTGAACAATATTAGCATTAGTGTGAACAATATTAGCATTATTGTGAACAATATTAGCATTATTGTGAAGTATATTAGCATTATTGTTAACTATAGTCGCATTATCGTGAACTATAGTAGCTTTGTTGTTAACTATAGTAGCATTATTGTGAACTATAGTAGCTGTTATGTGAACTATAGTAGCATTGTTGTTAACTATAGCAGCATTGTTGTGAACTATAGTAACATTATTGTGACGTATACTAGCGTTATTGTGAACTGTAATAGCATTATTGTGACGTTTACTAGCATTATTGTGAACTATAGTAACATTGTTGTGAACTATCGTAGCAGTGTTGTGGCGTATACGAGCATTATCATGAACTATAGTAGTATTGTTGTGGATCTTTTGTTGTGGGGACAAGAATTCTCTAGATTACAGACTGGCGGGACTTTTTGAAGTACCGGATGATTTCCCAGATGAAAGGGACAACAAGCCAGTTGTTGACATTAAGTCGGAAATGGAGAGAGAAAAAATAGCTTCTAGACTGTCTAGTGTCTAGACAGTTTTGTGACGTCACTCAGACACCGTATTAAAACAGTTGGGGATAAAAAACTTTGGGGTAGTCGACCAAAAGTTGTGAAGCGCTACGGACGTGTGCAATATTCCTAGTTTGTTTCTAGAGAGAGACTATACTGTCTAATGTTGATTTGCATCGGCGGACATTTAACCATTGTGTTATTCAATAGTCTCAATTTTCAAACCGGAATACATATATGGTAATTAAGTAAATAAACCTACATTAGATTATTCTTAGGAATCGAGTGTAGTAATGTGCGTTGATAGAACGTATTATAAGAGCGTTGGCAACAGTAGCCTATCGCGTAGCTTAAACTAGCTGGTGTGAGGTATCATTTAACTCAGTGAGTTAAGGGCAATGTAGTGGGATGATATTTAGAGAGATTGGGGATGATTGGGGGGATGAAGGAAATGTCAAATGGTAGGATCTTCCAGTAGGGCATCTGCTGGGTTTCTGCCCTTGTCCTTTAGTCTTTCCTTGTCTTACCATGACTCAGACCGATGTGATTAGCTCCTCGGCCTTATGACAGAGTTTGGTTCTCTGTTATATTTCTGAGTGCGGCCGGTGGCCTACACTCACATAATAAAGGTTGGAATCGGGTTGCTCTCACTGTCAGCAACTCACTTGCGACAGGCATACAAGGATTCCCTACTTTTGCACCACACGAAAGTGACAACTCGTATTGTTTGCAAAAGGATACATTTTATTCGGAGCTGATCGTACATTAGCTCCACGAGCGGAATACCACATCGGCATTAAACATCATAGTATGTTATGGCGATGGAATGAAGAGATGATATGAATAATAATCACTACTGAAGCTAAGCTAAGCTAACTATTGATACTGTCCTTAACTACAAAGTATCCACAGCGGATATACAGTCTGCTCCTTACGCTGTCCAGTCTCTGTCTGAACCAGCTCTCTGTGCTGTGTTCAGCCACGGGCAATTAGCACTCCGTGCATTCGCTAGTTTACGTGTTCCAGCACGTTGGTCACTTGGTTGTAGTAACCAGAATTACAGGTTACACCTCGTGAAGCGCGTTTCCCAGTCTCTTGGGTAACCCCAGCTCACGTACACTTGTTGCCCTCCTTGTTGACACAAATGTGTCCCGTTATAGCTATTTATAGCATTTGTGTCTCTTCTGTCTGGTCTCCTAAGTCGTTATGTTACTTGTCCTTTTCCCTAGCTCTATTTAGCTCTCCTTAGCTTTAAGCTCTCACGTAGCTCTTTGACACTCAACAGGTGTGTTCTCTCTTCAACAGGTTCCACCATAGTTACCACCAGCTGGAAGAAAAGTCATGGCTCGAGTATTGAAAGCAGAGTTTACTGAGAGGCTTTTGTACTGGGCCCATAACTCAGAGGGTCTGCAGGAAGCTGGCCTCTGCTGAGCAGGAAACGATGATTATATAAGTGTGTTTCCTAGGTGATAGGTTACATCACATTAAAATAAAGACACTGACAATAACACCTGTACCAGGAACACTATTAGATACATAGATACCTGGAACATTAATATTGTGTGTTAACATTGGGGAATTCCTATCATTACCATGTACCAGTCTGTATTACAATTTGGGAATTCCTACAAAAAGTGAAATACTAACATTTAGTTTTCAAAGTGACAGTAACATTATTTTAGGATTCTCTGATCACAGAACATTTATGAACAGAGTAGTTATACTGTGTGTGTGAGTGATGATCAATATTGGACTATTAATGACCAAGCATCTGGATTGTCCAAGAGCTATCGGAGAAAGTCGACACTTGGCCTGGGTGAGGTTTTCTGTCATATATGGTGCTGATTGATTGATTGATTGATTGATTTAGGAACCGACATCACAGCATTCGGGACATTCCTATAAGCATATATATGGTGCTGTTGTGTGGCCAGTACAGTGAGGAAACAGACTTTGCTTCTGAGCTATTCGGTCTGACTCTACATACACGCTAGATGATACGACAGACATTCTAGACATACACTTTGCACATACATGACACTTTTCTATATTAAACTAAATTGTTGTTTTTGTTAGAGCCAGTGTTGTGTAGTGTGTTTTGGGAAAAGAATGAGAGGGGGCTTGGTTTAGTAGTAAGAGAGAGAGAGAGAGAGAGAGAGAGAGAGAGAGAGAGAGAGAGAGAGAGAGAGAGAGAGAGAGATCCAGATCCAGATCCAGGGACCGACGGGGTGTTGTGGACAGAAAGCTGGGAGATCTTCAAGATATTGATATGGGGTTAAAAGGATGTCGGTGTTGATTCCCCTCACCCCAGGGACGACACATAGAAATAATACGACATTACTGGGGGCTCGACACGGGATATTTTGACACGGGATATCGTGACACGGGATCGCCTGACACGGGATATCTCGACACGGGACGGTGATATCAGATTAATGAGGATCCAGCTAGGGTGAATGTGGATAGGAGTTAAGACACATATCTTATCTGTTCACACTTCACACGTCTGCATAGGTCTTTGGTCCTAATTCTACTCTTGTCATTGAGAGATTGCTTTGTGTTGTGCTGTGTGGTGTTAAATATATAGATAAAATTTAACCAGTAGATATCTATATATTGTTTAGAGAAATTTACAATCAACCTGCTGACTCACCTCTCTGAAATATGGCCACTCCTAAATTAGATTTGGCAGAACTAAGGGCAAGGGGGAAAGGAATGGGCTTGTCGGGTTCTGCACCTACAGATTACATACAGGAGGTGGAGAGAGATTTTCGTCAAGCAGAAAGTGAAGATCGGAAGGCTGAAATGGAATTAAGAAAGATGGAGTTAGAGACTAAGAGAATAGAAGCTGAGCAAGCCACTGAAAGGTTAGAACTTGAAGCTCAACAAGCTGCTAAGAAACTTGAAGTGAACAAGCTGTTAAGAAACTTGAAGCTGAACAAGCTGCTAAGAAACTTGAAGCTGAACAAGCTGTTAAGAAACTTGAAGCTGAACAAGCTGTTAAGAAACTTGAAGCTGAGCAAGCTGCTGCGAAACTTGAAGCTGAGCAAGCTGCTAAGAGACTGGAAGCTAAACAAGAAGCTCAGAAAAGGGAGCATGAGTACCGAATGTGGGAACTCGAGCTTAAGAGACAATCTGGTGGGGAAACTGAGGGAGCAGTGGGAGGTTCCTCTCTCCCTGGTTTAACCCCAGTGGGTGGACATAGCTACTATGAAGTTTCCTTTGGCTGTCTACGAAGAAGACAAAGAGAAGATCGACCAGTACTTACAACGCTTTGAGGCCATGTCTGTTGCTACGGGTCTGGATCGTGACAAATGGTGTCTTAAGTTGTCCCAGGGATTACGCGGGGCAGGTTACGAGGTCTATTCTCGCCTACCGCCAGGACACGAGAACAATTACGACGAATTGAAAACGGCTCTGCTGAAACGTTTCGAAGTTACGTCACATACCTACCGGAAAAATTTTCGAACAGCGAAACGAGAACCGGGAGAGTTGTTTGCCTCCTACAGTCTGCGTCTGAAAGTCTATCTCCATAAGTGGATGGATTTGGCTGAGTTCGCGCATGACTATGAGAGTCTGGAAGAGCTCATGATAGTGGACCAGATGCGAAAGCAAATGTCGAAACCTCTCAGGACATTCTTGGGAAAACAAGGGGCGGAACATATTGACGTCATGACGAAATTGGCAGAACGGTTCGTCGAGGTACATGGGGAGGCGGGAGAAAACCTTTCCACAAACACCAAAAGTCAGGAGAAACATGACCGGAAGAAATTCAAAAGCACAGGAACCAAGAAAGTAGAACCATATGTTAAAACTTCAGAGGAGAGTTTGGAGAAGACGAAGGAGGGAAGCAAGAGCACCTCGAGCTCTTCACCAAAACGGTCGTGGTCGGAGAAGTGGTGTTCGATTTATAAGTCGCCCTCTCACAATACGAGGGAATGCAAATCGAAGGCTAAGAGCCCTCACTTCGCGGCGTGTAAAGTGGCTCCAAAGGAGGTTGCCACTGAAAATGCTGAGGTCGACAAGGAAGCTCACAACCAGGAGAGCTCACCGAAGTCCGGCACTAGAAAATCTAGGACAGGGAAATGGTGTAAGCACTGCAGGTCGAACATGCATAATGCTAAAGACTGCAGGGTTAAGTCAGGAGATTCTCATTTCGTCGTGTGCCCAGTAGAACCTAAGGTGAAGGCCACCGAACAGTTCGAGGCCGAGAAAGAGACTCCAGACCAGGATAAGCCACCTGTAGTGAAATTGATAGAGGTTAACGGCCGTCAAGTGGAGTGTTTGTATGACACTGAACTGGACGGGGAGGCCGTGATTTCTGCGGATCTGGTACACCCAGAACAATTCACAGGTGAGACCATGGAGATACAGCCTGCACAGAAGAGTGCTGTAGCCATGAAGTTGCCAATCGCCAAAGTGGAGATTCGGTCAAGATATGTCACCGGCACAATCAAGGTCGCTGTATTGACCGATCCCATTTTTCCCGTCATCCTCGGTTGCCGGTATGTCTTTCTGGGAATGCCCAGGGAGCCAATCCATATGGGAGCAATTCAGACTCGCTCTCAGACGAGAACTGATCAGGCAAAAGCAATTGTCACTAACTCACTGCCGGGGGAGTTGCGAACTGCCCAGAGTGAGGATGCAACCTTACGTCCTTGCTACAAGAAACTGCAGAGAAGTGCTGATCCACTCAAACGGGGGCAGTACTATATGAAGAATAGGATACTCTACAGGAGAGCCGGAAGGGGAGACAACTTAACGGTCAGTTGGTGGTCCCGAAGTCCTACCGTTCCCAAGTTCTTCATATGGGGCATACCATCTCATTTAGTATTGCCGCAACCATGCAGCGAATTTCCTGCCATTACTATTGGCCGGGAATGACCGGTGATGTGCGTCGGTATGTGAAGTCATGCCCTGAGTGCCAGAGGGTGGCACCGAAACACTGGACAGCGCCGGTGGTCTTGGGTGAAATACCTATCATGAACTCTCCTTTCGAGAGGGTGGCCATCGATATCGTGGGTCCACTTCCCATGACTAGGAAGAGGAACATGTACTTACTCACAATGGTGGATTGCTGTACAATGTGGGGTGAAGCCATACCATTGACCACAATTGACTCGAAACGAGTGGCGGACGCACTGATGGAGGCTTTACCAGATTGGGCTTCCCTAATCAAATTCTGACGGACAATGGGTCCCAGTTTTGTGGGAAACTCATGGAGGAGGTGTTTAGGGTGTTCCACTCTAACCATATACATACCAGCCCTTACCACCCTCAAGCCAATGGACAAGTAGAGTGTTTCAACGGCACGTTGATGACAATGCTCCGGAAACTGGCACAGGAAAAGCCTGATAGGTGGGATGAATATATCCCAGCAGCACTTTTTGCCTATAGGCAAGTACCTCATGGCTCAACAGGACTACCACCCGCTACTTTGTTGTTTGGTCGTCCAATTAAAGGACCACTGGAAGCCATGTTGAGGTGTTGGACTGAGGAGGGGACGTCAGAAGAAGTGATCTCCTCTTATAAATATGTGAAGGAACTGAAAGAAAAACTTCACAAGGGATGGACTCTGACAACTCAGAACTTGAGAAAGGCCAGAAAAAAGACATGCGGCTTACTACAACCGTAGGTCTAAAGACAGATCTCTTGAGGTGGGAGACAAAATCTTGTTGCTACTCCCAACGGGAACCAACAAACTGGAGATAGGTTGGCAAGGACCATTTCCCGTGGAAAGGGTGGTCTCCAGAACCAACTATCAGATCCGGATCCGGGGAAAGTGGAAGATTTTCCATATTAATCTCCTGCGGAAGTGCGAGGAGAGACCTGGAGACAAAGCAGCCCACCTCATGGCAATGGCAGTCGCAGTGGAGACTGAAACGGGAACCAACGAGGGCAGGGAATATCCACTGGTACACCAGGAAACCTATAGGGATGTGCAAGTGAACCCTGATCTGACTTCCCAGGAGAGGGAAAAGATAACCCAGGTTCTTGAGTCTCATAAGGAGATACTGACTGATAAACCAGAACGAACGAGGTTGGTTGAATTCGAGATGACCTTAACCACCCAAGAGCCTGTTCGCCAAAAGGTTTACCCAGTGCCATTCTCTAAAGAAAAGGCCCTGGAGGAGGAAATACAGAAACTGCCGAAGGATGACGTGATTGCGCCATCCACATCCCCATACAATGCGGGGGTGGTTTTGTTACGCAAACCAAGTGGAGAGCACTGGTTGTGTATAGACTATCGACGTCTGAACAGTCATACTCAATTTATTTCAGGTGGAACCTTTGCCGAATCCAACTCAGTTATTCGCTAGGCTCCATAAGGCTAGGTACTTCTCAAAAGTGGATCTGAGTCGGGGTTATTATCAGATCCCGGTCAAACCAGAGGTTCAACCCCTGCTAGCTTTCAGTACTCCCAGTGGACACTATGAATTCAAGGGCATGTCCTTTGGACTCAGCAATGCACCTAGTGTGTTTACTTGCATGATGAGGACCCTGTTAGATCCCTTACAGGATCCGTCCATTATCTCGTTCATGGATGATATACTGATTGCTAGTGACAGCATGGATGACCATTTGCAATCCTTGGAGAGAGTTTTCAATAGGCTCAGGGAAGCAGGGCTTACCGCTCTCCCAACAAAGTGCATGATTGGTTACCAGACTCTAGAATTTCTAGGTCACACCATCACTCCAGGACAAATTGTCCCAGAGGAGAAGAACCTAGAAAAGATCAGACGTGCTCCAAGGCCAAAAAAGAAGAAGGATGGGCGGTCCTTTCTCTCGTTGTGTGGGTTCTACCAAAAATTCATCCCGCATTTCACTGAACTGGGAGCTCCATTAACGGAAACCTTGAAAAGGGGATTTCCGGATCCAATCGTATGGACACCCGAGTGCGAGAATGCATACAGTCAGTTGAAGGAGGTCTTGGTCAGCAAACCTGTTTTACAGCTCCCCGACCTTTCCAAGCCATTTGTGTTGAGAACGGATGCGAGTGGGATTGGAATTGGGGCAGCCTTGTTGCAGGAAAGGAAAGATGATGCTTCGGTTTTGAAACCAGTGGCATACGCAAGCAAGAAACTTCTCCCGGCTGAAAGGAATTATTCGACCGTCGAGAGGGAGTGTTTGTCTCTCGTATGGGCCGTGCAAAAATTCCAGCCCTATTTGTATGGAGTTCAGTTTCGGGTCCAGTCGGATCATCAACCTTTGATGTTCCTGGCCACTTCTCAGAAGCTCAACGCCCGTTTGATGCGGTGGTCGTTGCTGCTTCAGCCCTACCACTTCACAGCGGAGTATATACCTGGGAAGGAAAATGTTGGAGCTGACTTCCTGTCTAGACACCCAGCTCCTGAAGAAGAGGAATAGATCATCTGGATCGAACTTCCAATGAGAAAGAGTTGATGCAGACTACTCTCTTAAGAGGGAGCCTATGTCACAATACATTTTGGAGGTCGATCGATGACAGAAAGTCGCACCAAACGTCTACAAACAGCCGGCATTTCTTTAACGTGTTGTTGATCGAGGAAGGACTATAGCGCCATACGTCTGCAAGGCGGCAGCCATCCTTTGAAGTTGGAGACACTCTGTCTGGGTGTAAGACGGCCGGATCTTTTTTTGTGGGGACAAGAATTCTCTAGATTACAGACTGGCGGGACTTTTTAAAGTACCGGATGATTTCCCAGATGAAAGGGACAACCAGCCAGTTGTTGACATTAAGTCGGAAATGGAGAGAGAAAAAATAGCTTCTAGACTGTCTAGTGTCTAGACAGTTTTGTGACGTCACTCAGACACCGTATTAAAACAGTTGGGGATAAACAACTTTGGGGTAGTCGACCAAAAGTTGTGAAGCGCTACGGACGTGTGCAATATTCCTAGTTTGTTTCTAGAGAGAGACTATACTGTCTAATGTTGATTTGCATCGGCGGACATTTAACCATTGTGTTATTCAATAGTCTCAATTTTCAAAACGGAATACATATATGGTAATTAAGTAAATAAACCTACATTAGATTATTCTTAGGAATCGAGTGTAGTAATGTGCGTTGATAGAACGTATTATAAGAGCGTCGGCAACAGTAGCCTATCGCGTAGCTTAAACTAGCTGTTGTGAGGTATCATTTAACTCAGCGAGTTAAGGGAAATGTAGTGGGATGATATTTAGGGAGATTGAGGATGGTTGGGGGGATGAAGGAAATGTCAAATGGTAGGATCTTCCAGTAGGGCATCTGCTGGGTTTCTGCCCTTTTCCTTTAGTCTTTCCTTGTCTTACCATGACTCAGACCGATGTGATTAGCTCCTCGGCCTTATGACAGAATGTGGTTCTCTGTTATATTTGTCAGTGCGGCCGGTGGCCTACACTCACCTAATAAAGGTTGGAATCGGGTTGATCTCACCAGGTGTGTTCTCTCTTCAACATGTTCCACCATAGTTACCACCAGCTGGAAGAAATGTCATGGCTCGAGTATTGAAGGCAGAGTTTACTGAGAGGCTTTTGCACTGGGCCCATAACTCAGAGGGTCTGCAGGAACCTGGCCTCTACTGAGCAGGAAACGATGATAATATAAGAGTGTTTCCTAGGTGATAGGTTACATCACATTAAAATAAAGACACCGACAATAACACCTGTACCAGGAATATTAGTAGATATAGCTACCTGGAACATTAATATTGTGTGTTAACATTGGGGAATTCCTATCATTACCAAGTACCAGTGTGTATTACAATTGGGGAATTCCTACAAAAAGTGAAATACTAACATTTAGTTTTCAAAGTGACAGTAACATTATTTTAGGATTATCTGATCACAGAACATTTATGAACAGAGTAGTTACACTGTGTATGTGAGTGATGATCAATATTGGACTATTAATGACCAAGCATCTGGATTGTTCAAGGGCCATCGAAGAAAGTCGACACTTGGCCTGAGAGACACATCATTTGGGTGAGGTTTTCTGTCATATATGGTGCTGATGTGTGGCCAGTACAGTGAGGAAACAGACTTTGCTCCTGAGCTATTCGGTCTGATTCTACACACACGTTAGATGATACGACAGACATTCTAGACATACACTTTGCACATACATGACACTTTTCTATATTAAACTAAATTGTTGTTTTTGTTAGAGCCAGTGTTGTGTAGTGTGTTTTGGGAAAAGAATGAGAGGGGGCTTGGTTTAGTAGTAAGAGAGAGAGAGAGAGAGAGAGAGAGAGAGAGAGAGAGAGAGAGAGAGAGAGAGAGAGAGAGAGAGAGAGATCCAGAGACTGACGGGGTGTTGTGGACAGAAAGCTGGGAGATCCTCAAGATATTGATATGGGGTTAAAAGGATGTCGGTGTTGATTCCCCTCACCCCAGGGACGACACATAGAAATAATACGACACTTAGAACCATTCACCATAAAATCCGGAGTACGACAAGGTTGTGCAATGTTCCATCTCTTTCTCATAACCTATAGATAGCATATGTAAAGAAATCAGCCAAACAGAGACCGCAAGAACACCGCATGACGAACAGAACACAGAAGAAGAACCAATGGCAAATTACACCATTAAAGAATTCCCATTTGCGGACGATTAAGCACTAATAACAAAATCAGAAGCAGAATTACAAGACCACATGAATAGTCTAAGCAAATTGTTTAAGGAACATTACATGAAAATTAGCACAAGTAAAACAGAGATAATGACTATAAGAGAAAAAAAATACCCCTGAAACAAGTAAAGAGCTTCAAGTTCCTAGGAACTTTTATATCATCAAATGGAAAATCATAAGATGAGATCTAAAATAGATACAATAAGGCAGATCAACTCATTGGACAAATGGCACCAATACTAAAGAACAAACATGTATCAATAGTTACTAAGAAAGCACTCTACACCACAATCTTCCTACCAACTCTATGCTACCAATGCCAAACCAGGACAATGACAGAACGGGAGTCTCTGTGGCGAAGTGGTCAAGCCGTTTGACTCGTGCTCCGAAGGTTGTGGGTTCGATTCCGGTCCGCGTCCTTCGGTTTACGAGTTAAATGTTTCGGAGACTCCTGTGGGTCGTCGCTAAAAGCTACGGAGCTCGTGCTTTGTGCGACGCTTTCCGTGCTGCGGAAAGAGACCGAGCAATATGGGATAAAACCCGGTGCAATGAAGTCAACCCTGTCGACTTTTAAGAGACTTTTTTAATTACAGAAAACGAGAAAAGAAAACTCACAGCAACAGATATGAGATCTGCGATGAATACTCAATGTATCAAGAAGGGAGAAATGAAGAAATCGGGACTAAAGTGGGGGTCATAGCAGTGGAGTTTATTAGAAGGCAGCAAGTCAAATGGTTTGGCCGTGTAACAAGGTTACCAACTAACAGTATACTACAACAAGCAATGATGTACAGACCAGATGGAAGCAGAAGAAGAGGCCGACCACGTAAACGATGGAAATTCCATGAAAATCTCGACACGTTAAGCCCATAAACTGGCACTCTCCCCAAGAGAAACAAGATGAGATGAGATGATGAGTTGTATGTTGTTTAATCTTCAAATGGCAGGTTTCCATTGACGATCTATCTGAAGTGACTTTCGGCGTCTCTGGTGCATGTGTCTTCTGAGTCACATTGTTTGTGTCTTGTGGCATTACCAGTGTTTAGAAGTCAGCTTTCATGTGTTTACTGTCGCTGCTTATTTGATATGATCTGATCTGCGAGGGTTTCCTGATCTACTTCCGTTTGTTTCTTTTAAGAGTTCAGCATCTGCAGCCTACCTTGTTCCAGGCGCACTGGTTATCCTTTCATCTGGAGTAAACAAGGCAAGGCTGAGAGAGGGATCATGCTGTATGGACAACACATGTTCTCTGAATCCATGCCTAGGCATTGTGTGATGGAATTCTAGCTCTAGTTCTAATCCACATACTTTCGTCTTTACAGACGTAAGTATGTGGATTGGCTGGTTGTTCTAGGGAGCAAGTGTTAAGCGATGTACTGCGCAGAGATCTGCAAACATGCATGCAACAGTTGGTGTGTGCTTGGTGGTAGCTGTAGGCTGACGGGGAACAGCCCACTTAACATTCTTCCCAAGTTGGACATGTTTATCACAGTTGACACGTGAATGTGTGCTAGATAATGACATATTTGGACAGATTCATGTTCCTCGCGCGCGCGCGCGTGTGAGAGAGAGAGAGAGAGAGAGAGAGAGAGAGAGAGAGAGAGATAGAGAGATAAAGAGATAGAGATAGAGAGAGATAGAGAGAGATAGATAGATAGATAGAGAGAGATAGAGAGAAAGAGAGATAGAGAGAAATATATATATATATATATATATATATATATAGAGAGAGAGAGAGAGAGAGACAGAGAGAGAGAGAGAGAGAGAGAAAGAGAGAGAGATGCAGTACGGACTCATCTGGGAGATACTGGCGAAAGAGGCGCTAGTCCGACCACATGAATCGACAGTGAAGCCTGGTCAAGCCCGTCGATGCCGTCTTCGAGGTCAGGAGAGGAGACATAACCAACTCCTCCACGGAACACTCTCTCTCTCTCTCTCTCTCTCTCTCTCTCTCTCTCTCTCACACACACACACACACACACACACAAATACACACACACACACAAATACACACACACACACACTGACACACACACACACAAAAGATTATCCCTATAGGCGACAATGCCTATCAGATTAATATCCGAAATGTGGCTGGTTCGATCATAGGACTATTACTCTGAGGTTGGGATGGGCCCTAATTATAACTTCTCTTCTGAGATAGAACTGGGTAGAGGAAATGAAAAAAAAAAAAAGAACAAGAAAAAGTAGAAGAAGGAACAGTGAGTAGAAATACTGTGGGATGGCCGTTGTATCGGAATGTAAAACCCGCATGGGAGTTCCCAATGTGCGGCGATGTCGCTCCACAGCATAACATTATGGATGCATTGTATGGGGCAGCGGTGGCTGAGAGGTGGGGGACACCTAGCTTTCTCGAATAAGCGCAAAACAGGAAGTTCCGTTAAAAATCCTGGCAACTGGAAATGGCAAAGATTAGGCGGTAAGCCGCAGCCCCTGCAAATAGTTTGGAAAGAAAACCTACCCGCGGGTAGATAGATCCCGTTACCTAGGATGCAATATGTTTAGAGGAAACAAATCTTACACAATGCACGCTTATTAGTTTTCTGACTGACCTCGGTATTCTTTGCATTTTCTTCAGAAACCACATTTCCACTGCCAATTTATGTTTCTCAGCCCGCCTGACAATTGTTATATTTTCACATGCATATAACAGTGTTTGCTCTATACAATACTTCAATACTCTTTATTCACTGCAACTGACAATTTTTGTTTATTGGTGAGTTCATTTTCCATCTTGCAAAAGACTACCTTTGCCAAAGCTATTCTTGTTCTAATTTCTACAAGACGCCTTCCATCAAATATTATGATTACTCGGAGACAATTGTATCTACACATTTGTTTAAGAATGGTCCCATGTATTTGGATGTTACATGCCATAGCTCAATACATCACTGAAAAATGACGCTGATCGATAGTTTCCTGTGATGGCATGTCCGAGCGCCATATTGGCATCTCCGTGGTAATTAGATAATGTTGCCAGTGGTTCTCTAGCGTTCTGTGGCCATTGTGCAAACGTACAAACCACAGCTCTTCTATAGCACCTAGTTATCTGTGGGAGTATCATCATTGCACTCTGAACAAGTTCATGGGTGCATTCTGCCCAGGTCAATTTGAAAGAATCCGCTTCGATGGGGATTCGAACTTAGGAAAACCGGGCCTGAAGGCAAGGGTATTCACCATGGAGCTACCTCGGCTCCCCATGTAATGCTAGGCTGCTCACAAATTATGTCCCTTTGAGGGAAGAACGGTTAAATGTTGTGATATTTTAATTCGAAACCTCGTGATATTAATTGTATTTTTTTTTTTGCCAGTAACTCATGTGCCATGGCTCTATTATTATTGTTTACCTGTATATCCCAACTGTACATGTTTACAAGAAGCAATTGGGTCCAAGAACAATTGTGTGTAGAAGGCGCTGAGATAGTTATGTGCTTTGGGTATCATTTCCCGAGTCTGATGGAAACTGTTTCGGGAAGGACAGGCTGCGAGCAAGGGAACAGACCACCCCAGCCCATTACACTGTGGCGTAGAATATATGCAAGCTTAACTCTTCACACACCAGCGGTATCATCTGTCAGGGGACTGGCTTGCCTGGCCTGGTTATTGCTGTTCAGTGCGTAAAGTCGTCTTTTATGGTGTTTAAACCAGGTGTTTCCAATTATTATATCATTGATATTTGCCCATTATATAGTTTTTCTCCTCCTTTATTTCTTGTACCTAACCATAATTCCCCATTTCATCCTCCTTTCCCCTTTCCTACTTTTGCATTAAAATCTCCTATTTTTATTTTTATTAATTATTTCTTGTGATTTAATTTGAGACATCGCCATTTCTACTTCATCGTAAAAGTGTTGTATTTCTTAATCAAAACTGCTTGTGTGTGCGTATTCTTGCATAATATTTATATCTATTGATTTGCTTTTCATTTTGACCATAATAACTCTATCTGAAATATACCAGTAACCATTAATTGACTTGGCTGTTTTTTCATCAAACAGTAGTCTTACTCCTTTCTCATGTGGATCCCCTCCAGAATAAATTAGTGTGTACTTGCCGCTTATAATTTTTCCTGATCTCTTCCATCTCATCTCACTTATGCCTAGAATATTCATTTTCCTGCTTTCCATTTCACTTATCATATTGTTCATCTTTCCCAACTCATCCAATGTCCTAAGATTCCATTTTCCTATTTTAAATTGATTTCCCATTTCAAATTTATTCGTTATGATTTTGCCATCAGCAACTGGATGACGGTCTGATGTCGCCTGTGGCTCATGACTGTCCCTACCGGACGAGGATGTCCTACGACAGCCATTAACGTTGTTCACTGCCTCTGATATGTGACTAATCATGAAATCTTGGGAAGATAATGTGGTGGTTTCCCCTTGACTTTCGCATCCACATAGTGGTCTTTTACCTCTGCCTTTGACAGCCATTTCCAGCTGTCAGGACAAGTGAGTGCCCTGCTCGGATCAGCTGCAGAATTGTCCACTTATCTCGGTGGATACTCGGTCCCCAGGGCTGCATTTGCCACACTGTAGTGTATTTCCCCTCTCTCTACCAGTGGGAGGTGCAGTTGGGATTTCCCTTGATAAAGTTATGGTCTATGAAGGACAAAACTCTCCAGCACTTTTAGAGAATATATAATCAGAAAGCAAATTTCCACACTACACTGTTTCCATGGGGCAGTCCACATCTTGTCGATTAACGAATTATGCAAATGCACATCTGCTACACTCTATAATAGATCAGCATGTTAAATACATTTCCCTTTTAGTAAAGTCATTTAAACACACACACACACACAATAAAACATCATATAAAAGTTCTGATACTGGAATTTATTTTTAATAGTAAACATCACCAATATACACTGCAATGTACAAAAAAAAAAAAAAAAAAACCATTACAGTTTTCAGCACAATGAAATTAAAAGATATTCTTTTCTGAAATTTTCTTACAGTACAATAATAATAGTAAATGAGACTTAATAAAATATTCCAGTGATCATTGTGATTTATCACATGTATACATGACTGTACTTATTTTTGTTAGAACTTGGAAAGTACGATTTCTTGATGCTGTAGAGCTGGTAAAGTAGCACACAATAAAATTGATACAATGTAATACACAAAAGCAAATATATGATACAATTAGTTCTCAACATGACAAACAACATCAATTATTCCTCACTACTTACAGGCAGACAATGATCACTTCTGTGACATATAGTCACGCCTGCTGTGAACTGTACTCACTTCTGTTGTGAATTTCTGCTGTGAACTGTATTCACGTGTGAATCAATAGCATTGTCCACAATAAGAACCAGGATTGGTATTTGGCACAGCCAAGACAGAATGCCACACATCAAGCAGTTGATCAACTGGTGCAATCAGCTGATCTGCACTAATGGCTTTTTTCAGATGGAGGCTACAGCAATTATTGTCTGGAGTGCAAGGATAATCTGTCAACAAATGATGAAACATATTTAAGAGTCAAATATAAAGCAGTATTTTCTTCTTTGACAAGCATTACTCTCCTCTTTGACAACAGTATTTTTCTCTTTGATATCAGTTCTCTCCTCCTTGGAATCGGTACTTTCTCTCTTTGATAGCAGTACTTTCCTCTTTGATAGCAGTACTTTCTCTCTTTGATATCATTACTTTTCTCTCTTTGATAGCAGTACTTTCCTCTTTGATATCAGTACTTTCCTCCTTGGTATCAGTACTTTCTCTCTTTGATATCAGTACTTTCTCTCTTTGATATCAGTACTTTCCTCCTTGGTATCAGTACTTTCTCTCTTTGATAGCAGTACTTTCCTCTTTGATAGCAGTACTTTCTCTCTTTGATATCATTACTTTCTCTCTTTGATAGCAGTACTTTTTCTCTTTGATAGCAGTACTTTCCTCTTTGATAGCAGTACTTTCCTCCTTGGTATCAGTACTTTCCTCTTTGATATCAGTACTTTCCTCTTTGATATCAGTACTTTCTCTCTTTGAAATCAGTACTTTTTCTCTTTGATATCAGTACTTTCTCTCTTTGATAGCAGTACTTTCCTCCTTGGTGTGAGTACTTTCTCTCTTTGATATCAGTACTTTCTCTCTTTGATAGCAGTACTTTCTCTCTTTGATAGCAGTACTTTCCTCTTTGATATCAGTACTTTCCTCCTTGGTATCAGTACTTTCTCTCTTTGATATCAGTACTTTCTCTCTTTGATATCAGTACTTTCTCTCTTTGATATCAGTACTTTCTCTCTTTGATATCAGTACTTTCTCTCTTTGATATCAGTACTTTCTCTCTTTGATATCAGTACTTTCCTCTTTGATAGCAGTACTTTCCTCTTTGATAGCAGTACTTTCCTCTTTAACAGCAGTATTTTCCTCTTTGACAGCAGTTCTTAGCTATTTGGTACTTGCCTCTTTGGCAGCAGAACTTTCCTCAGATAAGTTAACAGTAAGGCTGAAGAGAACAGACACAAATATACATGGACAAATCATAACTGTTTCTAAGGATACAAATGCTATGCAGATATAAGAAACAAATAAAAAGCATTTCTACTTAAGATACAAATTCCTCAAAGTTTGAGCAACAGCAGAGAATATGCAGCAATCTGGGTGACACATCATGGTTTAGGTAGACTGTCTCATGCTCATTATAGTAGCAACAATTAACCTGCAGTAAATCAACCATAACACAAAAAGTTACAAAATTTTAATTACAAGTAATACAAATGACACAGAAGAGCACCATTAGCAGGAATTATATCTATTATCTGACCCCTACTGGTGATGTGACCAATATTATAATGTTACCACCAATATGACACTGTTACCATAATAATGACAGTGTTAAAACCAATGCTACCACCAATGTGACACTGTTACCACTGATGTTATCAATGTTGATGAAGCTACCTCAAGTATGAATGGTAATCTTATATTTACTCATGACCAAATCTTCAAATGAAATTCAACAGACGTGTATTTACGGTCCCAAATAAAACTGACACTAACATCATGAGTGAGTTAAAGAAAAAGCTGACATGTCTCAACATATATAAAATCAACACAACAAATTTACTATTTAAATGCAGCATCTAGACAAGATAATACAATATTCTGAAACTAATAAAGCTTCGGAAGCTTAACCTGGTTAACAAACATCTGAAGAAGTTGGATGTGTCGCTGAAAGGTGTAAAATACTGCAGCTCTTCTGTAAACAGGTGCTACACATTGATGTCCAAAACAAATATTTTGGACAAAACAAAGAAGAAAAACCTATAAAGTAGACTTTCTAGTGATCACACAGGCGCCTGTATCTTTATAAATATGATAAAGTTGATGGATAAAATGGCTACTGGTAAGTATAATAAAAATAAAATATACAAAATATATAATCTACAAAGTATGTTGTTGCATTAACATACAAAACATGCAAACTAAAAGCCACAATATGTTCACAACACGGGTAAATGTAAATAAAGATGATGTTGCTACAGCTGATATTTATATTTGTATATTGTACGTCTGTTACTGTCTACTTGTCTTCACACAGACATATTTGTTACAGTTCATATTTATATTTGTATATTGTACGTCTGTTACTGTCTACTTGTCTTCACACAGACATATTTGTTACAGTTCATATTTATGCCTGCACATTGCAAGTATGTTACTATCTATGTCTTAAAACAGACATTTTGTTACAGCTGATATGAATTTGTGAACATTGCAAGTATATTACTATCTACTTGTCTTACACAGACATGTTTGTTACAGCCCATATTAATTAAATTATGGTAACCAGCTAGTAGACTTGAATGGGATAGAAATGAAGACAATTTTTGTTAAGAAAATATCTTGTCAACAAAGCTAAGCAGAGAATGTAAAACTTAACAATGCATAGTAGTTCAGTCAGTTCATTTCCTCCATGAAAACTTGTGGCACACACGGTACACAATAAGTCAAAAACATCACAAACATAGTTTGGTATTATTATTTTAATTGACACAGAAAGATGGTCCATGGCTCTGTCTGCAAAACAAACTCTAATCAGTGTCTTACTCACGCAGAAGCTAGTCAGTTTCTCAATGAAGAGTGAAACAACCTTCCCTATTTCATACTGACCCAACCAACATCTTACCAAGCAGAACCGTGGATGCCGATGAATGGGTGATGCACCATCATGAAATGGCCACCAGGATTTGAGGACAGTTATTCAAAGTCCTAACTCTGCAGTCAATGGCAGCAACAATCACTGGGGGTAGTACATGACGCCCTGCAGGGGTCATACTCTGCAGCAGAAGAAGGGTGAGGGGGAAGAGGCCCATACTCACAACAAATAGAAAATGGCCCAAATGTGGAACTGGCATTCCCTGGGCGTGAGCAGAAATAGGGCCATTTAGCTGTGGTGGACAGGGTGTGAAGCAAGCCACATGGTGGACAGGGTGTGAAGCAAGCCACATGGTGGACAGGGTGTGAAGCAAGCCACATGGTGGACAGGGTGTGAAGCAAGCCACATGGTGGACAGGGTGTGAAGCAAGCCACATGGTGGACAGGGTGTGAAGCAAGCCACATGGTGGACAGGGTGTGAAGCAAGCCACATGGTGGCTAGGGTGTTCACTATGGTGCAGCAATGCAGCATGGTGAAAACTCTACAGCACTATGTTCTTAGTGCATGAAGCTGAGCTGTCAAAAAACACAGCTCAAAGAGAAATTAGGAAGTTACAAAAACATGTACCTTTTCTGATTGTGCGAATCAAGGAGTGGTAAGAGGAAAGTCACCAGCTCTGAGAATAGCAGGTGATAGAAGCTACTGAAGAGTGTGATCGCAGAAGAATGCTGCATGGAAATGGTTCAAGACTGCCAATAAGTGTGAGAAATAGGAGAGTCTCCTTGATGATGTGGGAGCAACTCAAAAGTAAGCCCTACGTCAAGCAAAATGGTTCTGCAGGAACAGAAAGAGTATGTGCAAGGTATGAAAAAAGTTATCTTGGAAACCCTTCCAATTTTATGAGAGATTTGTTAGAACAGCCACAATTTGGCAGTCTCAACATCAGGAAAAACTAGCTGGAAGAGCATCTGGTGAAAGCATACATGACAAAAGAAGGACTCCATTCGGTGAGATGCAAAGTTTGCTGTGGCTGCAGATAATAGATACTGATTTAAACATGAAGCCTCTATTGTGGCGGGAGGTTACGGCCAAGGTGGCCCACTACAAGTAAACATGGGGTCCCAATGTCATCCCATATACAATGTACAAATGATGTCTAAATGTGCTGACATGATTCCATAGGAAACTAAGATCCACATGGAAACAAATGCATGAGTTCAAAGTGGAAGAAAGGCAACAGAATCTACATTCTAACAGAGCAAGAGTAAGTGCGCCAAAAGTGCAGAAAGGGGAAATCCAAAAGATTTCTGGATGCCAACATTATCACAACTTATATCTTAACATACCAAAAACAAAGATAATGCATACAGATAAAACTACTATGGAGAAAGAAATATATGTTAATGAGGACAAATTGGAGGTGGTGGAAAATTTTAAATATCTTGGGTCATTGATTACCAACAATGGTGACACAATGAAAGAAATTAAAAGACGACTATCAATTGCTCTTCAAAGACTAAAACAACTTAATAAATTATGGAGTGGGACAGATAGAACTAAACAAATTAGATTTTTAAGAGCATGCATCTTTCCCGTTGCATCATACACCTGTGAGACCTGGACACTTACTAAGCATGCTGAACAGCACATAAATGCCTTTGAATACAAATGTTATATACAGGTTCTTCTTCGTCTTCTGCGTTCATCCGGAGATTTTTTTCGGACGTGATTGTGTTGTGCTGTTTACAGCAGAGCTGCATTCTTGTGCCGTTAGGCTGACACATCCGACTTCTGCGGGCATTTGTTGACTGGGTTAACCTTCCCGGATATACGAGTTCTAAGAATATCTTGGGTAAAAAAAAGAACAAATGCATCCATATTTCAAGAGCTAAATACTGAAGAGGGTTGGCTATTAAAGATGATAAAACAAAGAAAATTTAAATATTTTGGTCATTTGAAACGTCACGAAAGTTTGGAGAGAACAATAATGGTGAGGTATATGCCTGGGAAGAAAGGAAGAGGAAGGGCAAAGAGAAGATGGGTGCAGGATGTGGCGGATAATCTCCAGATGGGTGTATCGGGCGCGGGACATCTTGCTTGTGATCGAGAAGTTTTCCGGGAGGTTGTTATGGGAGCAAGGTTCTGCAAAGGACATGCTACTGAATGAACTGGAAAGCTATCCAGGGAGTGGAGGCAAATCTTCATGTGATATTGTTGGACCTGGCCTACGCTTACGAGTCAGTGGACAACATGAGCTGTGGCAGGCCCTTAGGATGCATCATGTGCCCGAGGAGATCATGACAATACTAAGGCTGCACTTCTTGGGTTTTTCTCAGGTTTCCAAGTGACTACAGTATTGGGGTGTATGATTTTGCTGATACTATTTGTCATGGCCTTGCAAGTCATCCTAGATGTGGCATCTGATGGCAGAAAAGGTCCAAAACAATGCAGAGTGCTGGATATCACCTCTAAGGGCTTTCATGGACAATTCAACAACCCTGACACCAGGAAGACAGCCCTGCTCCTGCATTCTCCTGAGACTAGATCAGCTAGTGCAAGATGAGCTTCGAGTCTAAAGAGTCAAGAAGACTGTTGATCATGAACAACAAATTGGTGATAGCTGCAGTCATGGTGGTCCACCAGGCAATCCCCAGTTAAGGAGGAACCTGTCAAGTCTGTGAAGTTTACAATGGCTCATCAACGAATATGAATACAGTACAAGAGCAGCTGATTGGAAGCTCAAGATCTGATATCTGAATTTTATTTATTCTGAAACCCCTACGACCCCCATTCAATTTAAAGGGGCCATGCTAAAGCTCCAGGCGTGGAACACCCAGGTGACTAGGCTTTACTGGCAGGTCACTTTACAATGTCTTACCATCAGCTGCTAACCTGGCCAGTCTGACGATGTGGCTCGTTCCCTCTGTAGAGTGGCATGTTCCCTCTGTAAAGAGAGGCATGTTATTAAACATGTGTTGTCTGTGTGCTGTGTAACCCACGGCAAGCTAACCCAATCAGATGGTAAAGTCAGCTATCCTGCAAACTTGCTGTTCATCATCAATAACATAGAAAACAGGGAGATGGCGGTAGAGCTAAGGAGCCATGTCAAATACCCTAAAGTAATCAAGAGTTCTCTGATATGAGCTGATATTGTGGTGTACGCCTTGTTGGCTCAGCAGTTAACGCTGATCGAGCTGACTGTCCAGTACAAATGGAGACTTGTGGAGCAGCAAAAGTACAATGACCTGGTTGGCAGTCTGAGGCAGAAAGGTTACATAGCCAGACTGTCATATATTTAGACACAAGAAGACTGGTTTTCAAATCTGCATTTGACGTGCATAATCAGATGGGACTTAAAGGAGTCGTGACAACGGATCATACAATCTGAAGCAGTAATATGCTTCTGTCTGCAGAGCAAAGTCTGATAAGTCTCCCAGACAAGCAAAGTCTGATAAGTCTCCCAGACAAGCAAAGTCTGATAAGTCTCCCAGACAAGCAAAGTCTGATAAGTCTCCCAGACAAGCAAAGTCTGATAAGTCTCCCAGACAAGCAAAGTCTGATAAGTCTCCCAGACAAGCAAAGTCTGACCACTCTCTCAGACAAGCAAAGGTCTCCCAGACAAGTCTAATCTGTCTCTCAGACAAGCAAAGTCTAATCAGTCTCTCAGACAAGCAAAGTCTAATCTGTCTCTCAGACAAGCAAAGTCTAATCAGTCTTGCAGACAAGCAGTCTAATCAGTCTTTGAGACAAGCAAAGTCTAATTAGTCTCTCAACCAAGATCAAAACAACTTTTACTGCCTTGTGCTGACCCAATAGCCATCCTGGTAAGTAGAAACAGTGCACTAGAGCTGTGGATGCTGCAGTAAGGTTAACATACCATGACACAGCAGTCACCAGGATTTCAGCAATATCATATGAAGTCCTACCTCTGCAGCCAAATTGTGACAACAGTTACTGGTGATAGTACAAGACACCTTTTAGGGGCCACTCTCCATAGCAGTCGAAGGGTGAGGGCAGGTAAGCCCCTATCCGAAATACAGTAAAACTTTGGTTTTCGCTGCCTTCGGTTATTGTCGGTTTCGGTTTTTGTTAATTTTTTCCGCAAAAAATGTGTCTCGGTTTTTGTTGGTTGCCTCGGATTTTGTTGGTGTGCCCACATGAACTCACTGCTAATTTTGTGAAAGCAAAGGGACCCATGCATTCCTCTGCTCAGTTTGGCATTGTTTTTCGTTGTGTGAACATCACTTGCTAATAACAATACGAGAGCGGTATTAAGATTGCTGAAATTGGCCGCATATACGTGAAGTCGCCATCCACGATAAGTTCCACTGTGGTGAAAAAGGAAGCACTTAATAAGACTAAGGTAGCGAAAGGTGTGAATGTGCTAATGAAATAGAGATCACAAACAATTGAAGATGTTGAACAGTTATTATTAATTTGGATAAATCAAAAACAGATGGTAATTCTGATTTGGAGGCAATCATATGTGAAAAGGCCAGACTGTTGTATGCCGATCTCATTAAGAAAATGCATGGGGCGATTGTTAGTGTACTTAGTGATGTTAAGGCCAGCAGAGGATGGTTTGGAAAATTCAAGAGGCTCACTGGCACATACAGTATTATTAGGCACAGCGAAGGTGCGAGTTCGGACAAGTCTGGGCCAAAAAATAGTATTAAACACTATATTTAATCTCTGTCAAATATGCTTTTGATATGTATTTTGGAGTGTCCAGAACAAATTAATTGGATTTACATTGGTTCATGTGGAAATAATTGCCTTTGTTTCGTCAGTTTCGGATTTCGCTGATTGTTTTCGGACGGATTATCAGCAAAAACCGAGGTTTTATTGTAAAATGGAAATAGCCCAGAGGCACTTGCAGGAATGCAGCTCTTTCAGCTGAGGATAAAGTGTGAAGAAATCAAACGGTGACAAGGACATCCAGTAAGGTACAGTGAACTGTAGATTGCAGGCCATCAGCAACATGGCCAAGTGAACGGTTCTGTGATGACTAGGTAGATAACAATGCACCAGGTGCATGATGTTCGCCTTCCCAAGAGCAAGGTGGCTTGTGGGTAGGCATACAGCGACAAATTTGTGGGTTACGTGCAGTAAGCAGTAAAACTGTCATGAAGCTGGCAATCATGGTACAACAGGAAAAAGTTACCTGGACCTGCTCCCTGACAGTATTAAAAATAGGCTGTTCATATTGTGTTTCTTTACAGTTAGCATCTCTCTTGATCATCACAACCAAGATTCCTATAAACTACATGTCCAACAGCATAAAACCACTGCTGTAAACAGTTCCTCTAGACAGTGGTTCTCAACCTTTTTTTGGCCCGTGCCCCCCTTCACCATATATTTTTCAGAACACCATTCCCCCCTTTCGTATTTCCTCCCTACAGAATACGTAATAATGGAAGCTAAATTTAATAGCACATACTAAAACAAGTCTAGACGTCTACATAAAACGTGATTTGTGGGTCTACTTACGTTACGAAATGAATTTCATAATGGTGAGACGTACAGAACATGAAGGGAAAAACAATATCAAGCAATCGGTTCTTGTATTAACGTGATCTTAAAATAATCTTAATCCCCCCCCCCCCCCCCCCCCCCCCCCCCGGAAACCTTAAAATTCCCCCCAAGGGGGGAATTCCCCACCGGTTGAGAACCACTGCCCTAGACGAAGTTACTAGCATCTTTCTTCATCATCACAACCTTTAAACTACATGTCCAACAGCATAAAACCATTGCTGGTGTAAACAGTTCCCCTACAGGGAGGTCTCAAATCCAGCAGCCACCAACAAGGAAGCAATAATATAATTATGTAAACAAATGTTAACAGGAAAAGCGTGCGATGGTCGAAGTGTTCAGCCAAGTTTCCATGACAGAAAGGTTTACATTTTCTCCAATATAAATGTTCTCACAGACAGTACATTTGCACAAGCGTAAATGAAGAAGACAGGAAGCATTTCACGCCAGATTGTACCAGCATATAACCAAGACCAATCGGTGGATGATGATGTGATCAGTACCACGCTGGCCGCCTTTACTTCTCAAGACATTTCTTGGTACCAAATGTAGGCTGGGTTAGCCTAGGTCAGCCTGGGTTAGCCTGACTTACACTTGACCACTGGGCCAGCAGGTGATGAGAAGGTGCAAACTTGAACTTATTTATCATGTGTTTAGATCATATCTCTCGTATAAAATAACTCACCATTACCCACCAAGTCACTAAAATGACAATGTCAAAGTCACTAAAACAAATCTGGGAACACCCACTGATAAACAGAAACATGTGAACATATTAGGAATGGTGTAAACAGAAGCTGAAAATTCATTCTTCACAAAAATATTACTGATGAAGACAATTAAACAACCACATGTTTTCAAAAATGTCAGTCTTGTGCATATTCTAAAAATACATTTATTATAAAAGTGTTAAAATTAGTTGTCTTTATGAGCTTAAATTCTCATATAAGAATCATCACCACCATCAAGTGCCTTGCTGACTCTCTTGGGAAACCATACATCTCTGCATCTTGCGATCAACAACAGAATACATCAGTTCATGTAATGACAACATTCTGTGCCATAACAAATGGCTATAAGAAATTTTCTATTGTTTTCTTATATCTCTTTCCATAAGTATTTCCCGTTATCATTCGTATTAGACCCCTGATTAGGTGCCACATTTCTATTGTCCTTATAGGGTACAAAAATAACTGCTTCTTTCTGATGTTTGTGACAAGTTGTCTGTGTCTTAACCCTTTGTAAAACAGATTATTAATTGTGCCAATTCAAGGAGTTTTCAGCATTCTTCTGTTGAATTGAAGCCTCATGGGATTTGTTGACTAATTGTCCAGGATTCACAACCTTATGTTAAAACTGGCTCTATGTCACATGAGAGAGTTCTTGTTCTAAGTTCCACTGACAAGAAGCCACATGTAAAAACTGGTTCTATATTACATGCCATCAATGTCCCTAACATTTCATTGCACTCACATTAAATAATAACTAACATTTGGAAGACATAATAATTTTAAAAGACTGAATTTCTATCACAGCCACAAACTCAAGATAGTGACAGTGATCACAAGTGTAAAATATGTTCATCCCACCTAACAACAATACACTGTGGCACTGGGAAAATATAAAAATCCTTAGTTTTTGTGTGTGTTTTGTTTTCTATTTTAATGAATCTCATAAAACAACGCAGTAACTGTTGATGAAATCTGCAACCACCCTTGGCAACGGGACGCAACAATGTACTGGATGACTGACCAGTAAAGTGGTGTTAATGAATTGCACAATATTAGCAAACATGCCTGGATGTTTTCAGTCAACATTTTATACTAACAAAAACAGTATAGGAAAATGTTCACCTCATAACTAGTGAGACAGCAGGTACCATTAATAAAACAACAAAGAGCAAATACATTTTAACACAAAGAAATATAACAAAGGTATATAACAGATAGATTCTAAATTAAAAAACAAAGAATCTTTGGTTACATTTACTTTGGCAACACATGATAATACTGACGCATTAGAAGAAAAGAAAACAGTAAAATCTACATGAGTAAGAAAGGAACAAGAACAGCAAACATTTACAATCTTTTTTAAGAAATGTAAAAGCATGCAATACAAGTTGATGGAAAACCAAATAACTATTAATGTCTGATAAATATATAAATTTGATACAACCAAATTATGAGAAATTAATTAAAATCAACATACTTCTTGTGCTGTTTCTAACCCACTGTACAGCTCTTGTGCTGCTTCTAACCCAATATACAGCTTTAAGTAACTAACCTGAACACAAGTTAATGCTGGGAGATGCAACAGTACAACACCGGTATAAAGGCTATAACAATTTTGAACTGGTGACTACTAGCAGACTTGAACTTTTCCAACTGAGTTGTTTAACAGATAATCGCTTTGAAAAGACGAAAGTCAAAGGCATATCATGAGTTTTCTGCCATGGACATGCGGATTTGTCACGAACATGTGGGTGTGCCAGGACATGGAACAGGCTGATAGACTGGCTGCTGCTGCTCCTGTGGGGGTGAGCTAGATTATGACCAGGCTGATGTGGTGTTCTCTGGGACTGAGTGGAGAGTGCAGCAAACCACAGGACCCACATCTGGGGAGGCTGATCGTAGAGGACAATGCCAGCGGGTGTTCAGTCAAGGCTGGCACTGGTACCATCGGCCTGGGAGTTCTTTGTTGGCTACTGTAGAAGGTGAGGACTACGTGTGGAAATGGTCTGTGTGCAGTGATGTTGATTCTTAATTGCATATTAATTTCATATTCCCATGAAAATTAAATACAATGAAAATAAATGAGAAAATATGTTGTTTTTGACACATCTCCTATCTAAATGAGACCTAATTTTAGTAAAAAGGGTCCTCTTGTTTTGTGACTGCCACAAATGTTAATTACATAAAAACTAATGAGACAACACTCAAAGAGAACATTCAAATAGAAAGTCAGTATTCTTCATCTATGCTCTAAACCAGTGGTTCTGAACTGGTGGGGAATTCCCCCCTAGAGGGGAATTTTAAGGTTTCCAGGGGTGAATTAAGATTATTTCAAGATCATGTTAATACAAGAACTGATTACTTGATATTGTTTTTCCCTCCATACTTTACAGTTCTGTACTTCTTGCCCTTCTGAAATTTGCTTTATAACATTAGTAGACCCTCAAATCACGTTT
Source organism: Cepaea hortensis (assembly GCA_963921405.1). NCBI lineage: Eukaryota > Metazoa > Mollusca > Gastropoda > Stylommatophora > Helicidae > Cepaea > Cepaea hortensis. Next base: position 63,338,507 of record OY992890.1, on the reverse strand, counting down.
TATGTAGACGTCTAGACTTGTTTCACTATGTGTTGTTAAATTTAGCTTCCATTTTTACGTATACTGCATAAGGGCGGGGGGAATTTATAGGGAGGAAATACAAAGGGGGAGGGGGTGACGTTCTGAACAAATGGTGAAGGGGTGCGTGGGCCAAAAAAGGTTGAGAACCACTGCTCTAAACAATATAAAGTTTATAAGGAAAGCAACACATCAAAAATAAACTAATGAAATACAGAATTCATCACTAAAAGTGTTTGTTAACAATTGAAATGTTACAAGTATGCTTTACAACTGCAAATACAAATGTATGTATACATATAAATGATAAACCATTCTTTTACTTATATTAATGACAAAATATAACAACCTACTACTGGCCAGTCAAAAATCTGGCACTAAATAAACAGTTTCAAAAAAGGAATACTGTCTGCTGGATCTCAAATTGATCAATTAACAATAAGATGTTTCAAGAAAGCCAAAATATCTCACGAGGGCCCTAGAGTTGCAAAAAAATTAACTTGCTTGACTTGAGAGTCTTATCTTCAGCTTTCTTCAAGTGGCTATTATCCTAGTCTCAAGATTATGAAGAGTTCTTCTGTTTCAAGAGTGCTTTATTGGGATTCAGGGGTCTAAAAACAAAGAATGGAAGACCTTGCAAGAAGACTTAATTTACTTGATATTCTTTGATTTTGTTAACAGTAAAAACTTGACAAGAAACAACAAAAGCAGATGAGTGTGGATTAATAACAGAACAACTTTAACTTAAGAATCTGATGGACTGAAGAAAGATATGTGGATTCTGGAACCATGACAAAATGGTAATAAATGTAAACACAGATATGGTAGTTCGAATAATTGAGACAGTTTTAAAATAAAGGTTGTAGAATAATAAATAATAACTGATGTTTAAAAATCTGATTCTGTTTAGATGGCTGGCTGCAGAAAATGTTGGCTTCTAGGGAGACAAGTGTCAGATAAATGTGGCATCCTGTCTGTTTCAATGCATATTTTCCTGTTGCCTATTCCACTCGTTTGTACTCCCGTGTACAGACGACATCTTTTGCCTTGAGTGTCTGCAGAAAACAAAGATTCAAACACAGCTATGAAACACGGCTTCTGTTTTGTGTTTACAGGGTATATATGGGTTCTTTTACATCTGTAAGATATGTATGATTTTGTTATATATGTGTACAGGATGTTTATGGCTTTTGTTATATGTATAGAGAATGTGTATGGGTTTTTTTTTGGTTAGAACTGTAAGGATACATATGACTTGTTATATGTGTATAGAACACACATGACTTGCAATGTGTACAGGATATGTATGGCTTGTTATAGTGCACAGGATATCATAGCTTGTTACGTGTACAGCTTTTATTATAAATGTATGGTTTAAAAGGCTTAAATTACATGTGTAAAGGAAGTGTATGGCTTAAACATTTAATTGTTATCATGCTACATGGCAAGGTTTGAATAGAAACCATAAATGTCCGACAAATATAATGGGATATTATACACATATAACATGACCCATACACATATAACGTGACCCATACACATATAACATAACCTATGACATATACCTTTAGTTGAAATAAAAAGTTTTAAATTCCTGCCAATTAGGCACATTTCTTCTTCTTTCTCTTTCCTTGTTGGTCCTGAAATGGCTTCTGGCCATGTTGTTTATTTGAAGCAAACCGGTGATATCTGTTCCTTTTGACAAACACATCTTAACGAAGACATATTGTTTAGGTCTGCCTCCCCTCTTTGACACACTAAAATATTCTGTTACTTTCTCATTTGAAAACTGTTGCTGGGGTTGCAGTTTATTGAGCTTGCTCTTTACAATGTTCACCTGCTGAGGAATGTTTCACGTGCACACACAACAGACTATTTTCAGTCTTTATCTGATATGGCTAGGCACCTGATACACTACTATGAGATCAGGGGAACAAATGACACCATCAGTGTTCCTCAGAAACAAAACTGCTAATACAATATTGTCCTCAACTGAATTGGAACAAATCAGGAAGAGCTTGGAAGCAATGGAGATATGGTTTCTGAGATGTATGTTGTGAATTATCTTGACCTGTTGAAGTCACTAATAACGAGTGCCTGGAAGAAGCTAATGAAAATAGAACCTACAAGAAAGAGACAAACAGTGTTCTTTGGTCACATCTACACCACAGAGGACAGGCACTGAAAAACAGGATAACAGGAAAGATCAGCAGTAGAAAAGGCTGAGGCAGACCGAGAGAAATTGATTCATCAGAAGTGACCTAGAACAAAAAGGGCTGAGCTGTGTGAAGATACATGAATGCCTAAGCCATTTGAAAGGGCACATGATGATGACAAAATTGGAACCGGGTACTTTTGATGTACAAGTAGTAGATACCATACCTTTACCCATACCACTCCCACCCTCGTAAGATGGATGTCAACTTCTACACCACTCCAAGCAACTAAGGTCAATGTCAAACATCTACACCACCCCACCCTTGAAAGATGGATGTCAAACCTTTGTCAATCCACCCCAACCCCCAAGTGGATTCCCCCCCCCCCCCCACGATTGATGCAAAGCCTCTGCCACCAACCTCCCAAGGTGGATGCTAACCTTCCAAGGTGGATGCCGACCATGCATGCCACTCCAAACTTCCCAATTCAGGTCCAAAACACAAACTATTACCCTCCTTCCAGTTTGAAAAAAAAAAATAATTGTTCAAGCACACTATTGGAAGCAATAAAACCCTTAACACAAACTCCAACATAACACATCTGTCAAGATTATGCATCATAAAAATAAAAAAGCCCACACTGAAGGAAACAGTCATACACACGACATTCCAGAATATGTGATGGGCAAGCCACTACAATATAAAAACATACCAAAACAAACTTATCCTTAGAAAAGTCCCTTATAATCAAGGAGTCTATCTTGCCCTTTTGTTCTTGAATTAGCCTGTTTCCATCAAGAGTACAGGTCGTCTGGTAACATAAAAATAACATGATTTAAATGTTAAACAATTGAGGTCCAAGGTAAATAAAGCGATATGTATCCCTTCAGACATACGTGACTATACCCTCTATACGTCTCTTCAGTTTACGTCGTTTCGCTATAATGTCGTCGTCACATTGGGGACTAACTTCACTTTACGTCGCTACGTTTCGCTATAATGTCGTTTCGAGGCTGGGAAAATTCACGCATGTGCTGACAAAATCAAAGAGGGTGCCAAAAATGTAACCCTTTGAGTGCTTCCAAGATCACTCGTACCAGAAGTATTCTTATGGAGAACATGGAAGCACTATTGGCCGTCTGGATTGAAGACCAGAACCAACAGAATATGTCTGTGAGCAAGATGGTTATCCAAGAGAAAGCAAAGTCTCTCTATGAAGATCTAGCTAAGAAAGCGGGTGAGAGCAGTACTAGTAGTGCTGATGATAGTTTTGGAGTGAGTCGTGGTTGATTTGAGCGCTTTAAGAAGCGTTCACACCTACACAACATTCAGACAACAGGTGAAGCAGCGAGTGCTGATAGTGCAACTGCACAGCCCCTGCAGAGTTAAAGGCCATGATTGAGGAGGGTGGTTACTGTGCAGCAGACATTGGACAATTTTTTTGTTCAAGCAAAGAAGAGCCAGGAAAAGAGGCAGGAAGAGATTACAGTTTCATCCTCAGAAGAAGAGGCAGAAATTAATGCCTCTACGTCCCAATAACTCTACCACTCGCCCTCCAAACCACCTCTATTTAGCCAATAAATATCAACAACCATCAAAATAAACATTACTGTGCTACACAATACACTGTATTTCATTAATAGTGTTTCGCTGTAAGTCATTTCACTTAACGTCGCGTTTTCCAAGAACGTAACCCCGACGTTAACCGGGGCCTACCTGTACTTGTATGGGCAAGACAGACAATGGCTTCTAAGATTTAAACCACTCTATGGTGAAAAACACTAGCTACTTTCATGGTTACGTGAATCGCGTGTAAAATTTATATCTCATATGCATCTATGGCCAAGGTTAAACTACAACAGAGGACCAGGTTGCCTTGGTGACTGGGCATTTTTACCTAGTGCCTGAATATTCATGGATTTCAAAACCCAATTTGAAACAAAGGGGAAAAAAAGCATTCTGGCTCCTGAATTATTGTCACTTAATGCAATCGTGCTGTGCGAGATTCGGTAGCGGATTGCATCGCGATGGTTTCTTACGGGGGTATGTGAGCCGGTCGGTCAGAAAGCAATGGCAAACTACTGAGCACAATCATGCCAAGAAATCAACAACAGTAAAATGCTGGCATTGACAGCGATATCCTGTAAACAGGATATGCGCGGCAGGTGGGTGCAATCGTTCAGAGGTTATGCTGATTCACCAACCAACCAGCAAAACATACTGTTTATAAGACAGCAGGTGGTACTGTTGTATGATACCAGGCAGCACTGTGTACTGTTATATGAGCCCAGATAGTACGCTCTAGTGGACGTATCATCAGTAAGATTAGATATGCAAATGATACAGTATTGATTGCAGACAATGAGCAGCATCTGCAACATTTAGTAGATGCGGTTGTTGCACACAGTGAACAACTAGGGTTAGAATTGCATTGTAAGAAGACGGATTATGGTCGTCACTAGGAAAAAAGAAATACCACAATGTAATATACAGGTAAATGGGAATATTCCTAAACATGTGAATCGGTACAACTATCCCAGAACAGTAATAATGTCTAATGGAAGGTGTCTTGAAGAGATTAGAAAAAGAATCGCCCTGGCAAAGGTAGCCTTTTGAAAGATGAAAAACATAGTGACTAATAAAAATGTCAATTGCAACAAGAACAAAGAACATAGAACCTGAACTTTGGCATGGATTTTTTATTTTTATTTTTTGCGCCGGCTCGCTTTGAACTCAAGCATAGTCCATAACACCAGCTCTAGTAGTGCTGGACTGAATTTTGTGTGTGGATTATCATACTCTATTAACAACACCCACGGCTCTTCTAAGGCATCCCATCTTTGTAGCCATGATTTTGAGTACATTATACCTACAGTCGCAACCTGTTTGAACATTACCTCAGGACAGACTACATCCCCCCTTTAAAAAAAAAAAAAACATCAATAAAGACAAAAATAATGTAAATTATCTCGAACAACAACTAGCCAGAAAAAAAAACAACATTTCCATATGTGTGGCACGTTACACCCACCTTGGGTATTTATGATGCCCATGTTAAACATTGCCTCAACGAGTAATGTATTATTGATTATTTTTCATCTGTTTTAATGCTTATTGTTCTTTTGTTGTCAAAGAATTGCTTCATAAGAGATGTTGAATGTAAGAATGTATGAGAGGAAATAGAGAAGAAGGGCAGAATGTCAGACGGGCCTGCGTGCCCAATTCTTAACCCTATAAAAATAAAGATAAATAAAGTACATTAGTTGCAGTATGCATATTCACACCAACCCTATGCGACCATTGGCAAACTTAGACATTACCTAATCACACTTATTCACACTATTCCTCCCCATGACGTTTGACGGCAAAAGTGGAAGATGATGATGATGATGATGAGTTGCAGTAAGTACTATACGGTTGTGAAATATGGACCATGAACAACACCGATGGACAGAGCTTGAACGCTTTGAAGATGTGGCGCTATTGCAAGTTTCAGTGAATAAGCTGAATAGAAGGGAGATCTGAGGAACACATGCTTAAAGATATTGGAGGAAACAGACAACTGCTGAACAGCAGACAAAACAGAAAATTATCACGTGAGACACAGAGAGCATTTACTTAGAATATTGGAGGGCAAAAGAATAAGAGAATGACCCAGAAAAAGCACATCATACATCAGAGGTGACAGATTTGAATCCCAGTGTTGTCACCATAGCTTTCAAATTGTGTCTAGTGTGTCCTCTAATCCCTGCTTCTGTCATCTACTTGTATAAATGTCCATCAATACTATTGAATATATTTATCATACTACGACACAAGTTCAAGGATGTTGGGCACAGTCTTATACTGAAGGGCTGCGTGGTCTTGAGGTATGGTGTCCGCCTCGAGTGTTGGAGGTCCCGGGTTCTCCCGGTGAGAACCTGGATTTTTTTTTTCACCTGGACTTCTAGTAATAAAAATTTCCCCTGGTCTTTGGGTAGTGAGATCGGACGCCCTTGTGTATTGTTGCGCACGTAAAAAAAAAATCCCTTGGCAGTTGGAAATCGAAAAAGAGTAGCCTAACGGCCCTGCCCGGGCAAAATTGCGAGTTAAAAATCTACCCAACGTATTTCAGGACCCTCGCCGGTGCTACGGAGTTCGTGCACTGAGCTGAGTTTCTCCAGACTCAGGTTTGAGTTAGGAGGAGAACGGAGCACTTATGGGTTGCACCCGTGTGCCATGATGTTGATCCATCGACTAAACTAAACTATACTCTATTAACAGTGTCCCTCACCATCAGGTGAATCTACTCTGACTTCAGAGGTACTTGTAATTTACGTCCCTAAGTCAAGAACGAGAGGTCAACATATTTAGTCCAATTGTCTGGTGTAGGGGTTGAACCCCTTATCTCAGCATCAGCATACTGGATGTTTAAGAACACATGTTATCCATTACGCCATGCTGACCTTGTATGGATGTGAAGCGTGGACAATGAGCAGACAAGCTGAAAAACATCTGATGGCTGTGGAAATGTGGTTTCTGAGGAGAATGCAAAGAATACCACGGACAGACAGAAAACCAATGACTAAGTCCTACAAGAAACAAATGAAAACTAAACTGATTAGAGAAATTAGACATAGATTGTCACAAATTTTGGACATGTTATGAGAAGAAATACATTGAAGAACTTGGTCACAACTGGCAAGATTGAGGGGGAAAAAACAAGGGGAAGGCAGAGAAGTAAATACCTGGATGGCTTGGTCACGTGGTATGGTCAAGACAAGAACACTGAGCTGATCCACAACTCTGGTGATCATGTGAGATGGTTAAATACGACCACTCATGCTTATTGGCATGGCAAATGATGATGAGTAACATCTACTGCCATATGTTAGCAGGTAGTAGTGTCTACTGTCGTATAGTAGCAGTAAGTAATATCAACTGTTATTCAGTAGCAGGTAGTAACATCTACTGCCATATGTTAGCAGGTAGTAGTGTCTACTGTCGTATAGTAGCAGTAAGTAACATCAACTGTTATTCAGTAGCAGGTAGTAACATCTACTGTCATAAGATGGCAAGTGGGACCATCTGGTACTTTTACATGGTAGCAGGTAATACAATCTTTTGTCATAGTAGCAGATAGTAATGTCTACTCTCATAAGGTAGTAGTTAGTAGAATCTACTCTCATAAGGTAGTAGTTAGTAGAATCTACTCTCATAAGGTAGTAGTTAGTAGAATCTACTCTCATACGGTAGCAGGTGTTATCATGTTTTCCTATAGGGTAGCAGAAAGTACAATTTACTGTCACATGGTAACAGTTAGAACACACTACTATTATATAATAACATATAGTACTGTCCATTCTCATCCGGTAGCAGCTGCACTGTCACTCTCATAGTGTAGCATTTACTGTTTTATGGTAGCAGGTAGTACTACCTATTCACATACAGAGTTCTGACGTGAGTCCACATCGCTAAACAAACTGCAGATCTCCCTCATGTGTTACATAGATCAATGGTACACTTACAAGAAACATACCTTGACTTTACGTCCATCAGCAGTGGTTTCATCAAACTCCTCTCCGATCTTGAACTTGATTTCCAGTTTAGTCAAGAGAGTACTAGTAGTGATTGTCCACGAGTCGTCCTCAATACGGATTTGCTGCCGGGGCTTTGCTTTGTTTCCAATTAAACGTGTTGCGAAGCCAACCTCTGGAATAGTATCAGAAAATGGTTAAGTACTCAACACAATACCCAAAACAGAGTTGTTACATGCAACTGTTAATATATTAGGGGATATATCTCATGATCTGGAGAGTTTACAATCAGGTCTGTATTCGTTTGTAAAGATTTAATGGAAAGGACAAATTACTACTAAAGTAAGCCAAAGTAAAAGATAGCATGTAGTAACATCAAGTACAGAAAACATTACGGTTTCTCAATAGTGTTAAAACTGGTAACATTGTCAACCCTACACAACAGAAGTTTAACCTCTGATCCAACCTGAGTGTCTAGACCAGCATCCTATTATGTCCAGTGTCAACTTTAAACTGCCAAGAGTATTTAAGTATAATCCACGTAACTTAATGTCCTGGAGTGCTTGCTAACATTATAATTACAGCAAGGAATTAAGGATGTAATATTTTTTGGGGTCCTTATTTTCATTATAGATACTTTAAGCATATTTAATCACTCTGATTAAAATTAATGGCATTAATTGTGCATATATCAGCCTTTTTAGAATCAGATCACATTCCAGCATTTGTAGGTCGTATTGTGACAATTTTTGTGTCAATGTTAGGTCATAATATAACAATTTAGGTCATATATTTGGGAAAGAGTTGCAACAGGCATTTGTTCCTGGAGAAGAGATGTACGAAACGGAATGGCACTCTTTGAGCGCAATCTGATCCAAAAAACAGGATACGAGGCACAGGCATAAAATGCAGTCACTTACTGCGGGACCAGCCTAGTCTTACAGATGCGGAAACTGTGACAGAGATTGTCACTCTCACATTGGACTATACAGCCACCAGTGGTGCTGTCAGGTGCATCCCCAGCGGCACAACTCTATAGTCCTACAGGACTGAAAGAGGTCTTCTACTACTACTAGTATATGATATTTTTATGCATTTGCTCCTATAAGACTAAATGTTAAAATTACATTCTAAGCATTAGTTATTTTCTGATCTAGTAATAAATATGTGTTCTGCTAAGAGTTACAGATAATTTACATATGAATCTGGGATGGATAAGGCATTATATCTAAACAAAGGCAGGATTATCTACGTGTACTGAAGCTTAACTTATCCATAATTATAACATGATGGTCGTGAGTGATGCAATTAGACGGAATATTGTAAACATATTAAGTCAGAAGATTGCATTGTGTCACTGTAGTCTTACATTGTGTGTCGCATCGATCTCAGCTAACAATTAATGAAGAAACCTACAAACTTTTGTATGTTAAGAGAATCTGTAAATAGGTTTTGATAGCAACAATTTAGTACAGTTTGTGAGACATGCAAAGTGTCTGACAAAAAGGTTATTGCAGAGAAACAATTTCCTGTGTACAGCATCTCAAAACACAAGAGCAGCATGACTCTGAATGCTGCATCAGAGAGTCGGCAACAAATACTGCTCCAGAAATCCAATGCTGTGCATGCCAGGTAAAACACATGTGTGAGATAATGTCTGCTGATATCCCAGCATTTAAGGACATTTTTAGAAGAAGTTTACCAATCAGCTCATCCCCAGTAAGCTAACACACATGAAAAATTACATGACTACTTGTTATCATGACATTTGAAATAAGAGCTTGTACTGTTGATAAAAATATATAGATTTCCACTGAAGTTGAATTAAGTAGATAACGTTGTTGTTAGGGTTTTCACAGAAATCTGAAAATGATAATGACAAGTGAACATGATACACTAGGTCACATATTTTATTTCTCTGGAGCAGATATTCAATTTGGGAGAGATTATTCACAAACTGTGAATAATACTGAGCGTTATGTGACATTTACTAACCCCAATTATAGGCTTCAGAAGACTATTATTCTCTCTTCTTGTCTATCTTTTTTTTTGGTGCAAGTTCTTTTTCTTCAAACCTCACAAAGACGATATTTGTCGACAAAGACACACACTACGTACAGTGATATTTTATTTGGAAAATAAAATTCATGTTACACAAAGACATCTACAGGAACCTACAGGAATCGCTGGCTGCTGGGGATGGGGACGGAGCGCTTATGGGAATATCCCGAATGCTGTGATGTCGGTTCCTAAATCAATCAATCAATCAATCTACAGGAACCATAGATTCCAACACTCGATCACACTGTCGCTGACTGGGGGATGCACCCCCCGGCAGCTTTCGCAGATCCATAGAGCTCACTTTATTCACAAGGTTCAAGTTTCTCAGTTCTATATCTTAGTTCGTAATGTGTGATATGTCGTGGTCATTCTTCAAAGTTTCCAGTAAATAGAGGATTTGCCAAATCTATACAATATAGAATGGTGCACCTACTGTTGGAATGACATGAGGGTTATTTTGTGAACGAACATTCTGGAATAAGTTGCAATAGGTTAGTACGGTTTGAAAAGGGCACATGCAGTAATTTGATTGGCTGATTTGAAAAGCCTGCTGAGAGATTCCATCTGATCCAGGCCAAAAACATAGCATAGCATTAGTTATGTAGATTTCATCTGGGCTGGTTGCTCTCGATATGTGAAATTCATCACCATTCATCACCCAATTTCGTTTTCTATGTGTCCCAGATACGACTGTAAAATCATTTTAAATGTTGTGGCCGTGCCTAGTGATGAGAAAGAGACAAGTATCAGTGTATTTGTATAAAAAATGTGAAATTATGAGATCAGAGCTTCATTGAGAAGTTACTCTGAATGTTGCTTTCTGACAAACTAACATGTCTAACGCACTGAATATTTTAGCATGTCTATCATTTCATCTGCTATGAGAATGTTAGCTTGGTGAATATTAGCACACTCTCACTGCATATCTGCAATCTTTATGTGCTATAGAACTTCCCTATGGATGCACATCATTGCATTCTTAATCAAACTGTATAAACGTTCTTGAGAGTGTGTTTTACAACTTTTGTGATCAGAATGTGTGACTTGACATGTAATCTTTTCCCTGAAAATGCTGAGAATATTTAAGTGAATGATATGTTGGTTTGAGTTACTCTCTCATATGAGAAGAAAGATAGATGCATCATAATATTCATATGTTTGCAAGATGTGCACGCCAGAATTACACAATTACTGTGATGACTGGTGAATATTTTATGTTCACGAGAATTGCTAAAAGCACTCTTAAAGATTTGCCATAATGCAATTTATCTCTGAAGTTTGTGCACTTGTTAGCTTGCAACAGTGGTTGGGTTAATACGAGTTCAAACCTTTGTCTATGTTTGCTGAATATATATATATATATATATATATATATATATATATATATATATATATATATATATATATATATATATATATCATATGTGGACAAGTTGTATTATCATGATGGTTGGTTGGGTATGATGTCCCCAACTCAGCAAGAATACTTAGTGTCAATCACAAATAGGGGTGAGCAGTGAGACGATATCACCCAGTCATCCGAGTGGTTTAAATTCCATCACCAGAACAAAGGGATTGGTGCATGAGTAACACTCTCCCTTCTCCTCCTCATTTCCTTTTGTGTTCGTTGATACTTTGATAATGACATTTGATTTTAGTACAAATTTATAGCAATGGGTTTTTGCATTTTTGTATCAGCAGGGAAAGGGATGGTGGAGTGGCCTTATAGTTGGAACAACCAAAAGAGTCTCAGTCTCAAACCTTCAACTACTTATGTGTGGAGAGTTCAATGATTACTTCAGAACCTACAGGTTGGATTTACCAGCCTTAACCTTCATCACATTATATAGCTTTGCTAATGGCAATTGAGAGTTTGCCTCAAGCAGGCACATGGAAGGTTATAAAACTATATGTCTATGGAAACTCCCATGTTATTCCTAGAAGCCGCATTAACGGCATTCCTTAGGAACTATCTAACCCAGCTCATTAATAGCTGTGGCTTATTTTAGAAGAAGGAGAGTTTGGGATATTCGTTTATTCAATTGGATTACTAGTTGCAGTCCAGGAACGAATGTTAGCTTTTATTCCGATCTTGAAACTTAGGCGGGATGAACTTGCGTTGTGGAATGCTGTAAGAATGTTTGACCTATGTCAATAAACTCCTAGTTAGTCTTCAGGAGGTAGTCGTCAAAACATACGGAGAATTTACCTTCCTGTTATCATGAAGAGTGGATGCTCAACTTTATTGAATGACCCCAGTCGCCAGCTTCAACAGGCAGTCTCATCACCGCTAAGGATTCATTATAGTTTTATTCCTTCAAAAACTGTGTCACAGGAGAGAGTTAACTTGATGAGAGTGTATCATGAAGTAAGTTGCTAACTGGAAACTTAATTAACACTGCTTATTAGTGGCTGTGAGATTATAGTGAAACAGGGCAATGTGTACAAACTGGTGTTTTGCCCAGAAGAAGAGAACTCTTTCTCCAGTGCCAGCTGAAGGAGATAGTACATGGTTTATTTTAGGATTGTTGTCAATTGCCAAATGAAATATCGCCCCAAATTAACCACCTTCTTACTGGCTTAAACTAAAATTGACTAGTGAGCGGCCGCTGTGACATGTTTATTTTATTAACTCCCGCAAGTCGATTGCAAATAAAGCTCAGTTTTATTTGCAATTCGATTGTGAATAAAGTCTATATAAAGTCCCTATTCTATAAATTTGTTGTCCACTTGAAATGTGTTTAATGTGTCTTAATAAGTGGTTTCTCATTGTACTAACATGACACCTAAATCTAAAGTTAAATACTATATATAAGCAAGGCCATTAAACTGTATACTAAAGTGAAATGTTCAAATACTATAAACACAGCCATTTATTTAACTTTATACTGTATACTAAAGTGAAATACTATAAACAAGGCCATAAAATGTATACTACAGTGAAACAAGGCCAAGTTTATGGTCTGGTTACAGACACCTTGATTCTTGACATTTGTATATTTATTAGTTATTATATTACGCAGTCAGATTTGTAAATGATAATGAATGGTATGATAAAGTGCAATGATTTTTTTTTATTGTTGGAGATATGAAGGTCATACTTTAAATTTTCTGTCATATTTTGACATGTTAATTGTCATTTGTCTTAAAAGCTTGCTTGTTTTTTTATACGATTTCAATGTCCCAACTCTATATTATAGTATAATTTATAAAAATATATAGTTAATAACGAGAAGGAAAAAAAAATCTAGGATTCTGAAAGTAAGCCTTTGTTGGCGGTGTAACTTTTAATGCTAATACTAATAATATTACCAAGAGCTTTCATGTAGTCGTCAAAGTTCTCCGACTTTTCCAGATCCCAAACGCCGGGTGCCAGTTCTGCTGCCATGGTGTACTGTACACACGTGCGTTGTTTTGTGTCCCGAGGCTTATCTCGAATGAAATACCAGACCACAGACACTGTTCCCTAGACTCACTGGCCAGTCAGACAGACGAACTTTGACCCCGGGATAACCTTTAGTCACTCTCATCCCAGAGAGCGGGAAGAGAAGGGGGACAAATGATTCTTTCTTTGTCTTTGAGACCACGTCCCTCGGCTAACGTCTCGGATAGAGATGAATTCGTCTTTCTCGTGCAACCAACACTAAGACTACTAAGAGGCTGGGAACCTCCCATCCCATAAGTGTCATAAATCATAAAATTGTAGTCGGTTGCAGTTTATTTACAGGACGTCGCAATCGACCCAGCATTTTTGTGGCTGTTTGGGATTTCCTATGCAATTTTTACGTTGAGTAGTTTTGTCATTCGTTACCATCTGCACGACGGACGCTCTTACCATGGAAATCAATGCAAGGAGCTGTGCGGTTGATGTCGAACCCTGGAGCCGGTATGCTGGCCAATTGTGAACAACCTTCTCTGCATCTAAGCCACAGTGCCGACACAAAATGTAGTACTATAAACATGCGTGTGTGCGTGCGCTCTGTGAATTTTTTACAGGTTAAAATCATGGGTAATTAGAAATACAAACATTCAGAACTAGAAGAACCCATAAAGAAAATAAAGAGTATCACATGAACAACCAGAGCTGATTCGTTGAAAGCAGTGTTTCAGCCAAATGACTACAATTACGATCACTAGAAACATCACATAGAAAAGATATGCCGAGGTAGCGGGTTCAACCCCTACACCGGTCAGTTGGATTAAAATGTTGACTTCTCATCCGTGACTTTGGGACGTAAATTACAAGTACCTCTGAAGTCGGAGTGGGTTCGCCTGATAGCGAAGGACACTGGTAATAAGAAAAGCCAATCCACACGCAAAAATCAGTCCAGCGAATTAGAACTAGTACGTGTATGGACTACGCTTGAGTTCAAATCAACTTTATTTCAAATCAACTTTATTTTTAAAGCGAACGAGCGCAAAAAAACAAAAAAAAAAAAAAAAAAAAAACAACAACAACAACAACAACAAACAAACAAACAGGACAGTTTATGAATGGAAACAACTCTTTCACGTGGTTATAAATTGGAAATACATCATGAAACTACTGTAGATTATTCAATGAAGCTAAAGGCAACCATAAAGTGAAATAGTTTGATTGGAGACAGATTTTGCTGTGATCATATAGCTGATGTCAACATTCAAAGTCACACAGTAAACCACGCCACAAAGTCACACAGTAAACCACGTCACAAAGTCACACAGTAAACCACTGACAAGATATGAAAAATAAACACGTCATTGCTAGAGCAAAGTAACGTATTTTATCAATGGACACTGAACACAACCCTAAATAATATTGAACACGGACCGGTAAAAAAGTCTGCATGTCAAAACAAATGTTTAAGTATTGTTTTATTGTCTGACACCTATATGAGAGCAGAGGGAAAATAAAGGTCAAAGGACACACACAAGTTAATTGCACGTCCTTTAATGAACCCCATATGCATTAGCTGTTTGTGATTTACAAGGCAATGCTTAGTTTAGTAGTTTGCTATTGCTGTCTGAACAATCGAAGCTCAAATTATCAAAATCAACGCAAAGTGGTCTGCTCCCAAAAGACCTGCGACTAACCTTTCACTTCGTGATTAAGGGTAATTGGAAAACTACGTTCACTAACTCTGAGCTACAGTCGATGACAGAGGACACACTAGACAGCACATTAATGTCAAGCCATTGGACATACTAGATAGCACAGTAATATCAAGCCATAGGACACACTAGACAGCACATTAATGTCAGGCCATAGGACACACTAGACAGCATATTAATGTCAAGCCATAGGACACACTAGAGAGCACATTAATGTCAAGCCATAGGAAACACTAGACAGCATATTAATGTCAAGCCATAGGACACACTAGACAGCACATTAATGTCAAGCCATAGGACACACTAGACAGCACATTAATGTCAAACCATAGGACACACTAGACAGCACATTAATGTCAAACGATAGGACACACTAGACAGCATATTAATGTCAAGCCATAGGACACACTAGACAGCACATTAATGTCAGGCCATAGGACACACTAGACAGCACATTAATGTCAGGCCATAGGTCACACTAGACAGCATATTAATGTCAAGCCATAGGACACACTATAGAGCACATTAATGTCAAGCCATAGGACACACTAGACAGCATATTAATGTCAAGCCATAGGACACACTAGACAGCACATTACTGTCAAACCATAGGACACACTAGACAGCACATTAATGTCAAGCCATAGGACACACTAGACAGCACATTAATGTCAGGACATAGGACACACTAGACAGCACATTAATGTCAAGCCATAGGACACTAGACTAAACATTAGGCAGCACATTAGTGTCAAGCCATAGGACACACTAGACAGCACATTAATGTCAAGCCATAGGACACTAGACTAAACATTAGACAGCACATTAATGTCAAACCATAGGACACACTAGACAGCACATTAATGTCAAGCCATAGGACACACTAGACAGCATATTAATGTCAGGCCATAGGACACACTAGACAGCACATTAATGTCAAGTCATATGACACACTAGACAGCATATTAATGTCAAACCATAGGACACACTAGACAGCACATTAATGTCAAACCATAGGACACACTAGACAGCACATTAATGTCAAACCATAGGACACACTAGACAGCACATTAATGTCAGGCCATAGGACACACTAGACAGCACATTAATGTCAGGCCATAGGACACACTAGACAGCACATTAATGTCAGGCCATAGGACACACTAGACAGCACATTAATGTCAGGCCATAGGACACACTAGACAGCACATTAATGTCAGGCCATAGGACACACTAGAAAGCACATTAATGTCAAACCATAGGACACACTAGACAGCACATTAATGTCAAACCATAGGGCACACTAGACAGCACATTAATGCCAAACGATAGGACACACTAGACAGCATATTAATGTCAAGCCATAGGACACCCTAGACAGCACATTAATGTCAGGCCATAGGACACACTAGACAGCACATTAATGTCAGGCCATAGGTCACACTAGACAGCATATTAATGTCAAGCCATAGGACACACTAGACAGCATATTAATGTCAAGCCATAGGACACACTAGACAGCACATTACTGTCAAACCATAGGACACACTAGACAGCACATTAATGTCAAGCCATAGGACACACTAGACAGCACATTAGTGTCAAGCCATAGGACACACTAGACAGCACATTAATGTCAAGCCATAGTACACTAGACTAAACATTAGACAGCACATTAATGTCAAACCATAGGACACACTAGACAGCACATTAATGTCAAGCCATAGGACACACTAGACAGCATATTAATGTCAGGCCATAGGACACACTAGACAGCACATTAATGTCAAGTCATATGACACACTAGACAGCATATTAATGTCAAACCATAGGACACACTAGACAGCACATTAATGTCAAACCATAGGACACACTAGACAGCACATTAATGTCAAACCATAGGACACACTAGACAGCACATTAATGTCAAACCATAGGACACACTAGACAGCACATTAATGTCAGGCCATAGGACACACTAGACAGCACATTAATGTCAGGCCATAGGACACACTAGACAGCACATTAATGTCAGGCCATAAGACACACTAGACAGCACATTAATGTCAGGCCATAGGACACACTAGACAGCACATTAATGTCAGGCCATAGGACACACTAGAAAGCACATTGATGTCAAACCATAGGACACACTAGACAGCACATTAATGACAGGCCATAGGACACACTAGACAGCACATTAATGTCAGGCCATAGGACACACTAGACAGCACATTAATAATGTCAAACCATAGGACACACTAGACAGCACATTAATGTCAAACCATAGGACACACTAGACAGCACATTAATGTCAGGCCATAGGACACACTAGAAAGCACATTAATGTCAAACCATAGGACACACTAGACAGCACATTAATGTCAAGCCATAGGACACACTAGACAGCACATTAATGTCAAACCATAGGACACACTAGACAGCATATTAATATCAAGCCATAGGACACACTAGACAGCACATTAATGTCAAACCATAGGACACACTAGACCTAACATTAATGTCAAGCCATAGGACACACTAGACAGCACATTAATGTCAAACCATAGGACACACTAGACAGCACATTAATGTCAAGCTATAGGACACTAGACAGCACATTAATGTCAAGCCATAGGACACACTAGACAGCACATTAATGTCAAACCATAGGACACACTAGAAAGCACATTAATGTCAAACCATAGGACACACTAGACAGCACATTAATGTCAAACCATAGGGCACACTAGACAGCACATTAATGCCAAGCCATAGGACACACTAGACAGCACATTAATGTCAAACAATAGGAAACACTAGACAGCACATTAATGTCAAACCATAGGACACACTAGACAGCACATTAATGTCAGGCCATAGGACACAATAGACAGCACATTGATGTCAAACCATAGGACACACTAGACAGCACATTAATGTCAGGCCATGGGACACACTAGACAGCACATTAATGTCAAACCATAGGACACACTAGACAGCACATTAATGTCAAACCATAGGACACACTAGACAGCACATTAATGTCAAGCCATAGGACACACTAGACAGCACATTAATGTCAGGCCATAGGACACACTAGGCAGCACATTAATGTCAAACCATAGGACAGACTAGACAGCACATTAATGTCAAACCATAGGACAGACTAGACAGCACACTAATGTCAAACCATAGGACACACTAGACAGCACATTAATGGCAAACCATAGGACACACTAGACAGCACATTAATGTCAAACCATAGGACACTAGACTAAACATTAGACAGAACATTAGTGTCAAACCATAGGACACACTAGACAGCACATTAATGTCAAACCATAGAACACACTAGACAGCACATTAATGTCAAGCCATAGGATACACCAGACAGCACATTAATGTCAAACCATAGGACATACTAGACAGCACATTAATGTCAAACCATAGGACACACTAGACAGCACATTAATGTCAAGCCATAGGACACACTAGACAGCACATTAATGTCAAACCATAGGACATACTAGACAGCACATTAATGTCAAACCATAGGACACACTAGACAGCACATTAATGTCAAGCCATAGGACACACTAGACAGCACATTAATGTCAAACCATAGGACACACTAGACAGCATATTAATGTCAAGCCATAGGACACACTAGACAGCACATTAATGTCAAACCATAGGACACACTAGACAGCACATTAATGTCAAGCCATAGGACACACTAGACAGCACATTAATGTCAAACCATAGAACAGACTAGACAGCACATTAATGTCAAACCATAGGACACACTAGACAGCACATTAATGTCAAACCATAGGACAGACTAGACAGCACATTAATGTCAAACCATAGGACACACTAGACAGCACATTAATGTCAAACCATAGGACACACTAGACAGCACATTAATGTCAAATCATAGGACACACTAGACAGCACATTAATGTCAAACCATAGGACACACTAGACAGCACATTAATGTCAAACCATAGGATAAACTAGACAGCACATTAATGTCAAACCATAGGACACACTAGACAGCACATTAATGTCAAACCATAGGACACACTAGACAGCACATTAATGTCAAACCATAGGACACACTAGACAGCACATTAATGTCAAACCATAGGACACACTAGACAGCACATTAATGTCAAACCATAGGACACACTAGACAGCACATTAATGTCAAACCATAGGACACACTAGACGTCACATTAATGTCAAACCATAGGACACACTAGACAGCACATTAATGTCAAATCATAGGACACACTAGACAGCACATTAATGTCAAACCATAAGTCACACTAGACAGCACATTAATGTCAAACCATAGGACACAATAGACAGCACATTAATGTCAAACCATAGGACGCACTAGACAGAATATTAATGGCAAACCATAGGACACACTAGACAGCACATTAATGTCAAACCATAGGACACACTAGACAGCACATTAATGTCAAATCATAGGACACACTAGACAGCACATTAATGTCAAACCATAGAACATACTAGACAGCACATTAATGTCAAGCCATAGGACAGACTAGACAGCACATTAATGTCAGGCCATAGGACACACTAGACAGCACATTAATGTCAAACCATAGGACAGACTAGACAGCACATTAATGTCAAACCATAGGACACACTAGACAGCACATTAATGTCAAACCATAGGACAGACTAGACAGCACATTAATGTCAAGCCATAGGACAGACTAGACAGCACATTAATGTCAAGCCATAGGACACACTAGACAGCACATTAATGTCAAGCCATAGGACACACTAGACAGCACATTAATGTCAAACTATAGGACACACTAGACAGCACATTAATGTCAAACCATAGGACACACCAGACAGCACATTAATGTCAGGCCATAGGACACACTAGACAGCACATTAATGTCAAACCATAGGACACACTAGACAGCACATTAATGTCAAGCCATAGGACAGACTAGACAGCACATTAATGTAAAGCCATAGGACACACTAGACAGCACATTAATGTCAAACCATAGGACACACTAGACAACACATTAATGTTAAACCATAGGACACACTAGACAGCATATTAATGTCAAGCCATAAGACACTAGACTACACAATGGACAGCACATTAGTGTCAAGCCATAGGACACTGGACAGCACATTAATGTCAAGCCATAGGACACTGGACAGCACATTAATGTCAAACCATAGGATACACAAGACAGTACATTAATGTCAGCCATAGGACACTAGACTACACACTATACAGCACATTAATGTCAAGAAATAGTATACTAGACTACACACTAGACGGCACATTAATGTCAAGCCATAGGACACTAGACTACACACAAGACAGCAAATTAATGTCAAACCACAGGACACTAGCCTACATACAAGACAGCACAGTAATGTTAAGCCATAGGAAACTAGACTACAGACTAGAATTTACACATGACGTCCGCAGCCTCGATGTAGTAACCTGTCTACTTGGCCTAAGTAGATATCACTCTTCAACTTGAAACTAGACGCTCTGTTTTCCTTCAACCTGAAACTAGACGCTCTGTTTTCCTTCAACCTGAAACTAGACGCTCTGTTTTCCTTCAACCTGAAACTAGACGTTCTGTTTTCCTACTTAAAGCTAGCCTCTCTCTAACGTCTACTTGAAAATAGACATCTTCTTATTTCTACTTAAAGCTTGACTTCTTACTTCTATTCGAAACTAGACATGTTACTTCTATCTCAAACTAGACACCCTCTAACTTCTACTTGAAACAAGACACTCTCTTATTTCTATTTGAAACTATAAACACCTTCTCTTTTGTCTGCTTGAAATTAAATACATTTTAAACTTCTACTTGAAACTAGATACTCCCTTATTTCTACATGAAACTAGATACCCTCTTACTTGTATGTGAAACTAGATACTCCCTTATTTCTACATGAAACTAGATACCCTTTATCTTGTATATGAAACTAGATACTCCCTTATTTCTACATGAAACTAGATACCCTCTTACTTGTATGTGAAACTAGATACTCCCTTATTTCTACATGAAACTAGATACCCTCTTACTTGTATGTGAAACCAGATACTCCCTTATTTCTACATGAAACTAGATACCCTCTTACTTGTATGTGAAACCAGATACTCCCTTATTTCTACATGAAACTAGATACCCTCTTACTTGTATATGAAACTAGATACTCCCTTATTTCTACATGAAACTAGATACCCTGTTACTTGTATATGAAACTAGATACTCCCTTATTTCTACATGAAACTAGATACCCTCTTACTTGTATGTGAAACTAGATACTCCCTTATTTCTACATGAAACTAGATACCCTCTTACTTGTATGTGAAACTAGATACTCCCTTATTTCTACATGAAACTAGATACCCTCTTACTTGTATGTGAAACTAGATACTCCCTTATTTCTACATGAAACTAGATACCCTCTTACTTGTATGTGAAACTAGATACTCCCTTATTTCTACATGAAACTAGATACCCTCTTACTTGTATGTGAAACTAGATACTCCCTTATTTCTACATGAAACTAGATACCCTCTTACTTGTATGTGAAACTAGATACTCCCTTATTTCTACATGAAACTAGATACCCTCTTACTTGTATGTGAAACTAGATACTCCCTTATTTCTACATGAAACTAGATACCCTCTTACTTGTATGTGAAACTAGATACTCCCTTATTTCTACATGAAACTAGATACCCTCTTACTTGTATGTGAAACTAGATACTCCCTTATTTCTACATGAAACTAGATACCCTCTTACTTGTATGTGAAACTAGATACTCCCTTATTTCTACATGAAACTAGATACCCTCTTACTTGTATGTGAAACTAGATACTCCCTTATTTCTACATGAAACTAGATACCCTCTTACTTGTATGTGAAACTAGATACTCCCTTATTTCTACATGAAACTAGATACCCTCTTACTTGTATGTGAAACTAGATACTCCCTTATTTCTACATGAAACTAGATACCCTCTTACTTGTATGTGAAACTAGATACTCCCTTATTTCTACATGAAACTAGATACCCTCTTACTTGTATATGAAACTAGACACCCTCTGACGTTCACTTCAAACTAGACATTTTATGTTTAAAACTAGACACGCTCTAGCATCTACCTCACACTAGACACTCTCTGTTTAACCTACAATTAAATACACTCTGACATATCTATTTTACACGGGACATCCTCTGACGTTGTTTCACACTAGACACTCTCTGGTAACTTCAAACTATATACACTCTGACGTCACTTTAAATTATAGAATGGTGGACCAATTTCTTTTAAAACGAGTAACCAGCTCTCTTTGTAAGTTAACCTCTTTCAAGATATCTTCATTATTCTGTTTATCCATCTACGTTTTTTTTTTCATTCTTCTGTTACATTACATTTCCTCAGCTTCCACGTGATGTGTCTGCTCTTTGCCAATGATTCACAACCGTAGATCAGAATTGGCCTGACGAGCTCTTAAGAACTCGCTTTTTTACCTCTGTTGACAATGCTATATTGCAGAGAATATTCTTCATCTCGTGGAATACTGTTTTTTGTTTGGGCTGTTCTGTAATTAACTTCTTTAATACATCTTCCAGTCAGAAGGATCTACAGGTAATGATAGATACAGTGGTTGTAGAATGTGAAAAAATGGGCCTTAGTTTGAATTATAGAAAGACAGAAGTCACGGTGATATCAAAGAAACAGATAGGGCGTTATTTTGGGGCAAGTACAAAAATTCAGATATCTAGGCACAATGATAATATTAGATGGAAGATGCGTCACTGAGATAAAGAGAAGAATGGGACAAGCAAAAACGGCATTCTATCAAATGAAGAACGTTTTGTGCAATAAGTCACTGTCCTTGAAAGTTAGAAAAAGAGTAGTTGCATGTAACATAGAACCGGTTTTAACATACGGCAGCGAATATTGGACAATTAATAAACAGACGAAAGAATCGACGGAAGCCTTGGAGATGTGGTTTTATAGAAAACTGCTGAAAATTAATTGGACAGCCAAAATGAGCAATTGGGTCGTTTTAAGGGAAGCTGAGTCACCAACATCAGAAAGGGACAGTCATCTTTTTTTTTGTTTTGTTATGAGAAGACAAAAACTGGAATTTGTTGTGACAACCGGAACGATTTGCGGAAAGAGAGTTAAAGGAAGGCAGCGTGAGAAGATTCTTGATAGTCTTGTGTCATGGCACGGAAGGGAGTCAACACATGAATTGATCCATGACATCGGAGATCGTAATGTGTGACGAAGCATGATCGCCCTCGCCGCCCGGCAAGGCACTGATTGATGAATACATCTTCCAGCTGCGGTTATTTAAGTACCCAAAGAATTGTTTCAGACTTGTTCCATTCCACTATGATGATATATTTAGGAAGACATATTTTTTCTTTGTAATTCATTCATTCATTCATTCATTCATTTTCTTCTTCTTCTTCTTTCGTTCGCTTGAAATATGTCTATATCTGCAATGTCGTCTCTTGCATGAATTGAACTGTTTTTTTCAGTTCACACAGTGGTCCATAGAGTTTATCTTCCACCGTCGTCTCTCTAGGCCAGAAGGTTTGCCTAGATATGTTATATTTTGGGCAGTCTTGGAGTATGTGCTCTGCTGTCTGCGACGCCAATCCACATGTGCACATGGCTGTTTCACCAATCTTGAATTTTGTATACATGTGGTTGCGTAATCTATTGTGTCCTGTTCTGAGGCGCAGAATAATGACTTGTTCTGGTCTGTCCATAATGTGGTAGTCATCTTGAGCAGGTTTTGGTGGCTTTCTGACTGATTTGATCATTCTTTTCTTTTGGTGGTATGTAACGGGCACATCAGGCTGTTCCTCTTTGGCTCCTTCCTTAGCCAATTGATCAGCTCTGTCGTTTCCGGGTACTCCACAGTGGGATGGTATCCACTGTATGGTGACTTTATGCTGACTGCTAAGTTCAGAAAGTAGTGTCCTTAGTACTGGCAATTTCCCAGAGAGGAGCGCCTCGAGTACTGATTTTGCATCTGTTAGTAGCACCACAGGTTGTGTACCATTGCTGTTATTTAGTAATTTCTCTGTTGCTATCTTGATTGCCTCAATTTCGGCATCATAGTTATGGCAGTACTTTCCTGTCGGTACTCTGGCTGTGTCCCTAGTATTATTTGGGTATTCTATGTACACTCCCGCTCCTCCATTTCGAACAGCATTTTGTGCTGACCCATCTGTGTAGACTCGGATCCAGAGGTCCTGTGGGTATTCTTCATCAAGGAAGCTGAGAGTGGCTGTTCTGCGCTGCACACTGTTCTGTTCTTCCTTGTCAAATATTCCTCTCACTTTTGTCTGGATTTGTAATGATAGTCTATGCTCATCTTTCCATGGAGTTCGCTCTGGAATAGTTGTTAGGGGGATACAAACTGTGGGCAGATCAGTGGTTTCTCTGCAGAGTCGTTTGGCCTGGTGGATAAAACTACTTCTTTTCAACCGCCCCATAGCTAGGTTTTCAAATCTGTTCTTCATAGGGTGGCCTGGCAAGCTGAGGAACTTTTCTGCTTGTATTAGCGTTTTCGTATCTCTGCGCTCACTCAGTGCCTGTGTCCTCCCCATCTTCTCCATTTCCACTATAGGGGTTGATCTCATCCCTCCTGTGGTGACTCTAAGTGCTTGATTTTGCACCTTGTCCAGCTCTTGTAGTGTGGTATTTGATGCTGAACACCACGCAGTTGACCCATATTCCAGGTGTGGTCGTATGCTCTGTTGGTAAACTTTGCTAAGTATTTTCGTACTGGCTCCCCATGTGGTTCCACTTAGCTTTCTCAGGATGGCTATTTTCCTTCTGGCTTTTGCTACTGCTTTGTTGATGTGCTTTCTCCATGTCAGCTTGCCATCAAATGTTACTCCAAGGTATGTTGGTTCTTTATCTTCTCTTAGGGGTGTTCCATTTATCTGGATGATCCCTGCCTTTTGTTTTGGAGAGAGGGTAAATAGGGTGGTGCTGCACTTGTCAGTGTTTATGCTGACACACCATCTATTTGCCCATGCAGCAAATGTATCTACAGCTCTTTGTAGCAATCTGGTGGCCACTGATGCATATTCATTTGTGCTCCATAGAACCAGGTCATCGGCGTACATTGCCGCTTTAATTCCATGCGGTAGGTGAGCAACAAGATCATTGATGAAGATTAGAAAAAGTGTGGGGGACAAGACTCCGCCCTGGGGGACACCGTGACGCAGTAGTACTTTCTTGCTCTTGAGTCCGTCTATCTGTACTCGGGCTCTTCTGTTGTGCAAGTATGCTTTCACCCATTTGTACATTCTTCCATTGACTTTGCAGTTTCTCAGTTTCTTCATCAGACCTTCTTTCCAGACTTTGTCAAAGGCTTTCTTCAGATCTATCCATGCCGCAAGCACCAGCTTCTTCTCTTGGAATGCATCCTCAATTTCTTGAGAGAGGTAGGTTGTCTGATCTTCCGTAGAGTAGCACTGCCTAAAGCCAGCCTGCTGTGGCACAAGGATGTTTTTACTTTCAATGTACCACTGCAGTCTGTGATTGATGATGCGCTCCAGTGTTTTGCAGAGACAGCTGGTGAGGCTAATTGGTCTGTAGCTAGAGGCAATGGAACCATCTTTCCCTGATTTTAGGAGGGGTATCATGATTGCTTCTCTCCAGGCTTGTGGAACACTGCCTAAGGTCCAGCTGTTATTGAAGATCTGCAACAGCTTTGTTTTGGCCTCTGTTCCTAGGTTCCTGATCATTTCATTGGAGATACCATCAGCTCCTGGTGACTTTCTCATTTTCAGTTTTGATATGGCTAGCTCCAGTTCGCTGATTGTGATGGGTGCCTCCAGAACCTCATGTACTATTTCCTTCTGTCCTGTATGTTGTCGTTTCTCTCGAATCTCTTGTTGATTCTCTGGACTAATTTTGATATTGCTATCTTGTGCGAACGAGTCCGCAAAATGGTCAGCTGCTTGCTTTCTTGTTAAGATTTTTCCATCTTTATGTAGTGCAATTTTGGAGTTTCTCCCTGTGCCCTCGTCATTAAGCTGTTTTATTAGCTTCCACAATTTCCTTGTGTCTCTTTCAAAGTTCAGAGACTCCGTTTTCTCCTGCCAGCTTTTCCGTCTAGCCTGCAGCTTGGCCCTTTGAAATTTGGCTTTTGCATGCTGGAATTTATTGTGGTGCTCTTGGCTGGGTGTGGCCTCTGCTTGCTTTCTACACACTTCAACATCATTATGCAACTGTTCCAGTTCACTACTCCAGTAGGGTTTATATTGTTTACGGGCTCCTCTTGGTACTGTTTCTCGCGCTGCCTGTAGTATGCATTTCCCAAACTCTTCAACTGCTTTATTTATGTCTTTCTCAGTGTTCAGGTTTCTAACCAGTATGCTGGTGCGATGCTTGTACATTGCCCAGTCTGCTTTCTTGTAGTTCCACCTCGAGAGGGTGCTGCTTTCACTTACAAGCTCATTTTCTACGGTTAGAAAGACTGGCCGATGGTCACTGCCACCAAGTTGTTTCCCAACAGTTCGTGTAATGTTCCACTCCAGGTCTGGTGAATGAAAAGCCAGGTCAGGTGTAGTTGAAGAGTGCCATGATCTCGAGTAGAAAGTATGTGGGTCGGACGGCTTGTTAATCAACATGAATCTATTCTCATCTTGCCAGTCTTCCAGTCTCTCTCCTCTCTGGTCCATGTGATCATAGCCCCAGCTCTGCGAGTGGCTGTTGAAATCGCCACACACAATCATTTTTTCTTTTAGTGGTAGAGTGTCCAGTGCCTGTGGGCGGTCACTTGGACAGTAGTAATTGATCAGATGTAGATCTGTATTACCTGTCTTAAGTTTAAGTGTCTGATACTCAGCCCCTTCCATGTAGACTTTGATTTGGGAAGCCATGATGTTATTTCTTACAAGGGTCAGTATCCCACCTTTTCGCCTGTTCTTTCGGTCAGATCGGTAACACTGGTAGCCTCTGATTTTAAAGGCTATATTTTCGTTGAGGTGAGTTTCTTGCAAGCAACATATGCTTACTTTCTCTTTGTCCAGGATGTTTTCTAATTCAACTTTTTTGTTGCTGACTCCCTCCGCATTCCAGTGCATTATTTTAAGTCTTAGTTTAGTATGGCCAGTCGTCCTATTCTCATGTCCCCTGGCTCCACAGGACATCTGAGAAGGACCTCCAGTAGTTGGAGTTGGACCCTTTCGAGACATAGGGCCCGGCACTGCACCTGCCTGGGGGTCCAAAGCAGGGCGAGCACCATAACGATTAGCAGTAGTCGACATATTCCATTTTGCGTGATTGCGTGGCATCCTGATTTCTGTGGTGCGCCTCTTGGCTGGTTGCCTCCGTCTTCAGCACCTTTCTTTGCTAGAGCAGACTGTGGTCTCACTCGAGTGTAGATGTGTACGCGCGCACACGCCTGTCTGCGCATGCATGTCCGTGCATACACATCTAGAGCATACTGGTTATTTTCCGGCGCCAGAGACTCGCCGTCGCCCCTTCTCCTGTTAGTTTAAACAGGCCCGCCACGTGAAGGCCAGGAGTTGGACTTTTGCTGCATAGGTTATGTATTCACGAGCCATTGAGGTATTTGAGCAATGTTGGGCGCTCACCCCAACACCGCGCCTCGGCTACATACAGCAACATTTGGAACCCATTCATTCATTCATTCATACATTCATTCAGTAGCAATGCATGTCCTTTGCAGAACCTCGCGTCCATAACAACCTTCCGGAAAACTTCTCGATCACAAGCAAGTGGACGGAGAAATCAACACACGTTGTACAAAGGCAAATCAGGTATTGGGACAACTTTCACCACTTCTTATTAGAAAAATACCTATAAGTACCAAAACAAATCTCATAAGAATGATGTTTTTGGCCCATGTTATGCTAGCGATGTCAAACATGGATGCTTACTGCAACTAAGGAGCGCACAATCATGACTGCAGAGATGAGATGCCATAGAAGAGCTGCTGGAATAACCGCGAGAGACATAATTAGGAATGGGGAAATTAGAAGACGCTTGAAACCAGCCATGCACTTCATTAAAGAACAAGAGAGTAAATGGTTTGGCTACCTCACAAGAATGCCCTGGTACCATCTACCACAAACAGCCACATTGGAGAAATATAATGGATACAGAGGGGAAGACCACGTAACAGATGGAGTGATGGTACCAAGAACAACCTTAGAGAACAGAATACCAGCTTACAAAGAGCATTAGAAAGTGCTCGTCAAACATCTTTTCATTTTTTACCCAACACTTAACTGAGGTAAATGGGAGAAGAGAAGAAGGAGAATTACCACTACTTATATATGTTTCTGTTAGTAATACTGAGACCTTTGTTTTCTCTGTTACACCGTCTCGTTTCTCACAAACCAAGATTACAATGGATACCACCACTCTGTAGCATGGATTCTGCTGAGAGAGCTGAACAACTTGCAGTCCAGGGGCAACGACAAGATTAAATATTGTAACATGAACATGAATGGCAGTGTGCGGAGAGCCCCGAAATGGTAATATTGCAACCTGTAAGCTTAAGGGGCCGGTCTCCGTGGTGAAGGTGTTAACGACTTTCTCCGTAATCCCGTATTTCCAAGTGAGGAAGACAGCTATACAGGATTCGGCAGCGGGTCGCGTAAGTTGGTTACTTACGGGGTATGTGAGCCGATCGCTCAGAAAGCAATGGCAAACTACAGAGCGTAATCTTGCAAAAAGAACATCAACAACAGCTGAAAAATATTGGTGTTGACAGCAACGTTCTGTAAGGGATATGCAACTTTAAAAAAAAGCTTAAGGGTCATTTGGTTCACATCCCCTGGTTTCCCTCCAGCTTGAAGAGGTAAGGGGACTAGCGTGTTGCACTGACCCCCAAGAGTTATACCGATGGGAGCGTACTACTGATAGGACATCCAATACTGAGTCTAGGGAGAGAGAACAGACTTGAAGAACTGCATGCACTTCTGCTGTCTTGTAGATAGGGAGAATATCCCAAAACATGCCTGTCGAAAGAAAGAGGAAGAGAAGAAGACAAATGAGAAGAACAAGAAGACACCAACAATACAAACAATAAGATCATCATACATACAAAAGCAGTCTTATTACATCTGTGTTATCAATGGCAAATTTGATGTTTTTGTCGTCCAAAGTGCGTCAACACTACACCACATGTGAGTGTCTCATCTCATCATGTTGTACCTTGCGATGTCGAGGTGAAGTATAAACAGCGGGAGAGTGCCCGCTTATGGGCTTCATGTATCGATATTCCCATGGAATCTGTTATTCCCTCCGTCCATCGTTTACGCGGTCGGCCTCTTCCCCTGTTTCCCTCTGGTCTGTACATCATTGCTTGTTGTGGTAAACTGTTAGTTGGTAACCTACTTGCATGGCCAAACAATTTGAATTGCTGCTTTCTAATAAAATCTAGTGCAGCTGTAACCCCCACTTTAGTCCTGATTTCGTCATTTCTGATCTTATCTCTCTTTGATACATTGGGTATTCTTCTCAGGAATCTCATTTCTGTTGTTGTGATTTTTCTTTTCTCTTTTTCTGTCATTGTCCAGGTTTGGCATTGGTAACATAGAGGTGGTAGGAAGATTATGTTGTAAAGTGCTTTCTTAGTAGTTATTGATACATGTTTGTTCTTTAGTATTGGTGCCATTTGTCCAATGAGTTTGTTTGCCTTATTGCATCTATTTTTGATCTCGTCTTCTGATTTGTAATTTGATGATATTATACTTCCTAGGTACTTGAAACTCTTTACTTGTTTCAAGGAATGTTCGTTTAGGTAAATCGTTGTTGCTTTTTCTTCTTTTGTTATAGTCAGTACCTCTGTTTTACTTGTGCTAATTTTCATGTTATGTTCCCTACACATTTCGTTTAGAGTATTCATGTGGTCTTGTAATTTAGCTTCTGATGTTGCTATTATTAGTGCTTGGTCGTCCGCACACAGGAGTTCTCTAATGATTAGATTTGCAGATGGTTCTTCTTCTGTGTTCTCGTCATGCAGTGTTCTTGCGGTCTCTGTTTCGCTGGTTTCTTTACATATGTTATCTATATATATATATATATATTTTTTTTTTTTTTTAGCATATCCTTTTACAGGACTTAGCTGTCAACAGCAGCATCTTTCAGCTGTATGTTGATCTCTTGGCAAGATTACGCTCAGTAGTTTGCCATTGCTTTCTGAGCGGCCGGCTCAGTATCCCGCAAGTCACGAGCGGGGGTCGAACCTACTCAGTTCTCGGTCCGCCACGAGACTCTGCGTGATAAACGGGATTACAGAGAGAAAGTGTTGTAGCCCCTCAGCCAGAGAGACCGGCAATATCTATATATATATATCATAAACAAGTGTCAAGGGGCATTATTAACATGCATGGTTGCTTTTCTATTATTGTTCAAGTTATCTCCCCGAAAGAGAAAGCCAAATTCAAGTCTCAACTATACCGAGTGTTGCCTATGACTTAGGGGCAGTGATAGCATTTAAAAAAAAATAATCCCAGCATTCCAAGTTCGAAATGAGCTGATACGTCGGCCGTTCAGAAAGAATGGCAAATTACGTATTGTAAATTTCTAATACAATCACTAACAGGCAATACATTCTGCGGTTAACTGCGACGTCCCGTAAAGAAGTAGGGTTATTTGTACCGATTATTTCAGCTCTGTATTCGACTCCACCTCGTACAATGACACCAGCCAATGTTGGGAATTTGGTGGAAGCTGACTTGACAGGACAGGCAGTGAGGAAAGAACAGACCAGCCCAACTCGTTTGTCGTGACCTAGTCGACGTAACAACTAAGAGGCGCTGAGTAGTCTCTAGGTATGGTGTCCGCCACGAGTGCTGGAGGTCCCGGGTTCAAGCCCCCGTGAGGGCGGGATATTTTCACGTGGACTTCTAGTAATACAATTTCTCCTAGTCTCTGTGTAGTGAGATCGGACACCCGTTGCGCACGCAAAAAATCTCTTGGCAGTTAGAAATCGAAACGGCGCTGCCCGGGGAAAATTTCGAGTCAAAAATCTACCCAAAGTATTTCAGGATCATCGTCGGTGCTACGGAGTTCGTGCACTGAGCTGAGATTCTCCGGACTAAGGTTTGAGTTAGGAGGAGAACGGAGCACTTATGGGTTACACCCGTGTGCTGTGATGTTGATCCGTCGACTAAACTAAACTAAACTAAACTAGACTACGTGTGCAGGCCTAACGCTTTACAATATTACCATTGATGGTATGTGATATAGGGCTAACTTTTACTACAACGAACAGGTTTATGTAAAATAGAAATACCACAACAAGCACACTAACCAGACCGCTAACTGAAAGGTTATTTGTCTTCTTCGTTCGTTCGCTTGAAATGTGTTTATATCTGCAATGTTGTCTCTTGTATGAACTTCACTGTCTTTTTCAGTTCATCTAATAGTCCATAGAGCTGATCACCTACTGTTCATCCTATAGTCCATAGAGTTGATCACCTACTGTTCATCCTATAGTCCATAGAGTTGATCACCTACTGTTCGTCCTATAGTCCATAGAGTCGATCACCTACTGTTCATCCTATAGTCCATAGAGTTGATCACCTACTGTTCATCCTATAGTCCATAGAGCTGATCACCTACTGTTCATTCTATGGGCCAGAAGTTTTGCCTAAACATGTCATATTTTGGGCAGTCTTGAACCATGTAATCTGCTGTCTGCAGCGCCAATCCACATGTGCACATGGCTGATTCACCAATCTTGAATTGTGTACACACGTGGTTGCGTAGTCTATTGTGTACTGTTCTGAGGCGCAGAATAAATATTTGTTCTAGTTTGTCAATAAGGTACCAATTATCTTGAGCTGGTGTATGTGGCTTTCTGAATCAAATTTTTCTTTTAGTGGTATGCAATAGACACATCAGGTTGTCCTTCAGTTGTTCCTTTAGCTAGTCGATCAGCTGTCTCGTTTCCAGGTAGTCCACAGTGTGATAGTATCCACTATACGGTGACCTTACGCTGCCTGGATAGTCAGATAGTAGTGTTTGTAGTACTGACACTTTCGCAAACAGGTGTGCCCCGAGTATTGATTTTGCAACTGAAAGGTTATGTATGATCCTTCCATCTGTTTAGGAGCAACAATGAGCAACAAAATGACGAAGGAACTGGAGTAAGTGAAATAGTAGTTTCTGAGAGCGATGGTGGAAATATCATAGCCAGAGAAGATTAGAACGCTGAGGTATTGACTTTTTTACTACCAGAAGTCCACGTAAAAATATCCCGGTCCTCACCGGGGCCTGAACCCGAGACCTCCAGCATTCGAGGCGGACACCATACATTGAGACCACTCAGCCCCCGCTGCAAGTGTGCTCTTGGAGTGATCAGCCCGGAGTTTGAGAAGGCCAGTGACGTTTTAAGATATATATTAAAAAGAAAAAAATATATATAAACCATGACACATTTCCAGGGTAGTGGATCGTGGCCAAACCTTCTCGGAAAGTGCGGAAAATAGGAGGGGGAGTGCGCACGCACGATTAACGCGCCACCAAGGCTACATTTATAAATGAGAAAACCAATCCGCAAAAGAACACCATAAGTTTGTGTGGATCTGGTCTACACACGATCGGAAGTCTACCATGTCACAGAGTTCCTGCACTGTGTGATGACCCGCGTTGTGAGATTTATTGGGACATATACGATATGAGAGGAATCACCATTGGGGGACATAACATCAATAACATTAGATATAAGAATGATATTTATGACTGAGCTACCGTATGACAGTAGACAGTACTACCTGCTTCTATTAGCGCCGAAAGTTGGGCGACGCTTACCAAAAAAAAAAAAAAAAACGCACCCTACATTGTGCCATCGGCTTCGGGCGGAGGTGCGCATTTGGGAGGGTACAGGCCTTATCCTAGTGCGAGGAAATGCAACTTAAAGACTAAATGTCATGGCAGGGCAGACCAGGTCCTAAGCCTTGGTTGGCAACTGGTCTAGGTTGAAGCTCCGACAAGCGGATAGTCAGAGCATTGTTTTGCTGATCCGGCAGCTTCTGTAGCTTGTCTTGTTCCAGACGCATTGGTTTACCTTTCCTCTGGAGTACACTAGACAGACCAAGACAGGGATCATGCTGCATGGGCAACACATGGTCTCTAAATTCAGCCCAGGCTTTGATTTATGGAGAGGCATAACTGCATTTTACAAACTATCGCCTGACAAGACGGCAAGGTGCCAGTCAAGGATGATACAGTATTGATTGCAGACAATGAACAGGATCTGCAACATTTAGTAGATGCGGTTGTTGTACGTAGTGAGCAACTAGGGTTAGAATTAAATTGTAGGAAGACAGATTATGGTCGTCACTAGGAAGAAAGAAATACCACAATGGGTAAATGAGAATATTTTTAAACAAGTGAAAATGTACAACTACTCGTAACAGTCATACCATCTGATGGGAGGTGCCTTGAAGAGATTAGAACAAGAATCGCCATGGCAAAGGTAGCCTTTTGCAAGATGAGAAACATACTGACCAATAAAAAAAAAAAGAAATCAATTGAAACGAGAAAAAGAGTGTTGAAGTACTACATAGAACCTAGTCTTTTGTATGGATGTGAGGCGTGGACAATGAACAGGAAATTTGAAAATGACAATGGCAGTGGAAATGTCGTTTCTGAGTAAAATGTAAAGAATACCACAGGCACACCCCCCCCCCCCTCCCCCCCCCAAAAAAAAAAACAAAAAAAAAAAAAAAAAAAAACTAGTGATACAAGAGGCATATGGAAACCGTAAACTGATAAGAGAAATTAGACGCAGACAGTCAAAAATGTTTGGACACGAGAAGAAACACGCCGTGTTTATGAGAAGAAATAAACTAGAGAACTTGGTGACAATTGCCAGGAGTGAGGTAAAAATGGGGGAAGAAGAAAAGTAAATATCTAGTGGCTTGGCCACATAGCATGGCCGAGACAAGAACACAGAGCTGATCCACGACTCTGGTGATCGTGTAAGATGGCGAAATATGACCGCCCACGCTTATCGACATGGCATGGGATGATGATGATGATGGCGATGATGATGATGATGGTGATGATGATGATGATGATGAAAGCAAATAGGCAAACATTATAAGGCGTTACTTTAGATTTAACATAAACCAAAAAGGCAAACAATACAAGGTGTTACTTTAGAGGCAACGTAAACCAAACAGACAAACAAACTCACTGTGTTACTTAAAGGCAATATTGTGGAAGGCAATGGCGAACTACTGAATGCAAATTGCCCAGAAAATCAACCTGACGTTGGAGTTGAGAGCAACGTCCTACAAAGGACATGCAACAATAAGACAACACTGCGGCGGGAATATTTCCTCGTGTCTTTCTCCACGACGTTTTCTCTCAACATTTCTCTCCTGCCTCAAGTACTGACTTATTTTAGCGCCAGCCGACGATCTTGTCCTGGTACATGATGGGACATAATGCACAACTCTAGTTGTGGTTTTTTAGTTTGTTTGTTTGTTGTGTTGTTGTTATTATTATTTTTTTTTTTTTTTGCAGACGCTCGCCTTGAATTCAAGCGTACTCCATACACATTACTTCTAATAGCACTGGACTGAAATTTTGGTGTGGATTAGATTTCCCTATTACCAGTGTCTCTCGTCATCAGGCGAACCCACTCCGACTTCAGAGGTGCTCGTAATTTACGTCCCCAAGTCAAGGACGAGAAGTCAACATATTAGTCCAAGTGTCCGGTGTAGGGGTCGTGTGACAAGATCGCCTTGGGTAGTGAGAGTTAACCACCCCCGAGGTGTCTCTAGCACTCCCGTGTATTCTAACCCCAGGGGTTGGACAGGTAGATACACTGTTTACTCTGTGGTTGACCTCATATTAGTTAAATATGTCTACAAGCCCCTCCAGATTCTAGACCCCCACTATCTACCTACTCCCGTGGAACAATGAACACTGAGGCATCGTCCGAGACCACACTCAATAATTATACAAAGAGTAAGCCAACATACACACAGTTTATTCTACCCTTGAGAATATAGAACTGAAATGAACATCCTGATAGAATAATCTATTTACACAAATAGAGGATAGAGTAGAGACAAAATCAGAGATATGGTTACTTCATCATAAGGCTGAGAAGTAGATTGGATGCAGATGTCCCGTCCAGTCGGTCCGTCACTCACCCGGCTTCCTTCCAGTGAGATGACTAGAACCTTGGAGACCACTCCGTCCCCAGAGCTTGGATCGGCAACAAGAGAGTTACCCCTGGACCTCCTGCAACTTCATCACTTCCTAATGAGTCACTGCTAAGTTAATACACAGTTCTCGGTAAACAGCCTAGCTGGGAGACAATCCTCCTGGACTTGACCCCAGTTACTCTTGAGATCAATGAATGTCTGTAGCCAATGACCACTCTAATGGTCCCTCATTAGTATCAAGTACCCCTGGTTGGGTAATAGCCAATGACCAATCTAATGACCCCTAAGTCTCAGTACATTACCACTGGTTGGGTAATAAGCCACTGACCAATCTAATGGTCCCTAAATCACAGTACATTACCCCTGGTTGGGTAATCAGCCAATGACCAATCTAATGGTCCCTAAATCATAATACATTACCCCTGGTTGGGTAATAAGATAGTTCTGCTGATACTAAAGTACTACAAGAAAACACAGTTCAAAGTCTTCATACTCGAAGTACAACCTTAGAATCACACATCTATTTCAAATGGAGACAACTCTGTTCAGTCTGGACAATAATTAGTTGTCCTTTACACCTTAACAATTGACCTTAGTCTCTATACTTAAGCTGGTGTAGGACGCATCATGACCTGCCACTAAAGCTGGCGTAGGAACAGCACAAGTCTATTGATTAATCTTTCCGACGTTTAGGCGGAACCTCAATATACTGTGTACAGTCTGGTGTCTCGTATCATTGAGCATGATTGCTCAGATTGCTGAACATCTCCTTGCTGAAAATGAGTATCTTCTAAGTCAGAAAAACCACACAAACCATCACATCCCACATGTGCACATTCAGGGCACCAAAATCACTTGATGATAACCTTCACTCATGATGATGCACCCTGTCACATGGTGTGGTTTAGTCAGGCGAGGTAAGTATAGGATTCTACCCTTCGCTGTGGTGCACGAAGTGGTTTCAGGCAGACAACCAGTGTAGTCGACTGGTTCCTCAACAGGCAACTCCTGAAAGGAAGAGCGACCGGTGACCAAAGATTGGTCCACATGCATCCTACCACTGACTACTCAACCCTCAGTCATGCTACCTAGTTATGCAAATAACTAAAGCATTATCTCTAGATTGCGAGTAGTAAAGCATGGGTTTCTATCAATGTCTGCTGGCCACAAAGAACAGCCCGTCAATTAGAATACGTAATCAGAATGACGAGTCTGATCGTATGTCTCACCTATCCCTAATCATCTACAAGTTGTCGCTAACGTCACTAGTTAGAGTAATTAGTTTTCCTAGTTCTAAATTTAACAGAACTAAACCTGAAGGTGAAGAGTCCCTGGACTCCTTCCTTACATTGGACCTGTTTAGTAATAAACATAACACTGATCAATGTACCATCCCTCGGGATATAGGGATAATACATGATCACATCCAGTATTTACACTCTCCGTTCTGCTGGTGGGACACCCTGCCCACCCTATAGCAAAACTCTTCTTATCAGACTCTTCCCTAGAGCCAAGAAGCCTTCTTGGTAAAACATGCTCCCCACATGTTCCAAGGGTTATGTTCCAGCTCTGCTCTTCCAAGTGGAAAAGCCTTGGCCTGGACCGAACTTCATAGCTGGCCTGGTCTGCCAGCACCATACTTTCATAACTTGCTTTCAAATCCCCATATCCCATATGTCTCCGTGTCTCATGCAACCTCCTTTTGTCCTCCCATACCACTAGCACCTCAGCACTCATTCGCACTTGTGCAAGCAGGAAAGAACAGGACAGTAAGACAATAATTTAGAACGCAGGTTAACATCGCGACGGTCTGCATGGTGATCACGCGTCGAACCACTCGGCGTTCGGTATCGCTCCAAGAAGTATCACATAACATGACCTAATATATATACAGAATGACACATCATATATATATCATCAATGAAGACTTACCTTCTCACAGAATTCCAGTTTCCCACACAATGAATTCACTATTACATGATTACACAATAGTTACATCATTCACTGTGGTAAAGCACTAAGTTCTCTCGTTACTTAGTAGCTATGCACAACACTGTCTGAATCTCCACCTACCAACTCACCTTGCTATCTAACAGTTCCTTCTAGCTTCAGCTACTGACTGACATAAGTCTAGGTTCATATCATGCACTATTACCTATGTCCTATTATAACACAGCAACATAGTATATGCAACGATTTGCCACACATGGTAAATACTATTTGAACACAAATCGCCAACATTACAGACCTACATTTCAAGCCGGTAACTCACTACACACGCTTGTCAACAAACGCAACACATGGTCAAGTAGTCAGCGACGTTATCGATCGGTTTCTCATTAGTAATGCAAAGACACCCGCATATTAAATGAGGTTAGAACGATTGCGTTTTGTGAACAATTACAAAGTTAAATTAATTAACCATGTAGATACCTGAATAATTTGAACCAGCCTCCAGTCAGCCACCAGAACTGTTCAAGGGCACATCTGCCGCATTGTGTTAACAGTTAGCTGCAACTTGGTTGAGGTGAGACGCAATACAAATGGCTTAACAGAGCCCTGCGTCTTCTCTCCGTGAGAGTCAGGAAGTGAATGCCTATTCTAGCCGCATTTCCCCAACGTGCAAACTCATGCGCACGAGAAAAGAGAACTCCTTGAGAAAAGTCAACTTCTCGGACGACATTCATTCCACGCCTAGAATTTCCAGATCTCTCTGCACTGGAATTCGCTGAAGCACCCGGCAACCCGGTACAGTCAAATACCGGTAATTCGAGATGATTCTAGATGGAAAATTCCTATCGGCTTCCCTCAATCTATTTATAACTGGGAAAGTCCCCGATGACACGCCAAAATAGTGCTGGATTCCGACGACAACAGACAGATGATCGCCGTTTCGTCACATAGGCCTCCACTTTAAGAGGATCGACCCCGTCGTTCCACTTCTACGCAGAAGCTGTCTATGTCGTTCTTTCTTCTTTCGTAGAGACCGGATGGCGGGTGAGGAAGTTAGTTAGTTAGTTAGTCGACAGATCATCCTCATTGCACATCGAACCATTCAGTCCATAAGTGCTCGGATCCCCTCCTCAGCAAATCCTGCAACGTGTAGCGGCTAACGACGCCAGTTCTGTGTTGGTTTATAAATCTTCTTTGGCTTCCTGCGTAGTGTTCTTGTTTGGCCACACCTCTTTTAATTTGCTGCTCTCGCAGTCTGACCATTGTTGTAGATTCACAGTCATCACTTGGTTCTCGCAAAAGTCTTACTTCTCGTAGAGCATTCAGAATGTCGGCCTGGTCCATGGCGCGTCCGCCCTCCACAGTAGCTTCACCTGCGGGCTTGTCAGCCCGCTCATTTCCTTGTACTCCCGCATGCCCTGGCACGAAGATGAAACTAATCTTTGCCAGTCGAGACCGCTCCAGAAGTCTAACCCGTCAATATTTCATAGGATACTTTTACCACCTTTGGTGGGGAGACAAGTTATTCAGTATCACGGGTGATCAACGCCTACTCCACTACTGCGATCGGGCATCTCGCCGTGTCTTGCGGACCAGAGCTCCCGTCTCGATCTGATTTAACGATCGCTCCTGCCAGAGTTTACTGGGCTTCTGCAACTCCAACCTCCCCTTTCGAGGACCCAGCTGGACTGCAGCCGGTCGGTTTGGGGAACCAGAGGTCTGTGTACGTTTAGACACACCCCACCTCTTCCGACCACGGTTCTCAGTGTAACTAGCACTGCGGGTGTTCTTTTGGCCTGTCATTTTCCCCCGATCACCGGGCTGAACCGAAGAAGGTACCTGCACATACATATAGGACTGCCTATGGTGTGACAGGCTTTCCACTACCTGACCTGAACCCCGAACCGTTCTTTCAGCGAATCTTTGCGCCCTTGGGTTGGTAGACTTATCATTGGGCTTCCCCTCATGTCGCATGAGGAGACTGGAATGGAACGTAGAAGACTTTCCCAGGATCGCCACTCCATAGTGCTTGTGGAGCCCCACTTTATCCACTAGGAATGGGCCCTGCCACCCGATTCGAATTCCTTCCCCTCGATTGGGAGTAGTACTAGAACTCCGTCTCCAACCGCTAAGGATATCTATGTCTTCGTCCGTTTTCCTGGTGTGCATTTACGGTACTCAGGACAAGACCTGATATATCTGCGCACGCCGCCTGTCATTCCCGGCCACCAATAGTACCGGGAAAGACACTTACTGGTTGCCCCTACAGTCAGATGTCCGGGTGGGGACCTGACATGTACGGTTCGCAGCAGATTAGCTCTAAAGCTCTCAGGAACTAACTTACGTTCCTTCTGCCGCTTCTCTGCTCCGGTCTGAATTAACTGCGACCGGTTGCCAGAGCTGAACTCACCCTGAGTTAACGGGCTCACATCGCTGGACAACCTGTTTGAACAAGGACACAGCGTCGCATCCTTGCTCCGAGCAGTACTCATTACATCCGGGTGAGTTTTCCGGAGACTTACCTTTTGAAGACCCTCTTCCTCGGTAGATCTGACCTGCCTAGACTTATGGATGCTAGGGTATTCTGGTTCGCCCAGAAACACGTACTTCCGGCCAAGAATCAGGGGATAGAGAGGATCCGGTACTACTACCGCCTGAATGCATCCAGTAACGTACTTGCTCCGAATCTCCACATTGGCAATCGGGCAACGTAACGCTACAGCACTCCTACTGGCTGGCTGTATCTCCGTTATCTCCCCGGTGAGTTGCTCTGGGCCTGTCAGGTGGGATGCAATTACAGCAGGAAATTTCAATCCTGTGTCATAGAGTCACATCACCTGTTGCCCGTTCACTTCTACTCTCTCAACCACTGGAGGTCTTTTAGGTTCAACATTCCCCTCAACCGACTTCACTTTCCTGCATGGTCTATCCCTAACCTCTGCAAGACAAGCAAAGTGAAAGTCCTTCGGTTTACTTTTGCACTCACTCGTATTGTGAGTGCTGGACTTGCAGTATTTGCACCACCGTTCACTCCACTTCCTCTTTGGAGAGTTAGGTGGGCTATTCTTACCTTGGTTGATGTTAGAGGTCTTCTCTAAAGAGTTTACCTGTTTACTTTGTTCTACAGAACCTTCGGTCTTCTTTGTTGCCTTACTTGACTTACCTTGATCCTTATCTTTCGATCTAGGATCAGTTGGACTGGTGTCCCCAGTCTCGCCATAGACTTCAACGTATCTTTCAGCTAGCTTGGCGACTATATCTAATCTCTCAGCCCCATTCTTACCTAAGAAGTTTCGCAAGGGTTTCGACATTTGCATTCGCATCTGATCTACAACCATCAACTCACGCAAACTTTCATACTCCTCTTCAAATCCGTCCAAGGCCATCCATTTAAGAAGGTACGAGTTCAATCTCCCACTGTAGGCTGAAAACAGTTTACCAGGTTCCCGCTTTGAAATTCTAAATTTCCGTAGGTATGAGTGCGCTGTGATCTCAAATCTCTTCAAGAGAGCCACTTTCAATGCCGGGTAATAATTCTGCAAACCCTGTGGCAAGCGTGCATACACTTCATAACCGGCGCCTCGAAGTCCCTGGGAGAGTTTCAAACACCATTTTTGTTTGTCTAACCCCATTGCAATAGACATGGCCTTATACTTCTCCAAGTACTGGTCTATCCGTTCTTTCTCGGGTTCGAACGGCTGTAAAGACCACTTCATAGCCTGGTAGTCACGTCTACTGGTTGACTCTGAGCTAGGAGGTACACCTCCTCCCACAGCTCCATCAGTTCCACCAGAAGCAGGCGCTTGTGCCTCAAGTAGCTTCATTCGATACTCATGGTCACGTTCTTCTCTGTCGGCTTCCAACTCAAGCCGTTTCATCTCGCTATCAGCAGCTATCTTCTTTTCCTCTAGAGCCACTTTACTGGCTTCAAGTTCTCTTTCTGCTCTCCTCCTCTCTATTTCCTCTTGGTGGAAATTTCTTTCCACCCCTTGCACATAGGATTTCAAGGCATCTCCATCTAGACATAACTTACGCCCAGTTGCCTGAACTTTGGCTAAGTCTAACTCTTGGGTAGACATGTTGACTATGATATGTGGTTACTCAAGTATGTGATTGTGAAGCAATACAATTAATCACTAACTAATAGTATTAACTAAACACCACAACACACATGTCCGTCAGACAGATATGAGATAGGTAGAAGTAGTAGAATCTTATGTAGACTGAAGTAGAGGATATAGACTAAGTCAGGATCCCTACGAGAGGTTCCTACAACACACAGAGATCTTGGAATAATCCCGGACGAGCCCCCACTCTATGGCTGGAGTGTGACAAGATCGCGTTGGGTAGTGAGAGTTAACCACCCCCGAGGTGTCTCTAGCACTACCGTGTATTCTAACCCCAGGGGTTGGACAGGTAGATACACTGTTTACTCTGTGGTTGACCTCATATTAGTTAATTATGTCTACAAGCCCCTCCAGATTCGAGACCCCCACTAACTACCTACTCCCGTGGAACAATGAACACTGAGGCATCGTCCGAGACCACACTCAATAATTATACAAAGAGTAAGCCAACATACACACAGTTTATTCTACCCTTGAGAATATAGAACTGAAATGAACATCCTGATAGAATAATCTATTTACACAAATAGAGGATAGAGTAGAGACAAAATCAGAGATATGGTTACTTCATCATAAGGCTGAGAAGTAGATTGGATGCAGATGTCCCGTCCAGTCGGTCCGTCACTCACCCGGCTTCCTTCCAGTGAGATGACTAGAACCTTGGAGACCACTCCGTCCCCAGAGCTTGGATCGGCAACAAGAGAGTTACCCCTGGACCTCCTGCAACTTCATCACTTCCTAATGAGTCACTGCTAAGTTAATACACAGTTCTCGGTAAACAGCCTAGCTGGGAGACAATCCTCCTGGACTTGACCCCAGTTACTCTTGAGATCAATGAATGTCTGTAGCCAATGACTACTCTAATGGTCCCTCATTAGTATCAAGTACCCCTGGTTGGGTAATAGCCAATGACCAATCTAATGATCCCTAAGTCTCAGTACATTACCACTGGTTGGGTAATAAGCCACTGACCAATCTAATGGTCCCTAAATCACAGTACATTACCCCTGGTTGGGTAATCAGCCAATGACCAATCTAATGGTCCCTAAATCATAATACATTACCCCTGGTTGGGTAATAAGATAGTTCTGCTGATACTAAAGTACTACAAGAAAACACAGTTCAAAGTCTTCATACTCGAAGTACAACCTTAGAATCACACATCTATTTCAAATGGAGACAACTCTGTTCAGTCTGGACAATAATTAGTTGTCCTTTACACCTTAACAATTGACCTTAGTCTCTATACTTAAGCTGGTGTAGGACGCATCATGACCTGCCACTAAAGCTGGCGTAGGAACAGCACAAGTCTATTGATTAATCTTTCCGACGTTTAGGCGGA
This sequence comes from Cepaea hortensis, assembly GCA_963921405.1. Lineage (NCBI taxonomy): Eukaryota > Metazoa > Mollusca > Gastropoda > Stylommatophora > Helicidae > Cepaea > Cepaea hortensis. The sequence goes on along the minus strand of OY992890.1, from coordinate 63,295,998 downwards.
ACCTCAATATACTGTGTACAGTCTGGTGTCTCGTATCATTGAGCATGATTGCTCAGATTGCTGAACATCTCCTTGCTGAAAATGAGTATCTTCTAAGTCAGAAAAACCACACAAACCATCACATCCCACATGTGCACATTCAGGGCACCAAAATCACTTGATGATAACCTTCACTCATGATGATGCACCCTGTCACATGGTGTGGTTTAGTCAGGCGAGGTAAGTATAGGATTCTACCCTTCGCTGTGGTGCACGAAGTGGTTTCAGGCAGACAACCAGTGTAGTCGACTGGTTCCTCAACAGGCAACTCCTGAAAGGAAGAGCGACCGGTGACCAAAGATTGGTCCACATGCATCCTACCACTGACTACTCAACCCTCAGTCATGCTACCTAGTTATGCAAATAACTAAAGCATTATCTCTAGATTGCGAGTAGTAAAGCATGGGTTTCTATCAATGTCTGCTGGCCACAAAGAACAGCCCGTCAATTAGAATACGTAATCAGAATGACGAGTCTGATCGTATGTCTCACCTATCCCTAATCATCTACAAGTTGTCGCTAACGTCACTAGTTAGAGTAATTAGTTTTCCTAGTTCTAAATTTAACAGAACTAAACCTGAAGGTGAAGAGTCCCTGGACTCCTTCCTTACATTGGACCTGTTTAGTAATAAACATAACACTGATCAATGTACCATCCCTCGGGATATAGGGATAATACATGATCACATCCAGTATTTACACTCTCCGTTCTGCTGGTGGGACACCCTGCCCACCCTATAGCAAAACTCTTCTTATCAGACTCTTCCCTAGAGCCAAGAAGCCTTCTTGGTAAAACATGCTCCCCACATGTTCCAAGGGTTATGTTCCAGCTCTGCTCTTCCAAGTGGAAAAGCCTTGGCCTGGACCGAACTTCATAGCTGGCCTGGTCTGCCAGCACCATACTTTCATAACTTGCTTTCAAATCCCCATATCCCATATGTCTCCGTGTCTCATGCAACCTCCTTTTGTCCTCCCATACCACTAGCACCTCAGCACTCATTCGCACTTGTGCAAGCAGGAAAGAACAGGACAGTAAGACAATAATTTAGAACGCAGGTTAACATCGCGACGGTCTGCATGGTGATCACGCGTCGAACCACTCGGCGTTCGGTATCGCTCCAAGAAGTATCACATAACATGACCTAATATATATACAGAATGACACATCATATATATATCATCAATGAAGACTTACCTTCTCACAGAATTCCAGTTTCCCACACAATGAATTCACTATTACATGATTACACAATAGTTACATCATTCACTGTGGTAAAGCACTAAGTTCTCTCGTTACTTAGTAGCTATGCACAACACTGTCTGAATCTCCACCTACCAACTCACCTTGATATCTAACAGTTCCTTCTAGCTTCAGCTACTGACTGACATAAGTCTAGGTTCATATCATGCACTATTACCTATGTCCTATTATAACACAGCAACATAGTATATGCAACGATTTGCCACACATGGTAAATACTATTTGAACACAAATCGCCAACATTACAGACCTACATTTCAAGCCGGTAACTCACTACACACGCTTGTCAACAAACGCAACACATGGTCAAGTAGTCAGCGACGTTATCGATCGGTTTCTCATTAGTAATGCAAAGACACCCGCATATTAAATGAGGTTAGAACGATTGCGTTTTGTGAACAATTACAAAGTTAAATTAATTAACCATGTAGATTCCTGAATAATTTGAACCAGCCTCCAGTCAGCTACCAGAACTGTTCAAGGGCACATCTGCCGCATTGTGTTAACAGTCAGCTGCAACTTGGTTGAGGTGAGACGCAATACAAATGGCTTAACAGAGCCCTGCGTCTTCTCTCCGTGAGAGTCAGGAAGTGAATGCCTATTCTAGCAGCATTTCCCCAACGTGCAAACCCATGCGAACGAGAAAAGAGAACTCCTTGAGAAAAGTCAACTTCTCGGACGACATTCATTCCACGCCTAGAATTTCCAGATCTCTCTGCACGGGAATTCGCTGAAGCACCCGGCAACCCGGTAAAGTCAAATACCGGTAATTCGAGATGATTCTAGATGGAAAATTCCTATCGGCTTCCCTCAGTCTATTTATAACTGGGAAAGTCCCTGATGACACGCCAAAATAGTGCGGGATTCCGACGACAACAGACAGATGATTGCCGTTTCGTCACAGGTCGAACCCCTTACCTCGGCATCAGCACACCGGATGTTTAAGAACACGCATTCTTATCGATTGGGTCATGTTGACCCCCTAGAGACAGACACATCTAGACTATTCCTTCCCCATTCCTGGTTGGCTGGTAGCGTCAGTGTATGAATAGTCCTGACACCAGCTGCGGTGTGTTTCCCATACTGCACGTTCATCGGTGTAATTAATTGGAACTAAATGACATGTTCCCCGTACTGTACGTTCATGGGTGTGGTTACATGGAACTAAATGACATGTTCCCCGTACTGCACGTTCATGGGTGTAGTTACATGGAACCAAATGATATGTTCCCCGTGTCATATGCTATATGACAGACTTGTAGCGGGAAACTGATGAGCAAGCGCATCAGCTTATATAAATAGAAGAGCAAGAGAAATAAGCAAGTTGTGGCACTGGTAAAGAAAAAGTGCCACGTCATTGAAGTGCGTAGGATAACAACGCAACGGTAGTTTTGGACACTTACTGCACCAGCTCTCATCTAGAGTAGACGTCCAACACATTGCTCTACATTTCCACGACCAACCGTCACTCTTACAAGTAGGGACTTAGGCCACAGTTAGACACACTTCAGCTCACGTTCCTACATGGCCGACTGCCGCCAGTGCTGACTGTTGCACTCTTCGTACGGCTGTTCTCTTGGCGCTTTCGCCAGTGAAACTCTGCACTCAGGTCGAGCCATCTGACCACTACCTCGATGGGATTTGACGGTCGGGGGCCGTTGGCTCTCACCGCACGACTGCAGTAGATAGGAGACACCTTCGTCTAACACTCGAGCCAGGTATGAGTGTGAGATCTGTGAATGCAGTGTGGGAGTGTGAGATGACAGTGAAAGCCTGAAGACTGGATCTGCATAAACGCTCATTACCGACATCTGTTGTTCGCCGGTGGCAAATACATACGTCGCCGTTCCCCTCATCGTGTTTTCGGGAGTTGTTATTGGATGAGAGAGTGTCGTGCCTTCCTGTGGTGTGTACAGTGTGAGAAGCAGACCTGCCGGGTTTGATATGATGTTCTTCAGCTAAATCTCCTGGATCATACCTGCGAGCCGGTGCTCAGGGCGCCAGCTGATCGGGGACTTATCGTTCAGTAGCGAGGCACCGATCGCTGTTCTGGCTCATTGAGTCGTCATCGCCTTGGGTACAACATCATTACAGTACAGTATGGCAATGTACCATTACGCCTCGTGACACCCCGTACTGCATGTTCACCGGCGTAGTTAGATGGAACTAAATTACATGTTCCCCGTACTGTACGTTCATCGGTGTAGTTAGATGGAACTAAATGACATGTTCCCCGTACTCCACGTTCATCGGTGTAGTTAGATGGAACTAAATGACATATTCCCCGTACTGCACGTTCATGGGTGTACTTACATAGAACTAATTGACATGTTCCCCGTACTGCACGTTCATCGGTGTAGTTAGATGGAACTAAATGACATGATCCCCGTACTGCACGTTCATCGGTGAAGTTAGATGGAACTAAATGACATGTTCCCCGTACTGCACGTTCATCGGTGTAGTTAGATAGAACTAAATGACAAGTTCCCCGTACTGCACGCTCATCGGTGTAGTTACATGGAACTAAATGACATGTTCCCTGAACTGCACGTTCATCGGTGTAGTTACATGGAACTAAATGACATGTTCCCCGTACTGCACGTTCATGGGCGTAGTTACATGGAACTAAATTACATGTTCCCCGTACTATACGTTCATCGGTGTAGTTAGATGGAACTAAATTACATGTTCCCCGTACTGCACGTTCATCGGTGTAGTTAGATGGAACTAAATGACATGTTCCCCGTACTGCACGCTCATCGGTGAAGTTAGATGGAACTAAATGACATGTTCCCCGTACTGCACGTTCATCGGTGTAGTTAGATGAAACTAAATGACATGTTCCCCGTACTGCACGCTCACCGGTTTGGTTACATGGAACTAAATGACATGTTCCCCGTACTGCACGCTCACCGGTTTGGTTACATGGAACTAAATGACATGTTCCCCGTACTGCACGTTCACAGGTTTGGTTACATGGAACTAAATGACACGTTCTTCGTACTGCACGCTCATCGGTTTGCTTACATGGAACTAAATGGCATGTTCCCCTTACTGCTCGCTCATCGGTTTGGTTACATTTGACTAAATGACATGTTCCGCGTACTGCACGTTCATGGGTGTAGTTACATGGAACTAAACGACATGTTTCCCGTATTGCACGTTCATGGGTGTAGTTACATGGAACTAAATGACATGTTCCCCGTATTGCACGTTCATGGGTGTAGTTACATGGAACTAAATGACACGTTCCCCGTATTGCACGTTCATGGGTGTAGTTACATGGAACTAAATGACATGTTCCCCGTATTGCACGTTCATGGGTGTAGTTACATGGAACTAAATGACACGTTCCCCGTATTGCACGTTCATGGGTGTAGTTACATGGAACTAAATGACATGTTCCCCGTATTGCACGTTCATGGGTGTAGTTACATGGAACTAAATGACACGTTCCCCGTATTGCACGTTCATGGGTGTAGTTACATGGAACTAAATGACATGTTCCCCGTATTGCACGTTAGTGGGTGTAGTTTCATGGAACTAAATGACATGTTCCCCACGCCTTCAGGGGTATCTGCGTATTTGGTGCTAGACCCACATTTTCATAGACCATCCGGTACTCATTGAGTGGTATGGAATCTATCCTGTCGATCGCGTTTACTTCCGATAACATTTCCCGGTATTACTTTAGGCTGAGTCGGTCTGCGAGCCCAGTTCATTTAAATAATTATTTAAAAATACATTCGTCTCGACGGATATTCGAACACATAACCATCGGGTGAGCGGGTAGAGATGCGTGCCAGTCACTGGGCTAGCTCGGCTTCCACTGGCGTTACTATGTTTATCTATCTTTAGCAATGATTTCCCACCCCTCCCTCCCCGGACACTAACGTTATACCTGAGCGATATTGTTTGTTGTGGAGCATCGTCTGCTGGCAGCCATGATGCCTGTTCTACAATAAGGAGCTGCGTGGAGAAGGACTTGCCCTGAATAACTTGTTTCTTTTAACACACCTAAGGCCTTCGTGGTTTTCTGACCAAGCAAAATTACCAACCAAGAATTGCCTACCAAGAAACATTGCTACCAATCAAAAATTGCTTGTCAAGAACATGAAGGAAGTTGTCTGATAACGATTGAAGCAGTCAAGGGTTGCTATAATATTGAAGTCTGCAACGAAATTGAGAAAATAGTGGTGGAGAGAGAGAGACAGAAAGAGAGAGAGAGAGAGAGAGAGAGAGAGAGAGAGAGAGAGAGAGAGAGAGAGAGAGGAGAGAAAAGGGAGACGAAAAAGGAGGCGGAGAGAAAGGAGAGGGCGAGATACGGAGGTGAGGGAGAAAAAGGGAGGGGGAGAGAGAGTGAGAGAGAGAGAGAGAGGGAGATAGAGATGTGGCACAGAGGTTGCCGTGTCCGCCTCCGAGGTCAGAATGTACAAGTTTCGATCTCAGCTTAGGGCTGTAAATGTTTCCAAAACCCTCCCCAGATGTGTCTCCACCTTGCCGCGGTGGGGGAGCTTGTGTGTCCCTCTGACCCCATGTGCTTGCCGATGGGTGAAAACTACATATCGGACAGCTTATGGGATAGGGGCCAGACTAAGAGAGACACAACCTGCTGCTCTGCGGGTTAGACTGAGGTGAGGATAACAGTCAGAAGTTTAAATCAGGCGCACGAAGTTCTTGGTCCGGACAAAACACTTAAGGCTCCCTGTCGAGGGCTTTGGCTGAACGCCTCTAAGCCACAAACCCTCGGATCTGAGAGCCAGGCCGATACCCGTCTACCGGAAAATAGAAACGTGATACTGAGCAAGCTACATGCTCAGGTCTGATACATGTTCGAAGGCTCTCAGCTGGGGGATATGAGGGATTCCCGGATGAGAGGGTCTGGCCGTTTCTCGTTCACTGCTGCACGAAGGTAAGGTGCTGAGCCGGCAGCACGTGTAGCCTACCTCGTGAGCGAGTACAAAAAAGTCAGAAAAGTGCTCCAGTCGAAGGACATGGTTACGAAAACTGTTTGTCTCTAACCCATAGAGAGTGTAGACAAAAGTGGAAGAACGTCTCAACAACGCGAAATGGAACGCACGGCGAGCGAACCTATTGCGTGGTCTGAAGTCACAAGCAAAAGCTTACCGAATGGATGTCGCTCGCAGTCTGACCGCTCCTGGTGTGTGCTTGCGCGATCAGTGGCAAGCGGGATGCCCAACACATGGAAGTGAGGAACTAAAGCAGCCATGAGCAGGACGTGGAAACTCCTTGGGTGAGCCCAGTCTCAGAGCAATATGTGCCGGCTCTGCAATTATGGAAGCCTCCTTGGATAGCGAGATAATGCCCATGGTCTGCCCCTGCCTTCCCTTGAGGGCCGACCATGAGCATGACGTGACCATTCCCTCGGTGAGCCCAGTATCAGGGCGCTATGTGTCGGCCCTGCAACTATGGAAGCAACCTAGGATGGCGGAAAATGCTATGGACTGTGCCTTCCTTCTCTTGAGGGATGACCGAAGTCCTCGACTGTTCGAACTTGACCAGCTGGGATGTGGACGGTACCACAAAAGTGAGAGTCTCCCAGGATTGCTAACCTGGTCAAAAATGCACGCGAAAGCCGGATGTGTGACCTAAGGGTTTTCAACCCAAGGGTGCCTAACGCACACCGCAATCACATCTGAAAAAACACTCCGGATGAACGAAAAGAAGAAGAAGAAGTTTCCAAAACCAATTGACATCTGTTCTCGAACGTCCCATTGATCTTTTGGATTGTGAGATCCCATATCCAGCCTTCCCGGATAAAGGCGAATGACAGGAGGTCCCGTGTGCAAGTTGGGCAAGTTAAAAACCCTACGAAAGTTGGACATCTCAAAGAGTAGACGTTGAGGGCACTGCCATGGCAACACTGTTGGGAAAGACAAAACCTTTCTGCATGTACACAGCGCCCGCTACATTGAATGAAATCTGTCTAGAGAAGGAAACCGCACACAAACGCTTGATGAAGCCAGGCACACTGATTGGGTGTGCCGCACTCTCCTCAGCACAGGAACGAAGAAGAAGGAGAAGACATTTCTGAGACTAATAATGCTGTACGGAATCATGTCCAACGACTGATAATGCTGTACGGAATCATGTCCAACGACTAATCATCATCATCATCATCATCTTCCACTTCTGCCGTCAAGCGTCGTGGGGAGGAATAATTTGCGTTCCAGCGCCCGGTGGACGGCACTGGATAGTGTCATTCCGTGTGGTTGTACAATGTCTCTGATGTCATCAATCCATTTTCTTCTTGGACGTCCTCGTGGTCTCGTCGCAGATGATCTTTGATGTAAGGCCAGTGATGGTAGTTGCTGATGTTGCATTCTAACAACATGGCCAAACCACTTGATCTTCTGTCTTTCAATAAATGTGGCACAAGGTGTTGATCCCACAGTCTGTCTGATAGTAGCATTCCTTACTCGGTCTCGGATTGTTAAGTTGGCAGCTCTCCTCAGGCATCTCATTTCGCAGGTGTTGATCTTGCGAAGGTGTAATTTTCCATGTAACAAGATGGCGGTGTAAACCGCGTCGCTCGATTCGGAGATTAATTATGTGTTCTGTGCGTGTTTCTTAACATCAATTTGTTCAAATAAGGATGAACCTACGACAGGTCCAGCAAACCGGTAGGGAATTTATTTGTTCAAGAACTATTGCTCGAGAATTATGGAGGAAATTGAGAGAAAAACGCAGCTCTATCAGCGTTCACGCCGGAAATTACACACCGAAGCGACACAACAAGCGACTAACGACGACATTTCGACACACTTCAAATAGAAAAGAGATTTTTGCAACTTGGAATGTTACAGGTCTAGGATATAAGGAACCAGCTCTCGTAGAGTCCAACGACTAATAATGCTGTATAATGCTAATAATCCGGAATCATGTTCACATTTCATAGTTGTGAGTTTAGATGGATGATACGCACTTGACAAGTGAAGGTATCCGTATTTGAGGTGTATAGCGGATCTAGGAAGTATGATCACACATGACAGCAGAAAAGACAGAGAAACTGAAATCAGGTGTCAAAATCCACATGCGCTTATATATTAAATATGACCTATACTGAAACATGCAAATATACATATGTGCGCAAAACGACAGATAACAAATGGCATATTAATTTAAAAAAAAATAATAATAAAATAAAAAACCCATGCTACCATTGTCAAACTTGGACATTATCAAAGTCACACTTACACAACATCAACATATGTGAAATGAAATGCATGAGAAGAGCTGCCAACATAAGTATCGGAAATTGAGTAAGAAATGAAGTTATCAGACAGACAGTAGGATCAACCTTTTGTGCCGCCCACATATATTGAAAGGCAGAAGATCAAATGGTTCGGCCATCTTGTTAGAAAGCAATACCATCAGTTACTAACACTTGTGCCAAGCAAACGCTCGCACGCACGCGCGCGCGCGCACACACACACACACACAGAGATGATCTGCTACGAGAGCAAGAGGACGCCCGAGAGGAAATGGATTGGCGACATCAAAGACATTGTACAATCACAAGAAGCGACACATCCACTGTCACCCATCGGGCTCTAGAACGCCAACTATACCTCCGCAACACGCTTGCTGGTAACATTGGAAGATGATGATGATGAGCTGATTACACCTTCAAGCCTACTTGTTTCTTCATCGAGATGCCCTCATTGAAGGCATGTGCCTTCACTACCACATTCAGTACAACATTGAATGACACACATCATTTGGAATTTGTGGTGTACGCAAAATTTCTGATATTTCCTGTTATTTCTAATTCTTTTCCAATCTTATATATAAAAAAGGATGTATGTGTGTGTGTGTGTGTCCTTTACCTTTATGCGTTCGCGAACGGTCCATCCGATTGAGATGAAATTTTCTACACGTCTTCCTCTCATTCTCGCGCTGCCAACTGTCATATTATTTGTGTGTGAAATCGGCTACTTACTTAATATTATTTAATTTTTCATTTTTCATTATAATTTCTATATAGCGAGGGGACTTAACTCTAGAAAAGTTATTTCAAGGGGCATAACTTTTAATAACTTTTCTGTATACCTTATAGTCATATTGTTGCATGGTTTTCAAAGATTTATAAACTCTTTGTCTATAGTTATTTACCAGCATATGAGTTATAATAAATAATGATATAATCTTTAAGGCATTTTCAATGTTTTCATAAAAATAATGCATAATGCATAACATTGTAACTCATCTTTTTATGCTTAAAGAAGTTATCTACAGTCATGTCGGTTATTAACAACATAATAAATAAATAATAGTTACCTTATCTCTATCAATTTGAAGAGTTTATATTTCTTTACACTGTCGCCAACTCTAAGAAGACATGGAACAACTTCAGCCATTATTAAATCTACAGGCATATGCGTTGTAATCCTCCTCCTCCTCCTCCTCCTCCTACCCTCTCCCTCTTCCCCTCCCCCTCCTCCCTCTCCCTCCTCCCTCTTCCTCCTCCCTCTTCCTCCTCCTTCCTCCTCCTCCCTCTTCCTCCTCCTCCTCTTACCTCCTCCCTCCTCCTAATCACTCCTCTTCCTTCCTCCTCCCTCCTCTCTCCTTCTCCCTCCTCCTCCCCCTCACCCCTCCTCCGCCTCCCTCTTCCTCCCTTCTCCCCCTCCTCATCCCTCTCCTCCTCCCTTCTCCTCCTCCCTCCTCCTCCTCTCGCCTCCTCCCTTTTCCTCCCTCCTCCTCCTCCCTCTACCTCCTCCCTCCTCCTCCTTCCTCCACATCCCTCCTCCTCCCTCTTCCTCCTCCTCCCTCCTCATCATTCCTCCTCCTCCTCCTCCTTCTCCCTCCTCCTTCTACATCTTCCTCCCTCCTCCTTCTACCTCTTCCTCCCTCCTCCTTCTCCCTCCACCTCCTCCCTCCTCCTCCCTCTCCCTCCTCCCCCTCCTACTCCTGCGTTCTCCTCCTCCCTCCTTCTCCCTCTCCCTCCTCCTCCCTCTTCCTCCTCCTCCTTCTCCCTCCTCCTCCTCTCTCCTCCTCCCTCCTCCTCCTTCCTCCTCCTCCCTCCTTTTCCCTCTTCCTCCTCCTCCCTCCTCCTCCTCCTCCTCCTCTTTCCCCCCTCTTCCTCCTAATCCCTCCTCCTTCCTCCTCCTCCCTCCTATTCCTCCCTACTCCTCGTCCTCCCTCCTCCTCCTCTCTCCGCCTATCTCTTCCTCCTCCCTCCTCCTCCCTCCTCCACCCTCTTCCTCCTCCCTCCTCCTACTCCTCCTTTTTCTTCTTCTGCTGCTGCTGCCACCGCTCCATTTACCCAAGTTAATTGTTGGGGGAAGATGTAAAGATCTTTCAAGTGCTCTTTCTAATGTTTTTTGTAAGTTGGTCTTCGTTTATCTAAGGTTGTTCTAACTGCAGCCAATAAATGATTAGACAGACAGGCAGACAGACAGACAGACAGACAGAGAGGGAGGGACGGACGGACGGACGGACAGACAGACGGACAACAGACAGACAGACAGAAAGTCAGACAGACAGACAGACAGACAGACAGACAGACAGACAGACAGACAGACAGACAGACAGACAGACAGACAGACAGACAGGCAGATAGTCGGGAACGGGAACTTATATGACTACTTATATGAATTAAATGAGATGCTCCCCATCAGGGACTGGGCAAAGCCGGGCCGGGTCAGACAGACAGACAGATAGACAAACAGACAGACAGATAGATAGTCGGGAACGGGAACGGGAGCTTATATGACTACTTATATGAATTAAATGAGATGCTCCCCACCAGGGTCTGGGCGAAGCCGGGCCGGGTCAGCTAGTTCTTTTATAAATGCAGATAACTACACCAGCATTTATCTATCGCATCTATCCGCTTGTATTAATTAGATAAGTGGTTAGCAAGAAGGACGGAAAGGTTGGTCGTGTAGGGGATAGACGGAGTAACGGGGGGATATTGTAAAGGACACATGTTTGTGTTTACAGAATTGTGTGGTCATGTGATTGTGGCTGCAGTGGAGGACTGAACACGAAATGGAGTGACGAAATATGTGGTGACGTAGTTCGACATAACATAACATAACATAACATAACATAAATCATAACATAACAGATGATAGCTCCGGAGAGGCCGGTGTTAAAACTAATCCCGCGTGTTCTTAAACATCCATTGTGCTGATGCCGAGGTAAGCGGTTCAACTCCTACACCGGACAGCTGGACTAATGTGTTGACCTGTCGTCCTTGACTTGGGGACGTTAATTACAAGTATCTCTGAAGTCAGAATGGGTTCGCCTATTGGCGGAGGGACGCTGTTAATAGAGAAAGCTAACCCACACGCAAAATTCAGTCCATTACTACTATAAATAGTGTGTATGGACTACGCTTGAGTTCAAAGCGAGCGAGCGCAAAACAAACAAACAAACAAACAAACAAACAAACAAACAAACGAATCACATTGAGTTCTCAGCAGCTGTCACATGTTATATTATAAAAATGGCCTAGTAAATTACAAACAGCCAATAAAGCTGGAGTCGACATGGAACAAACTGGTTAAAAAGCGCTTGCTATTACACTAGCAGTTTCTTGCTATGGGTCTGTCATGTGGTAAGGCTATCACATATTGTATTCCTGAATGCACAGAGGAACTGGTAGCCAATCTGTCCCTCACTTGGCAGGCGACCAGCCCTGGCGTCAAAACCTAATCCAACGTGCTCGAGATATTATCAGCGCAGTTTCCTATAAACTTCGCTAACTAGATTACAAAAAGGTGGAAAAGAGGTGGGGGGGGGGGAGTTATATATTATATGTGAGAATTATTAGGACGATACTGTGAGAGGCTGAAAGGCGAGGCACTAATGACTTCTTGCAACAATTGGCAATAACTACATGTTTCACCAGCTGCCGCTGCAGTGTCTAACCCCCACCCAGGCGGATTTTTAAAATTGACATGATCGACCCCGCCCAAAATGAGTCCCGGGATATATCTTGGGAAATAAACGCGCCATGTTAACCCGATCACCCATCGAAAGGCTATTGGTCTACACACAAATATGTGCAAGTACCGCAATTCCAAAATTTCCCGACATGCCTAGTTGAGGATTTGAAATCAAGCGCGGGAACTTTGGAAGCAGACCGCATTGCGTTGATTTCGATGGAGTGAGGCAACAGCCGTTCAGAAAGCAATTGAAAACTACTGAACTGTAGGGTGTTTGTAAAGTCTCACTACACTTTGTATGTAGAACAGCTGTTGTGTTGGAGAGTATGTTTTCTGTCTTGCAAACGGAAAACATACTCTCCAACAAACAGCTATTCTACATACAAAGTGTAGTGAGACTTTAGTTCAATTTAGTTTAATCGACGGATCATTATCATGGCACACGAGTGCTCCATAAGTGCCCCGTTCTACTCCTAACTGAAACCTGAGTCCGGAGAATCTCAGCTCAGTACACGAACTCCGTAGCACCGGTGAGGATCTTGAAATAATTTGGGTAGATTTTAAACTCGAAATTGTGCCCGGCAGCGCCGTCAGGTTACTTTTTTCGATTTCTAACTGCCAAGGGATTTTTTTTTTACGTGAGCAACAATACCCACGGGCGTCCAATTTAACTACCCAGACCAGAGGAAATTCTGTTACTAGAAGTCCACGTGAAAAAATCCCGTCCCTCACCGGGGCTTGAACCCGGGACCTCCAGCACTCGAGGCGGTCACCATACCTCGAGACCACTCAGCCCCAGTGAGACTTTACAAACACCCTGTATAATTGCCTAGTAAATCACACACATATAATAAATGCTGGGTTTGATTGCAACGTTCTGTAAATAACACGAACCTAACTTTAACCATATCTCCTACATAACTCATGGCGAATTACAAGGATCCGTTAGCTTCGTGTTACACACACTAGCGCACACACGCTGGCCGCGGGGATTGCCGCGTGTAACATCGTTGTGTGATTGCCGGGGCCTCGATCAAAGATGACACTCTGATGTCGAGTCGATAGATAGATTTTCGCTACTTCCCCCATTTCCGCCACAATCCAGCAAGAATCGCAAGCAGAAGAAAATCGAACTAGAAAGTTCCCGCATTGAAAGACTGGGACCAATGCCGCTGGTCGTTATTTGCTATACTCGTTAGATCTAACAAGGTTGTGATTATATCTTTCGGCATTTTATGTGCTCATTTGCTAGTGCAAGTCTTGTGTGTTGGTATGGTTTTATACGTGACTTTGTGTCTAAGCTGAGTGCATAAATGTAGCCCCAAGGCTAAGTTAGCTTCAGTATTCGTGCCATTTCTTAGACTGGAATTCTATTTGCAACATGTAGGATTTTGGGAATTTGTTTATTGGTTAATCGGTGGCTGTAATGACAATTGGGTTGTACTGTTGTTAGGGTATGGAGTGAAGTAACACGCGTGCATGCACCAGGCGGCGGTAGAAAATGTTGGCGGATACTGTGCACATCTCTGTGTGTTTTCTGCATTTTTCACGTGTGGATAGTAGCTAAAGCTGTAATAACTGTTATTATTATTGTTGTTATTAGTAGTAGTAGCAATAGTAATTGTAGTAGTAGTAGATGTAGTAGTTGTAGTAGTAATGGTGGTGGTGGTGGTTGTGGTGGTAGTAGAAATAGTAGTAGTAGTATTAATAGCAGTAGTGGTGGTGGTGGTAACAGCAGTAATTGTAGTGGTAGTAGTAGTCGCGGTAATAGTAGTCATGGTAGCAGTAATAGTAATAGTGGTTGTGGTGATGGTAGTAGTCGCAGCAGTAGTAGTAGTAGTAGTAGTAGTAGTAGTAGTAGTAGTAGTAGTAGTAGTAGCAGCAGCAGTAGGTAGTAGTAGTAGTAGTAGTAGTAGTAGTAGTAGTAGTAGTAGTAGTAGTAGTAGTAGTAGTAGTAGTAGTAGAGTAGTAGTAGTAGTAGTATTAAGCACGTTACACGTTTGATAATTCAGCCTGTGTTAGTGTTCACAATGTACACATAGCCCTCCTGTATGTCCTTCTCGTTATAATATAACACAATGTACACCCAGCCCTCCTGTATGTCCTTCACTCACATAGGCTACAATATGTAATGGTCATATTACTTCACTCACACAGGCTACAATATGTAATGGTCATATTACTTCACTCACACAGGCTACATTATGTAATGGTCATATTACTTCACTCACACAGGCTACAATATTTAATGGTCATATTACTTCACTCACACAGGCTACAATATGTAATGGGCCTATCACTTCACTCACACAGCCTACAATATGTAATGGTCATATTACTTCATTCACACAGGCTGCAATATGTAATAGTCCTATCCTCACACAGGCTACAATATGTAATGGTCCTATCACTTCACTCACACAGGCTACAATATGTAATGGTCCTATCACTTCACTCACACAGGCTACAATATGTAATGGTCATATTACTTCACTCACACAGGCTACATTATGTAATCGTCCTATCACTTCACTCACACAGGCTACAATATGTAATCGTCCTATCACTTCACTCACACAGGCTACAATATGTAATCGTCCTATCACTTCACACACACAGGCTACAATATGTAATCGTCCTATCACTTCACACACACAGGCTACAATATGTAATCGTCCTATCACTTCACACACACAGGCTACAATATGTAATCGTCTTATCACTTCACTCACACAGGCTACAATATGTAATGGTCCTATCACTTCACTCACACAGGCTACAATATGTAATGGTCATATTACTTCACTCACACAGGCTACAATATGTAATGGTCCTATCACTTCACTCACACAGGCTACAATATGTAATGGTCCTATCACTTCACACACACAGGCTACAATATGTAATGGTCCTATCACTTCACACACACAGGCTAAAATATGTAATCGTCCTATCACTTCATTTACCCCACAGCAATCTCCTCTTACGGGACCTTTAAGAAACATAATTTAAATACATGATTTGTTTCGCCATGCCTCTGTAATTTACATGTAGTTCGAGATTTGTGTGCTTGTCATTGACACTTCTCCGTTTGTTATTATTTCTATATTTCTATAGACGATTACTCGCGAACTAATGTTTGGAAAGCATGGGTCTCACTCTCCACCATGCTGTCTCTGTTTCTAAAGCTTGTGTATCTGTGGCCTGATTTTACACTATTGTCTGATTTCTATCTCTTTGATCACCATAAACCTTTTCATGCAAATAGGAGTTTCTTTATGATGCCGTAACGCTTGTTTACAAGCCTATACCAAGGATTGCCAATAGTTATCATCAGATTTCCCAAGGACTTCACAGACATACGAAATGATATAAACATGGCTGTGTAGATAGCATTTTGCATGCGCCTAAAGTAAGAATTCACTACGCCTTTTCATGTCTACGACAGGGCTCTATTTTCCTTCTGTTTCCACTAAAAAGCAGAAGCCAATTTTTATTTATTTATTGTTTAAGTCAACAAGTGTTTAATGAAGAATGTATGCAGAGAGCAAACTTCCTTAATTCTTCTATCTGCAACTTTGCTGAAAATTTGGCCTTGACAATTGCTGAACTCTGAGGTAAGTGACCTTTACCCAAAAACCTTGCAAATGCTAGCCTGACAAAGATAATATCGTGTGACACAGAAATATCAATTGGAGAACCCTTGGGACCACACAGATGGTGCATAAATAAACATACATGTATTGTTTGGCTGTCATTGAGAGTAGAGGCAGGAAGTAGAGACTAGAGAATGCACTAGTATAGTATTACATTATTTCCACCTATTTGCCCATACGTTAATTATTCTGTTTACGTGAGCTGTAACATGTGTTTCTTTTTATTGCGTGTCCTCATGATCTAAACATACCAGCCCGTTTCACTAGATACTTAAAAATGATCATCTGTCTGAGCATCCATGATTTACCATCCTTTCCGTGCCACATATATTCAGACGCCACCACTTCTTGTAAATATTAATTAATTGAGTGAGACGTGATTACTCCAAGTAATTTTGTTCCTGGAATATTAGATGCAGATCTCACCGTGATCGAGGCATTAGGTGCTACATTGTACATCACCCGACGGCCTCGTCTACTCCTGTTAATCCAGTTAGGTTGTTGTTTTGCTATAATCCCATTTGATATGCCACGTAAGACTTTTTTCTGTTCGCAAACGTTAGTTGAATACTAATTAGAAACAACTCGTTTTAGATGTTGTCAAGGAGATTTCGGGAGTTGAAAACATGAAGTAGACCAGTCTGTGAGTTGATTCGCAGCAAGTAGACAGTGATGATTTACTCTTAACACACAGTGAGTTCATCAAATAACTAGGAGACAGCCGGTTCTGTGTTAACAAGAAGAACTCAATTTCTGTGTAGAAGTTAATATAAATAAGGTAAAATACAACTTCCCGAAGTTCGCATATATCATGTAAGACACAAATTCTCGTGTAGAAGTTTACATAAATAATGTAAAATACCAATTCTCGAGTTGCATAAATCACGTATAATATACTAATTCTCAATCATGAGAAATAAATATCCTCGCGGAGAAGTTCGCATACACCAGGTAAAATATTCAGACAGTACAAACATCTTCTTTGTGGGTGGCTTGATTTCATAACAGATCACTCGCATTGCATAACTAATCTTCCATACGTGCTGGAGGTCTCCCACCATAGACACATAAAGAGATCTTCTACACGGCGCACGAACACCGCATGCACTTGATGATACAAAATGTCTATAGTAAAATCACACGTGCTATCAATATTCTTTTTGTGGGTGTTTCCTAACTTTGAAATTCAGTATGGGCAGCGGTCTATTTATCCTTTTCTGGTCGATGTCCAGCCACAGATGGGTGTTTAACATGCCAAACGTGTATATGGGTCTTCCTGGTTTGCAACCTTACCTGATAAGACTAGGCGTGCGATCACTTGCCACAAGCTCAGTATGTTGGGTAGTATACTGTCCTCGGGTTTCAATATCATCATCATCATCATCATCATCATCATCATCATCATCATCATCATCATCATCATCATCATGTGCTCTCCACAGATGTCGACCCCTCATGTTCTGGATTAATTCTATTGACGATGTTCCTCCATGTTGGGCATCATTTTTGTTTGTCCGCTTCTGCCTCATCTTCCACGAATGTTTCCAGTGGTTATGGTGCTCTCCAATGCCTCTCCTCTCGTTATCTGTCCACAGAACACTATTTGTATCTTTATTATATTTGTGTGTAATGAACAACAGACAATCGTCGTTATAGTGCGTCCACAAATGTTTTTCCCCGTATAAAAATCCATAACTCAGTAACCAACTGAGGGAAAATGATGAGATTTAGCATATAACCTTATCATTATGACACCCAACAATTTTTATTTGTTCTGGAGATTGTAAAGCAGATCTCAATGTTTGTTTATATGCGGTATATAATTTTCGGGTTAGAGATGAAGTGCATATTATGAAATGTATTATATCTTCACATTGAAACATCAGTGTCCAATCATGAATATTCTCCGTGGTGCATGTGAATTTCCTTATGAGAAGCACGTCACACAGAGGAACGGAAGTGTTCAGAGGTTACTGTAAAACAAGTTTGTTAGCGTGAATTCAATACTTTTTCGACACAACATTAAAGACATTTCACCGCTTTCCGTGATTTCAGTTGCCTTTGGACTTATCAAAGACATATTCCTTGGGTCGAAGTTTCCAACATATGCAGAACAGAAAAAAAGTTAAGTTTGGCCTACACCCTTTCCATTCGAGAACAAACTCTATGAGGTATATCAACAAGCGTCAGTTGACTGGTGCTGTCTTTGCAATTAGTCACTTTGATGTCTGAATGTGAACGAAAAAAAACAAGAAGATGATTTGATGAAATGAAACTCCCACAAACCCCTCCACGTGGTAAATGATGGGAAACACACCACAGTATGGCAAACACAGCTCTTTGGAACCAGAAGTCCCCGAAATATGTGGACAGTTTCAGCAGAGCAGAGCTGGACACTCATACGTTTTGACAGCCGAAAATTGTCGTTAAAGGTGTAGGTTGCAAAATGCCCATGTAGATATGGAAGGCAAGGGAAAGCTACAACGTCGCGCTTCTAAAATAAGTTTATGACTATGTCAACAAAACAGAAAGGGTTGCAGAGAATATGAGGCAATGATGGAACACTGTAAGACTACCTGGAAATCAGCTCTTAGACTGGCTGATCTGATGATGATGATTATCACACGACGTTCTTTATGATAAGTGCGTGCGATGGTCGTTGTCTAGGTAACGATGCTCCTGGTGTGTCAATTGAGCTATCTAACTGTCTCACAATGCAACTCACCCCAGTAATACACATCCATCAGTCAGTAAACAAGATTGAGTTGGCGCACATAATCTTTTAATCCAGAAAGAACACGGACAAACGGAACGTGTTTATACATCCAGAAAACACAATGTAAATCCACCGAATAAGTATATCCTCCTCACACTTAATCCGCACACATCACTGCCTTCTCAAGGCCTCCTTACTCTCGAATGTACACGACAGGTATCCAGCTACTAGCCCCAGCTGGACCTCACACACGACAACCCACACAATGGGTATAGGCCTACACTCACTATCCACCCCACTCTGGGTTTTAGGCCTGCATTCAAACTCGGAGAACAACACAATCCAGGACGGAGCTCTATACGTCCTACCTCCGATTCTATCCTTCAACTCCCCGACCCGTTCGGAGTCAAAACATCAACTCTCTTAAACGACCTGACCCGCAGTCGGTCTCTTCTCTCACTGACCTTCAAGTCTCCTGACTTCACACAACACTCAACTGTCTTTCGCCCCATCCACCCTAGGGGGGGGGGGTGTCTGTACTCACCCTTACCATTATTTTATGGCTGGTTGTTTTTTCTCATAGCCAGGTCACTCACCTTACTGTCACTGACCCAGCACATGTCAATGATGATGATGATGATGATGATGATGATGATGATACATATGTGTAGTTGGTGGTGGTGTGTGTGTCTGTGTGAAATTATCATACACTACTGAACCAGCAATGGCTGGTCGTGTACGCAGTGCAGCTATCAATATACAGATGTCGATTCTGGGTTTTGAGCAAGAACACTAACTGTACGTAATTGCTTACTTCGAGAACAATCCCGATCAAATCAATCCATAATCCACACGTAGGCCATATGGGTACAGTGATGAATGCAGCAACAGTTTGTGTAATGTAATCATCATGGTATCTCAAAATCAACATTCCGTGTAGGATAACAATCATGGGATTTCAACATCAACATTCACTGTAGGATATCAATCAATCAAACAGGTGCCGTCTTCACAATGAAGGTTGGCTGCAAGGGCTGCAAATCTCCAACACACTCTCGCGCCCTGACTGTAAATTGTGTCAGATTGCTGTTCGTCCATCTCTTGATGTTATCTTCCCACTTGTATCGTTGCCTACCTCTTGCATAAGTGTTTTATGTCTTGTAACGTGGTCGAAATATTTCACGGGCCACATTCTTGTTTCTTTCATCGACACTCTTTTCATTCTAAGCTTTTCGAGAACCTCTTGTAGGCTAAATATATAGAGCTTGCAAGATAGAAAAAAAAAAAAAAAAAACAGTAACCTTAAAAGGATGCCATTTGCAGCGAGGAAAAGACTGTTGAGGTGCCACATAGAACTTATACTTTTGTATTGATGTGAAGCGTGGACAAATGAGCAGGCAAGATAAGAAATATCTAATGGCTGTGGAAATTTGGTTTCTTAGGAGGATGCAATTAATACCATGGACAGACAGAAAATCCAATGACCAAATCATCCATTCATCCATCATGTGCCATGCCGATAAGCGTGGGCGGTCATGTTCTGCCATCTCTCTCGACCATGCCATGTGGCCAAGCCATCAAGGTATTTACTTCTAGATCTTCCCCTTGGTCTCTTCCCTTCGATCTTGCCAGTTGTCACCAAGTTTTCCAAGTTATTTCTTCTCATAACATGCCCAAAAAATTTTGACTGTCTTCGTCTAATGTCTCTAATCAGTTTACGATCTTCATTTGTTTCTTGAAGGACTTGTTCATTGGTTTTTCTGTCTGTCCATGGCATTCTTTGCATTTTCCCCAGAAACCACATTTCCACAGCCATCAGCTGTTTTTCAGCTTGACTGCTTATTGTCCACGCTACACATCCATACAATGTCATACAAGAAACAAATAAAAACTGTAAACTGATTAGAGAAATTAGATACAGACAGTCACAACTTTTTGGACAAGTTATGAGAAGAAATAAATTGGAGAACTTGTGACAACTGGCAATATTGAGGGGAAAAGAACAAAGGGAAGGAGATAGAGAAGTAAACATGTAACAGCTCATGTGGTATGGTCGACACAGAGCTATTCCACGACTCTGGTGATCCTGTGAGATGGCAAAACATGACAGCCCACGCTTATGGCACATGATGATAATGATGATATATCACCGACTCAAGGTTCATGTAATATTCAAACATATCTGTTGTTTGAGTCATTCTGAAAAAAAAAAAAAAAAACTGAGTATTGTTAGGACATCAAAAATACAAACAAAACAAGTTTGCATGTTACTTGGTACAAATCTCAATGTTAATACACCAACGCCTATAGTTTTACCATTTATGATTGACTGACCAAACTAACTAGCTAGATAGCCAACTAACTGACTGACTGACTGACTGACTGACTGATTACTTAACTTTCTGCCCGTCCTTGGACAGTATATACGAGTGCCTATCAGTGCTCCACTGACACAGTCTATCCGTACAGTTTCTTCATTTTGATGTAACGGATCGCCTCCCCCCGATGGTTATGAATTATTCATCGAGTGACAGGATGCCTCGTGTGAAGATTGTCGAGCGTCGAAATGCACTCGTTTCTGCAGCGAGGCACTGTCGTCAGTTGGAGGTGACGGGCGCAAAATTCGGCGTGTCTTTCAAGGACTCTATTATCTAATACGCCTCTGTTATCTACACACGCCCCCCCCCCTCCCGCCCAGTCTCATCTCAGTGTCATTTTGTGCCTATTCAGTTATATTCCTAGCGAACGAAAGGAAAATAAGTTATATTCCAGTATGCTTACAGTTTTCACGCCTTACTGCAGCTCTCCCTGTCTTCAGTGTATGCGTGATTTGTCTAATATATTCTAAATTCTCTCGTCTGCGCGCGCGCGTGTGTGCGTGTACGTGCGCGCGCGTGTGTGTGAAAATATGTACACATTCTTGAACTACATATCCCCTCTGACGTGTCTCCAACTTGTTGTGGTAGAGGGGCTTACGTGTCCCAATGACCCCAAGAGCTCTGCCGACGGAAGCACAACTACATGTCGGACAGGACTTGGGATAGGGACCAGACCAAGAGAGACACAACTTGCTGCTCTGCAGGTAGACTGAGGATTGGCAATCAATGACCGAATCAGGCGCACGATGCCGCTAATTCTTGGTCCGGACACAGACTCTAAGGCTCTCCGTTGAGGGATATTACTGATCTAAGTCAACATCCCCCGGATGTGAGAGCGGGGCCAATACTCACCCACTGCAAAATGGGGGTGAGATGCTAAGCCTGCTACATGCTTGGTCCAGATACCTGTTCGAAGGCTCTCATCCGAGGGATAAGAGGGATCCCCGGATGAGAGAGCTTGGCCGTTACTAGCCCTCTGCTGCATGGAGGTAAGGTGCTGAGCCGGCAGCACATGTAGCCTACTTCAAGAGCGCTACTAAAGGTGGAAAAGCGTCCCAAT
Organism: Cepaea hortensis; assembly: GCA_963921405.1. Classification (NCBI taxonomy): domain Eukaryota; kingdom Metazoa; phylum Mollusca; class Gastropoda; order Stylommatophora; family Helicidae; genus Cepaea; species Cepaea hortensis. Next base: position 63,273,972 of record OY992890.1, on the reverse strand, counting down.
CGCACGTAGTGGTTACAATGCAAGGCTGTACTAGAGCTCACTGAGTGAGGGTAGACAAAGGTGGAAAAAGGTCTCATGAACACGAAATGGAACACTTGGCCAGCGAATCCATTACGTGGAAGTCCGAAGCGAAAGCTTGCTGAGTGGAAGTCGTCTGCAGACTGACCGTTTGTGGTCCGTACAGGGAGCGGCCAGGGGCGAACGAAATGCCCAACACATGGAAGTGAGGAATTAAAGCAGCCATGAGTAGGACGTGGCGATTCCTCGGTTGAGCCCAGTACCAGAGCACTATGTGCCGGCTCTGCAATTATGGAAGCTTCCTTCGATAGCGGGGAAAGCCCATGGACTGTCCCTGCCTTCCATTGAGGACTGACCGTAAAGTCCTTGGCCCTTCTAACTTGACTAGCAGAGATGTGGACGACACCACATCAGAATGTCCCTCGAAACCTCCAGGAAGGCCAACCTGATTTATAAGTGCCCGCAGAAGTCGGATGTGCTGGCCTAAGGGTGCAAATAAATTGGCACAACGCAATAACATCCGAGTGAAATGTTCCTCATGCCCGGAACAGCTCTGACTATATAGTTTTCCGGTAGGAACAGCTCTGAGGATCTAGTTTTCCTGGCACAGCGTTCGTACACGTCCGAACCCAAACTCGCTGAGTGGAAGTCGTCTGTAGACTGACCGTTCCTGGTTTGTGGAGGAGCGGCCTGTGGCGAACGAAATGCCCAATACATGAAAGTGAGGAATTAAAGCAGCCATGTGCAGGACGTGGCGATTCCTAGGGTGAGCCCAGCATCAGAGCTCTATGTGCCGGCTCTGCAATTATGGAAGCCACCCTGGATGGCGAAAAATGCCATGGGCTGCTTCTGCCTGACCTTGAGGGCTGACCGTGAAGTCCTCGACCGTTCTAACTTGACCAGCTGGGATGTGGACGGCAGCACAACAGTGATAATCTCCCAGAATTGCTAACCTGAATAAAAATGAACGCAAAAGTCGGATGTGTTGGCGTAAGGTTCTGGGCTCAAGGGTGCCTAACTTAGACACACCACAATTACGTCTGAAAAAAAACAAAAACAATCCGAATGAACGCAAAAGAAGAAGAAGAAGAAGAAGAAGAAGAAGAAGAAGAAGAAGAAGAAGAAGAAGAAGAAGAAGAAGAAGAAGAACTACATATTGTAAAGGTCAGAATGCATGGAGGAGTGGCTGACATGTCCTCTCATTGGAGCGGGCTACGACCTCAGGAGTGGAACCTTCGTCCGACTGAGCCGATGACATCATCTGCATAGCCCATACCAACTACGCTAGCGCGCCCACCAAGAACAAGTAACGTCACGACAACATAACCAACTGGATAAGTACACAGTCCGCTGACTGACAATTTGCGTGCCCAGCTCTTCTGGTGACAGCCGTGGTAGACCAGTCGCTAGGAGGCCTGCTTGTCCGCCCTCAGACTGTATTTTCGAATGCCCTTTTAACGGACTCCCCCCCCCCCCCCCCATCATTGAACTGGGTTCCATGGGGGACCTAGCACAGCAAATGGGGACTGGGAAACATCACAGGAAGTAAAGGGGCTTGGCATGATATTGACCACGTCACTCAGGCAGCGCCGAGTGATCCTGAAATATGTGGCTAACACCACAACCCCAGTAGTTGCACGGCATGATAACGGGCCCTTTTACTGGCACTGTTCTTCTGTATGGAAGCGAACCAGGACCATGAGCGAAGACACCGGAGGCAGTGGAGATCTGGCAACACAAGTGTATGGAACACATCGCCAAAAGAGGTGGAATAAAGAAATTAACCCAATATGGGAACATACTGAGTAAGAGAGACAGGGGAAGACAAGAATTATATGTAGAGAGCGTAAACGCCGAGCGACACATAATAATGTACGCAACACCAACTTCATGTGAATATGCAGGTGATGGACGCATTGGAGAGCCATGATCTTTAATGTCTGTTCCAGACTAGTCGCGCGAAGAAGAAGATGACGATAATGGTGATGATGATAATAATGGTGAAGGAGGAGGAGGAGAAGAAGAAGAAGAAGAAGAAGAAGAAGGACGAGGAGGAGGAGGAGAAGGAGGAGGAGGAGGACTAGGAGGAAAAGAAGAAGATGACGATTAGTATGATGATGATGAAGTCAAATGAGTGTTGAGGAACATCATAGCCCAATCCGGATTATGATGATAGTGGTGGCGGAACATACGGATTTAATCTAACGATTAAGATAGAATGGGTTAATTGACTAGGAATCATTGAAACAGTTGTCTGGGACACGAATTATTGCAACAATTGTCTGGGATATGAATAAATGAAATAACCGCCTGGAGCAAAAGGAGTGAAACATTCAGACAGTAGATTTAATAAGTCTCTGCGGCAGGAGTAGTTTAACAAATCAGATAGAATGAATATAACAATAGTCTGGAACAGGAGTAGTTTAACAAATCAGATATGGTGAATATAGCAATAGTCTGGGACAGGGGTAGTTTAAAAATTCATATATAATGAATATAACAATAGTCTGGGATAGGGGTAGTTTAAAAATTCATATAGAATGAATATAACAATAGTCTGGGGCAGAAGTTGTGTAACAATTCAGATAAAATGAATTTAACAATAGTCTGGGACAGGGGTAGTTTCACATATTAGATAGAATGAATATAATTATAGTCTGGGACAGGAATAGTTTAACAAATAAGATAGAATGAATATAATGAGGAATATAATCATAGTCTGGAGCAGTGGTAGTTTAACAAATCAGATAGAATGAATATAACAACAGTCTGGGACAGGAGTAGTTTAAAAATAAGATAGAATGAATTTAGAAATAGTCTTGGGAAAGATGTTAAAGCAACATTTCATAAAAAGTGGGTTAATGTAACAATCTATGGGACATTCATTAAAGTAGTATTTCAGACAACGTTGATTAATATAGCAATCGTCCTGACCAGTACCAGAAGTTACAGTAAAATATCGCACAAAGTAGATTACAGTAACAATCTCTGGGACATAAGCTACCACTTTGAGTGCTATGGCATAATTAATCGTCTTAAATGATTTCCAGTATCTGCCAATGGTTTATATACCATCTAAAAATTGTAATTTCGTTACAATACAAAATATCAGCAATCATGTTATTAACACTTTTAGTCATACTGTGACACATCCCTATTTCCCGTTTTCTGCCATCCAATTTTGTTTGGTCCAAACTTACTTTTTGCTTGGCACTGAATCTGTTGAGATAACTATTCTGATAGAGTGGCTTAATGTAGCAATTGTCTGGCACAGAAGGAATTCAGAAACCAAGAAACGTACTGTGAGCTGCTCGGCAAACATGATGTACTTGCACCAAATTGCTCGACACGTTACACGATCCATTGGTTAAACATTGTGGCATGCACTCAATTAGATTAGGATTTCCCATAATTCCGGCCTCACATCCGCATGCCGCGGAATGTGTGCAGTAGCTGAACTAAGCGAATTTCGCCGCGGGGTTCTAAAGTTGTTATTAAAAATGCATAAGGTTTGTATTGTGTAAGACACAAAAATAGCCCTGATGCGATTAAACTATGGGAGGCAAATGCGCACGCTGAATACGGATCTGATCATAACAAATATTTATCTCCATCAACACAATCAGTTGTCCTGTAACAGCTTACGCACTCATGCTGCTCATCGATTTTAAATCTGGACTGATTTTATTTTCCCCAGATGTGGTCATTTCTCCGGGAATCGATTCGCGTCTGTTTACTAAGTAAGCAGGTCTATTATCATTTGTCTTCTTTCTCCTTCCCCTTCCCCTTTTAGACTAGTTACTGTCGTTGTCTTCCCGCTTGCTTCCATTCCCAGTGGGTGTTCATAATCCATCAATTATCGTGCTTTCCGACTGCCTTGAACAATTTACAAGTCTGGTCTGCACGCAAGCAATGGGTTCATTGGTTCTGTGTAGATGGATGTAAGTGTATGCAGTATAACTGGATTTACGTACATTTGCTAGCATCGATCATTCTAATTTTTAGTGTGTTGTTTATCTCTTTATACGTTAATGTATTTTTTAATGATGTTGAAAACATTTTTGGCAATTTCTCTTCTATTTTTTTGTCTTCTATTTCACATCTGCCATGAAAGATTGTGATATTATCACATTACTCTCAGTATTACCATTTCACCAGCTCATCCATTTTGTGGATTTTTCTTCCGTTGATATTCAGTCCAGACAATTCCCCAACATGTTTTCCATCATTGTGCAGCCTCCCTCTGACCGGGGCTGTTTGCGGACATGTGGCTATTCATCTCCCCCGAAGTCTACAGTCTTGGAGGACATGTTCCACTGTCTGTTTACCCTCACCAGAGGGACATTAGCTAAACGAATGACATTGTTAATATGGAACAAAGCCACAACATGCCCATACGTGACATTGTGTGACATTCAGCAATACGGGTGACACTACTGTATCAGAACATGCAATCACAACAATGGTTAAATAGTATCACATTATGTTTTAAACTTTGCCAAGAATATTGTTATTTACAATTTTTAAACAACCAGATACTGTATTTTGGAGAAGAAAGCATACAAATCTATCACGCATTATGTAAAAATATATGGAAATATGGTATATGGCCAAACGATTGGAAGAGAACTATTTTCATTCCAATACGAAAAAGGGCAACCTGAAATTATGCACCAACTATAGAACTGTTGCCCTGTTCAGCCATGCAAGTAAAATTCTACTAAAAATCATAATGGGAAGACTTCGTAAGAAAATGGAAGAAGAGATTAACGTGGTTCAAGCTGGATTTAGACAAGGAAGAGGAACAAGAGCTCACATACTCAACATGCGTTTAATCATAGAGAAGTGCAGAGAATTTAATGTAAACCTATCCTCGTGTTTTGTGGATTATTCAAAGGCATTTGAGTGTGTACAACTTCAGAAACTTTTGGAAATCATTAGGAATGTGGGCTTTCTATCACATGCAGTAAACTCATAAAATTGCTCTATCTAGATCAACAAGTAGTCGTTAGAATAGATGGCGAGACATCAGATTGGTTTGACATCAAGCAAGGAGTCCGCCAGGGCTGTGTGCTGTCCCAGTATTTGTTTAAACTGTACGCCTAAAATATAATGAGAAATGTTAGAGATGATATAACCAGAGAGCAATATGATGCCCTAAATATTGGTGGTCATGAAATACCAGAGGCTCGATATGCTGATGATACAGTATTACTATCCACATTACAGAATGGTATAGAATAACCTAATAACCTCAACCCAGAGGAATAGTGAAAATTACAACTTATATCTTAACATCGCAAAAATAAAGATAATGCATACGGATAAAACTACTATGGAGAAAGAAATATATGTTAATTAGGAAAAATTGGAGGTGGTGGAAAATTTCGAATATCTTGGGTCATTGATTGCCAACAATAGTGACACCATGAAAGAAATTAAACGACGACTATCATTTGCTCTTCAAAGACTAAAACAACTGGATAAATTATGGAGTGGGACAGACAGATAGAACTACAAAAATTAGATTTCTAGGAGCATGCATCTTTCACATTGCAATATACGCCTATGAGACCTGAACACTTACTAAACAAACTGAACAACGCATATATGCCTTTGAATATAAATGTTATAGACGGGTTCTAAGAATATCTTGAATAAAGAAAAGAACAAATGCATCCATGCTTCAAGAGTTGAATTGGCTATTAAAGACGATAAAACAAAGAAAATTGAAATATTTTGGTCTCTTGAAACGCCATGAAAGTTTGGAGAAAGCAATAATGGAGGGGTATATGCCTGGGAAGAAAGAAAGAGGAAGGCCAAAGAGAAGATGGGTGCAGGATGTGGCGGATAATCTCCATATGGGTGTATCGGACGCGGGACATCTTGCTTCTGATCGAGAAGTTTTCTGGAAGGTTGTTATGGGAGCGAGGTTCTGCAAATGACATGCTACTGAATGAATGACTAACAGTTCAACTGTTTTGATACATTTAGACTCAGTATCAGTTTCCGTTGTTAAAGCATGTTTGTTTTTCTCAGAAAAAGATAGGACAATAGCAGATATGTGTATCCATATTGCTTTCCTCAGAAAAAAAAGGTAGAACACGAATAGTTGTGTGTATCCACATTGTTTTGTCTAGGAAGAAGGCAGGGTAGGATTAGTTGTTTTGTCTCGGAAAAGGTAGGGCAGGATTAATTGTATGTATCCACATTATTTTGTCTTTGAAGTAGGTAGGACAGGATAAGTTGTATGTATCCACATTGTTTTGTCTAGGAAGAAAGTAGGACAGGATTTGTTGTATGTAAGCACACTGTTTTGTCTCGGAAGAAAGTAAGACATGATTTGTTGTATGTAAGCACACTGTTTTGTCTCGGAAGAAAGTAAGACATGATTTGTTGTATGTAAGCACACTGTTTTGTCTCGGAAGAAAGTAAGACATGATTTGTTGTATGTAAGCACACTGTTTTGTCTCGGAAGAAAGTAAGACATGATTTGTTGTATGTAAGCACACTGTTTTGTCTAGGAAGAAAGTAGGACAGGATTTGTTGTATGTAAGCACACTGTTTTGTCTCGGAAAAAGGTCGGACAGTATGTATTGGATGTATCCACATTGTTTTGCCTAAAGAAGAATATAGATCAAAGATAAATGGATGTAGCCACATTGTTTTGTCTCGGAAGAAGGTAGAAGAAGAATAGTTGCATTTATCCACCTGATATATATTATCTGCTGTGTAGCTGGACAATATTTGCAGAAATTGTAGTCTCACAAATCGCCACTTTCACAATGGCGCTGTTACTTTGTTCATACACTGTTTCATCATTTTCATTTACTGCCGATATAGTACCTTGCGGTGTATGGCAGAGGGGTCTTTGAGCCTGAGGAATTAAGGCCGCCTGGCTAGTGCAGTCGCCGCGAACTGTGCAGGTTAGGATTTTCTCTTTGCCCCCGACAGAAAAAAAAAAATCCCACACCTTACCGAGGGATCGAACCCGGGTCTCCCGAATGAACTATAAATAGCGGTGGACTGGGTCTAAAGCTAGTTGCTGCCTTGAGAAAAAGCTACTAAAAGAACGTTAACATTTGTAATATAATGACTAATGTTTAAGGGGTTCACTCCATCAGGGGCCCACATGGTCCACTTGTCATCAAACAAGCGGACACTCTGACCAGTCCGCCACTAAATGTAATGTACATAAATATAAATTACTCGGGGACCCTTTATTTCTGATGTTTTATAAACAATATCTCTTTGCCAACTGCCACCAGTCCACCCATTGACTCTTAACCTGTCCATATTCAATCTGTCGGCCATTGTCGTTAGTTAGTGCGTAAGAGTGCTGCTTGTATCATAAAGTTGCCCGTGAACAGCCCACACAGAAAAGGAAACCTATTACGATCAAGTTGCCACTGTCGTAAAGCGCGGGAATTTCGGCAATCGATGTCGCACATTTGTGGAAAATTTGTATTAATTTATGCAAAAATGAGAGGAGTACAATGATTGTAAACGTATATCATAAAATGAATCGAGTGTAATTGTTGTAAACATTTGTCATAAAATGAGTTTAATGTAATCATTGTAAACGAGTGTCATAAAATGAGTGGAATGCAATGATTGTAAACGTCTTCCATAAAATGAATACAAATATGGCTCAATTCCAATTCGCCCACTCTACTACAATGAAGGAGGAGTATGCTACAATAAGCACAGTTCTGAAAAAATTAAGTATTTATAACATAACTGGATGGTTTGTGTAGATCTGAAAATGATTAACTTCTTGCTTGGCCTGCAAAGGGGATTCACTAAATATCCTTGCTTTATGTGTTTGTGGGATAGCAGGGCAAAAGATTCGCACTGGATAAAGAAATAGTGACCGTCGAGGGATGAATGGAGGAAAAAATATTGTCAACAAGCCTCTCATCTTATATATAAATTAGGATGTGCGTATCTCTGTATGTATTTATGTATCTCTGTCTGTATGTATGTCCTTTATGCGCTCGCGAACGGCCCATCCGATTGAGATGAAATTTTCTACACGCCTTCCTTTCATTCCAGAGATGCCAACTGTCGTAGTTTTTTTTTCTTCTTCCTCCTCCTCCCTCCTCCCTCCTCCCCCTCCCAAAATACGTACGTCCAGGAAATGGTCTTCTACATAGACACTTCTCTCTGAGGTCCGCGATAACATATTAACCTGGTGGGATGGCAATCAATCATCCTACTACCTCCTCCCTCCTCCTCCCTTCTCCCTCTTCCTCCCTCCGCCTCCTCCCTCCTCCCACTCTCTACTCCTCCTTCCTCCTCCCTCCTCCTCCTCCCTCTTCCTCCCTCTTCCTGCTCCCTCCGCCTCCTCCCTCCGCCTACTCTCTCCTCCTCCTCCCTCCTCCTCCCTCTCCCTCCTCCTACTCCCTCCTCCTCCCTCCTCCTCCCTTTACCTCCTCCTCCTCCCTCCTCCCTTCTCCTCCTCTTCCTCCTCCCTTTCCTTCCTCCTCCTCCTCCCTCTACCTCCTCTTCCCCCTACCTCTTTCCTCCTACCTCCTCCTCCTCTTCCACCTCCCTTTCCTTCCTCCCCTCCTCATTCTCCCTCCTTCCTCTCCCTCCTTCCTCCTCCTCCTCCTCTCCCCTCCTCCTCCTCCCTCCTCCTCTCCCTCCTCCATCCTCCTCCTCCCTCTCCCTCCTCTTCCTCCTCCCTCTACCTCCTCCCTCCTCCTCCCTCTACCTCCTCCCTCCACCCTCCTCCTCTTCCTCCTCCCTCTCCCTCCTCCCTCTTCCTTCCTCCCTCCTCCTCCCTCTCCCTCCTCCTACTCCCTTCTCCTCCTCCTCCTCCCTCCTCCTCCTTCTCCCTCTGCCTCCTCCCTCCTCCCTTCTCCTCCTCTTCCTCCTCCCTTTCCTTCCTCCTCCTCCTCCCTCTACCTCCTCCTCCCCCTACCTCTTTCCTCATACCTCCTCCTCCTCTTCCACCTCCCTTTCCTTCCTCCCCTCCTCATTCTCCCTCTACCTCCTCCCTCCTCCTCCTTCCTCCTCTCCCCTCCTCCTCCTCCCTCCTCCTCCTACCCTCTTCCTCTTCCCCTCCCCCTCCTCCCTCTACCTTCTCCTTCTTCCATCCTCCTCCTCCCTCTACCTCCTCCCTCCTCCTCCCTCTACCTCCTCCTCCTATCTCCTCACTTCTCCTCCTCTCTCCTCCTCCCTTTTCCTTTCTCCTACTCCTCCCTCTACCTCCTCCCTCCTCCTCCGTCCTCCACATCCCTCCTCTTCCTCCTCCCTCTACCTCCTCCCTCCTCATCATTCCTCCTCCTACTCCTCCCCCTCCTTCTCCTCCCTCCTCCTTCTCCCTCCTCCTTCTACCTCTTCCTCTCTCCACCTCCTCTCTCCTCCTCATCCTCCTCCCTCTCCCTCCTCCTGCGTTCTCATCCTCCCTCCTCCTCCTCCTTCTTCCTCCTCCCTCCTCCTCACCCTCCCTCCTCCTCTCTCCTCCTCTTCCCTCCCCTCCTCCTTCCTCTTCCTCCCTCCTCCTCCTCCTCCTGCGTTCTCATCCTCCCTCCTCCTCCTTCTTCCTCCTCCCTCCTCCTCCCTCTCCCTCCTCCTCTCTCCTCCTCTTCCTCCCCCTCCTCCCTCCTTCTCCATTCTTCTCCTCCCTCCCCTCCTCCTCCTCCTACCCTCTTCCTCTTCTCCCTCTCCCTCCTCCTCCCTCCTCCTCCTTCCTCCTTCTCCCTCTGCCTCCTTCCTCCTCCTCCTCCCTCCTCCTCCCTTCTCCTCTCTCCCTCCTTCTCCCTCTCCTCCTCCCTCCTCCTCCTCCCTCCTCCTCCTCCCTCCTCTTCTTCTCTCCTCCTCCCTCCTTCTCCCTCCTCCTCCTCCCTCTACCTCCTCTTCCCTCCTCCTCCTCCCCCTCCTCCTCCCTCCTCCTCCTCCCTCCTCCTCCCTCTTCCTCCCTCTTTCTCCTCCTCCCTCTTCCCTCCTCCTCCTGCTCCCTCCTCCTCCTCCCTCTTCCTCCTCCTTCTTCCCTCCCCCTCCTCCTTCCTCCTCCTCCCTCTTCCTCTTCCTCCCTCCTCCTCCCTCCTTCTCCATTCTTCTCCTCCTCCTCCTACCCTCTTCCTCTTCCCCTCCTCCCTCTCCCTCCTCCATCCTCCTCCTCCCTCTTCCTCCTCCTCCTCCCTCTTCCTCCTCCCTCTCCCTCCTCCCTCTTCCTGCTCCCTCTTCCTCCCTCCTCCTCCTTCCTCCTTCTCCCTCTGCCTCCTCCCTCCTCCTCCTCCCTCCTCCTCCCTTCTCCTCTCTCCCTCCTTCTCCCTCTCCTCCTCCCTCCTCCTCCTCCTCCTCCTCCCTCCTCTTCTTCTCTCCTCCTCCCTCCTCCTCCCTCCTTCTCCCTCCTCCTCCTCCCTCTACCTCCTCCTCCCTCCTCCTCCCTCTACCTCCTCCTCCCTTCACATTCCTCCTCCTCCCTCTTTCTCCTCCTCCCTCTCCTCCTCCTGCTCCCCTCCTCCTCCCTCATCCTCCCTCCTCCTCCTCCCTCCTCCTCCTAATCCCTCCTCCTCCCTCCTATTCCTCCCTACTCCTCCTGTCTCCGCCCTCCTCCTCCCTCCTCCACCTCCCTCTTCCTCCTCCCTCCTCCATTTACTCAAGACAGACAGACAGTCAGACAGATAGTCGGGAACGGGATCTTATATGACTACTTATATGATTTAAATGAGATGCTCTCCACCATGGGCTGGACTGGGTCAGACAGACAGACAGATAGATAGATAGACAGACAGACAGTCGGGAACGGGAACTTATATGACTACTTATATGAATTAAATGACATGCTCCCCATCAGGGTCTGGGCGAAGACGGGCTGGGTCAGACAGACAGACAGACAGACAGTCAGACAGACAGATAGTCGGTAACGGGAACGAGAACTTATATGACTACTTATATGAATTAAATGAGATGCTCCCCACCAGGGTCTGGGCGAAGCCGGGCAGGGTCAGCTAGTCTTATATATAAAAAAGGATCTCCGTCTGTCTGTATGTATGTATGTATGTATGTATGTATGTATGTATGTATGTCCGTATGTCCTTTATACGTTCGCGAACGGCCCATCCGATTGAGATGAAATTTTCTACACGCCTTCCTTTCATTCCAGAGCTGCCAACTGTCATAGTTTTTTTTTTCTTCTTCCTCCTCCTCCCTCCTCCCCCTCCCAAAATACGTACGTAAATATATGATGATGATGATGAAAGAATCCCCGAACCAAAACGCTAGGGAAAGGGAAGAAAATTACGTGACTACACAGAATCCTCCTTCCTCCTCCTCCTTCCTTCTTCTCCCTCTGCCTCCTCCCTCTTCCTCCTCTCCCCTCCTCCTCCTTCTCCTCCTCCCTCCTTCTCCCTTCTTCTCCTCCTCTCCCCTCCTCCTACCCTCTTCCTCTTCCACTCCTCCCTCTCCCTCCTCCCTCCTCCATCCTCCTCCTCCCTCTTCCCTCCTCCCTCTTCCTCCTCCTTCCTCCTCCTCCCTCTTCCTCCCTCTCCCTCCTCCATCCTCCTCCTCCTTCTTCCTCCTCCTTCCTTCTCCTCCCTCTTCCTCCTCCTCCTCCCTCCTCCATCCTCCTCCTCCCTCTTCCTCCTCCTCCCTCTTCCTCCTCCTTCCTCCTCCTCCCTCTTCCTCCCTCTCCCTCCTCCATCCTCCTCCTCCTTCTTCCTCCTCCTTCCTTCTCCTCCCTCTTCCTCCTCCTCCTACCTCCTCCTCTCTCCTCCTCCCTTTTCCTCCCTCCTCCTCCTCCCTCTACCTCCTCCCTCCTCCTCTCCACTCTTCCTCCTACCCTCTTCCTCTTCCCCTCCCCCTCCTCCCTATCCCTCCTCCTCCCTTCACATTCCTCCTCCTCCCTCTTCCTCCTCCTCCCTCCTCCTCCCTCCTCCTCCTTCTTCCTCCCTCCTCCTCCTCCCCCCTCCCCCTCCTCCCCCTCCTCCTTCCTCTCCTCCTCCTCCCTCCTCCTCCCTCTACCTCCTCCCTCCTCCTCCCTTCACATTCCTCCTCCTCCCTCTCCTCCTCCCTCCTCCTCCTCCTCCCTCCCTCCTCTTCCTCCTCCCTTTCCCTCCTCCCTCCTCCCTCCTCCTTCTCCCTCCACCTCCTCCTCTCTCCTCCTCCTCCATCCTCCGCCTTCCTCCTCCTCCCTCCTCCTCCCCTCCTCCTCCCTCCGTCTCCCTCCTTCTCCCCCTCCTCCTCCCTCCTCCCTCTTCCTCCTCTCCCTTCCTCCTCCCTCCTCCCTCCTCTCTCCTCCTCCGTCCACCTCCTCCTCACTCCTCCTCTCTCCTCCTCCTCTCTCATCCTCCTCCCTCCTCCTCCTCCTCCCTCCTCCTCTCTCCTCCTCCTCCCTCCTCCTCTCTCCTCCTCCTCTCTCTCCTCCTCCTCCTCCTCCTCCCTCCTCCTCCTCCCTCCTCCTCCTTCCTCCTCCCTCTTCCTCCTCCTCCTCCCTCTCCCCTCATTCCTCCCTCTTCCTCCTAATCCCTCCTCCTCCTTCCTACTCCTCCCTCCTACTCCTGTCTCCTCCTCCTTCCTCCTGCTCCCTCCTCCTCCTCCCTCCGTCGAATATGAATTAAATGATATGCTCCCCACCAGGGACTGGGTGAAGCCGGGCCGGGTCGTATTTTTTGGGAATGGGAACGGGAGCAGGGGCCGAATATGAATTAAATAAGACGCTCCATTTACCCAAGTTTATTGTTTGGGGAAGATGTAAAGATCTTTTAAGTGCTCTTTCTAATAATAGACAGACAGACAGACAGACAGATAGATAGTCGGGAACGGGAACGGGAGCTTATATGACTACTTATATGAATTAAATGAGATGCTCCCCACCAGAGTCTGGGCGAAGCCGGGCCGGGTCAGCTAGTTGATCTATAAAGAGTTCTGCTGCCACCATTACATATAAAGCTTGGCTTGATGAAGCAATTTGTTAAGGCACTGAACAAAGACGGTTTATGTTTTAATTATTTATGCAGAAAGTTTTCGGATGTAATGCTGGAATATTGATGGACTTCAAATTAGAAAGTTAATAAACATCGAAATTTGATTAAGGTACTAAAATGTGTGTAGACCAGTGTAATATATATGTAGCGCTGAGTAAAATAACAATTAAAAGTTATATATTGCATTCGTAAGCCCATGGCCACAGAGCCGACAACGCCGTGTAAAGATGACAAGACATCTGCCATTATAAGCGTTACAGAAGCGTGGACGCTAATGTAAAGTGGCAAGAAATATTCCATTATAAGCGTTACAGAAGTGTGGGCGCTAATGTGAGGATGACAAGAAATCTTCCATTATAAGCGTTACAGAAGTGTGGGCGCTAATGTGAAGATGACAAGAAATCTTCCATTATAAGCGTTACAGAAGTGTGGGCGCTAATGTGAAGATGACAAGAAATCTGCCATAAATAAGCGGTACCGTAGTGTGGGCGCTAATGTGAAGATGACAAGAAATCTGCCATTAATAAGCGGTACCGTAGTGTGGGCGCTAATGTGAAGATGACAAGAAATCTTCCATAAATAAGCGGTACCGTAGTGTGGGCGCTAATGTGAAGATGACAAGAAATCTGCCATTAATAAGCGGTACCGTAGTGTGGGCGCTAATGTGAAGATGACAAGAAGTCTGCCATAAATAAGCGGTACTGTAGTGTGGGCGCTAATGTGAAGATGACAAGAAATCCGCTATAAATCAGCGGTACCGTAGTGTGGGCGCTAATGTGAAGATGACAAGAAATCCGCCATAAATAAGCGGTACTGTAGTGTGGGCGCTAATGTGAAGATGACAAGAAATCTGCCATTAATAAGCGGTACTGTAGTGTGGGCGCTAATGTGAAGATGACAAGAAATCTGCCATTAATAAGCGGTACCGTAGTGTGGGCGCTAATGTGAAGATGACAAGAAATCTGCCATTAATAAGCGGTACCGTAGTGTGGGCGCTAATGTGAAGATGACAAGAAATCTGCCATAAATAAGCGGTACTGTAGTGTGGGCGCTAATGTGAAGATGACAAGAAATCCGCTATAAATCAGCGGTACCGTAGTGTGGGCGCTAATGTGAAGATGACAAGAAATCCGCCATAAATAAGCGGTACTGTAGTGTGGGCGCTAATGTGAAGATGACAAGAAATCTGCCATTAATAAGCGGTACTGTAGTGTGGGCGCTAATGTGAAGATGACAAGAAATCTGCCATAAATAAGCGGTACTGTAGTGTGGGCGCTAATGTGAAGATGACAAGAAATCCGCCATAAATAAGCGGTACCGTAGTGTGCGCGCTAATGTGAAGATGACAAGACATCTGCCATTATAAGCGGTACCGTAGTGTGGGCGCTAATGTGAAGATGACAAGAAATCCGCCATAAATAAGCGGTACCGTAGTGTGGGCGCTAATGTGAAGATGACAAGAAATCTGCCATTATAATCGATACCGTAGTGTGGGCGCTAATGTGAAGATGACAAGAAATCTGCCATAAATAAGCGGTACTGTAGTGTGGGCGCTAATGTGAAGATGACAAGAAATCCGCCATAAATAAGCGGTACCGTAGTGTGGGCGCTAATGTGAAGATGACAAGAAATCTGCCATTATAATCGGTACCGTAGTGTGGGCGCTAATGTGAAGATGACAAGAAATCTGCCATAAATAAGCGGTACCGAAGTGTGGGCGCTAATGTGAAGATGACAAGAAATCTGCCATAAGTAAGCGGTACCGAAGTGTGGGCGCTAATGTGAAGATGACAAGAACTCTGCCATAAATAAGCGGTACCGTAGTGTGGGCGCTAATGTGAAGATGATAGAAATCTGCCATTATAAGCGGTACAGTAGTGTGGGCGCTAATGTGAAGATGACAAGAAATCTGCCATAAATAAGCGGTACCGTAGTGTGGGCGCTAATGTGAAGATGATAGAAATCTGCCATTATAAGCGGTACCGTAGTGTGGGCGCTAATGTGAAGATGACAAGAAATCCGCCATAAATAAGCGGTACCGTAGTGTGGGCGCTAATGTGAAGATGACAAGAAATCTGCCATTATAAGCGGTACCGTAGTGTGGGCGCTAATGTGAAGATGACAAGAAATCTGCCATAAATCAGCGGTACCGTAGTGTGGGCGCTAATGTGAAGATGACAAGAAATCCGCCATAAATAAGCGGTACTGGAGTGTGGGCGCTAATGTGAAGATGACAAGAAATCTGCCATTAATAAGCGGTACTGTAGTGTGGGCGCTAATGTGAAGATGACAAGAAATCTGCCATTAATAAGCGGTACCGTAGTGTGGGCGCTAATGTGAAGATGACAAGAAATCTGCCATTAATAAGCGGTACCGTAGTGTGGGCGCTAATGTGAAGATGACAAGAAATCTGCCATAAATAAGCGGTACTGTAGTGTGGGCGCTAATGTGAAGATGACAAGAAATCCGCTATAAATCAGCGGTACCGTAGTGTGGGCGCTAATGTGAAGATGACAAGAGATCCGCCATAAATAAGCGGTACTGTAGTGTGGGCGCTAATGTGAAGATGACAAGAAATCTGCCATTAATAAGCGGTACTGTAGTGTGGGCGCTAATGTGAAGATGACAAGAAATCTGCCATAAATAAGCGGTACTGTAGTGTGGGCGCTAATGTGAAGATGACAATAAATCCGCCATAAATAAGCGGTACCGTAGTGTGCGCGCTAATGTGAAGATGACAAGAAATCTGCCATTATAAGCGGTACCGTAGTGTGGGCGCTAATGTGAAGATGACAAGAAATCCGCCATAAATAAGCGGTACCGTAGTGTGGGCGCTAATGTGAAGATGACAAGAAATCTGCCATTATAATCGGTACCGTAGTGTGGGCGCTAATGTGAAGATGACAAGAAATCTGCCATAAATAAGCGGTACTGTAGTGTGGGCGCTAATGTGAAGATGACAAGAAATCCGCCATAAATAAGCGGTACCGTAGTGTGGGCGCTAATGTGAAGATGACAAGAAATCTGCCATTATAATCGGTACCGTAGTGTGGGCGCTAATGTGAAGATGACAAGAAATCTGCCATCAGTAAGCGGTACCGAAGTGTGGGCGATAATGTGAAGATGACAAGAAATCTGCCATAAATAAGCGGTACCGTAGTGTGGGCGCTAATGTGAAGATGATAGAAATCTGCCATTATAAGCGGTACCGTAGTGTGGGCGCTAATGTGAAGATGACAAGAAATCTGCCATAAATAAGCGGTACCGTAGTGTGGGCGCTAATGTGAAGATGATAGAAATCTGCCATTATAAGCGGTACCGTAGTGTGGGCGCTAATGTGAAGATGACAAGAAATCCGCCATAAATAAGCGGTACCGTAGTGTGGGCGCTAATGTGAAGATGACAAGAAATCTGCCATTATAAGCGGTACCGTAGTGTGGGCGCTAATGTGAAGATGACAAGAAATCTGCCATAAATCAGCGGTACCGTAGTGTGGGCGCTAATGTGAAGATGACAAGAAATCTGCCATAAATAAGCGGTACCGAAGTGTGGGCGCTAATGTGAAGATGACAAGAAATCTGCCATAAATAAGCGGTACCGAAGTGTGGACGCTAATGCGAAGATGACAAGAAATCTGCCATAAATCAGCGGTACCGTAGTATGGGCGCTAATGTGAAGATGACAAGAAATCTGCCATAAATCAGCGGTACCGTAGTGTGGGCGCTAATGTGAAGATGACAAGAAATCTGCCATAAATCAGCGGTACCGTTGTGTGGGCGCTAATGTGAAGATGACAAGAAATCTGCCATAAATCAGCGGTACCGTTGTGTGGGCGCTAATGTGAAGATGACAAGAAATCTGCCTTAAATCAGCGGTACCGTAGTGTGGGCGCTAATGTGAAGATGACAAGAAATCTGCCTTAAATCAGCGGTACCGTAGTGTTGGCGCTAATGTGAAGATGACAAGAAATCTGCCATAAATAAGCGGTACCGTAGTGTGGGCGCTAATGTGAAGATGACAAGAAATCCGTCATAAATAAGCGGTACCGTAGTGTGGGCGCTAATGTGAAGATGACAAGAAATCTGCCATAAATCAGCGGTACCGTAGTATGGGCGCTAATGTGAAGATGACAAGAAATCTGCCATAAATCAGCGGTACCGTAGTGTGGGCGCTAATGTGAAGATGATAAGAAATCTGCCATAAATCGGCGGTACCGTTGTGTGGGCGCTAATGTGAAGATGACAAGAAATCTGCCATAAATCAGCGGTACCGTAGTGTGGGCGCTAATGTGAAGATGACAAGAAATCTGCCATAAATCAGCGGTACCGTAGTGTGGGCGCTAATGTGAAGATGACAAGAAATCTGCCATAAATCAGCGGTACCGTAGTGTGGGCGCTAATGTGAAGATGACAAGAAATCTGCCATAAATCAGCGGTACCGTAGTGTGGGCGCTAATGTGAAGATGACAAGTAATCTGCCATAAATCAGCGGTACCGTAGTGTGGGCGCTAATGTGAAGATGACAAGAAATCTGCCATAAATCAGCGGTACCGTAGTGTGGGCGCTAATGTGAAGATGACAAGAAATCTGCCATAAATCAGCGGTACCGTAGTGTGGGGGCTAATGTGAAGATGACAAGAAATCTGCCATATATCAGCGGTACCGTAGTGTGGGCGCTAATGTGAAGATGACAAGAAATCTGCCATAAATCAGCGGTACCGTAGTGTGGGCGCTAATGTGAAGATGACAAGAAATCTGCCATAAATCAGCGGTACCGTAGTGTGGGCGCTAATGTGAAGATGACAAGAAATCTGCCATAAATCAGTGGTACCGTAGTGTGGGCGCTAATGTGAAGATGACAAGAAATCTGCCATAAATCAGCGGTACCGTAGTGTGGGCGCTAATGTGAAGATGACAAGAAATCTGCCATAAATCAGCGGTACCGTAGTGTGGGCGCTAATGTGAAGATGACAAGAAATCTGCCATAAATCAGCGGTACCGTAGTGTGGGCGCTTTTGTGAAGATGACAAGAAATCTGCCATAAATCAGCGGTACCGTAGTGTGGGCGCTAATGTGAAGATGACAAGAAATCTGCCACAAATCAGCGGTACCGTAGTGTGGGCGCTAATGTGAAGATGACAAGAAATCTGCCATAAATCAGCGGTACCGTAGTGTGGGCGCTAATGTGAAGATGACAAGAAATCTGCCATAAATCAGCGGTACCGTAGTGTGGGCGCTAATGTGAAGATGACAAGAAATCTGCCATAAATCAGCGGTACCGTAGTGTGTGCGCTAATGTGAAGATGACAAGAAATCTGCCATAAATCAGCGGTACCGTAGTGTGGGCGCTAATGTGAAGATGACAAGAAATCTGCCATAAATCAGCGGTACCTTAGTGTGGGCGCTAATGTGAAGATGACAAGAAATCTGCCATAAATCAGCGGTACCGTAGTGTGGGCGCTAATGTGAAGAACACAAGAAATCTGCCATAAATCAGCGGTACCGTAGTGTGGGCGCTAATGTGAAGATGACAAGAAATCTGCCATAAATAAGCGGTACCGTAGTGTGGGCGCTAATGTGAAGATGACAAGAAATCTGCCACAAATAAGCGGTACCGTAGTGTGGGCGCTAATGTGAAGATGACAAGAAATCTGCCATAAATAAGCGGTACCGAAGTGTGGGCGCTAATGTGAAGATGACAAGAAATCTGCCATAAATAAGCGGTACCGTAGTGTGGGCGCTAATGTGAAAACGACAAGAAATCCGCCATTAATAAGCGGTACCGTAGTGTGGGCGCTAATGTGAAAACGACGAGAAATCTGCCATAAATCAGCGGTACCGTAGTGTGGGCGCTAATGTGAAGATGACGAGAAATCTGCCATAAATAAGCGGTACCGTAGTGTGGGCGCTAATGTCAAGATGACAAGAAATCTGCCATTAATAAGCGGTACCGTAGTGTGGGCGCTAATGTGAAGATGACAAGAAATCTGCCATAAATAAGCGGTACCGTAGTGTGGGCGCTAATGTGAAGATGACAAGACATCTGCCATAAATCAGCGGTACCGTAGTGTGGGCGCTAATGTGACGATGACAAGAAATCTGCAATAAATAAGCGGTACCGTAGTGTGGGCGCTAATGTGAAGATGATAAGAAATCTGCCATAAATCAGCGGTACCGTAGTGTGGGCGCTAATGTGAAGATGACAAGAAATCTGCCATAAATCAGCGGTACCGTAGTGTGGGCGCTAATGTGAAGATGACAAGAAATCTGCCATAAATCAGCGGTACCGTAGTGTGGGCGCTAATGTGAAGATGACAAGAAATCTGCCATAAATCAGCGGTACCGTAGTGTGGGCGCTAATGTGAAGATGACAAGAAATCTGCCATAAATCAGCGGTACCGTAGTGTGGGCGCTAATGTGAAGATGACAAGTAATCTGCCATAAATCAGCGGTACCGTAGTGTGGGCGCTAATGTGAAGATGACAAGAAATCTGCCATAAATCAGCGGTACCGTAGTGTGGGCGCTAATGTGAAGTTGACAAGAAATCTGCCATAAATCAGCGGTACCGTAGTGTGGGGGCTAATGTGAAGATGACAAGAAATCTGCCATATATCAGCGGTACCGTAGTGTGGGCGCTAATGTGAAGATGACAAGAAATCTGCCATAAATCAGCGGTACCGTAGTGTGGGCGCTAATGTGAAGATGACAAGAAATCTGCCATAAATCAGCGGTACCGTAGTGTGGGCGCTAATGTGAAGATGACAAGAAATCTGCCATAAATCAGTGGTACCGTAGTGTGGGCGCTAATGTGAAGATGACAAGAAATCTGCCATAAATCAGCGGTACCGTAGTGTGGGCGCTAATGTGAAGATGACAAGACATCTGCCATAAATCAGCGGTACCGTAGTGTGGGCGCTAATGTGAAGATGACAAGAAATCTGCCATAAATCAGCGGTACCGTAGTGTGGGCGCTAATGTGAAGATGACAAGAAATCTGCCATAAATCAGCGGTACCGTAGTGTGGGCGCTAATGTGAAGATGACAAGAAATCTGCCATAAATCAGCGGTACCGTAGTGTGGGCGCTAATGTGAAGATGACAAGAAATCTGCCATAAATCAGCGGTACCGTAGTGTGGGCGCTAATGTGAAGATGACAAGAAATCTGCCATAAATCAGCGGTACCGTAGTGTGGGCGCTAATGTGAAGATGACAAGAAATCTGCCATAAATCAGCGGTACCGTAGTGTGTGCGCTAATGTGAAGATGACAAGAAATCTGCCATAAATCAGCGGTACCGTAGTGTGGGCGCTAATGTGAAGATGACAAGAAATCTGCCATAAATCAGCGGTACCTTAGTGTGGGCGCTAATGTGAAGATGACAAGAAATCTGCCATAAATCAGCGGTACCGTAGTGTGGGCGCTAATGTGAAGAACACAAGAAATCTGCCATAAATCAGCGGTACCGTAGTGTGGGCGCTAATGTGAAGATGACAAGAAATCTGCCATAAATAAGCGGTACCGTAGTGTGGGCGCTAATGTGAAGATGACAAGAAATCTGCCACAAATAAGCGGTACCGTAGTGTGGGCGCTAATGTGAAGATGACAAGAAATCTGCCATAAATAAGCGGTACCGAAGTGTGGGCGCTAATATGAAGATGACAAGAAATCTGCCATAAATAAGCGGTACCGTAGTGTGGGCGCTAATGTGAAAACGACAAGAAATCCGCCATTAATAAGCGGTACCGTAGTGTGGGCGCTAATGTGAAAACGACGAGAAATCTGCCATAAATCAGCGGTACCGTAGTGTGGGCGCTAATGTGAAGATGACGAGAAATCTGCCATAAATAAGCGGTACCGTAGTGTGGGCGCTAATGTCAAGATGACAAGAAATCTGCCATTAATAAGCGGTACCGTAGTGTGGGCGCTAATGTGAAGATGACAAGAAATCTGCCATAAATAAGCGGTACCGTAGTGTGGGCGCTAATGTGAAGATGACAAGAAATCCGCCATAAATAAGCGGTACCGTATTGTGGGCGCTAATGTGAAGATGACAAGAAATCTGCCATTATAATCGGTACCGTAGTGTGGGCGCTAATGTGAAGATGACAAGAAATCTGCCATAAATAAGCGGTACCGAAGTGTGGGCGCTAATGTGAAGATGACAAGAAATCTGCCATAAGTAAGCGGTACCGAAGTGTGGGCGCTAATGTGAAGATGACAAGAACTCTGCCATAAATAAGCGGTACCGTAGTGTGGGCGCTAATGTGAAGATGATAGAAATCTGCCATTATAAGCGGTACAGTAGTGTGGGCGCTAATGTGAAGATGACAAGAAATCTGCCATAAATAAGCGGTACCGTAGTGTGGTCGCTAATGTGAAGATGACAAGAAATCCGCCATAAATAAGCGGTACCGTAGTGTGGGCGCTAATGTGAAGATGACAAGAAATCTGCCATTATAAGCGGTACCGTAGTGTGGGCGCTAATGTGAAGATGACAAGAAATCTGCCATAAATCAGCGGTACCGTAGTGTGGGCGCTAATGTGAAGATGACAAGAAATCCGCCATAAATAAGCGGTACTGGAGTGTGGGCGCTAATGTGAAGATGACAAGAAATCTGCCATTAATAAGCGGTACTGTAGTGTGGGCGCTAATGTGAAGATGACAAGAAATCTGCCATAAATAAGCGGTACTGTAGTGTGGGCGCTAATGTGAAGATGACAATAAATCCGCCATAAATAAGCGGTACCGTAGTGTGCGCGCTAATGTGAAGATGACAAGAAATCTGCCATTATAAGCGGTACCGTAGTGTGGGCGCTAATGTGAAGATGACAAGAAATCCGCCATAAATAAGCGGTACCGTAGTGTGGGCGCTAATGTGAAGATGACAAGAAATCTGCCATTATAATCGGTACCGTAGTGTGGGCGCTAATGTGAAGATGACAAGAAATCTGCCATAAATAAGCGGTACTGTAGTGTGGGCGCTAATGTGAAGATGACAAGAAATCCGCCATAAATAAGCGGTACCGTAGTGTGGGCGCTAATGTGAAGATGACAAGAAATCTGCCATTATAATCGGTACCGTAGTGTGGGCGCTAATGTGAAGATGACAAGAAATCTGCCATAAGTAAGCGGTACCGAAGTGTGGGCGATAATGTGAAGATGACAAGAAATCTGCCATAAATAAGCGGTACCGTAGTGTGGGCGCTAATGTGAAGATGATAGAAATCTGCCATTATAAGCGGTACCGTAGTGTGGGCGCTAATGTGAAGATGACAAGAAATCTGCCATAAATAAGCGGTACCGTAGTGTGGGCGCTAATGTGAAGATGATAGAAATCTGCCATTATAAGCGGTACCGTAGTGTGGGCGCTAATGTGAAGATGACAAGAAATCCGCCATAAATAAGCGGTACCGTAGTGTGGGCGCTAATGTGAAGATGACAAGAAATCTGCCATTATAAGCGGTACCGTAGTGTGGGCGCTAATGTGAAGATGACAAGAAATCTGCCATAAATCAGCGGTACCGTAGTGTGGGCGCTAATGTGAAGATGACAAGAAATCTGCCATAAATAAGCGGTACCGAAGTGTGGGCGCTAATGTGAAGATGACAAGAAATCTGCCATAAATAAGCGGTACCGAAGTGTGGACGTTAATGTGAAGATGACAAGAAATCTGCCATAAATCAGCGGTACCGTAGTATGGGCGCTAATGTGAAGATGACAAGAAATCTGCCATAAATCAGCGGTACCGTAGTGTGGGCGCTAATGTGAAGATGACAAGAAATCTGCCATAAATCAGCGGTACCGTTGTGTGGGCGCTAATGTGAAGATGACAAGAAATCTGACATAAATCAGCGGTACCGTTGTGTGGGCGCTAATGTGAAGATGACAAGAAATCTGCCTTAAATCAGCGGTACCGTAGTGTGGGCGCTAATGTGAAGATGACAAGAAATCTGCCTTAAATCAGCGGTACCGTAGTGTTGGCGCTAATGTGAAGATGACAAGAAATCTGCCATAAATAAGCGGTACCGTAGTGTGGGCGCTAATGTGAAGATGACAAGAAATCCGTCATAAATAAGCGGTACCGTAGTGTGGGCGCTAATGTGAAGATGACAAGAAATCTGCCATAAATCAGCGGTACCGTAGTATGGGCGCTAATGTGAAGATGACAAGAAATCTGCCATAAATCAGCGGTACCGTAGTGTGGGCGCTAATGTGAAGATGATAAGAAATCTGCCATAAATCGGCGGTACCGTTGTGTGGGCGCTAATGTGAAGATGACAAGAAATCTGCCATAAATCAGCGGTACCGTAGTGTGGGCGCTAATGTGAAGATGACAAGAAATCTGCCATAAATCAGCGGTACCGTAGTGTGGGCGCTAATGTGAAGATGACAAGAAATCTGCCATAAATCAGCGGTACCGTAGTGTGGGCGCTAATGTGAAGATGACAAGAAATCTGCCATAAATCAGCGGTACCGTAGTGTGGGCGCTAATGTGAAGATGACAAGTAATCTGCCATAAATCAGCGGTACCGTAGTGTGGGCGCTAATGTGAAGATGACAAGAAATCTGCCATAAATCAGCGGTACCGTAGTGTGGGCGCTAATGTGAAGATGACAAGAAATCTGCCATATATCAGCGGTACCGTAGTGTGGGCGCTAATGTGAAGATGACAAGAAATCTGCCATAAATCAGCGGTACCGTAGTGTGGGGGCTAATGTGAAGATGACAAGAAATCTGCCATATATCAGCGGTACCGTAGTGTGGGCGCTAATGTGAAGATGACAAGAAATCTGCCATAAATCAGCGGTACCGTAGTGTGGGCGCTAATGTGAAGATGACAAGAAATCTGCCATAAATCAGCGGTACCGTAGTGTGGGCGCTAATGTGAAGATGACAAGAAATCTGCCATAAATCAGTGGTACCGTAGTGTGGGCGCTAATGTGAAGATGACAAGAAATCTGCCATAAATCAGCGGTACCGTAGTGTGGGCGCTAATGTGAAGATGACAAGAAATCTGCCATAAATCAGCGGTACCGTAGTGTGGGCGCTAATGTGAAGATGACAAGAAATCTGCCATAAATCAGCGGTACCGTAGTGTGGGCGCTAATGTGAAGATGACAAGAAATCTGCCATAAATCAGCGGTACCGTAGTGTGGGCGCTAATGTGAAGATGACAAGAAATCTGCCATAAATCAGCGGTACCGTAGTGTGGGCGCTAATGTGAAGATGACAAGAAATCTGCCATAAATCAGCGGTACCGTAGTGTGGGCGCTAATGTGAAGATGACAAGAAATCTGCCATAAATCAGCGGTACCGTAGTGTGGGCGCTAATGTGAAGATGACAAGAAATCTGCCATAAATCAGCGGTACCGTAGTGTGTGCGCTAATGTGAAGATGACAAGAAATCTGCCATAAATAAGCGGTACCGTAGTGTGGGCGCTAATGTGAAGATGACAAGAAATCTGCCATAAATCAGCGGTACCTTAGTGTGGGCGCTAATGTGAAGATGACAAGAAATCTGCCATAAATCAGCGGTACCGTAGTGTGGGCGCTAATGTGAAGAACACAAGAAATCTGCCATAAATCAGCGGTACCGTAGTGTGGGCGCTAATGTGAAGATGACAAGAAATCTGCCATAAATAAGCGGTACCGTAGTGTGGGCGCTAATGTGAAGATGACAAGAAATCTGCCATAAATAAGCGGTACCGTAGTGTGGGCGCTAATGTGAAGATGACAAGAAATCTGCCATAAATAAGCGGTACCGTAGTGTGGGCGCTAATGTGAAAACGACAAGAAATCCGCCATTAATAAGCGGTACCGTAGTGTGGGCGCTAATGTGAAAACGACGAGAAATCTGCCATAAATCAGCGGTACCGTAGTGTGGGCGCTAATGTGAAGATGACGAGAAATCTGCCATAAATAAGCGGTACCGTAGTGTGGGCGCTAATGTCAAGATGACAAGAAATCTGCCATTAATAAGCGGTACCGTAGTGTGGGCGCTAATGTGAAGATGACAAGAAATCTGCCATAAATAAGCGGTACCGTAGTGTGGGCGCTAATGTGAAGATGACAAGACATCTGCCATAAATCAGCGGTACCGTAGTGTGGGCGCTAATGTGACGATGACAAGAAATCTGCAATAAATAAGCGGTACCGTAGTGTGGGCGCTAATGTGAAGATGATAAGAAATCTGCCATAAATCAGCGGTACCGTAGTGTGGGCGCTAATGTGAAGATGACAAGAAATCTGCCATAAATCAGCGGTACCGTAGTGTGGGCGCTAATGTGAAGATGACAAGAAATCTGCCATAAATCAGCGGTACCGTAGTGTGGGCGCTAATGTGAAGATGACAAGAAATCTGCCATAAATCAGCGGTACCGTAGTGTGGGCGCTAATGTGAAGATGACAAGAAATCTGCCATAAATCAGCGGTACCGTAGTGTGGGCGCTAATGTGAAGATGACAAGAAATCTGCCATAAATCAGCGGTACCGTAGTGTGTGCGCTAATGTGAAGATGACAAGAAATCTGCCATAAATCAGCGGTACCGTAGTGTGGGCGCTAATGTGAAGATGACAAGAAATCTGCCATAAATCAGCGGTACCTTAGTGTGGGCGCTAATGTGAAGATGACAAGAAATCTGCCATAAATCAGCGGTACCGTAGTGTGGGCGCTAATGTGAAGAACACAAGAAATCTGCCATAAATCAGCGGTACCGTAGTGTGGGCGCTAATGTGAAGATGACAAGAAATCTGCCATAAATAAGCGGTACCGTAGTGTGGGCGCTAATGTGAAGATGACAAGAAATCTGCCATAAATAAGCGGTACCGAAGTGTGGGCGCTAATGTGAAGATGACAAGAAATCTGCCATAAATAAGCGGTACCGTAGTGTGGGCGCTAATGTGAAAACGACAAGAAATCCGCCATTAATAAGCGGTACCGTAGTGTGGGCGCTAATGTGAAAATGACGAGAAATCTGCCATAAATCAGCGGTACCGTAGTGTGGGCGCTAATGTGAAGATGACGAGAAATCTGCCATAAATAAGCGGTACCGTAGTGTGGGCGCTAATGTCAAGATGACAAGAAATCTGCCATTAATAAGCGGTACCGTAGTGTGGGCGCTAATGTGAAGATGACAAGAAATCTGCCATAAATAAGCGGTACCGTAGTGTGGGCGCTAATGTGAAGATGACAAGACATCTGCCATAAATCAGCGGTACCGTAGTGTGGGCGCTAATGTGACGATGACAAGAAATCTGCAATAAATAAGCGGTACCGTAGTGTGGGCGCTAATGTGAAGATGATAAGAAATCTGCCATAAATCAGCGGTACCGTAGTGTGGGCGCTAATGTGAAGATGACAAGAAATCTGCCATAAATCAGCGGTACCGTAGTGTGGGCGCTAATGTGAAGATGACAAGAAATCTGCCATAAATCAGCGGTACCGTAGTGTGGGCGCTAATGTGAAGATGACAAGAAATCTGCCATAAATCAGCGGTACCGTAGTGTGGGCGCTAATGTGAAGATGACAAGAAATCTGCCATAAATCAGCGGTACCGTAGTGTGGGCGCTAATGTGAAGATGACAAGTAATCTGCCATAAATCAGCGGTACCGTAGTGTGGGCGCTAATGTGAAGATGACAAGAAATCTGCCATAAATCAGCGGTACCGTAGTGTGGGCGCTAATGTGAAGATGACAAGAAATCTGCCATATATCAGCGGTACCGTAGTGTGGGCGCTAATGTGAAGTTGACAAGAAATCTGCCATAAATCAGCGGTACCGTAGTGTGGGGGCTAATGTGAAGATGACAAGAAATCTGCCATATATCAGCGGTACCGTAGTGTGGGCGCTAATGTGAAGATGACAAGAAATCTGCCATAAATCAGCGGTACCGTAGTGTGGGCGCTAATGTGAAGATGACAAGAAATCTGCCATAAATCAGCGGTACCGTAGTGTGGGCGCTAATGTGAAGATGACAAGAAATCTGCCATAAATCAGTGGTACCGTAGTGTGGGCGCTAATGTGAAGATGACAAGAAATCTGCCATAAATCAGCGGTACCGTAGTGTGGGCGCTAATGTGAAGATGACAAGAAATCTGCCATAAATCAGCGGTACCGTAGTGTGGGCGCTAATGTGAAGATGACAAGAAATCTGCCATAAATCAGCGGTACCGTAGTGTGGGCGCTAATGTGAAGATGACAAGAAATCTGCCATAAATCAGCGGTACCGTAGTGTGGGCGCTAATGTGAAGATGACAAGAAATCTGCCATAAATCAGCGGTACCGTAGTGTGGGCGCTAATGTGAAGATGACAAGAAATCTGCCATAAATCAGCGGTACCGTAGTGTGGGCGCTAATGTGAAGATGACAAGAAATCTGCCATAAATCAGCGGTACCGTAGTGTGGGCGCTAATGTGAAGATGACAAGAAATCTGCCATAAATCAGCGGTACCGTAGTGTGTGCGCTAATGTGAAGATGACAAGAAATCTGCCATAAATCAGCGGTACCGTAGTGTGGGCGCTAATGTGAAGATGACAAGAAATCTGCCATAAATCAGCGGTACCTTAGTGTGGGCGCTAATGTGAAGATGACAAGAAATCTGCCATAAATCAGCGGTACCGTAGTGTGGGCGCTAATGTGAAGAACACAAGAAATCTGCCATAAATCAGCGGTACCGTAGTGTGGGCGCTAATGTGAAGATGACAAGAAATCTGCCATAAATCAGCGGTACCGTTGTGTGGGCGCTAATGTGAAGATGACAAGAAATCTGCCATAAATCAGCGGTACCGTAGTGTGGGCGCTAATGTGAAGATGACAAGAAATCTGCCATAAATCAGCGGTACCTTAGTGTGGGCGCTAATGTGAAGATGACAAGAAATCTGCCATAAATCAGCGGTACCGTAGTGTGGGCGCTAATGTGAAGAGGACAAGAAATCTGCCATAAATCAACGGTACCGTAGTGTGGGCGCTAATGTGAAGATGACAAGAAATCTGTCATAAATCAGCGGTACCGTAGTGTGGGCGCTAAAGTGAAGATTACAAGAAATCTGCCATAAATCAGCGGTACCGTAGTGTGGGCGCTAATGTGAAGATCACAAGAAATCTGCCATAAATCAGCGGTACCGTAGTGTAGCGCTAATGTGAAGATGACAAGAAATCTGTCATAAATCAGCGGTACCGTAGTGTGGGCGCTAATGTGAAGATGACAAGAAATCTGCCATAAATCAGCGGTACCGTAGTGTGGGCGCTAATGTGAAGATGACGAGAAATCTGCCATAAATCAGCGGTACCGTAGTGTGTGCGCTAATGTGAAGATGACAAGAAATCTGCCATAAATCAGCGGTACCGTAGTGTGGGCGCTAATGTGAAGATGACAAGAAATCTGCCATAAATCAGCGGTACCGTAGTGTGGGCGCTAATTTGAAGATGACAAGAAATCTGCCATAAATCAGCGGTACCGTAGTGTGGGCGCTAATGTGAAGATGACAAGAAATCTGCCATAAATCAGCGGTACCGTAGTGTGGGCGCTAATGTGAAGATGACAAGAAATCTGCCATAAATCAGCGGTACCGTAGTGTGGGCGCTAATGTGAAGATGACAAGAAATCTGCCATAAATCAGCGGTACCGTAGTGTGGGCGCTAATGTGAAGATGACAAGAAATCTGCCATAAATCAGCGGTACCGTAGTGTGGGCGCTAATGTGAAGATGACAAGAAATCTGCCATAAATCAGCTGTACCGTAGTGTGGGCGCTAATGTGAAGATGACAAGAAATCTGCCATAAATCAGCGGTACCTTAGTGTGGGCGCTAATGTGAAGATGACAAGAAATCTGCAATAAATCAGCGGTACCGTAGTGTGGGCGCTAATGTGAAGATGACAAGAAATCTGCCATAAATCAGCGGTACCGTAGTGTGGGCGCTAATGTGAAGATGACAAGAAATCTGCCATAAATCAGCGGTACCGTAGTGTGGGCGCTAATGTGAAGATGACAAGAAATCTGCCATAAATCAGCGGTACCGTAGTGTGGGCGCTAATGTGAAGATGACAAGAAATCTGCCATAAATAAGCGGTACCGTAGTGTGGGCGCTAATGTGAAGATGACAAGAAATCTGCCATAAATCAGCGGTACCGTTGTGTGGGCGCTAATGTGAAGATGACAAGAAATCTGCCATAAATCAGCGGTACCGTAGTGTGGGCGCTAATGTGAAGATGACAAGAAATCTGCCATAAATCAGCGGTACCTTAGTGTGGGCGCTAATGTGAAGATGACAAGAAATCTGCCATAAATCAGCGGTACCGTAGTGTGGGCGCTAATGTGAAGATGACAAGAAATCTGCCATAAATCAGCGGTACCGTTGTGTGGGCGCTAATGTGAAGATGACAAGAAATCTGCCATAAATCAGCGGTACCGTAGTGTGGGCGCTAATGTGAAGATGACAAGAAATCTGCCATAAATCAGCGGTACCTTAGTGTGGGCGCTAATGTGAAGATGACAAGAAATCTGCCATAAATCAGCGGTACCGTAGTGTGGGCGCTAATGTGAAGAGGACAAGAAATCTGCCATAAATCAACGGTACCGTAGTGTGGGCGCTAATGTGAAGATGACAAGAAATCTGTCATAAATCAGCGGTACCGTAGTGTGGGCGCTAAAGTGAAGATTACAAGAAATCTGCCATAAATCAGCGGTACCGTAGTGTGGGCGCTAATGTGAAGATCACAAGAAATCTGCCATAAATCAGCGGTACCGTAGTGTAGCGCTAATGTGAAGATGACAAGAAATCTGTCATAAATCAGCGGTACCGTAGTGTGGGCGCTAATGTGAAGATGACAAGAAATCTGCCATAAATCAGCGGTACCGTAGTGTGGGCGCTAATGTGAAGATGACGAGAAATCTGCCATAAATCAGCGGTACCGTAGTGTGTGCGCTAATGTGAAGATGACAAGAAATCTGCCATAAATCAGCGGTACCGTAGTGTGGGCGCTAATGTGAAGATGACAAGAAATCTGCCATAAATCAGCGGTACCGTAGTGTGGGCGCTAATTTGAAGATGACAAGAAATCTGCCATAAATCAGCGGTACCGTAGTGTGGGCGCTAATGTGAAGATGACAAGAAATCTGCCATAAATCAGCGGTACCGTAGTGTGGGCGCTAATGTGAAGATGACAAGAAATCTGCCATAAATCAGCGGTACCGTAGTGTGGGCGCTAATGTGAAGATGACAAGAAATCTGCCATAAATCAGCGGTACCGTAGTGTGGGCGCTAATGTGAAGATGACAAGAAATCTGCCATAAATCAGCGGTACCGTAGTGTGGGCGCTAATGTGAAGATGACAAGAAATCTGCCATAAATCAGCTGTACCGTAGTGTGGGCGCTAATGTGAAGATGACAAGAAATCTGCCATAAATCAGCGGTACCTTAGTGTGGGCGCTAATGTGAAGATGACAAGAAATCTGCAATAAATCAGCGGTACCGTAGTGTGGGCGCTAATGTGAAGATGACAAGAAATCTGCCATAAATCAGCGGTACCGTAGTGTGGGCGCTAATGTGAAGATGACAAGAAATCTGCCATAAATCAGCGGTACCGTAGTGTGGGCGCTAATGTGAAGATGACAAGAAATCTGCCATAAATCAGCGGTACCGTAGTGTGGGCGCTAATGTGAAGATGACAAGAAATCTGCCATAAATAAGCGGTACCGTAGTGTGGGCGCTAATGTGAAGATGACAAGAAATCTGCCATTAATAAGCGGTACCGTAGTGTGGGCGCTAATGTGAAGATGACAAGAAATCTGCCATTAATAAGCGGTACCGTAGTGTGGGCGCTAATGTGAAGATGACAAGAAATCTGCCATTAATAAGCGGTACCGTAGTGTGGGCGCTAATGTGAAGATGACAAGAAATCTGCCATAAATCAGCGGTACTGTAGTGTGGGCGCTAATGTGAAGATGACAAGAAATCTGCCATAAATCAGCGGTACTGTAGTGTGGGCGCTAATGTGAAGATGACAAGAAATCTGCCATAAATCAGCGGTACCGTAGTGTGGGCGCTAATGTGAAGATGACAAGAAATCTGCCATATATCAGCGGTACCGTAGTGTGGGCGCTAATGTGAAAGCAACGTTTGGAAAGAAGGCACATATGGTTACATACTCCAGCAAGAACACGCAAGGTAACATATGAAAGTAACATTCCTTGTAAAAGCAATGACTAGACTAGAGTTTGGAATGGCATGGTTGTTGGCCAAGTCGACATATAACCCAGAGGGTTGAACAGGATATCACTTCTATAAATACAGAACGATCCATATGTATATAGTCCGTCACATTTATAGTTGCACACGAAGGCAACTGAACTGAATGTCTGAAGCGTAATAATACAATAGATTATGTCTGACTGCTGATGTTCCCTGCGACATGTTGATGTGCAAGACATACACGTATGAACCCTAGAGAATCTCATCTCATCTCATCTCATCTCATCTAATCTCATCTCATCTCATCTCATCTCATCATGTTCCTCTTGTAGTTTGCGGTGTCGAGGTGAAGTATAAACAGCGGGAGAGTGCCCGCTTATGGGCTTCATCATCGATATTCCCATGGACTCTGCTATTCCCTCCGTCCAACGTTTACGTGGTCGTCCTCTTCCTCTGCTTCCCTCTGGTCAGTACATAATTGCTTCTTATGGTATACTGTTAGTTGGTAATCTACTTGCATGGCCAAACCATTTGACTTGCTGCTAATAAAATCTAGTGCAGCTATAACCCCCACTTTAGTCCTGATTTCTTCATTTCTGATCTTATCTCTTCTTGATACATTGAGTATTCTTCTCAGGGATCTCAATTCTGTTGTGATTTTTCATTTCTCTTTTTCTGTCATTGTCCAGGTTTGGCATTGGTAACATAGAGTTGGTAGGAAAATTGTGTTGTAAAGTGCTTTCTTAGTAGTTATTGATACATGTTTGTTCTTTAGTATTGGTGCAATTTGTCCAATGAGTTGGTGTGGCTTATTGCATCTATTTTTGATCTCGTCTTCTGATTTGCCATTTGATGATATTATACTTCCTAGGTACTTGAAACTCTTTACTTGTTTCAAGGGATGTTCATTTAGGTGAATTGTTGTTTGTACTTCTTTAGTTATAGTCAATACCTTTGTTTTACTTGTAATAATTTTCATGTTATATTCCCTAAACATTTCGTTTAGATTATTCATGTGGTCTTGTAATTCAGCTTCTGATTTTGCTATTAGTGCTTGGTCGTCCGCAAACAGGAGTACTCTAATGGTTAGATATGCAGATGGTTCTTCTTCTGTGTTCTCGTCATGCAGTGTTCTTGCGGTCGCTGTTTGGCTGGTTTTTATCGAATGCCTTTTCTTGGTCGACAAACGCTAAATAGAGTGTTTCATTGAATTCCATTGATTTTTCTATAAGTTGTCTTAGAGCAAAAATGGCATCTGTGGATGCTTTGTTTCTCCTAAATCCAAGTTGTGTTTCGCTTAGCCTAGAAAATACCAGTGACTAATTATATATGACTGTAATATGTCTCCACAAATATCTGACAATGGAAAGCGGGTAAAAGAAATATTGCCCTAGAGGTCCGAGAGGAAAGGTGATGTAGAACTCGTATAATAACCAAACATTCCTCTATGGGGGATTAAAATTACCAAGTAAATTATTAATAATTGCGAAGTCCCTTGTTGAACAACTGTAAATATACTGACAGACAGCACACTGCGTATACCGCGCGTCTCAAAGGCATGATTATTTCATCTACACAATGCGAAACAGCAAAAGTCAGTTGCATATGCTTTACAGGACGTAGCAGTCAACTCCAGCATTTTTTGGCTGGTTGTGATTCCTGGGCAAGTTTCCATGGAAACCAATGCAAGGCGGTCAGCTTCCACATCGCCTGCAGCTATGATTTGACCGCGGTATACGGGATTGTGAATTACAATCGCAACCTATTCGCCACAGAGCTGGCAAAAAGTTAGTTGCATATCCTTT